>NHNU01000001.1:0-600000 GCA_002785985.1 Microcyclosporella mali
GCAAACACTGCGCGCACGCCGCCGACATGGATCTCGACAAGAACCCCCTCGACCCATCCGAGTCCTTGCCGCAGAATGGCGAAGGATCTGTCGACAATCCTCAGGCGCAAATTTTATCCGGAGACTCTGCTACGACTAAAGCTGAAAAGGTTGAGCGCCACGGACTTGAGAATGCAGACCGAAATGGCAATCACGACATGGACGAGTCTCCGCGAAAGCGAATCAAATTGGAGTCCACAGACTCAAGAAACGGCGTTGCAGAAGAGCATCCAGGACGGCAAAGAGGCGTCGCTCCCATCAAGAAAGAGTACCTTGTGGATGTATCAGACAAGGGCTCACATGCTGCTCAGTATGATGATGATGCGGCGGAAGCTGGAGGTAAAGCTCAGCCACAATCTACAGGTGGGAGAGGCGGGCAAAAGACCAAAGGTGGGCAGAACCACGGCAGACAATTTGGCAGTTCGAGAGATGCCATCCAGCTCTGCAGATCACGCGCATTCGCCAATGAATTCGCTCCGATCACATGCAGCTTTGGTGATAAGTGTAAGAACGAGCACGACATTCGCAAGTACCTGAAAGACGGCAAGCGCGAGGACTTGCAGACCTTCAACAGTGTCTGTCCCTTGTGGGAGGAGAAGGGTACCTGTAATGCTGGCTGGAGATGTAGATTCGCCAGTAGTCATTCGAAGGAGATCAGCCACGAAGATGGCAGAAAGGAGCTCGTCTTAGTGCAGAAAGAGCCTACTGGCGGACCTGCGAAGCCATCCGACACCATCGAACAGGTCGATGAAGAAGGAGCGGGCACTGTCAATGTGGTAAGCAATGCAGATAAGATCACGCTGAGAAAGAAGAAATGGCCCACAACAAGATCGGACAAGTATCTTCACTGGCTCAACAAGCAGCAGTATGGCGACGATGGAAAGAATCCACATCCGAATGGGAGGACGAAAGAGGATGCAGATGCGGAAGCGGAAGCAAAAGCAGACAACAGTGCCAAGTATGTTGAGCCTCCTCCTCGCCCATCTGAAAAGCGCCGAATCTATTACGGTCCAGAGACTCCTGTTCTGGCTCCTTTGACCACACAGGGCAACCTTCCTTTCCGACGACTTTGTGTAGAGCTTGGTGCCCAGGTCACATGGTCCGAGATGGCAATGGGCTTGCCGTTACTGAATGGCGAAAAGGGCGAGTGGGCTCTGATGAAGGCTCACGAGTCGGAGATGACGCCGCCTGCATACTCTCCGAAGAACATCATCCAGGATTACGACAACAGCAAAGACATTCGCTTTGGTGCCCAGATCGCGGGCAACAAGCCCTGGCTGGCCGTCAAGACCACTGAAGTCCTTACTGACCTCGCTCCCAATTTGAGAGCCATCGACCTGAATTGTGGATGCCCGATCGATCTTGTGTTCCGCCAAGGAGCGGGTTCTGCTCTATTGGATGCACCGGGCAAGCTCGAAAAGATCCTTCGCGGCATGAACACGGTGTCGAAAGAAGTTCCCATCACTGTCAAAATCCGTATGGGAACCAAAGACAAGCAACCCAATGCGGAGAAGCTTTGCCAGCGCCTCATCATGGGCGGTCCCGATGCTGAAGAGCACGGATGGGGTCCGGCAGGTGTCGCGGCCATCACATTGCACGGCCGCTCGCGGCAACAGCGTTACACTCGCAGCGCAGACTGGGAGTACATCGCAGAGTGTGCCAGTCTCGTCAAGAAACTGAAGGCCGAGCGTGCGAAAGTAACTGATACTGTCCGAGAACCCGACGCTCGCGATCTTCCAGCCACCAACGATGGTCTACCATATTTCTGCGGTAACGGCGACGTGCTCTCTCACATTGATTACAACACCAATATCCAAAAGTCCGGCGTTGACAGCTGCATGGTCGGTCGTGGCGCTCTCGTCAAGCCCTGGGTCTTCGAAGAAATCGAACGGAATCAGTACCTCGACAAGTCCGCAAGCGAACGTCTAGGTTACATCGAGCGCTTCTGCCGCAACGGCCTCGAATATTGGGGTTCCGACGAGATCGGTGTAGGCACGACGCGTCGTTTCCTGCTAGAGTGGCTAAGCTTCAGCTGCAGATACGTGCCCATTGGTCTTCTTGAGTATCTGCCTCCGAAGTTCGGCGATAGACCACCTGCATTTCGCGGTCGGAGCGAACTGGAGACATTGCTGAGCAGTGGAAACTACAAGGACTGGATCAAGATCAGGCAAGTCGTCTGATGAACTCGAAGTGGCGCTTGCAATTCACTGACTCTCGTGATTTGTAGTGAGATGTTTTTAGGACCTGCGCACAAGGACTTCAACTTTCAGCCGAAGCACAAGTCGAACAGCTACGAGATCGAGGCTGAGGGTTGATGTTGCCGTTGATGCTGCGAGTAGCTCTGGCGGATACCCACGCTGCTGGTAGCACATCATCAATGAGCAAGGAGCTTAGCAACTTGAAGTCCGTCCTGGTGTACTCAACTGACGTCGTTTCAAGACGAATGGCAAGCTCGACGTACACCTTATGCATCAGCTTGACGTCGGTCATGTACCGATCGACACGCTCTTGACGTCGTAGCGCACTACTACTCCGGCCGAAGATAGGATGAACAAGCTCTATAACAATATGACGGCCCTTCTTCTTCCCCCTGTCTCATGATGGCTAGAGAGTCGGATTCTGATGTAGAACATTGCCATGACGTGAGCTCCTCACTCCACACGGGAAAGAAAAGAGCTACCCCTCGTCGAACACGATGTCCCTCGCATGTAAATCCTAGAACGCCGACAAGCTCCCCAATGGCTGTATCTCGCGATCTGCCTCCAGTACAAAAGCACGAAATACTGTAGTCCGCATCGAAACGTGCCAGCATCTCTCTCGATACCTTCGGGTATCTCGTGTGATCAACACCGGATTACCGCAAGAGGCAACTGAATGAGTGATGGAAAGGACAGGAAAGAGCTGAGCTGGGAGTTTTTTAGTCTCTCTCTCTCCGTCCGCCGCTGTCAGCTCCGATGGTGCAGTAGACCTCCCCAGCCGCGATCATCAAAAGAGAGGGAAAACCGGGCCAGGCATGGGTAGATACCTAGAGCTTTTCCCAGACAGGGCGAGGATCCCGTTTTGGGGTTGTGTTGGGTTGTTACTTAGGCTTCTGTTTACTTCAGGCGAGATCTCGGTCGGTCGGTAGCTGCCGGCTTCTCACCTTGCTAACAGCTACAGGTACACTACCTCGAGACGTCATTACTTTTTTCGTCGACCGGTTCGTGTAATAAATTAAAAACAGAGATATACGAGTCGACGAATGCGTGGCTTTCTGAACAGTCCGGGGTGTCGCCTATATTGACTGTGGATGGGCTTTAGTAGGTGCATATGCTATCGAAACCAAGGACTCGCGAACTTCGATGGTGAGGATGTGGTGTTTTGTCCTAATGGCCGCGATACCCGAGCCGATGGAACACCCGACGATTGCGTTCCTTTCTTCGGGACCAGAGACATGGGGCATTGGAGTGCACACGACTCAGTGACACCTGGATGAGCCAGGTGTTCACTGTATCTGGATGAGCAGGCTTGCAATGGTCTGCAGGGCATGGTCGTTACAGTGATTCCAGAGACGGACGACAATGAGTCGTTGTTAGGTTTGCGGGATGGAACATGTAAGGGTGTTCTTGGAGGTATGCATCATGGTGACCGCACAGAAGTGGAACGCGGGAATGGAGATCGAAGATCCTATCAACACAAGTAGAGGATCTGGGCGGGACTGTTTGACGCATGTCGTGTCACCAGCCTCGCGTTGTGCAGGGTACTGGTGTCGCAGACCCTTTCCCCGGATGGTAGGATTCATCAGGGAGCCATGGAGCATCAGGCACTGTGGATACATGAGCGACATACAACTTGGCATTGTGTCGTGTGCCCACAGAATCGCTATATCTGTCGAGCAGGATCGGTCGTTCAGAGGTGGCAAAGAACTGCGCCGACATGCTCGTGAAGGTGATCGTTGGTCCGGAAGCATCGCAAGGCATTGTCAAGCTGTATCGACAGTGGACTGCCGAGATTCATGCGAGCGGGTGTCGTTGTTTGATTTTGGATTCATGGCTCGACAAAAGCAGCAGCAGCCGTGAAAACGCCGGATGGATGTGACTTGCATCGCTGTCGTGCCGACCGAGCTTTGTTACTAGCCCTATGCCATTACGGGGCTGGGGAGTGGACTCTGGGTCGCGCCGTGCAAGGTTCAAGCTTGTGAAGTTAGTAAGCTTTCGGCAAGTGAAGGGGCGTGCTCGATTCATGGATGGGATGGTCGACCTCACGACAGGCTGTTGCTGGTCGGCGCGACGCAGATTGCAGGCGTGCGGCGAACGTGTTCGTAAGATCTGGCCGCATGTCCGTAACGCCACAGACTCCTCCCTCGAGGGGCGATGACAAGGAGTGGAAGGCGGTGGCCAAGTGAAAAGAGGTGATGTGAAATTGGTGACTCGATTGCTCTGTCTTCCGCTAGACGCTGGCGCATACATGTGACCTCACATGCAGACGGCTGCAACTGCCGGACACGGCCAAGATCGATTGGTCCACTGGCCAGCCGGCTCACACGATGATGCGAGCATTCGAGGCATGGTCGTCGTCGTCGTCGTCGCGCAATGGCATGGAGAGACGGTTGATGCTAGTCCGTCGCGTGAGAGCACGTACATGTAGAGGAGTGTGTACTGTAGCATGGCGAGTGGTCGGGATGACGCTGAACGGCGATCCGTACAGTGGAAGAGCATGCACATGCCAGGCGACACTTTCGACAGCCCTGCCCAGTCTGCTTCCGAGTCAACGAAAGGGGCAGGCTGCAGACAACTGCACTCGTCAGCAGCACTCAAGGTGAGACGCTCGGACGCTTTTCTAGAAGCTGCATGGTCTTCCAGAAGATGGGCGTAGTGGATGGCGGCAGAGGTTAATTCATTGGGCGTGGCACGCCTCCCGGATCCCGTCTGTGGCCGTGACGAATATCGTCTTGCAATGTGCCGGTATTAAATGATAATGGCGAACAGATGGGCGTCGTGTTGCCAGACCGAGTACGAGTGTGTACCAACACCTTAATGATTAACAGCGCCGACAGTGTGTGTCGTGATGATCAATGTGTGCCGCGAGGCAAGGGGCGATTGCTCTGCCTCGCTCGACTGCATGCATGGCGCACACATGGTCCCGAGGCGCATCCCTACTACCTGTGCATACAGCGCTTGCCACACCCGCCCAGCCCGCCTGTGTACTTCACATCGCCGTCAGTAGTAGCAGTGAGTGACTCGTTCATCAGCGGCATGCATCAGGCACTCGTCCGGGGGGGGGGGAGGAGTGGTGTGGTGTGGGCGTGGGAGTGGTGCTGGTCGCCATACCTCCTTTCCGCACAGTGCAACGAGATGATGGACCAAGACGATGGAAATAATGCTGGGCTCGGATCATCACTCGTGCCAGACTTCTACCGGTGTATCATCAAAAGCAACTTGAACCTCAGACGCAGCCAAAGGGCAGCAGCCGACGAAAGCGTGCCAGATGCTCGTCCGCGCGCTGATTGGGTCCACCACGCAGCGACAGCCGACGGCCTGTCCAACCTTCCCCCTCGACATCATACGCCCGATCCCCTGCAACATGCCTGGCGGGCATGGAGTCACCGTGCCTGCGCCTACCACCACCTCCTACGATGGATCTGGCAGCAGCAGTAGTAAGTAAGGTGGTGGTGGTGGTGGTGCTCATATAGCCACTCCCCTTCGTCCAGTCTCACCATGAGGTGTCCATCCGTCCGTCTCCCTCTCGCGCCCCCCATTGCTCTCCGTTGTTGCCCGTTGTCGTCCGTCGACGCTGTCTCTGCGCATCCACCGCTCGCCACAGCGTCGCTGTCGCCGTCCCTCGGGCCTGCCTAAGACCTTGACCAAGCCGGCCAGCCAGCCAGCCAGCCAGCAAGCATTCACACCAGCAGCCTACTGTATGACCACTGCTGCGCCATTCGTCACCTCGCCCCTGTCTGCCGTCTGAGGTCTCCATCTGCATGCGTAACTCGCTGCCGTATTGCGTTCGCGGGCCTCCCTTCTTCTGTTACGTGAGCCGAGTATTATACTAGGCTTTAGTCTCCACCAGCTCCAAATCTTACCCACCCGAACCCAACTTCTTCCTCCGCTGTCGAGCCGCCAATCTGGCTTCCAACACTCCTCCTCCACCACTCTCCTCCAGCGACCCTCGCTCTCCCAGCAGTCTCGACAGCACGCCCGTCACCACGCCCATATCCCCACGCTGTAGCACTTTTGCATCGCGGGACTTGCGCGAGACGTGCAGCTCCAACAACTTCTCCAAGAACTTCCTCGGTCTCGGTCACGGTCACGGTCACGGTCACGCGAGTCCAGACGACTTCGCGAGCGACGATCTGCTCTTCCCGCCTGACGATCACTCCGACGAGGATCTCGACCTGCACCTCTTCTCCTCTGCCTCACCTCTGCCGCGCATTCGCATCATGCCAGGCTCTTCATCGCCCATCGAGATCGCCACGAGCCGGCAGAGCTCCAACTCGCCACGCACCCAGACCTCCAATCTGACTTCACAATTGCAACAGACCCACGCACAGCGCAATGATTCGGGCATGCTCGCGCCCAATGGCACACCAGATGTGAAGGGACGACAAGAGTCGGTCAGCATGCTGGGCACAACCCCTTATGGCGCCCGCCAAATACCTATGGGTGGTTCTCAGCGCCGTGAGAGCTATGCCCCCGGTCTGTCTGGCAGTCTGATGGGTGGCATGAGTTGGGGCGGCATATCTATGGGAAGCTTCATCAAAGACGAGTGAGTGCCTTCCAATCTTGGCAGCTATCGTGGGAAGGTGCGTACTGACACATGCAAAAAGTATTCTTATGGCGGGCACGTCTCCCGGGTATGGTTTTCAATCACCTTCCTTTCATTCGTCTTCATATCTGCCCAAGATGGAAGCAAATTACATGCGGGATTACGTATGTTGCGACATCCATCTGGACTCCATGCACGAGTTACTTCAGCATTATGAGGAGGCACATGCACAGCAGCCGACGCAGACCATGGGACGAACTCCGAAGGAACAACAGTATCCCAGCAGAGCGACAAATGCTTCAAGCACAGCGCAAGCAGTTCAACAGCAGTCACAGCAGCATCAGACTCCGATGCCACCGCAAGGTCAGTTGCAATCCCACCAGCACACTCAGCAGACCGCCACTTCGCCACTCTTTAGCGGACAGAGCTCAGACCAGATCGGTACATTCGATACCTTGGACGACATGGACATGGATGAAGGCACGCCAGCACCTCAGATGAACCAACCTCAAGGCTCGCAATTCCAACCCCAGCCTCAATTCGGTCGTCAGCAGCCACGAGGACCATCTGTGAATGTCAATCTGGCAAACGCATTTCAGGGTCAAGGACTTAATACTGCGACTCCAACGACTCCTCACGCTAATCAGCAAGCCATGGGCTTCGGTCACAACCCCACTGTCTCTTCTGTCAACACCCCAACATTAACAACGCAGACCTTATCACAACAGACCGCGACCCCAGACCCGTCACAACCGAGCACTCCAGCTGAACTCGACCCCGAATTCCTCGCACAAATGGGCAGCCTAAGCAACGTCGACTACAATCAACTCATGCAGGGCAACATGGATCTGAACTCATTCGACAACATGAACAACATGAATAATGGTGGGTCCGCGACAATTGACAACCCTGAGAAGCGGCTACTGAGCAAACAAGGCTACGGCAACAAGGGTTTCCCAAATCCAGCCTTCACGAACGCACAAAACAGCGTACTCTCCAAACAAGTCCGCGAGAACCAACTACTCAACGGCCTGGCCGGCGTCGGTGGCTTCGTAGGAGAGGAGATCAAGCCATTCAAGTGCCCAGTTATCGGATGCGAGAAGGCGTACAAGAACCAGAATGGACTCAAGTACCACAAGCAGCATGGCCATCAAAACCAGCAACTCAAGGAGAACCCAGACGGCACATTCTCCATCGTCGACCCCGCAACCTCAATACCATACCCTGGTACCGTCGGTATGGAGAAGGAGAAGCCGTACCGCTGCGAAGTCTGCGGCAAGCGCTACAAGAACTTGAACGGATTGAAATATCATCGCCAGCATAGTCCACCATGCAATCCCGAACTCAGGACCAACATTGCCAGTGTGCCAGGTTTGCCGAACAACTTGCAAAACCTGAATGCCAACGTCGCCGGCGCCGGTCTTGTTGGCATGGGTGATGGCATGGGTTACTGAGTCATGCTTCTCCGCGCCTCGCTTAGCACGGCGTGCATTCGCGCACCACACTTTCTTCACCGCCTTGACTGCACTCACTTTGATCAACAACATCGTCGGATGAGCGACTTCTCGCATTATACCCCATCCGACCCCCCAGACGATCACATTGGACCGGACCTGCTGCGACTTTCTAGGGCCTGTCGCACCCATCGCTTGTCTTTCTTTTTTTTTTCCTTAAAAAATGCTTTGCATGTTTGCATCGGTATCGTTTAGCGAGGCGTTCTGGAGCTCTTGGGATGACTTCTCTCCGGGTGGGTTTTGCATTTGTGAGAGGATACCTGGCTTCTGCAAGACCGCTCTTGCTGCGATACCCCTCTAGATCGATTGGGATATGTGGCGCTCCGACTGTTATTACATGGGAGCTTTCTTCTTTTGCTGGCCTACGGGCTTTGGAAAGCAATAATGGTGGTGGTGATGTGGCACGCACATGCACATTTCGATCTTTGTCTGCCGGTCACGATTGTACGACGCGAAAAACACAATAGATGGGCATGGACTACAATTACATAAAAAGTTCTCGAGGCATGTTTTTTCTTTTGGTTCTTGGTGAAAGAGAAGGAGGGGCCTCTAGGTGCGCTTTATCTCTCTCTCTCTCTCTTGTTGGTTTTTTTTTTTTTGGTTAGCATGAAGATTACCAAATGCCAATGAACATTAGATGGTAACACAATTATCACTCGTTTGTCACAGTCACGGCAACGAGTATCGTATAAACGTCTTTTGGTACAGACATGATGAATTGGGGGCGGGGTGGCTTTTCCACGGTTCGTGCGGAAGACAATGGATAGATAGATATGAACCCAGCCTCATTCCGCTCCCCGAAATCTCATCATCATCAATCATCTCTCAAGACAGAAGGGACACTTGAGTCAAAAAAAGAAAAAGCAAGATTGTATAATTCTCCGAGACCGCAATGGCGGAGACGGAACATGTACAGTACAGACCACTCTGCACAGTGAGTCAGATGAGGTGGACGAAACAACGGGAGCGACAGAAATACTGAAGCGAACGAAGTCTGCCGACCATAACTATCTTCTCCGCAAATTGTGCTCTCTCTTTTTGTTGTCATATACTCTTCTGGAAAAAAGCAGAACTTGCCACATTGTCGAACCTTGGCATTCAATATACCTCTCAGGCACCCTTCAGGAGATCCTGTACTAGGCAAAATACAATATCCCCATTACTGAATGCACCTATAAATCTCAAGATCTGAACGAACGCCCTGACTCCTTGCTAAACAGAAACCCTGGTAGGATGCGCGGAACTGGCGACATCCTTTGTCGGCTAACTTCCATCCCTTATTACCTCGAATCCTTTTCAGATACCTTCACTGTCTCGAAACGCCTGTGCCATGCAGAGTGTGGTAGAATGTGCTCGGAGTGGCGATCTCGGTGACGAGGACGCCAAGAGTGCTGTCTGCGGCATTCCGAGTCCTCTCATGCTGCTGCTCGAGAAGTCTGCAGTACGGCGGCGCTCTCTGGTGTTGCCACACGCTGTGATGTGCGTCTCTGCGAGAGCAGATTGAGATGTCTCTGCGCGTCCGAGTTCCCGCGCTCTGATTGTTCCTTCAGGAACTGCTCAATGTCCGGCGGCAAGCTCTGTCCTTGTTCCCACGCAGTCAATATACGCTGGCTGATTCGCTGCGTGATCGCAACATCGCGACGCTGCTCGAGTGCCGCAATGTGTTGCACGAGCGCGGCAGCCTCAGAGGGGGGCTCCTGGTATGGGTTGTCTTCATTGGCTGTGATGTCTACCTCGGAGTCGGCGTCGTTCATCTCTTCGTCCTCTTCATGAATGGGAGGCTGCCGATTCCGACTCGACTCTGCATCCTCCACAACAACGGAGATGTCTGTCTTCCTCGTGATGCTGTGCCTCCTCAACTCCTCATTCGCCCTGAGCTCTCTCCTGTCAATGTACGGGCCTATCTCGTCGCCAGTAGTATCTACCACTTTCACGCCCTCATCTTTCTCATATCGCTCACGTGCCCACTTCGTGCCTTCCCAGCAGCAGAAGTCCTGGATCTCGTTGTAGGTGAGGCCGAGTTGGTCGAAGGCGTCGAAAAGCTTTCTGTGATGCCTGAAGCGACCCAAGCGCATGCGATGGGGTGGGTGGCAATAGTTGAGACCAGGATAGCGTGCTTCGGCACTGTTCAGATCGCCATAGAAGGTGGCTACCTCAATCCGCACCTCAGGCACCAGGTTCCTAGCAAGATGGGCGGGAAAGGAGGGCGGATCGTTGGGTTTCGGATCTGGGTACAGGTGGTTGTAGAGCAGGTGTGATATGGGTGTTTGCCGACGCATGGTGGGTGTTGGAATTGAGAGGGATGGGAGTGAGGTGGCGGACGGAAGAAGTTCTTCGGTGTCGTGGTAATGGAAGGAAATGTGCTGTCAATGGACAGCAAGAGGCGGGAAGCCAGCAAGGTCAACCCAGTCAGCAAGGTACGCCACGTGGCGCAGATGATCCAATTGCTGGAAGTGAGGATCGAGGCGAAGGCGGCGGTGACTGCTGTGGAGCGTCAAAGCAGGAGTGTGGGAGAGGATGGTATTGGAGGGCGTGAGGGGTGTGAGATGCGCGGTGATGGCGATGTGGAAGAAGGGGAGTGAAGGGGGAAAGGAAGGACGGGAAGGGAAGGGAAAGGAAGGGGGAGGGATAGGGAAGGGAAGGGAAGGGACGGGTGGAGGATGGGGAGAAGGAAGAAAGGGAACAGGCGCAGAAACAGGAACAGAAACAGAAACAGGCACACGCTCTCACGCTCACGCTGGGATCTTTGGCTCTGGGAATACCACTGCCACTGCCACTGCCACGGCAGCGCATGATGAGGCCGTGCGCGACCTACGGCAATGCGGTGGGAGGGCGCAGAGTCAAAGGCCAGTGAAGAAACCTTGTCTCGAGGAGGTGTGGAAGTAAGTGTGCATCACCGCCCTGCACACATACATGTATGTATGTATGTATGCAGCACCTCAATCGGTGCCCGGCGAAAGCGTGGGTCGAAGTTGGAGTGCCCAATGTAACTACTGTCATGTCCACTTTCACTTTCACTTCTACTCTGCGATGCGACGACGGCACGGGTCCACTCGGTAGACGTCCCAGTCCACGCACATACCTCGTACATGATGTGTACATGCCCACCAAGGGACAGACGACCCACCGTCATCACTCTAAAGGCATCGAGAAAGCCAAATATGATCAGCCGCCTTCCTTGCCCGCATCCAGACCAGCGAGCTGCTGCCATCGTGTCGAACACTCCCCCGTCCACGCTCGCCAGCGGCACGACACTGAGCTGGAACTACATGTCCAAACTCGTCCGTCCATCCGAGTTGTCGCTTGGGGATGGGGCATCCTGCTTCCGCGAGGCGACTGCCATGTGTCGTTCGCACACGCATCCAGATCTGCCAGCGCAACGAAGCTTGCCAAACGAACCAGAGGCAACGTCAGTGGCCTTTCATGCCGTGTCGTCTCGTCTCGCACAGTAGTCGAAAGAGCTACCGCGGCCTCGCTCCCTCGCATGCAGGCAGACCAGAACCATTGAAATGTATGCAGGACACGAGGCTAATTCTCTCCTGCGCCGGCACCAACCAGTCTATCAGTCACCGCAAGTCAGAACGCGTGACCGAGCCACTGAGATACATACTTTTTGACTATGACCCCTGGTGCATTATGAGCCGTCCGCGGTATGGGTCCATATTGCGTGGAATGTACAGTATGTACATCCTATGCACACGCTGTGTCACGGGTCACGGACGGTGTCATGTACCAGCGAATGCCTGCGAATCGGACGGAGAGCAGGCGAGAATGAAGCGCGGCGCAGTAGAGGCGCGCCTCAAGCACAAAGTGAAGCTGATCGAGAGGAGTTGGTGCCGTCGGGAACAACCACCAGCGGGCCCGATGCAGCGACCACATCAACGTCTGCCAGTGACCCGTCAGGCTGTATGCATCAGCGCCCTGCATATCTCCTAGCGCCACCCACGGCAACAGTAGTATAGTACTGTAGCAGAGTTGATGCAGACAGCGACTTGCGTTTGCATGTTCCGTGGTTCAACCAACCCGTACATCAGCTTCCCACCCGACTAACTTACGCTCACCGCCGCCTGGTGCATTCTTCCTGCTCTCCACCAAAAGTCAAAGGATGATACTATTGCCCCTGTTGGCGATACGGACCGACATCACTATACTACACACTCTCGTCCAGAGCGGCCATGTTTCGCAACGGACATTGGTTGCGCACATTCATGCGCGGTGGTGGAACGCTGGCAAGGCAGGCCGCTGATTTGAATGTGATTGGCTGATCGGTCTGGACAATTCTTTTCCACGTCACGTTTCAAGACTGCCGTCTACATTTGTGGACATCATCATCCACCCCTATTGCCACCATGGCAGACTGCATTGCAAGCTCGAACCTAGGCTCGGCGTCTGGCACATATCTGTACGCCCTCGCTGCGTCTGCCGAGTCCTTAGCGACGGTTGGGTCAGACGACACATTGCGCATCTTTGACAGCAACCTGAAGACTGTCCAAAGCACGCGCTGTCATTCGGGAGTCACCTGTCTACAAGCCGGAACTCGATCACACTTCGTCACTGGTGGCCGGGATGGCTTCGTCCGCTGCTGGGATACTCGGCTCAAAAAAGCTGTCGAGATGGCAGATCCACGGTCGAATGGCATCTCCTCAATCGCCTGTCACGATCACTATGTCGCTGCTGGCACGGAGAGTCTGAAGGAGGGGCTGGGCGATGTCAGTGTGCTCGTATATGACTTGCGCAAGCCGGCTGCTCCTTTGCGACAGTACAATGAATCGCACACCGATACCATCACACAGGTCAAGTTCCATCCCACCCAGCCAAGCGTGCTTCTCTCAGGCAGCACGGATGGCCTGGTGTCCATCTTTGATATCAACCAAGAGGACGAAGATGACGCCCTGCGACAAGTGCTGAACCCTAGGTCTGCCGTACACTGCTCCGGTTTCTTGTCACAGGATCTCGCCTATGTGGTCTCTACGGATGAGCAATACTCGATCTATCAACTCGCTAGGACTGGTATGGATGACGAAATGCTTCCTCCGCCAATTCAGTTTGGAGATGTGAGGGAGAAGCTGCAATGCATGTATGTGATCGATGTCATATTACAAGCAGATGGTCCGCCCCTTATGGCACATGGCCACAACGAACGTAAGGCACTTTCCATCTCATCGTTAGGAAAGCCTGGTGCATGGACTTTTGGAGAGAAGATCGATCTGCCTGGTGCTCACGGAGACGAAGTGGTCCGAGATCTCCTGGTGACTGGCAACCAAGCCTATAGCTGTGGAGAGGATGGCACCGTCAGAGCATGGTCACTCGGGCATTAGGAAAGACAGTGGGTTAGCTCTTGATTTGTCTCTTTCGTACTCACATGTCACGCCTCTTCCGTTGTGCTGTCAAATCGCACCTTCCAGACGAACAGCTCCGTTGCAGCACCTGACTCTCTCCTCATTTCAGCCTCCTAATACTTTCTCACCATGATGTGTTGAGCCGCTCGTTCCCCTCACCATATTTGCAGCCCCACCATGACAGGACATATATCTGTCCGTCGTCCGTCAACTTTGTTCCATCTGGTAACATTTATATCTACATCATCTCAACCACCATTCTTCATATCACGCCAAAATGAGTTACAATTCCAAGTCTGAGCCTCGAAGGCTCCGACCCAAGCGAACCGTCAACTACAAGCTTGAATGACCCGATCTGGGCCCAGGAAATAGCCACCAAGGATCTCACCTGCACTGCGTGCGAACCCCTGTCCATTCTTGCATTCACGAGCTCAGATTCAAGCTGTGAGAATGTCGTCAGCATCCTCGAGAGCTACGACGAAGCGTGTGACAACAGCTGGAAGTCCCCGGAGGGCCATGATCGGGCGCGAGATAGGCAGAGACACTAAGATGACGCCACAGAAGTATGCTAACATTCTTGAGGGATCGAATATAGTACTTCAGAGGTTGCTACTCTCGAAGCAGATACTCGAAAAACTATAGCGTTGAATGGTAAAAGGTGATACAGAGTCTATCAAGGAAGACTGGAAACGATAGCTTCAATACGGCTACCTGAAATCTATTATCGGACAAGTCGTTTGCCTAGGTACTGCAGAACATGTTATTGCGGCCGCGACAGACGTCAGAAGACTGATAACGCATCTTGTAATAAAACAGCTAGTAACGCCAGTGGAGGAATCTTTCATATGCGACAAATCAATTATCTCAAATCATGCCACTTGCAGCATAAAACTCGAATTCCATTGTATTCCCTCTTACGCACCGAATTCTTCTATCACACTCCTAGGCTCCACATACTCGCCCACCGGCTTATAAGGGATATCAAATCCAAAAGCGCCAGGCCCACCAATCTTCAAACCCATCTCCGTGTCAGACCACCTCGGGCTGCAAGTGATGCCCAGCACCGTGACTCTAAACCCATACTTGAACTCTGGCACACCCAAGGACCTCCCTGATGCCGTGTCCAGGACGCAGATGAGATCCGGCACCGAGGCAATGACACTTTTGCTCCCATCTTCTGCCGTATGCTCAGCATAGATGTTCTCATTCTTGAAGGGTATCATCAGGGTGCCGGAGGTGGCGACGGCCGGCATGCGTGTGCCGACGATCTCCTCCTCCTCGTCAGTGTTGAGACCTGCGATCGTGATGCTGCCGTACGAGTGACCCTTGAAGAGCCTTCGCTCTACGCCCACAATCTTGCCCCTGAAGAGAATCTTCGCACTCCTCTTGCCCCCGACCTCGTTGACGATGGCTTCCGCCACCGTGGACAAGGTATTTGTCGCTTCGGCAAGCGCGATGCATCGTCCTATCCGCCACGCGAGGGACACGGTGTTAAGCACGCCATAGTCGCGGACACGCTGGGTGGTGGTGGGTTTGGCGGCCTTTCCGACACGTGAACCCATTTCGGCGCAGGAAGCACGTAGAGCACGGTCGACGATCTCATCGTTGGAGGCACGGGTCATGATGATGGTCTTGCCGTCACCGGAGTCGATGGCGCAGGGGACAAGTTCGCCGGGAGCGTGGACGGCGATGGTGGTTTGCCAGTACGTTGGATATGCTCTCCCCATCCAATCTGTCAGATCGTTAGCGAGACCTCTCCATACACGAGGTTTCGGGTACGTGGGACTTCATAGTGAGCTCACCTCCATCAATGACAGGCCGATCGAAGAAACGCGACGATCCACAAAGGAAAGGCTCCAGACCATTGCCTCCTCCAATTTCTAGTCCCATCACAGCATCAAAGGAATCGTGTCCCATGTATTCCATTATGGCACGAAAGGCATGCACAGTCTCCAGAGACTGCAAGCGCTCATTTGACGTCGCTGGAGATCCCATATGTCCTCCCCAGTAGATATTGGCATCTTCTTTGAGAGCCGAAGCATCAATCACTCGCATCTTGTGGCCAGCACGCAGCATGTCCCGCAACTGGATGCGCGAGGCAGCTGGGGAACCGCCTCCAGCACAGCCCAGAACATAACAACCATCAGCTAAGTAGTTAATGTCGGTTTCGGTGATGTGCCATTCTTGGACTCCAGTGTCTTTGTTCTTAGTCACTGTGGGAACATAGGTCTTCGGATCAACAGGTGGCTCATCAATGACTTTCACCGCAAAGTCCTTTGCCTTTTCCAGTTCGTCATCCAGCTCCATCGCCTCATCATCGTCGAGTTGTGCAGCTTTCGTGTTGATGTCGAGCTCGCCAACTGCTTTTACGATCGTGCGTAATTGGTTGGCGACATAAGTGACAGGATAAGTCTCAATCTCTGCGATGATCACGCTCTCCTTAGTCGCACCGGCATCTATAGCTCGCTGTATGGCAATGGTTTTCGCTCGTTCGATGGCTTCGTTGACTGATTGTTCTGCTACTCCCTGAATAATGTCCACGATTCCACCAACCTTGGAGATTGCTGCACCCACAGCATTTGCGACATCGTGATGGAGGGGCAATTTCAACTCCGACGCGCCTGCCAGAGTCGTCGGAGCCAGGACCGCTCCTCCACCAACCAGCAAGACAGGCATGGGTTCGGGAGATGTCTTAATGATGTCAATCGCACCTTCCAGCAATGACTTGATGCTTTGCTGTGCTTGCTGAACCAGACTCGGAGCCAGCGAGGTGATCGCTTTCCTATCACCTATGTCAACCTTGCCAGCAGCGACAGCAATGTCAGAAGCAGTGATGACTTTGCCCCCGAAGACCAGAGCATCACGGGTTAAGTAGTGGCCAACGGAGTCAGGACCAACCGTGACTTTGCCATTTACCTCCCGTACAATTGATCCACCTCCAAAACCAATCGAATGTAATGAGGGCATAGAATAGTTGACACGCACACCAGCGACCGTCACATACGCGGAGGCCTGTCTAGGGAGTCCGGACGGCAATAAGACACCAACATCACTGGTGGTGCCACCTATGTCCACCACGATAGCAGACGAGTTCTGAAGGCCGGCGAGGTAGGCTGCTCCTCGCATAGAGTTAGTAGCGCCGCTGCTGAAAGTTCTTATAGGTATGTTTGCAGCAGCAGCAGAATCCAGGAGTGTGCCGTCATTCTGG
The DNA here is from genome assembly GCA_002785985.1 of Microcyclosporella mali. NCBI lineage: Eukaryota > Fungi > Ascomycota > Dothideomycetes > Mycosphaerellales > Mycosphaerellaceae > Microcyclosporella > Microcyclosporella mali. Next base: position 16,845 of record NHNU01000001.1, read on the forward strand.
GTCAAGAAGAGTGGGCAGGTCAGCTTCAATGCCTTCATCGCACGCCTGAAGCCCTGAACGGTCTTCTTCGCATAGCGCAGAATGGCAGCATTCAATATGCTTGCATTCTCCCGCTCCAAGAGACCGATGTTGGCGACTTCGTGTGAAACGATCACATCGGCGCCAGGTATCTCGCGAAGCACAATTTCTCGAACACGATCCTCTTGCTTGAAGACCTCATCAATCGGTGAGAAGGCGCCGACGATCACGATGGCATTGAGACTCAATTTCTTGATCTCGGCGCATCTCTCCACAACTTGTTCTTCCCTTATAGACGCTTCCTCAGACCCATCGATATGCAAGCCTCCATCGACGTACCCAACGTAACCTTTGATGATGCGTGCAAGGCCCGAGGGGAACTCTGAGAATGGCGGGACTTCACGGAGGAAGCTTTTGGAAAGACGTATAATGGCCACTCGGCACAGCCTCCTCGCATCTTGCTCTACGACCGCATTAATGAAGTGTGTGGTTCCGACTGTGACACTTGCTATGCTTTCTGAAGGAAGGTCGGACTTTTGCAGCACCGTTCGCACTGCAGTCTCTATCCCGGCTGTAACGTCTGGCGTAGTCGGTGTTTTGTGGTGTGCGAGGACTCCGCGAGAGGGTGTTAGTTGCTGCGAAGGATCAACGGCCACTGCGTCGGTGTTGGTTCCTGAATGTGTCAGTAGAAACTCCTGCGTCACCTTGATGCTGTCTTACTCACCTCCAACGTCCACACCAATGCGTACGCTTCTGTTAGCCATTTCAACAGCGAGAAAGATTGAAGGAGAAATTGAGGAAACACACGGATGCGAGACGCTGGGCCCGCTCCACGAAGCTCATATGGCTGCGCTCGACATGCCTTCCAAGTTACTGACCACGATGGCTGGGCTTGTAACCTCTGCTACATGTGCCGTGCCGTGCCCTGGTGGACTGATGACACCGTACTCTGTGATAAGACACTAGAAGGCAGGAGAGATCGCCCGGCACTCGAGAAGCTGGGGCGTAGCAGCTCACTGGCCCAAGCTCGAGTTGGGCCCCTTCGACCTCTCTGAAATCCGTATGCCTATCTCGCCCCGATACATACGCCGCCGGCCGGGATGCCGTCTCGCATGTCAACATCGCCAAGTCACGACGATTGTAACGTTTGGCATGGTTCGTGAGATTACTGATAGACACCGGTGCCTATCGCAGCACTTTCAGGTAGGGTTTGGGGAGAATCTTTTGCTCGAGTACATCGCGAGATGAATGTAGCTTTCTGGTGAGACTCATGCGAACAGCCTGACCTGCTTGCCTGGACGCATGGAACAGATGTCATTGGAAAGAATTCTGGACTTCATACGCATACCATCCTCGGACAGGAGCGTGGTCAGCGTCTGGATCAATGAGGACATCCGACCGCTGCCACCCAGCCGCCGTACATGGACGCGATGGGCATACATCAGTTTCTGGGCTATCAATCAGATGACTCTGTCCAACTTCCAGCTCGGTGCAAGTCTGGTCAGCGCGGGTCTGGCTGTCTGGCAAGCGGTGATAGCCATTGTCGTGGGAAAGATCATCATCGCAGCAGTGGCAATCCTGAATGGCTATGTTGGCGCTGAATGGCACATCGGCTTCCCTGTCGTCAGTCGATACGTCTTCGGGATCTATGGTCATTATGTCATGCTAGTCCAACGAGTCATCCTGAGTCTGGTCTGGTTCGCAGTGCAATCGTGGACCGGGGGACTATGCGTCCAGAACATACTGGCCTCGATCTTCCCTTCCTACCAGCATATGGAGAACCAGTTTCCCGCGTCGGCGAACATGGATACCAAGCAATTCATTGGCTGGGTGATATTCAATGTGCTCATGATTCCAATCCTGTACGTGCGCCCGGAGCGTATGAAGTGGGTAGTGCTTGGTATGAATGTCGTGACTGCCATCACGTTGCTGTCGATGGTCATCTGGGTGCTGTCGGCGGCCAATGGCGGAGGCCCTCTACTCAAGGAACCTGCCACGACATCGACTAGCTGGGAATTAGGATGGACGATTGTCCACGGCGTTACGACTGTTATCGGAGGTATTGCTGTCGGCTTGACGAATCAAATGGACTACTCCCGATTCGCGCGACGACCAGGAGACCAGGTGTTGGGACAATGGCTGTCTATCATTTGTCTCGGTGCCATCATGCCCTCGCTAGGATGTCTGAGTGCATCAGCATCTCAAGCGGTCTACGGTGAAGCCATCTGGAATCCTCCCAATCTCGTTCAGAAGTGGCTAGACACAGACTACACTGCGAAGTCTCGAGCAGCTGCTTTCTTCGCCGGGTGTGGGCTTGTCATATGCCAGTTGGCAATCAACACCATCGACAACGCCTTTTCTACAGGGATGGATATGGCTGGGTAAGAATGCTTCACTTTCAAGAAAGGCTTACATAACTGACATGGTGGCAGTCTCTGCCCAACTTATATCAATATCAGACGTGGAGCGTATATTGGACTAATCCTCAGCATCGCAATGTGTCCCTGGCAACTTCTTAGCGCAGCCAGCACTTTCATAAGCGTCCTTTCTGCCTACAGCGTCTTCCTAGGACCCATGGTAGGCATTATGGTCTGCGAGTACTGGATCCTCCGTCGTCGTAGGGTCAAGCTATCAGACCTTTATCACCCCCGAAAGGAAGGACTATACTACTTCTGGCACGGTATCAATTGGCGAAGCTTCGCCTCCTGGGTCGTGGGATGGTCCTATCTTATTCCCGGATTCGCTCATGCGGTAACACCGAACGTGAAGGTGCCCGAAGCTTGTACCCACCTCTACTACTTGGCCTTTCCATTAGGATTCGCAGTAAGCTTCACGGTGCACTTCTTCATCAACAAAGTGTTCCCGCCTGGCGGACTGGGGGTTGCCGATGAACTTGATTACTTCAATACTTTCACTCTGGATGAAGCCGCGAGACTTGGTGTTGCCCTACCCGAACCCATTGAAGGAGAAGCATTTTACCCGACCACCGGCGACACCAGTCCCAAGAAACTTATGAATGAGACCAACGTCAAGATAGTATAGCGATTGCCATAATGCCATCATATGAACTCACTCTCCACCGCCCAGCCTGGCGTCCTCCTATAATTCTGCGTCAATCCCTCGATCCTCCAACCCTCATCTACTTTCCCAAACGTATACACAAACGTTCCGTAGTGATGCAACACTCCATCGAACGTCACCCTGAACGGACTCCATGCCATGCCGAACAACGCATCCACCTTCACATCCGTGGCATCCAGATCCGGGACTTCGTGGACTTTAGGTCCAGCATCGGGTTTGCCTTTACGTCTTTTCTCTCCATCTTCGATCATCTTGACGAATTTCTCGATTGAGATTCGGAGTACCACGCTCAATTTCTCCTCCCCACTTTCCTTCTTGGCCACGACAGGCACCGGAAGTGTAGACCACAACGAGGTCGACGGAGGCGGCAGAGGCGGATCTTGACGAATTATTGTCAATTCAGCATAGGGCACGAATAGTTTTTGTAGTCCTTTGGGATCGCTGTCATTGACGCGGTCGAAGAAAGCTTGAATCAGAGCTTTGATGGCTTCGACTTCCTCGACGTTGTGTTGGGATTGGGTCATGGTGGCGGTGGAGAGGTGGTCAGAGAGCAGTCTGAGGCGGTTCATGAGGTGTCAACGATTGCTGAGGGAAAGAGGAACGGTGGACGAGGAAGCTTTGTGCAGAAGAGCTCTTCCGTAATGTCCGTCCAACAAGGATATGGAAGCTTGACCTGCTGTCGAGCGAAGCGACAATCTGAGAGCTGTCAGCTTGCGCGTGTCAAGCTTGCAGGCTTGAAGTGCTGGGCTTCGCATTGCGATCGGCCGAAGTCGGTGGTGACTCGTACGATCCTAAGGCTTTTCGTGCATTCTTCAGTTCAGTTCGTTGGACAATGAGAAAACAATCCACAGGTCGAAGCGATGGTCAGGTCTTGCTTTTGCGCTCAGCGGCAGTCGTGCATTTCATGAGCTAACTACGCCGCTACAGTAACGCCATAGACCGCCAACCCAGGCAGTCGTCCCTCGTCCCAGCAAATGCATACAGCCCACGAAACGCTTAGTAGAAGGTGTTGGGGCGGGTAGCGGTGAACACCGCCTTGCCCTTCTTTGCTGGTGCACGGTGAGGCAGAGGGAACTTGAGGCCCTTCTTGACGAGTTGCTGAATGTAAGGTCTCCGGAGGTCATCAATCTTCTCGACCTCGACGACCTTGAGGATCTGCGCAAGATTGTCAGTGCGCACTCTCGCAGATTCCAGGTCCCAAGATTACTCACGTGGATGGTCCTGAAGCGAGCGCGGTGACGCGAGGCCATGTCCTGGTAAAGAGCCTGGACGGCGTCGCAGCGAGACATCTCACGGTACTCCTTGTACATGTTGTGGGTGCCGGATCGCGAATCGTAGCGGATCCAGATACCGAAGTTCTTGACCTTGAGAGGGTGCTTCTCGGCAATCTGCCATATTCATCAACATCCACATCTCTTACCACCACAGGCCGCTCCTATATTCGCGACTCCTTCCAAATTCGTGTAGACGCACCTTGTTCAGCGAGACGATCTCACCGTTGGCCTTCTTGATCTTGCGCAGCTTGGCGAGGAAGTACCAGAAGCGGCTCTTTGCGACGACATCATTGGGAGCAAAGATGCGCATGCGGTAGAGCTTTGGCGTTGGGTTGGCATCGCTGGGCAGATGGCGCCCAATGACCTGGTACTCTTGCAGGCGACCTGTCGGGGAACAGAATCAGCGCTGTCTAACAGAGATTGTGATGTCCAAGGATATGTCCATCTCGCTCCTTCAATTCCTCCTCTTATGACCCGTGATAGAGAGGGCTCGGCGTGCCCAGTTTCGCAACGGCGGCGAGGAACGGAGAAAGCTTACCCATCTGTTCAATGTCAGCCTGGTCGAGATCGTATATGGATGTTGGTGGCACTCACTGTGACTGTCGTGCTGCTGTGTGGTTAGTAGAGACTGTGTCGTGAATAGAGTCGTCGCAGCTTCGGCAGCCAAAATCTCGAATTTCGTGGGTTGTGAGCCTTCTCACTAGCGCGGTATCTGGTTGGCTTGCTTAGCGAGGGCACCTTCCCTTGTTCCTCGAAGTCGACGGCTGCATCTCGCACCTCTGCAGCTGTTAACCACTTCGCATTCCACTTCTTTTCACTCCATGTGAAAGCCAGATACCATCACTCTCGGCTCGAGTCTTGCGCATGAGCTGCAATTGTCGCAAGTATGGCAGCTGCGGATCTGCTCTTCGACGACTTCGCTGCAGCCTACCCTGATGAGAATGGCCGACTGTTGGCAACCACCATCTCGCCCGAACCACCCAAACACGACCCCGGACGCCTGTACAATTTCCGCAACAGTATCAACCAGTTCAGCGTGCGCACTGATCTCCAGTATAAATTGCAGTATAACCCTGCGCTCCAGATTACAAAGAAGGAAGCTGCGGCATGGCTCGATGTTTTCGTAGCATACCACAAGTTCGTGGGCTCACTACTGTCCGCGGAAGAGCTGCAGAATGTCAACCGTACCAAGGAGGCAGATTGGAGCAAGGTCTACGACGAGTGGAAAGATGTCATGAACGCCCTGTTTCGAGGCTACCAGAGCAACGCCTTCGCCGCTTGGACAATACCCTGCCTGTACGTGGCCGGTCGATACCTTCGCATCTTTGCTATCAAGGCGGATGACACTATCGCAAGCCAGCGAGACAGTGGCATGGCCTTTGGTGGCATTCAAGAAGAAGACGCGTTTGATCCCAGCAGCAAGAACGATACGCTCGAAGATGCTGCTCGTCAGATCAATCGCATCTTCGGTCTATGCATTGGTGACCGGTAAGTCATGCATCGCTTCACATGTCTCGACCATGCATTCTCCGCGCTCTGTCTTTCAGCTGTATGACACCCTCATTCTAGCGCCATAGGCTCATGGTAAGTGTAGTAATCCTCTCGAGGACTCGCGCAAGTGGGCACTGTACTACATCGCAACACTCCTCTTCAAATCGCATTTCAAACTCAACCACATCTCGCTCTCCAAAAACATCTTGCGCTCTCTTCGGGCAACCAGCAGCGACATGCCGCCTCTTTCAAAATATCCCATGAGCCACCAGGTCGCTTTTATGTACTATTGTGGAGTCATCCACTTCCTCGACGAGGATTACAATAATGCTGAGGAGTATCTCACGACAGCATATAACATGTGCGATGTCAACGCCAGCAAGAACATCCAGCTAATCCTCACATACTTGATCCCAACAAAACTGCTGACCTCACACAAGCTGCCAGCATCGTCTCTACTATCACAGTATCCTGCACTTGCACAACTCTTCCAGCCTCTATGCGATGCAATCAGGACAGCAGACTTGAAGGCATTCCGCGATGCGATGGAAAACGGCGAAGAAGAGTTCGTGAAGCGGCGCATCTATCTGACACTAGAGCGCGGCCAGGATGTTGTGCTCCGGAATCTCTTCCGAAAAGTCTTCCTTGCCGGCGGATTTGAGCCACAGAAAGAAGGAGAGACGGCACCACTAGCGAGAAGAACACGGGTGCCTGTCGATGAGTTCGCGGCTGCACTTCAGGTGGCAGGCGCTGAGGTGGGCAACGGCGATGGGGGCATTGATTACGACGAAGTCGAATGTTTGATCGCGAACGCTATCTACAAGGTACGTACCTTCCGAGATGTGGCTGTTGCTACTTCAGAAGGCACATCGCGGAGTCGTCTTTAGGCTGCCTTCCGTGGAAGGCAACCATTTGCCACTCCTCTTCACTTCTATGTCCTGGGCATTCCCGGAAAAGCACCTCAGCTGACCACATCATTGCAGAATTTGATGAAGGGATACATTGCTCGCGAGCGACGTATCGTTGTGCTTAGTAAAGCGGGAGCATTCCCCGGCACAGGTGTATGAACACGGACCAGGGACTCATCAACAAGCAGGCGCTATCCTTGGCACCACCATCATGCAAATACGCCGCCATAGCCGTGGAGTCACATATACGTGAGCCGTGAGAGCCTTGCTATCTTGGCTTGGCGAATGCTTTCCCACTTGGCACCGCGGGCTTTACAAGCATCGCAGCACACCACAGGCGAAGGCTGAAGGTGGCGTTCTTGCAGCTGGCGTGACTCATAGAAGCCGTCGCCTTCCTCATCATCACGAAGTGCTTGGCGCTGCTGCAACACACTCACGAGGGCATGCTCGAGAGACCAACACATAGAACTCTCGATCTCGTTAGCATCGAGACAATCAAGATCAAGACGCAGATGATCATTCTTCATTGACTGAGATCGTTTTCGTTCATTTCTGATATTACATCAACAACGCTTGCACTGCGACAAGCGGTAAGGCCAACCCTCGTCGGCATAGTTCCCAAATCCCTGATAGTAGCATCTAGTATGGCAATTTGAGGTGTCTCTCCAGGAACAATCTTTGACCCTTCCCTCGCCCGGTTCTCTAAGGCATAAAAGTACAATGCGGTGGTTTGCTTTTCAGTGATTCCTCCCAAACGCCATGCTAGAATCGAAAATGTGAAGATAGCCATATACAAGAAGGGTATCGTGAATGAGATAGAGAGATGCGAGTTTCCTGGGATCTTGGCTACGACCAGCCGTAGCCAGGAAGCTGAGATGGGAAAGAAAAAAAAAAAGGAGAAGATGGCCGACACGGGAGCGCGCGACTCAAGTGCGTGGCGAGCGTGAACTGGCGATATCGTCCTATGGTGAATGAGTGTTGGTCCGTGACGGGTCAGCTGATAGATGTGACTCACCAAGTGGTTGACCATCGCTACGAACAAGTCGAAGAAGAGTGGCGTACCACCACGTTCCATTTCCATCTGCATGGTGCCACTTCGCTTGAAGGTGTTCCGGCTGCGAATGATCAGAGCGAGATAGTGTGCTCTTAGCTTGGAGTCGGAGGCAGGAGTGTTGGCGTAGGCATATCGGGCGGAGGAGAGGATCGTGCTGCATTGAACGCCGGATTGCAGGCCTTGTTTCTTGAGAGCGAGGCGCTGGAGTTCCGGCAGCGAGTAGCGGTGGGCAGAACACTTGCGGCAACGGTCGTCAGTACGATAATATATCGGGATAAGATGATGACGGTCGGGAGACATACGTAAATGACTGTTTCTTTCAAGATCGCGCAACCTTCTCCTGTGTAGATCACGCTCTCGCTCGATCCTCCAGCGTCGTCACCGTTGTCGAGGTACCAGCTGGCACTCTTCTTGTCGAAGTTGAGTCTCGGTGTGTAATCCCCTTTGTAGAGGTACTCAAGAATGGCAGAGAATACTTCCGGCGACTCGTTTGGAAGATCGACACGTTTGTTGTTCGATTCGAAGAATTGTGCTCTGCAGACATCGGCGAAGAAAGGCGACTTGGACAGTATGTCTTCGTGAGCAGCGAAGAGGCGCTGGTCGGGCCCGACGGCGACCGTCACGATAGCTGAGTTGAGGTTGCTGGAACCCATCCATGAGCATGTGGAAATGAACAGAGAATCAGCGACTTACGGTGATGTTGGCGAGCTGCCAGTCTTGGTTGGAGATGATTGAGCTGAGAAGGACTGTTGCACAGGCTGACTGGTATTGATGCGTCTCGTCGGAGGATACTCTTTGAACGATTTTTGCTTCTTGCTGATCGACTTTCCTGCACGATACGAAAAACTGTCCCTATACGATTTATTCTTGGTGCTCGTGAACATCGTGGCGGCCTCGTTGTGCTGGAACCTGAATGTGGAGACCGTACGGGATGGAGTGCAAAGTGGCAAAATGAGTGGTAGAAGGTGGAGGAGAGGGGGACTACTTATACTTCATTCAGCCATGTCACTCAGGCAGCAACACCGGCCTGCCTCCTGACCAGACCGCGGGCTGGGAGATGCCGGTGGATTCGTATCACATAAAGCACAGTTTCCCTGGCAGACGAGGCGACCGGACGAAACTCACTAGGGCGACGAGGGTAGCATGAGCCGTTCGGGAAGATAGGCACCGTAAAGTGTGTACAGACGTGCTCCAATGAGACGCGATACTGACACGAACGGGCGCGATACCACATGACACCGCGTAAGCCTGACTCAACTTCCGGCGGCCTCCTGAACTCGGCCTGGAAGGATGCTGCGTGGCCATGCGCGGGAGACGGAATACAAGGGGCTGATGGCAGCTACACCGGCCAGCACTAGCCTATATGTAGCAGGGAGTTGTCAATTTTTGTGTGATCGCTTATGAGCAGGCAGAACGCCAGGCAGGCCATTCTGAGCTTGTTCTGGCCCCACCTCGGATGTCGTGGGGCAAAAGCGAGGACAACGCTGACGACTTCCAGCGTAAGATATGAAAGGCTGACGAGGATCCCGGATGTCCGTCCCGTGGTACAATGCTTGCAGGCAGGCGAGGGTTTGACGTTGTAGTTGGTCTGATGATGAGGATGCATTCGAGGCTCTCATCAACCGAGTCTTGAGTACTTGGCACGCTAGCGTTAGTTTATGCAAGGTACGCGCGAGGGGAGGAGGCGTGGCGTGGACATGCGAGAGAGGGATTGTCTTCTGCTTCCTAGAGTGTATCGATCTTTCAATGCCATCTCAACACGGCCATTGTTATTGTTGCTGCTACACACATATTCTCGTGGCTGTCTGTCGAATTCGAATGCTGCTACCACGACACCTCCATCTCGATGAGGCCGACCTGCCGCTTCCGCTGACGACCTCAGCCCGTCCTGACTCATAGTCACACGGTAGGCTCAATTCCACGACAACGTGCCGAACGATGCGTCTATGCCGTACCTTATGTCGTGCTTTTACGCGACGCCTGTGGTGCCTTGATCCTCAGCAGCTTCTCTGAGTTCTTGTACGCGATCATGTCGAGCTGCTCTTGCGTAACCAGTCCGCTCTTCTCCAGCTCCTCGATCCATTTCAGTCCATTCTCGTTCTTCTCAAAGGGATAGTCGACGCTGAATAGAATGTGTTCGATCTTCGTGTTGCCAAGTATGCATCGAAGCGGATCCAGACTCCAGACACCCGAAGTCGTGATCCAGATGTTCTCATCCCACACTTGCTTGAACTTACGTTGCCGGTCTCCCCACCGTACACTGAGATTGCAGATGCGCTGTAGCGAAAAGGGTATCATCTCGCCAAAGTGGCCGATGATGAGCTTGAGCTTCGGGAATTTGTCGAAGACGCCCGCAGCGAAGAGGCGCAGAACATGCAGTCCTGTCTCTGTATGCCATCCCCAACCCGAAGCACCCAAGCTGCGCGATGCACCGTCGGTGAAGTTGCCTGTATACTGGGGCATCATGTTCTCTGACGGCCAGGTGGGATGCAGGTAGATGGCAACATCGAGCTCTTCGGCTTTCCGCCACATCACATCGTACTCGGCCCCATCAAAGTACTTGCCATTGACATGGTTGTCGATAAGGGCTCCGACAAAGCCAAGTTCCTTGACCGATCTCTCCAGTTCCTTCGCGCACTCCTCAGGGTGACCTACGGGAAGTACAGCAAAGCCAGCAAATGCGTCGCTATTCTTGCAAATTGCAGCGGCGAGCTCGTTGTTGCCATTCTTGCATTGCTCCAACGTGGCTCCGCCAGGTGCGGGTGCATGTGAGACGACCTGCATGGAGATTTTGCTCTTCTCCATCTCGTGCAGCCTCAGATTGCCCACATCTTGAAGCTTGTCTTGGACCATTGGGATCGCTTTGAATTGTTCTGAGTAGGCATCTGCGAAGGCTTCCAGCACCGCCTTGGAGAGGAAGTGCTCCTCCAGAGCGATTAGTGGAGGTGTCATGATGTGTCGTCGACGAGTCGTCTTATGGGATGCGGTGCGGCTGGAAGGTCAGTGAGGGAATGTACATGTATTTGTGAGGTCCAGAGCTTCATCCTGCCGTTACAAGACTATATGGCAGGAGCACAAGCTTATTACACTCGATGATGCCGCGACGTCGTGCAACCACTGGCAGGAGCGGAACAGCTTCACGTTCGGGACAAACTCTCGGGACCGAAGAACGAATGATGCGGTGTTGCTCTTTACCCATGTGCATGCACCACCATCACCGCTGATCTACATACAAGCTCTAACAGGATGCAGGTCGAAGTATAACTGCCTCTTGCATGCCCAAAAACTGGAGAAGTTAGGGCATCAGCGCCTCGAGAACCCTATATGGTCGTCGGATACATGTATGTCTTGTAACGCAAATAGAAGGGGAAGTGGTGAAATCGTCCATGGTAGAGTACGTGTAGTCACGGTTCCGCATCTGGACTTTGCCTATACTTCAAGCCCGAGGTTATAACTCCGCTTCACAGACACGAGCTTGTCGAGTAGCCATGTCTCTGGCTACATGACGTCCAAACGTGATAGGAAGCATCTGTAAGTCCTTTGTACTCACACTCTCCTTCATTCCTAGCAGTCACAACATCATGGCACCTGGCAAGACCGCTCCCGGGAGCGACTATGTCCATCCTCTCGAGATCCAAGAGCTCTCTCTGCCAAAGAACTACTCCGACATTCCCTTCACGCAGATCAGAATCACCAACGTCCCCGAACACTCTCGAGAAGTGACGCCTGTAGTGCTGGTGACGCTATACCGCCCAAACAAGTACAATGCATTCACACCGACGATGACGCGCGAGCTCGAGCACGCCTACACACTCTTTGACATCGACGACCGCGTGAAATGCATCGTGCAGACTGGTCATGGCAGGATGTTCTGTGCAGGAGCGGATCTGGATACCGGGTTCGTGGGTGCAGAAGAGGCGATTCGTGATCACAGAGACGGAGGGGGACGAGTCACCATGGCGATCAATAGGTGCAGAAAGCCTACGATCGGTGCGCTTCAGGGCAGTGCGGTGGGAATTGGCATCACGATGACACTGCCGATGAATATCAGGATTGCGTATCAGGATGCGAAGATCGGCTTTGTCTTCGCTAGACGTGGTCTGGTCATGGAGGCTGCCAGCAGTTTCTTCCTGCCCAAATTGATCGGGTACGTCACACAGAATTCCCACTTGCTATAGAGAAGAGTTGCTGACCTTTGAGCGTGGGATAGCATGTCCAAATCCCTCCATCTCTGCACGACTGGTGCCACCTACCCAGCCAAACACCCTCTCCTCAGCGAGCTCTTCACCGAAGTCTTGCCCACACCCGAAGCAGTCCTGCCTCGGGCCCTGGAGCTGGCAGACGAGATCGTCAAGAATTGCAGCGGCGTCTCGACATACATCATGAAAGAGCTGATGTACAGAAATCCCGGGTCTGCTGAAGCCACGCACCTGTTGGATAGCAGGATCATCTACGAGTTATTCAGCAGCAAGGACAATAAGGAGGGAGTCAAGGCTTTTCTTGAGAAGCGGCCCACGAACTTTCAAGGAACGATGAAGAACGATGCACCTGCTGCTTGGCCTTGGTGGGACCCTATCTATACAGGGAATCGTCCTGTTGATCTGGGCTATAAGTACAAGCCAAAGCTGTAATGCAATGTCTGTCGACGACGATTTTCTTGGTCGAGTGACTTCTGACTCAAGTATCATCCAGATCTCATGCCGGCGGCAATCTCCTTTCTGAGTGCACGCTTTTTGCCGCGATCGCGCGGTTTTCGCTGCTTCGCAGACTTTGGTCCAGTACTCGCACGGACCTTCTTCGTTGCTGCCTTCTGGTCGAGCCATGCATCCTTTTCGGGCTCATCCTCCTTGGTCAAGATCTCCGGCAGTGGTCTCTGAGCAGCCAGACCCATCATCTTCATACCTGACGTGATCATATCTTGCTTGCCCTCCATAGTCTGCGAGTAGAGGGAAGGCATACCGCTGAATTGCACCCGCTCAGAAGGAAGAGGTCGTGCCGCAGCCTGACGCCTCTTGGCCATAACCTTGAGCCGACGTCGACGAGACTTTTCTGTGAGGACTTGCTCCTCACCAAACGGCTCCTCACCAAACACTCCCTCCATCACAAGAGACATTGACTCATCGGTCAGGTCCTGTGCCCTCTTGTCTTTCTTGCTCTGGACTTCAGATGGGTCCATGTCAGCAATCGCGTCAAGGGCATCGATCAGGTTATTTGGAGGGTCTTGCTTCGCGTTTACGGTCTGATCCGGTTTCTCGTCTTGTTGCGCGATCATCTCCGTCTTGGGTTCTCGGCGCTCCTCGAGCAATTTGGGTCGCGCTTTTTTCTTGGCAATGGCAGCCTCTCTGCGCTCCTGTCGTTGAAGTGCTCTGCGTCCCGTGGATTTCCCCTTCTTCTCCGCGTTTCGCTCCGGCCCATACTGTGTCGGCTCCTCGGTGACATCCATATCGGCCACCGTATTTTGAGCGGTGGCGCGATTCTGCTTCCAGTCATTCCGACTGTCATCGAGGCATGCCCTCCGAACATGCTCCACATCGGCGAGAGTGAGACCGTGGATGTTTTCCTTGATGACACGCTCACAGGTCTTGGCGTACACCACAGGCCTGAAATGAGAGACTCTGGACTCCATCAGTTCGACCATTTCGTGGGAATCCGAGAGCCCTGATCGTCCCAAACGCGCGAGCCGTTGCTCAAGTAGCTTGCCATGGATGAGCTGACGGTCTCCTCGACTGTGTGCTCCGAGATTCCTCAGCCGTGCAAGCAAGGCCATAGAGAATGGCGTGAGTCGTCGCAGCTGTGGAGGCAAGATCTCTGTCGACAGACACTTCCACCGGCGCTGAATATCAAACACAAGGCGGTTGTAAATCCGGCGGGGATCTTGCTTGGAATATCTCCCTGGAGGAAAAGGCGGTAGCTGCCACAGGTCTTTGCCGTCTTCAAGCGAGAGCATGCTTGGCTGATGATAGGCGATAGCGATTGCAGGTCCTTTTGGCGTGGCTGTGTCTGTGATGACCTCGACGTCCGAGTCAAAGACTCTCCCATCCTCGTACATCTCGACCTGCAGAGCACGAGGTAGACCGTCAGCGAGTACAGGTAGAATCGGAATATATCTGGCAATCGATTACCTCCATAATGGTGCTGTGCAAGGATGAGAAGGACGTGGATGATCTTGATGTTATTTAGAACTCGAAGTCATGATGGAGTTGATGTCAAGCTCAGATCCAGAGTTGAAGTGTGCAAAATAGAAATGGAAAGTGCAGGCAGCGGGCGCTAGCAGCTCGGCTAGCGGATCGCTAGCGCATCAATCACGAGCAATCGTAGGTGAATGTCAGCAGACACTCCTTCATGACAACACAATACTCTCAGGCATGGCAAACAAGCAGACAAAGATCACTTTGCTACTGCCTAGAACTCGAGACTCTATCCATAAGTAAAAAATTGTCAACCGACTAGGACATGTGTGTAGTAGCATGGCATGTGACTTATATGGTCGGGACTGACAGGATGAATGTGTTCTTGCTGTGATAAGAAAATGGTTTGCATTGATTCGTGAGTGACAGCACCAAAGCGACTGTAGCTAAGTCATCGCGAGATAGGGGTATCATGGTTTTCATAACGTATCGCGTGTCAACGCCGTAAGAATAATGCGAAACAGTTATTGATTACTCCTCGCCCAAAATGCTCTTCATGGCGTCAGGGTCAAAAGACTTCATGATGGGTGGATGCAGAATCTTCGTTTCCGCAGCAAAGCCCATGATCGGGCCAGATTGGTTGATCCCAGGCGGTCGATGCTTCGGCGCTTTCTTTGGCGTCGCTTGTGTATCCTCCGCAGACTGTTCGGTGCTTCCAGACGCTACACTGGGTGCTCTCCCAGCTTTCGGTGTGCTTGCATCGGACGTCGTAGAAGGTGCGGGCGATGCGCCCCAGCGTCCAAAGACCCAGCCGCCAACTTTGCTGCTTAGGCCTTGTTTCGTGGTGTGAGGAAGTCCGCCGCTTGGTGCTCGTGTCGAAGCTGCCATGCCGCTCAAGCTGCGAACACCGCTGTTCATAGGCCGTGAAAGGGCTGCCGGTCGTGTCGCATGAGCTGTAGCGTCACTCAAGACTGCTTGTGAAGTGTATGAGCGCCCTCCGTACGGTGTAAGAAGCTGCGAAGGTCGTGACTTGAGCGTATGTATGTCCATTCCCGAGAATGATATGATAGATTCGTGTGATGTTGCACGGCGTAGTGGTCGAGGAGTATTCTGAAATGCCAGATCCAGGTCCTCTGACAGCGGCGAAGCTGCACTCGACTCGCGCTCGGGCGAGTTGTCAGAGTTTGTGTTCTCCCAATCGCGTTCGTCCTCTTCGAGAATTACAGAATCAGAAGCCTGTCGCTCCATGTGGCGAATGTCTCCAGTACTCATGTCCAGAATGGAATCAAGCGATGGCCTGTTTCGGTGACTAGAAGAGCTCGGCAGCGGTCGATATCCGGAGCTATCCGACGATCGCTTCGAATGCATAGGTCCCCAGAGTGGCGATCCAGGATCTTCAGTTTCTGGCGTTGTTGGTCGTGACGAGTCCTGTCCCGCGTCGCTGAAGACACGGTCGAATACCGAAGAGGCGCGATGCGTAGATCCTGGTGAGCTCGCCCTGGAGTGATCCCGCAACGACGAAGACGTCTGGTATGACTGTGATGACCAGCGCTTGCCAGCCATGGAGTCAGGCAGACTGGCTGCAGTGTGCGAGAGAATAGCAGCGGTACTGGATGGTGCACCCAGAGACATCGAGTATCTGGGCGACTTCAGACCCGACGAAGGACTTAGATGTCCAGGCGTCAATGCTCCGTAACGTTTCTTTTTCGAGCGAGAGCGTCGAGGGTTGGCCGCATTCGATGGTGCATGATAGTGATGATGGACGTGAAGCTCGGACGCAGTGGCTGCTCTCATTTCCTCCTTCAGGTGAGGTCGCTGGGAGGGTCGGGCAATCGTGCGTGCGGTGAAAGTGTCCTCGGCATCCCCTTCTTCTATAAGCGGCTGGTGCAGAGAGATATGTTGTCGCAGATTCTCGACCTCTTCATTGGATGCCTGTAGCATATCGCGAAGCTCCACTATGCCCATCTGCAAGTTGGCATTGTCTTGCAAAATGTCCTTGACAAAGTGGGAGACTACTGTTTGCCCTCCATTTTCACTGGCAGATTTGATCGCGGCTGCGCCCTTGAGCCGAGTAGCGGCAGAGTCCAGCTCCTTCTCCACAGCATGTCTCCTCTCCATCCGACCAAGCACTTCGATGTGTCGATCCTTCTCTTCTTTGGCTTCTCGTTCGATCTTCTCGATCTGCTCCTGTAAGCTGGCGAGCGTGCGCTCTGCCTGCTGCCATCTTCGGACCGCTGATTTCTCGGAAGTGTCCTTCTCTCCCAACGCAGCATGCCACGATGCCTGCTCTCTTTCGAACTCCTCCAACTGCTGCTCCAACCGCTCCGTGCGCGCTGCGAGTATCGAGAGCCTCTGTAGCTCTTGCTGTGTGCTACGCAACGTGGCCTGAAGATTCGTGACATGGCTGTCAGACTCAGCCACAGCGCTATTCAGACTCTCCAATTGGTCCAGCAGGTTTCGGTTCTCCTCGATCGCCGAAGCGTTCTTCTGCTCCAGCGTCTGCTTCTCGAGTTCCAGCGCTTCGACATGTGCAGTCATGGCTTTTCTCTCTCTTTCAGAATCGGCGATGTAAGCTTCGTGTCGCATCAGAAGCGCCTGTAACGAGAAGATCAGCGACGATGTTCCTTCGCTCGACTGAGGCCGTGGAGACAACATCTTGGGCCGTCGACAGTAGCTCCTCGTCGTCGCTTTCACGCTCTCAGCCCTCGCGGGTGACGGTACGTGCAGCATCGCGTCGCTATGAAGGGCAAAACTCCCTCCGCTGTGGCCGTTGCATGCTATCTAGAAAGTTGGGTACAACCTAACTTACCTTACCAAGCCGGGCAGCCGTACCAACATCTCGCTCCAAGTCTTGCAGCACGCGTTGATTGTGCCTTAGGTGCGCGCAACTGGCGTTACCACAGCAGCAATCAGCCGCTCGGTGCTCTGGAATGTCAGAGCAAGCGCTTTGTTCGTAGCCGTCGAGGAATGACTGGATCGCGTCGCTCATGGTTGCCCGGCCGCGGCCAAGAATGTTCACTGGGTGGGAGGGCACTCATCTCCTGGTGGCGGTGCTAAAGTCGGTGCGAAGTGAAGCAGTACGTGTATGTAGGGAAGTCCTAGGTAGTGATGTGGGCATGGGTGTCGCGATGTTGTGATGTGAGTTAGTGCCACCCCAGCCACGTCAGGCTCCACACCAAGGCACGATAGGCTGGCAGTCACGCTTTGGATTCTATGTTGCCAATAACTTCGGCCGTTCTGCTCACCGAGGCCAAGAACATTCCATCACACAAATGCAGAGTAAGCAGCACAACCAACGCAGCCTTGAGTCGAGAAAGCAGCACCAACCTGGAGGCTCTACCCATGCGCGTCTGTCTGCAGGTACCCGCCCGTTGCAACGGCACCACAGCACGAATGCCAACGTTTGGCGATTCTAGCGTCAGTGCGCAAAAACCATGGTATTACCGGTATGATGGGTATAGATCTCAATTTCGACCACGGCTTGTCCCTTGGTGCAGGCCCCGTCCCTGCACCCAGTTTTCGCGCGAATGGACGCTTTCAGATATGACATTTAATCATTCGACAATCGGCCGCCACATCTTACGTCTGACGAATTTCTCAACCTCTTCATCCTCTAGCACATCATCAGATGTCCTGCAAGTCAGGACGCTTTGCTCGTGATCTCGACCCTGCACTATGAAAGGCTGCCAGTCTCCTGTCCAACGTCCGGCTTCGAGACCATTACTAGCTTTCCGCAGACCTGAAGATGCCCGGTCTAACGTGATCAGCCAGTGCCGCTGGTGGACAGAGTCAATACTGTTTGTCGCCCCCGTGTATGCATTGTTAGCTCTGATGGTAGCATTTTCTTCGTTCTCAGATGCCACTGCCGCTAGATCCCCGTCCATACTGCCTGACTCATGATCTCTATTGTGCTGAAACGCCTCAGACTCGTCGCTTCCGCAATCAGTGAGCTGTGTAGCAGACTGGAATGTCTTTGCTGGATTGAGCCGGCGTCGCTTTCGTTGTGGCGTATGTGGTTGGGCGCTCTTGTCGTTCGCGAGAGGTAACCTCAAGGTAATAGTGTAATTCTGTGGTAAGCGTGTACCATGGAGACGCAGACGAATATATCGAGACCTAAAGGCTGCAACGAGTTTCTCGCTTTGAGACATGCCCTCATTCAGATTCTTCGCATCGATGTCAGAGCTTTCGTCATCTGTCGACTTCTCCCGTTTCACTTTACGTGGCAAAACCTCATACTCGCCAGTATCCCAGATCAACAAAGACCCTGTCGCATGAGAGGCCGATTCGATGAGGTTGTTCCACAGATTATGTACTCTCGTTTCGATAGCCATTCGATTCGGCCTTGCAGAATTGGGATTTCCAGGGAGTCCGTACGGTATAGCCCAGCTCACAGTACTGCTCTCCGAGAATTGCAGTCTCAGATCGTAATGAACACCTTACCTTATAATCAGTCTGCCACTTCACCTACACTTATCATGGAGGCAGTTTGCAATTGATCTACCTGAGATAGGATGGTCGTGCTGATGCACTACGAAGTGAACTCCATGCGGATATTGGTTTCGTGTCCACAATTCTTGCCATTCGGTGAAGGAGATCCGTGGGCCACTGACGGGCCTGGAGACAGCGGAGAGGCGATCTGAAAAATACTGCAGATGGTTTCTGATATGGGCTTTGCCTGCTTCGATGGCTGCTAGGCTTGGGCTGTCTGTCTTCTTCTGCTGGGATGACGGAAGATGAGCAGTAGATGCCTTGCTCAACGGCGGCGGCGAGATGTCTCTATTCAACGTATTCAGACGAGTCATTATTTTTGTACAGTTCTTCTCGCCATGCCGTTGAGCCTGCTTCAATGGCTGGCTGGTGAAGCTACTGAGGAAAAAGCGTCCCAAATATCGCAGCTCTGAGGTCACCAAAAGTTGGCCCGAGCTCCTCCTTCGCGTCCCCAGCAGCGACTCCCAAGGTGCGTTTCTTGCTCAAGACTGGCAACGACTCCTCCACTCACTCCATCACCCACACATCACCACCACCATCACCACCACCACCACCACATCAAACCACAAATATGTCCTTCCTCTTCAACTCGCGACCGCAGCCCTCGTCGGCGGAGAAAATCGCCGCAGCCGAAGCCGAAATCGAAATGGTCTCCAATATGTTCAACCAGTACGTATCAAGCACCTCTCCCTCTCTCTATCCCACACATCCTACCACATCCAAACCCACCTTACCTTCCGATTTCAATCCTGACCAGCTTCGTAGACTAGTCGACACCTGCACAAAAAAATGCATCCCGCCCGAGTATCGCGAAGCCGACCTGAACAAGGGAGAGAGTGTGTGTCTGGACCGCTGCGTTTCCAAATTCTTCGAGGTGAACGTCAAGGTATCGGAGAAGATGCAGGGAGAAGCATCGCAGAGACAGGGTGGCGGTGGCGGTATGTTCGGCGCGTGAGAAGATTGATCGCGAGATATATACCTGAGAGGGGAATATTGTATTCTGATGTTTGGTGAACATTGCAGGTATCATACGGCAGTAGATTCACGGCGAGCGCGAGAGGCATGGTATCACTCCAATGGACGGACGGCGTTTGTGGAACGGTGAAGGTACAATGTAAATATACTCTTGATGAATCGCATCTCGGACATGCCACCTATACCCAGCACTCCTATGGTATCTCTGCTTCATGGTTCGAACACCGGAAACGCCAGACACCATGCGAGCTACATCTATCACAAAAAATCGCTGTTTCAGAAATGCTCTTTCCAGAATTTGAATGCGACATCCTTCACAGTAGCTTCCTTGCAAGCCTTCTTCACTTCTCTCGCGGCGATGTTAGGTCCACAAAAGTACACACCGACCTCCGTCTTCGAACTGGGGCTTTTGAGGCCTGGCATATACGTCTGGTTCCGGATACCTTCTCTCATGCCGGTGAAGAGGCGCGTAAAGTCCGGCCTCCCAAAGTTCGTTCGCGTAGAGAGTTCTGTGAGAGGATCCTTATCAGTCCCGACAGAATTGAGGACGATATTCTGCGCCGTGTCAATGTCCATTTTCTGAGTCAGGTATGTATGGATGCGCAGGAACTCGTAGCTGCTCGCTCCACTCATCGCCATGCTCTGCGCCTCGAGACTCAATAAGAGAGCCTGGAACCACTCGAAAGAGCTGGTATCTCTGCACACCCAGATGAACTCGACTCGCTTGAGTCGCTTGGGCGGATTTGGTGAGAGGCGCATGTGCCAGATGCTCTTGAGCACAGCAGCGAAAGGCGTCACACCGATTCCAGTACCGACCAAGATGGCGACTTCGTTGTCAAAGACATCTTCAGCTGGAGCACCATATGGCCCATCGACGCGCAGTTTCGGCATTTCCTGGCCGTTCTGGAGAGCGACCTCGTACATGCCCATGGGATCAAGCTCATCGTACAGGTTTGCCTGCTCCGACCCAGCTCCGAGAGTGTTCGCAAGCGCACGAGTAAAATCGCCGACTTGTCTGACGTGGACGCTGACATATGGATCGAAGGGGCACGAAGTGATGGTGAAAGGATGCCATTGGTGCTGACTGACCGATGGCACGTTGATGAATAGCCACTGCCCTGCTTTGTAAGTCATGCTGGGCTTGCGAAATTGGATCTCGACAGCATCTGCGACAAGTCAGTCCCGAGCTGGGCTTACTTCGATAAGCATGATCACGTACCATATGGATGTCGCACGACCTTGATGATCTCCGTCTGCCGACGCGACCTGATCTCCCGCCACACTCTTTCGAAGAGGTACAATCCTCCACCGATCAGCTCCCACCGCCAACCTTCATATCCAATGCAGTGGTTCCAGAAAGGCGCACCAGCAAATGGTGAGTAGGGCTCCGCACTGTCCCGCACGAAGCAGCCAGTCGCATGAGTGTACATGGCCAGCAAGAATGGGATGAACAGATGGTGCGTGTACCAGAACGTCTCGTAGCTTTGCTGCCGGATCTTGTGATGCGATGTGGTATACATGAGCAGCATGCAAAGGAGCATCACATGTCCTGTTATGCCACCAGCTTGCGCATAATGTATCTGTACGGCCGCCTCTTTCCTCACTTGTGACCTTTCCACGTTGAAGAAGTTCACATAATGCGCCGCGGTATGGACGGTCGTCCATATGAGCAAGCTGTATGCGACCTGGCGATGGAACCATTGGCTCTCGTCCAGCGGCAACCATTTAATCTTTGGCCTGATGACTTTCAGGATGTTTCGGCACATTGGCAAGAGGATGAGCAATATGTCCACGGAAAGGACAAGACCGGCACCTCGAGAAATCCAGACACTGAACTCGAGGGCATTGAGTGCGGCCAGCTTCTGGTTGGAGGCTTGCAGATACCATCCCAGAGCGAAGATGGCGATGTGGAGGCCATGAAATAGTGAATAGAATATGAGTTTGCGTGACGTGAGCTGCGAGGCCAGCCATGATCTCCCTTGAACCGCCATCCTCGCAATGCTGTGTATGCTCCCCAAGTGAGGCGCAAGACTTCGCGATGGTCACCAGCTCGAGAGACGGCTTTCTGTCTATTGCATAGTTGTAGCTCTTATGGTGTGTACCCTCTTCGTCTCAAGATCTCGTGGTATAGTCGTCGAGAGGGTCAGAAACAGCTAAACCCAACGGTAAGAGGTTGGTACGATACAAAAGTACGCAAACAGTATTTCACACATGGACGCAAGAAACGATGACCCGCCATCTCGAACCCGCAAACCACAAATAGCGACGGCAACGCATGCAGCGAGCACCACACACCTGGCCACCGACCCGGAGCGGAGGGACCCCACCCACACGATGCGAGACGATCCTCCAGCGCCTGCAGCATGGAAAGTTCACACATAGTGGCAGGCTTAACGACCTCTCAGGTTGCGCAAACGACACAAGAGCTTGGAGCGAGGGAGACGACTGGCGCTGGTGGATGTGCCTGCAGGGTGGCGGGGCGATCCGTCGAATGCACCTGCGTCTGTTGCCGCCGGCGCTAATGCTGCGACTTGGCGGTGAGGTGAATGGTGATTGGCGAGGGTGTATGTGGAGATGCTTCACCCGCAGAGTCAAAGTTGCTGTGCCGTGTGTTCGCAGTGTAAAAGTAGGGCGACGGGTGGTATTCATCGATGCATTCTTTAAGCTGCCGCCGTTGAACGCCATTGTCAGGTTGGGAGGCGTTCTTGGGAGTGGACGAGATCGCGTGCACGAGTAATGGACGGAGTGGGCGACACGATGGGGTTGTGCGGCTCTGGGACGAGGTACTCGCCGCTCTTTCAGCCACGTCCAATCAGATGCGCGAGACAGTGTGTGGAGCGAATGTGTCGTCGAGCTTCGAGCGCTTAGAAGAAGATGGCGGGCATAAGGCAGTCCACACGACGTCTGCTTCTCGTCCGGCCGTGCAGCATCTCGCTGCCATTCCTGGACGCTGAGAGAGTGCCTTGGCTTGGCTCTGCAGGTGCCTCCGTCCTCTTCTGGCCCCTCTTAGACTGCGTCCATATCACTCTGCATGTCGCTTCCATCTCATCATCATCACTGCTTTCCCTCCTCCACATCCTCCACCTTATCGCCTTAGCTATCGATCCAGGCCATTCTCATCACATCTACCGACTTCTTACCCAGACGATCCTCTCTGCCCAGCTCCCCGACTGATCAACACTCTTGGACGATGCCCATCCCCCGCAGGCGACGGTAGCACCGCCAGCACTCTTCCATACCGCGCATTCGCCCTCTGCGCAGCATGGGCAAGCTGATCAAAAACCACTGGGCACGCCTCATCTGCCTCACAGCAGCAACATGTAAGTGTACCATATATGCACACCCAGCTCGCCGAGACACGACTGACACGAACCAAAATAGACCAAATCGCCGCCGCACTCGAAGGCTTCTTCTGGCCCAAATTCTTCTTCGACTTCCTGACCAAAAACTTCGACGGCGCCGTCAAACCCGTGCCCATCCTGCAGACCATCAATCTCATCGTCGCCTTCATCTCGCTCGCCTACGAATGGCCGCTCAAATTCGTCGCGGGCACCGCCGTGCACCGCAGCTTGGAAGTCCGGTTGCTCTGGCTGCCACTGGCGAGTCTGGTGAGCATCCTGTTGTATCAGGCGACGAATCCCGCGCTGTACTACTTCATCGGCATGATTGTGTATTTTTGGGCGTATAGCGAGGGAGAGGTCATTTGCGCGGTGCCGTGGACCTTACCCAAGCGGACCGATCGACGACGGGAGAAGGCTTGATGATGTTTACGACAATCTTCCACTTATGATACCACTTGATTTTGCATAGCGTTTTCGGGAAGCGGCGTTTATGAACGTCAGCAGGATACTCAGCGGCATTTACCTACAGCATGTGATACGGCACAGCAATCTTGAGACATGGGCGGGTTTCGCGCCTTTATGACGAGGTGCTTACTTCTCCACGATTCGAATAAGATCTCTTTTCAAGCGTATGTCATTTCAAATTCAATCATCAGATCGCTCTAGAGGCCTGCTTTTGCCATGTGCTCCAAGCGTATACTCACCGCCCTCTTATGCGCCTCCAACGCTTCCACGCCAGCCAGCTGCATCACAGCCTTTCCAACATTCTTCAAACCCTGCGCAGTCAGATTCGAGCTCGTGATATGCTTGACATAGCTTGCCAAATTGACACCAGAGTACTGCTTTGCGTACCCATAAGTAGGGAGACTGTGATTGACACCTGCAGAGTAGTCGCCCACACTTTCGGGGGTCCATTGGCCACAGAAGACAGAACCGGCGTTCAGGACCATCTCTCGCACGGCCAGGGGGTCCTCCACCTGTAGAATCAGATGTTCCGGGGCGTATTGATTGCTCAGCTCCATTGCCTCGGCAATGTCGTTGACCACAAGCGTAACGGAGTGCTCAATAGCACCTCTGACCATGTCAACGCGAGGAAGCTCCATCGCTTGTCTATGCAGCTCATCTTCAATGGCCTGAACCTCGCCGTCAGACATTCCGACGGCGATCAAGACGACTTGCGAGTCAACACCGTGCTCAGCTTGTGACAGCAAGTCGGAAGCGACAAACGCGGGATTCGATGTCTTATCTGCAATGACAAGCACCTCAGATGGGCCGGCGGGCATATCAATACTCACGTTGGCGGTCGTGTCATTGCTGACAATCATCTTCGCAGCAGTAACGAATTGATTCCCTGGACCGAGGATCTTGTCGACTTTCGTCACGTTTTCGGTGCCGTACGCCATAGCAGCTACTGCTTGTGCACCACCAGCGAGAACAATGCTCTCGGCTCCGACTTTGTGTGCAACATATACAATTTCTGGAGTCAGCTTCCCATCTGCTCTGGGTGGGGAAGCGATGACAATATGCTTGCATCCTGCCACCATAGCTGGTACGCCCAGCATGAGAGCAGTAGAGGGCAGAACTGCTGTGCCGCCAGGCACGTAAAGACCGACACTTTCGATAGGTCGTACGAACCGGGAGCAGACGACGCCTGGCATTGTCTCTACTTCTAATGGCTTCTCTTCTTTTTGAGCAGCATGGAATTTGCGGATGTTCTCGTATGATATATCGATAGCTTCGATGGTCTCGGGAGACAGTTGCATCAAGCTCTCCGGGAAAGGAGCCTTGAGGACAGGAGATTGGAGTGAGGTGGCCTTCTCGAATTTGTGAGTGTACTCGAGCAGAGCTTTGTCTCCTCCTTCGCGCACAGCCTTAATGATAGGGTTGACAATGCCCATGATCTTCTCAGTAGACCGCTGCGAAGGCCGCTTCAGAGCTTCTTGGACGGTCTCGGAAGACTCCTTTGAAGTGACTAATCGGTGCATCTGTATACGGCCATCCTTATTCAGACCCGCCGGATCATCTTTGCTCTTCGGCTTCGATTCGGCTTCGCGGACCGCTTCCTTGGACAAGCCATTCGTTCCAGACGTGCCATTGACACCGAATTTCTCGGCGTACGGGCCCTTGGCGTCACCCTTTCGTCGCTTCACCTTAATGCTTTTTGCGTCCAGATTTCGCTCAATGTCTTCCAGAGTTACACCAGCAGCAGTTGCTTTGGTCAAGGCAAAATACAACAAGTCGGCAGCCTCGAAAGCAATGTCCTCCTTTGTTTGTGCCTCGCAAAGCTCCGCAGCCTCTTCCATGACCTTTGCATTCAACATCTTAGGATCGTTGAACAAGCGTGCGGTGTATGAGCCTTCGGGAGCGGTGCGCTTGCGAGACTGCAGCGTCTTCTGCAGCTTGGACAGGCCCCTATACTGGCCGAAACAGGTCGCTGTCTGCAAATGACAAAAGCCATGTCCTTGCTGTCGCACAACGAAGGCAAGACAGTCTTGATCACAATCTGCCTCAATCTTAACAAGCTCTTGCCAGTCTCCGCTAGTATCGCCTTTCCGCCATAGCCCTCTCTTTCTGCTGTGATATACTCCACGTCCACATCTGAGACTCTCGGCGACGCTCTCTTCGTTGCTGTACACTAGTCCAAGCGCGACTCCTCTTTCATCTGTCACCAGTGTTGTGAGTAGGCCGTCTGGTCTATCGCTCTTCGTTCGTGCCAGAAGCAGAGATGCAACGCGAATATGGCTGTCTGAAGGGTCGGCAGCCACTGTGAGCAATTGAGCAGGTATTATCGGCACGGCGTCTTGTTTGCACAATTCCACTGCCTCTTCCTCGCTGAGCTGTGCTTTCGAGACGTATACAGGTGGTCGGTTCTTGCCCATCTCTTTCAAAATTGTGCTGACTGCATTGACACTGCCGACATTCTGCAGGAAAAGACCGAAGGTAGTGCCCTCGAGAGCATTCGTTGCGTCACCGACTGAGGCGGTCGGGTGGTACACGATGCGACTGAGATCGAGGTTCGAGACATCCTCGAGGGCTGCTGCTTGCTGGCTGCTGACAAACACCTTCGCAGCACCAGCATCGAGGAGGTCGACTATGTCTTGAGTAGCCTCCAGGCCGGAGACATCAATGTATATCGAGTATCGGGCGACGGTGTCCTTTAGCAGGCTGAGTGCATTGTCGAGAGTCGAGGGGTCGACGCTTCCGATAATACCTCCGGTGTAGGAGAGTTCTTTGGAATCTTGGATCTGATCAAGACCAGTATATCCAGATAGATCAATTGCAGCAAGGTACGGCGGAGAGTGTTCAGTGGACGCCATGTTTGATACACTTGTTATAGGAGGAAGAAGACAGGAAGATCATGGAAGAAGCTGAGTCAATCAATGGCTACCAAAAGTTTCACAAGATGACCAGCCGATCTGGACCCCACTTCGCGTCATGATTTTCGCTTTCGCTTCTCATTCAATTCTCTCCCTCTCCATAAACCACATGCCGTTCACTTCTCCTCACCTCGAGCAGTCGTGGGCTACAGTATCATTTGGAGTTTGATCAGACACGATGAGCCTCTTTGCGAATCGTGTGCTCGGCATGCTCGTCAAAGCGCGTCCCATTGTAAAGCCTGATCATTTGTGCCGAGCGAAGTGGTGTCGCATGTATAAACACCACGGCAGTCCGATACTGGCACCCCGAAATGGCATTTGGCTTCAACCAAAACATCTGCCAAAAATGGCCGACAGCAGGGCCAATCGCGACGAGCATTCGCTCTCTCTCTGCAATTCTTGCGCCGCCTCTAGTTTTCTATGGGCTCATGCTAGGACTCTGGATGTACAAATGCATTATGATGGTTGTATTACAGAATCGAATTATATATATGCCTTCAATTCCACCTTCTGCACGTTCAGAGAGAATGGAAGACTATGCGACCATGTGCAAATTTGTGAGGTGGCACCAGGAACATATTCGATCGCTAGACGGGACGAAGCTGTCAATTTGCGTTGGGGCTGTCCCGGAAGTCCCACAGAGTCCGCATTGCGGACAACATGTTGTGATATGCTACTTCCAGGGCAATGGTGGCTCACTCCCACCTCGACTCCCACAACTGTCGATTGTTCTGAGTATGCTAAATGCGATTCGCCAGACTACCCCGTGTCGATACTCTATCGTGGCGCTGTCATATCACGGCTATTGGGCTTCATCTGGGAGACCTTCGCAAATGGGAATCGAGCTCGATGCACAGGCTCTTTTTCAATGGATAGACTCAGCTTTCGCCGTTCACCAGTATGCTAGCATGCTCGTTGCTCCCTATCTGCAAAAGTGGCTGCCGTATCGCTACCTGCGCCCGTTGCTCTGGAATCATTCAGACAACGAAGCGGCATTCCACCGCTTCGCGGCGACAGGCCACCAGACGAAAGTACTTCTGTTGTCGGCTGCCAACGACGAAGTAAAGCCTTCTATTGAGGTCGAGAAACTCCAGCGTATTTGTATCGATGCGGGCTTCTCGACATTGGGGACAAACGTTGCCCACGCGTTGCACAACGAGGCAACGTCAAAAATCCAAGGCCAGCAGACCGTCGTTCAGACCGTGATCGATTTCGCCAAAGTCTGAAGATGCCTCATCAAGTAATTTCTAGCAAGGGCTCCGAGGCCTATCTCCTTCACATGATATTTGACAAAGATGCTTGTAATAATCATTATCAAGAGTGCAAATCAAATGCTGATGTGATATCAGTAAGCGTTCCAAAGTGGACTAAGTGAGGGGCAGAACCTTATCTCTAATTCCTAGCGCCTGGACAGTTCACTGTTGATGGGTACTTAAAGGGAGACTCTCATGAGCAATTCTGCATTCGCTCTTTCTACCTCGAGACGCAATTAGGAATTCACAACACTTTGAGCCCTATATACGTGACGGACGGATGTACTGACTATCATCTACAAGCACCCGCTTAAGCCACGCAGATGATGCGAACATAATTTGAACATACATAATTATTCATAATAGCAAGAGAAGAGCCACTTTCGTCGACATCGCAACTGCTATATCTAGATCTTGGCACATCGCGACTTCCCTAGCTTTTCAATAGATACCAAGGGTACGACCTCACTTTGTAATTCACTCTCCCTGCTTGGCCTTCCATACAACAAATTCCCACAATATCACCACTAGCATACTCTACCGATTAGCTAGGGTACGTTACAGCACTACATGACAATCCGGCGTACTTGCCAACATACATACCTCCCGAGTCAAACAAACCTAGACACCGTCGTTGGCTACCTTGGCTATCGATACGACTAGGAATATAGTAAGTTAACACTGATTCGCCATATGCTCCCTTACTAACTTCGATTACTACAGACTGGAGGACATCATCGTCATTCCCTCACTCTGGAGAGTGAGCTTCTAATTGTTTGCCTGTCAAACGCGGCTGCAACACGTGCAGTTTTGCCCCTGTGGGTGCAAGGTCTATCGAGCCATCGTCCTCACACCAGTTCACCATCAGCCGAATCTCACACACAACAGCAAGCAAACAACCCAAGCTTTACATCAAATCCTAACCTCGCTTGAAGTAACATGGGAAACGAACAGTCCTTTGAGACTACTTTGACTCCAGAGGAGCAAGAAGAACGTACTCGTAAGGGGCGCGAGGTGTTGGCACAAAAAGTGCGCGAGCTCGATGAAGAAGCTCGTCGGCAGAGAGAAAAAGCTGAAGCCGATGAGCGTCGACTGCAAGAGCATGAGGCTGAAGTTAAACGCCGTCGCAAGCAGAGAGATAAAGAAGAAGAACGCCAACGTAAGAATGACAGGCTCCTTGCAATGCAAGAGGAAGCTTTAGCGGAGCAACAAGCCAAGGCTGCGCAAGGAATCCATAGAGAGAGCTTTGAACCCAAAAAGCTTGCTCCAGAGAAAGCAGCAGAGCGAAGATCAAAGGCTGTGCCAGCAGCTAAACAAGCACAAGCGAACAAGATGTTGGTCGATGAGAAGGCGCAAGGAGAAAACCTTGCCAAAAGAGCAGAGGCTGCAGGAGCGCAGATAGCCCAGATGAAGGGCACAATGAAAAATGGCGCGGCAGAAGACAACGACTCGAGGCCAGCTTCAGGTCAGGCCAAAGAGAAGGCGATTCGACAAAATGAGTTGAGACAAAAGTTCTCCAGACCAGCCGTGCCTCAGACACTCTCTGTTCGACCGCCGCCGACTCGGCCAGCACCTAGCAGAAACGACAGCGCTATTGAGGCTGGCGAGGATGTACTTGCTTTGTGGAACCCAAGGAAAGAGCGCCACAATGACCGAAATGCAGAGAACCGCGCTTCAACCAGGACTCCAGCACTTGCCGCCAATACCAAGAGACCAGCGCCATCAAGCGGATTTGACGACGAACGACGTACAAGTATCCAGCGCATTCCTAAAAGACCAAAAGCTATGTCTTCTTCCAACTCCTCACCACAGTCACCGAACCCGCCAGCTGAAGGTCGACAGCCGCCTCAGTGGTACCGAGAGCTCCAGACCGAAGCAACACGAGGCAGGAACGTTGACTCTGGCACTGATACGCTTCTCACTGCACTCAAAGAACACATCACGAAGGCCAAAAAAGAGTGGAAGGCACAGAATACTGTTGCGTTGCAAACGATGTTCCACGAGGTCCGGTGGAGGCTGCATCGACTGTCCTTCCTTGTCGTCGACGAGCAGATCCTCCGCAATAAGGGCATGTTGAGCAACTCTAATGGTCTGCCACAAGTATTTGACGACTCGTTCAGCGATAGTGTTGCATGGCCTTACGACATTCGTTCCGATGCCGAAGAGCTCTACAACAAATGGTGTGCTCGGGACTTCGATATCGACATTTTGCGCGGTATTGAGGGACGAAAGCCAGGACAGCAAGGCGGCGACAAGGTCAAGGAGAGCTACAAGAAACCAGCCAGGTTCTTCGGCAATGGCAGACTCCTTAATGGCCAATGGTGGCCGACGCTGCTCTGCGCACTTCGCGACGGTGCTCATGGCGAATCACAGGCTGGCATCTGCGGCAAAAAAGGCGTGGGTGCCTACTCGTGCTTCCTTTCACATGATAAGGACAAACCCTATCCCGACATCGATGATGGCAACATCGTCCAATACTGCGGCACGGATGATACAACACGCTCTGGTCAGATCACCGCGCCCACGCAGATGCTCTTGGACAACTTGGCGAATGGCGAGCCGGTACGATTCATTAGATCTTACAAGGCAAGCCAGAAGTCGAAATGGGCTCCCAGTCGCGGCTTCAGATACGATGGGTTGTACGATGTCAAGAACTATGAAGTCCTCGACAAAATATTGCAACGTTACCGCTTCAAGCTTGTCCGTCGTGACGATCAGGGTCCGATTCGAGGAGGCAATAGCCCTGAAAGTCGCCCCACTCAGGAAGAGTCCGATGCGTATGACAAAGACAAGCGTTTGCGAGGCTTGTAGTCTAGAGCAATGCGTGGGCATCGTGAGAAGGAAGATGCTGACCGGCATGATGCTAGGGTCCACATAAGCAAAAACAATTTGTGGTTTATCAGAGTTCTTGATAATTCAGTATCGTGGTGTCATGTGACATTACTGTCGGCAAGACTGTTAGCAGGGGGCGTTGCTGGCGCGCGGTAGCTGGATCAGATTGTCGTGGAATTCGTGTCGCCAGACTGCAGCTTGCCTTGCTCTTCAGTAGTTTGATGCAGCAAAAGTCTTCTCCGACTGCAAAATAGCTCTCGCGGTGTGTCATTTTCATCTCGCCTGGTTGAAATGCCCTATCCCATACGACTCCCAAGCGCCACGCTAAAAGGACGTTTCATCCCGAAGCAAATCCCGTAGTACAGCAAAAAAGTGACCACTCAAGCCATCGTTCCCACGATCGTGATCGTCTCCTGCCCAGTAGCCTCGAAGTCCTCCACCTTGAACTCACAAGTCTTGCGGTCCACGCTCTTGCCCTTCTTATCGAGCCACTTCTCCCCATCCCATTTCCATTCTTTCGGCAGCTTCTCGCTCTCAATGGCCGCGTTGAAATAATTGTAACACATCAGCCCCACCACACTCTCGCTCTGCAAATGCACTTTTCCCTCCAGAACCGTTCCTCGCTCGGGTCGGAAGACGAGGAAGTCGCAAGTGAGCCAGATGTAGGAGACGGCATATTCGGCTATGCTTTGCGTGAGGATCTGTTCTGGGGGTGGTGTCGCGGTTTGAGTCCCGGGCTTATGTTCTGACATTCGGGGGTTGGAGTACGAGAGCAGGACGCCATGAAGAGGTGGGTAGTAGGTCATTAGGTTCGGTGATATGTGTTCAGCGCAAAGGCCCTCGACAGGGAAGTTGTAGGCGCATGGTGAGAGGGTGAGGTAGAGAGATGTGGTGATTTGGACAAAAGGTGATGCGGGTGTCGCTTGCGACTTCTCAGTGGTGATTTTGCCTTTCTTCTGTCTTCTGTCAGTCTATCGTCGGATGTCGCTGTTGTGTAATCGTACCGTCTTCCCCATTGCGAGTGTGATTAGCGTGGTGTAGAAAATGTTCAAAACGCATGTGAAGATCGCAACGTCGGAAGTCGTCGTACCAGGCCAAAACTTATGGCAATTTGTCAGAAGTCGCAGCACTCCGTCCTTCACGTGAAGAAACCACATTTTCCCAACATCACCCGGTCTGAACTCGTTCCAGGCTCAGCGAGACGTCATGCGTGCCTACAAGACTCAAGCGTAATTATCATGGGCACGAAGGTGCCACGAACCCACATTTTAATCAAGATTTACCTTAAAGATGACATTCGACCAGCTCAATGTCGAGCATGATGCATTATAGCTCACAAAACGACCCCCATGCTCACCATGACAGCTGCCCCGGTGCCGCCGGGTTGTCGAAAGTATAAAAAACCTCATGTGGAACCTTTACATTATTAGTCGTCTACCTACCCCGCCCAAGGTATTTGAAGCTAGATTCCTGAAGCTACTCACTGTCCTAAATCGTTCATTCCTACCCTTGAACAACCAATTCATCAACTACCGTCCACCCAGCCAGCTCCGACATCACCAACAACTCGGTACGGCAGCCATGGAGGCAGCCCGGGACGCAGCGGCAACGCTTGATCAAGGTACCTTTTCAAACAGACAAACCATCATCAGTTCTTCAAAGAACTGTTGCATGACGGGTGTTCATCCTGTTCCTTTGCCTACCTGCTCTTGCACAGCAGCAATGGCGGACAGATGATCTGAGATCAAACCGTTTGAACCTGATCAGGACAATTCCTGCGCCAGGGACATGCCTTCCCCCTTTCCTCTCTGCACGATTGGAGAGCGGGATGTATTGACTTCTGAACAGCACCGCCACCATGTCTACCGACAAGATTACCTTCTTGACGAACTGGTGGGGTCTTAGATATGTGCGATTGTCAAGATTCACGACTGACTCAGGGGAAAGGCACGCCACGCCGTACCATGCTCCGCTGTATTTGGCTCAGGCCAAGGGGTATTTCAAGGAAGAAGGGATCAAGGTTGCCATTTTGGAACCGAATGATCCGAGCGTATGCCTTCTTCAGATCCAAATAAGTTAAGTAGGTGCTGATGGCCATTGCAGGATGTGACCGAAATCATTGGGTCAGGCAAGGTTGATATGGGCTACAAGGCCATGATCCACACTCTGGCGGTGAGATCAACCCCTCCCACCTTCAGACATCGAGCACTGATGATGAACACAGGCCAAAGCTCGCTCCTTTCCCATTCTCTCTATCGGCTCCCTCCTCGACGAGCCGTTTACTGGAGTCGTGTACCTCAAGCAGTCCGGCATCACCCCTGACTTCCGTACCCTCAAGGGAAAGCGTATTGGCTACGTTGGCGAATTTGGCAAGATCCAAATCGATGAGTTGACCTCCCACTATGGCATGTCTCCATCGGACTACACTGCCATTCGCTGCGGTATGAATGTCTCCAAGGCCATCATCGAGGGCTCCATTGACGCTGGCATCGGCCTCGAAAACGTGCAGATGGTCGAGTTGGCGGAATGGCTCGCATCTCAAGGTCGACCAAAGGACGATGTCCAGATGCTTCGCATCGATGAGCTGGCGGAGTTGGGCTGCTGCTGCTTCTGCTCCATCCTCTACATCGGCAACGAGTCCTTCCTGAAAGCCAACCCAGTCGCTGTCAGGTCCTTCATGCGCGCCATCAAGAAAGCGACAGACTTCGTCCTCGCTGCTCCAGAGCAAGCCTGGAAGGATTACGTCGACTTCAAGCCCGTCATGGGCACGGAGCTGAACCGCAAGATCTTCGAGCGCTCATACGCCTACTTCTCCAAGGATCTGCGCAACGTCGAGCGAGACTGGCAGAAGGTGACGCGGTACGGCAAGCGTCTGGGTGTGTTGGGCGAGGACTTCGTGCCCAACTACACGAACGAGTACCTCGGATGGGAGGGAGAGGGTGAGCAAGCCGATCCAACTGGTGATCAGAAGCGCATGGTGGAGTTGCAGAAGATTATTGCGGATGAGGGAGGTTTCCGCCGTCTCGACGTCAAGCGTGCCGTGGCTGCGAGTGCTTGAAAAGAAAAAGCAGCAACGGTTCGTGGAAACCATTCGAGTCCTGCTTGGCGCGAGTCAAGTCACCCACGGACCTACCCACCAATCCACCTTGAGGGAAAGCCATACCAGATACGGGTATTGCTTCCCTGCTTGTTTGCCTTTTGGGGCAACCTCACGTTCGTTTTAAATGTATGTACACAGCTCTCAAGGAGCAGTATATGATTCAATGATGCCTTTTTATTTTCTTTCTCAAGTTCTCTCTGCTTTTTATCCCACATTTGCTCCTTCCCCTGTTGAAAGGTTGGGTATATGTAATACTTTTTGTACGCAAGACTGATCCCACTCCACCTACCAATGCACTCAACAACTTTTGATCTCTTTGTACCTCTCTTTGTGTCCCTTTGGTGAGGTGTTGAAAAAGTCACCCGACCCCAAGCAATCAGAATGCTGTATTTGCAATGCATTCCCACCTGTGTGTTCAAGCCTTGCTGATATCCCGCGATCGGGCCATTTCCCAGATATGGTCGTTCATGAACCAGCGGTTCATGGACTTCTGGTCAAGCGGTGCAGCGCCCTCGACTCGACCCAGACACACGCCCTCGCCGGCACCACACAAGCAGTCGAAGGGACGATCGAACTGCCACTCGGTACTCGGGTAGAAAAAAGTCAGAGGATCACCAGGCTCGATACCTCGGTCCCGGGAAACAGTGACTTCGCCAGCGAGCCCGAGACTGCTCATGCCGACGATTTCGCCATTGCGGTTACCGCCTGGAGGCACTTTGGGGTAATCACCGAGCTCGTTGGGCGAGAAGGTGTGGACTTCCAGGGATGGTGCACAGGAGTGGTTCATGTATAGGAGAGCGCTGCGGGGATCCGTGTGGGTTGAGATGGAGGTCTGGATTGTCTTCCATGTTGGCTTTGTCTGAGGTACATGGCTCGTCAGGTAGGCAAAGTGTGCTCCGGCCGGGGCGGAGATTTTGGAGACAACGCAGAGGCCAGCTGGCGTTTGGACGAAATCGACGAGATCCTGGAGGTTGTTGACACCCAAGTCGTAAGCCGAGCTCGTGCTGAGAGGGTCGGTATCGCCATTGGCGTGGCCGTTTGTCTGTGCCATGATGATAATGCTAAGGCTTCACAGAACGACTGTCGTATCTAAATATGAAACAGGAAAGGAAAATCACTTTGTGGGTAAAAGCAAATGTAGGGCGAAGGAGAGGTAGCGAGTCGAAAC
Source organism: Microcyclosporella mali (assembly GCA_002785985.1). Lineage (NCBI taxonomy): Eukaryota > Fungi > Ascomycota > Dothideomycetes > Mycosphaerellales > Mycosphaerellaceae > Microcyclosporella > Microcyclosporella mali. The sequence goes on from NHNU01000001.1 coordinate 51,333, forward strand.
CGAGGCTTAGCGGTTTCGACAGCCAATGTCAATAAGAGAGCTTCCTTTGTGATACCTGCCGCTCTCTCGCGTGCCTTGCGTGCCTTGCGTGGGGGGAAGCTGCAGGACGGACGATGCCAAAGACGACCTCAGGGTCCCGAGATGGCTGGGCAGGCTCTTGACCGGCAATTATTATGACATGTCATTTTATGCTCAGGTGCTCAGTGAAGCATGCACCTACCAGTTTAGAGTTCTCCCTAGACTCCCAAGGGCAGCTCGCCGGCCTCGAATGGACCTCTGCCTTTCTCGCCGGCCGAGTGATTAGTATGCTGTGATGTCAAGGGAGTGTTTAGCGAGGGGCATTGCACCATAGCTCTGCAGCCGCTCGTCCATCCAGATTGTTCTTAGATCCACCAGTTACGTTCGCGAGGTCGGTGAATTTCGCTTATTGGCAGCGGATTCTGCTAGCAACTATCGTGGTCGCGTCTGTTCCGTTGGTGAACATGAAGGACGTCGTGATTGAAGAGATGGATGTATTGTCAGGCATGGTCAAAACGGGCGTACTGGGTGGACGAGTCTTGAGTTGCAATGGAATTGCTTCTTGCTGCAAAGTGAGGTGCAACGCAGACCCTTGGAGGCAGCTACAGGCGCGGCATCGGCGCACCTGCGAGCACGCGCCGGATGAGATCTGCGCCCGATGCCTGGTTTGTGTTTCGTGCCTGCCGCTCGTCCGGGACAAACGTCATGTACATAATACTCCCTCATCTCGCTGGCTTCCATGAGAGTACGTCGAAGATGTTCGGAGATGTGCGTTGATATGGAATCATGTTACAAGTAGAGACGTACGAGATATTACCTATACCCATGCATCTATGAACCAACTTACAGCTACAACACGGCTCGCGGCAGTGGTATCAATGATCAAAGCAGCAAAACACACATGCCTAGGTCGGAACAGATCCGTCATCCCCATCAAGTCATGCTCATGCATATATCTGTAATGAAGTATGTACCATCGCGCTTTTCTCGTATACTCCAACAAGCCAGAAGCCAGAAGGTGAAACGAGTCGATCCAGCATTCAGATCAGCGAGGCTTCCGATGCCAGTGAAGGCAGTTCTGGGAAGCCTGTCCGCCCATTCCAGTGGCCATGATCCGTAAACATTGTCACCGGGTCCGGAATCAGTCGCGATAATTTGACGGTCAGTGTCATTCGACTGCTATCGGAAAAGTCCCGTTCTGGTAGCGCCGGAGGCCACTCATCGACACACACATCCCAGGTTGATTCGCATTTCAAGCTTGCTGGACAAAAGCCATCTGAACTCCTGATGCCGCTGACTCCGGAACAGCCAATCAAGTCGTGGTGCTTGCCATTACACACAAACAGCATGTTCATGCGATGCAATAGAGAAGCACGACGAGGTTGAGAAGTAGCAAACTAATGCTTGTTGAGCTTCTCCTTCAGCTTGCCGAAGAAGCCCTTCTTCTTGCCCTCGCTGTCTGGGGTTTTCGTGTTCGACGATTCAGGTGTGCCCTTGAACCGGTCCATGAAAGAGTTGCGCTTGGTCGGTGTGCTGTTGGACGCGCCAGTCCTTGGCGTTCCGACAGGTTTAGACTGTGTCGGGGCAGTTGTTGAATCAATACCAGTGGTGACAGTGGGCTGAGTCTGCCCAGCACTATTTCCCTTGGACATCGGGCTCACGTCGCGACTGTCCTGCTGCACGGCGAGCGCACCCGCCTTCGTAGCTGGCGTTTGTGCTTGCGAACTGGCCGTGGCGTTCAACTCCTTGTCCATGTTTATTGGTGCAAGTCCACCACCAACGGGATCCGCCAGTTGAGGTGCGCCAGAGGCTTTGCTGGACGCTGTGGCAACTCCTGGTGCCCCTGATGCTGCTGTAGATGTCGCTGGTGCCGTAGCCGACGTCGTAGCGGTCGCGGTGGGCGCTGGTGCTCCTGTAGCCTCACTCTCCGGTACCTTCCCGAGAAGTTCCTTCTCGACCACGCTCTTCTCCGTCACTGCTTCTGGATTGGCAGACGCCTCGGGAGCCGCATGTGCCTCTTTTTGGGACTCTGCTACTTCAGCTGGAACCCCCGGGGCGGTTGTGCCAGCGGGCAGTGTCGAGGCGGTCGTTCCGGATGTGGTCGTCGAGGCGGTCGTTTGCGATCCGTATTGAGCTGGGATATCAGACTGCAGCTAGTCAGCAAAGAGATCAGTGCCTTCAGCGATCAAAAATCAACTCACGTTCTTGGCGTTGTCGTGAATAGTCTTCTGCACAGATGTAGGCAGCATAGAGACTGCATCGGTGCCTGTAGCTTCCTTCGCCTTCGAGTTGAGAGCAACGGCGGCGCCAGCTACAGCTGTGCCGGCGACGGCAAGACCGCCTGCAAGGCCACCAGCAAGTGCACCAGTATTGTCCTGGACGGACTTCTGCAGATCTTGTGGCAGAGCATTCTGCACAGATGCTGGTAGAGCGCCGGTAATGCCTCCACCGCTCGTGGCCCTCTCCTCAGGAACTTTTGACTTCAGCTCATTTTCGACTTCGCTCTTCTCCTCAACAGCAGTTGGGTTGGCGGAAGCCTCCGGAGCCGCGTGTGCTTTGTTTTGGCTGTCTGCTACAACACCGGGAACACCCTTAGACTCAGCATGCGAACTCTTCGTTGCATTATATCCAAGCGCGGCACCTGCTGCGGCGCCAGCAGCAGCGACACCTCCTGTGACGGCACCGGCAATATCGCCGCCAGTCAGGCCACCGCCACTGGTAGCCTTCTCTTCTGGCACCTTGGACTTGAGCTCATTCTCGACGTCCTTCTTCTCCTCAACAGCAGTAGGGTTCGCTGATGCCTCTGGAGCTGCGTGTGCCTCTTTTTGACTTTCTGCGACCACGTCTGGAACGCCCTTGGACTCGTTGTGCGAAGTCTTCGAGTTGTACGCGAGAGCCGCTCCTGCTGCTGCGCCGACAGCTGCGACGCCTCCAGCAGCGGCACTAACAATGCCGCCAGTGTTTGAACTCGTAGCCTTTTCTTCTGGCACCTTGGATTTCAACTCGTCTTCAACATCTTGCTTCTCGCTGACGGCGGTCGGGTTGGCAGATGCCTCCGGGGCAGCATGAGCCTGGCTTTGGCTCTCCGAGACGACCTCAGGCACTCCTCGAGGCTCCAGGGGGACCTGGCCTGCGAGCTGATTCGTGGTGCTGGATGCGCCCACAGAGTTGATTGCTGCTCCTTCAAGTGGCGCGGGCGTGTCCTTACCCATTCCCATGCTCGACTCTGGAATCATGTTCGTGGTCTGAGGACCGAGCCCAGGGAAGATAGCGGCTGCTCCGGCTGCCTCTTTCTCGCCCTGCGGCGTGAGGACTGGCGGCAGCAGAGGTGCGCCAGAATCAGACTTCTCGTACGAGGCTTGGTCAAGCTTCACGGTACTGCTGACAGTGTTACCCGTGATAGAGCTGGGATCTGGAACCTTCTCGCCAGGCTGAAGGTGTACAGGATTGCCGAAGCCGCCGCTGGCTGGGATAGGCGCGACACTAAATGTCTGTTCAGTCTCTTGGCTCTTCAATGATGGATCGTCGTGGACTGCGGAGGTGAGGGTGTTGTTGTTGATTGTTGATGGCGGTGGGACTTTCTCGCCTGGCGCCAGCTTGACAGGGTTGCCAAACCCTCCCGAGGGTGGTATAGGGTTGACGCCGAACGTCTGGTTCTCTGTCTTCTCTGCCAGGCCAGCTGCAGGCGTCTCTGGGAAGGCGCCGGGGGTGTTCTGCAGAGCCTCTTTTGTGCCCTCTACGGGTTGACTGCCAGCCATCGCCGTCGTGCTCGCGCCTGGGGCTACCGAGGAGGAGAAGGGATTCATGGACTGCACGAAACCGCCAATGCCAGCAATTCCGGACGATCTGATGTCGGAAGGTTGAATAACGTTGTTGACGTTGCCTTCGTGATCTGTCTCAGTCTTGCCGGTATGGTCGTGCTTCCAAACGCCGTCAACGACAAACTACGCGCGGTTGTGTTAGCGATGGTCCTGAGCTCGTTGACAAGTCAATGCGCGTAGTGTGCACGCGCGCGTCGACAGCAACGGTACGAGTGGGCGCCCATACATACCTTGTACAGGATCTTCTCGGACGTCTGTGGGATGTCTACGCTCTTCTCGAAGGTGGTGCCGGTCTTTTCGAGCTCGACAGTCGGTTTCCAGTCGGTGAAGGAGCCAGCGACGAGGACTTTGTCGGCGGGATGTTCCCAGCGGAAGTTGAACCAACCCATGATCAGAGCTTTTCAGGTGTGACGGCGGGAACAAGGAAATGGGTAGGGCCGCGCCTGGGGATATGACGAAGTGTGGTGGAGTGACTCGGCGGTGCAGGGCAGGGCGGATGGTGCGAGGATGGCGGGTCGAGGTCGCGCAAGAGTCGTCACAAGAGTGGATGCGCGAGGAGCGCAAGAACCAGGATGTTGCGCTTCTGGCCAAGCGCCTGGCTACCGGTGGGGATGAGAGTGGAACTGATCGGGGCTGGCTGCCGTTGCGTTGCCGCGGAACCAGTCGTGGGGGGATGGGCTAGCAGATAGACGTGGCTGGGGCTGTTATACGGACTCTATTGCTGAGCAGAGTCTGTTATATTCGGGAGCGATGAGGCGGAATGTATGTTGCACAGAAGGGCGGGTGAAGGGCTATGACTATGAGCTGGCGGCAGTTGGGAGGTTTATGCACATGTATGTATGGAGGTGGAGGTACCTGTATGCATGCATGCATGCATGTGGGTGCACTGGTGCTTGACGTCATAAGGAAGTCGCAGCTACGGTAGCATGCAGCTCTGTTATTGGTATCATTATAACGCTGCTGCGTCACACGTGGTTCGCGTGCACCAATGTTCAGTCGGACTCTATCACACACTACATGTACTCCTTGCATCGAGGTGCCAGTCATTCACCAAAGCGCCTGGACATCATGCCAGAGATGTTGACTTCGCCTTCCAGTAGCCTCCTAGAGCGAGAGTGAGCTGTGTCGAAGCGAGCCATCGTACATGAAATACCTCCAGCCTCCTCCTTGGCCACTGCCAATTGACATCAACCTACGTGATGCTGTACAGCTATCGCAGTGGTGTCGGTAGAGTCTGGACTGTGCGACACTGAGCACGATCTCATGGTCAGTGCTCACCTGGATCACGGTCGACGACCATACTACAAACCCCGTCCCTTGCATTCGATATGTCTTGTGCTCGTGCTTCTCACTGCTGCTATTCGTGCCCAAGTCTAGGAGTCTGATGTATGCTTCTAGAACCACAACGAGGGTCGATCGCGCGGTCGGATCCTTGAGGCTACTTCAACTGTGCGTGCAGTGCCATAGTGGTGATGTTGGCAATGGTCGGGGCAGTATGGCTAGAAGTTGTCGATGCAGTCGATTGTTGCAGTTGTTGGCGTTCCGAATCTCTGGCACAAGGCACGCATCGAGCTCCCAGCTCTGCCAGCTCCCGGCTCTCACGCCAGCCCCGCTTTTGCCTGAAGCGTCAGGCGTGGTGTTGGATCCTGCGTGTTGGGTGTTGGGGGTGACGAAAGAAGGGAAGAGGAGAGACTAACAGAAGGGAAGAGGAGAGACTAACAGAACAGAGCAGAGCAGAGCAGAGCAGAGCGAAGAGACCACTCAAGGACGACAACTCCACTTCCACCTCTACCCACCTCCTCCTGCCCACACCCATATCAAATCACATCAGAGCTGCAGCTGCCTCGTACAATCTGTACACACCACTACCACATCCATTGTTGTATTGTTACTAGTTACCAGGCACATGCAGATTTGGCAATTGACTGTTGTGAGCCGGCATGCGCGACTGAGGCATCCACACTGACTCGGCCTGGCCGCAAGCATCCATCATCCCCGTCGCCCCGTCCCACCGACATCATCCCTCTCCACACTTGCACGCTGCTAACTTGTCACCTCTCTCACACAACCACCACCGCAGCATACCACGTCCCGCCCCGCGCCCCGCCGCCTCTTGACAGCCTCCCTCGCGTTCCCTTACCCTTGCGCTCGTCTTGCCGTCTCCCCCATGTCGTCGCAGCTGCCCAGCGACTTCCAGAACGAGATCAACGCCTTGCAACGCGAGTTTCTCAAGCACAACCCTCAGGACACTCTCCAATTTGCCGCCAACCACTTCCAGAAGCGCCTGGAGTCCCAGCGTGCTGAGTTCCTGCTTTCACGTCATTCCAGTCAGTCGGGTATGGCCGAGAGCACCTTTCCCGGCAACAATCCATTCACCTCGACCGCTCCCGGACAACAGGCCGGCGGCATGCATTCCCTCGCCGAAGAGGACGAACATGACTTCGCCTCCCCCACCGCCTCCTCCTTCCCGCCCGGAGCACGCGACCTGCCACCAGACGTCCGCGAGAACGCAAACACCACGCCCGGAGGCACATTCGGCAACTTTGGCTTCGGTGCTGCTGCAGGTGCTGGGTCCACAGCTGGCGCTGCCGCAATGGGCGAACAGACATTCCCTAGCAACTACAACATGAACCGCCGCACATCAGTCTCCGCAGAGTCACTGGCGCCCGCGTCTGCAGACGACGCCACCTGGAAGGCGCCCTCATTCCCAAAGACCCAAGACCAGATCTCCCGACTCCGAGAGGCCGTCTCCCACAACTTCCTCTTCTCCCACCTCGATGACGAGCAGTCTGCGCAAGTGCTTGGCGCCCTTCAAGAGAGGAAAGTACCTGCGAAGGATGTCCGGGTCATTGTACAGGGTGACGCTGGTGACTACTTCTACGTAGTCGAGCAAGGCAGCTTTGACATTTATCTGTCCAAGACGGGCAAGGTAGAAGCAGGAGACGGAGGTTTAGGAGAGTGTGTGGCTACCTCTGGCGCAGGCACATCATTTGGAGAGCTGGCATTGATGTATAATGCGCCACGTGCCGCCACGGTCGTGAGCAGAGAGCCCAGTGTGCTGTGGCAGCTCGACCGTATCACCTTCCGCCGCATTCTGATGGACTCTGCCTTCCAGCGCCGACGCATGTACGAGTCCTTCCTCGAAGGCGTCCCGCTTCTCTCATCACTCACACCATACGAGCGAAGCAAGATCGCCGACGCCCTCGACACGGTCAAGTACCCGGCTGGTAGCTCCATCATCAAGGAGGGCGATGTGGGAGACAAATTCTTCATACTGGAGGCCGGTACAGCCGAGGCAGTGAAGCGAGGTCGCGAGGACAAGCCGCTCAAGAAATACAAGGTCGGCGACTATTTCGGAGAACTGGCGCTGCTCGAGGACAAGCCACGTGCTGCAAGCGTGGTGAGCAAGACGGAGGTGAAGGTAGCCACACTGGGCAAGGATGGATTTCAGCGGCTGCTCGGTCCCGTGGCGAACATAATGCGTCGCGATGACCCGCGAAAATTGGCGATTGGTTCACCAGATCCATTGAGATGAGCAACGATGCGCGTTCAACGATGTCGACTTAGGAGAGCTTTTCCTGATAGCTTCAGACTACGTGCGAGCATGTTTGTTCTGTTGGTTTCATGAAATGGAAGATGCATGAGTATTTCCCTATGTTTTGCTTCCCAGGAGGCCGGGAGAAACAGGTCGAACTTGGGGAGATGACTGGAGTTCCGAGGAGCGGGTAGTATAGATTCATGAGTGGACGCAAAAAGAGATACCATGTATTCCTCTTCTAAATCAAAGCAGCTTTTTCCTCTTTTCAAATTGAGCGCTTGAGGTGCAATTCAGCTTTTACATGTGAAGAACGCTTCAGGGGGCGGGAGAAGGCATGTATGAGGCGTGTGAGCGTAGTTTTGTCGAGAATCACATGTGTCAACCACAATAGGATCTTAAATAGACTTTTAATCTAGCATCTCCTTATACTAGCTATAGGCGGCTCTAGATCAAGCGTCCCTGGCCTGGCCTGGCCTGGCCTGGCCCGTCCCATTAAAATGAGACCATCCAATCAGACTCCGAGTGATAATACCATTTTCCTTTTTGTGTCGAGTACTGGCTTTCTGGAGCTATCTGCTGGGTCACGTCTCCATCTTGCTCTGTGGTTGAACCACCCAATGGGTCCACTCGCTAAGGGAGGAATCAGCGCCAAAATTCAAGTTGTCCTGAACCCAGCATCTTTCGAGAGAACGTCTGTGAATTGCTTCCTTTTGATGTCTGGACTGTTCTTCGGCTGTGGCCTTGGTGTTCTAGGCTTGTTTGTTGCGACTGCTGTCGGGTGTAATTGGGTCGGCTCCAGTGCTTGGGGTATTCCCTGTTGACTTCGTCGTTTTTAAAGAGAGGGATCGGGGGGTTCCACTGGCTGTCTGCAATGCAGCGAGATGTCATGTGATGATTTCTTTCAGATTGGTGCCTGCACGTCTCGTGCGTTCTGGGCCTGTGTTCTGCTGGATGCAGGTGCCTTGGCTGTTGTAGAGGAGAACCATAAGTCGGTATTGAAAAGGACTCTTGCGTCTAGGCTGTGCAGTGTTGGTGTTGGTCGACCTGTGATGTCGTTCGAAAATCGTATGACTCCCTTCCTCGGATGAAGACTGTCGTTTGATCTGACTGTCATCAAGTCGGAGTCGATCTGCTTGTAGGAGCCGAATTCGCCCTCTTCGTCTCAGGCTTGCTATGTGTCGCAGTCGACGTGCGCGAAGAGAGGATGCCGGCAACGGTGTTCGATCTCGAAGGAGTTCCGGGTCGTGAAGTCGAAGCTTGGACGAATTTCTTGAGAAAGGCTTCTTCCCACGAATGAGCACTCTTCTCACTTGAAGTACGGCTGGACATGGTTGAAGAGGAGCGACTAGACATGGTTGGCGGCGGTCTGTATTCTTCGTATGCTTGACCGAAGGATGATGAGGTGGGACTTCTTTCTGAAGAAGGCAATGATGGCTTTTGTCCTGGAAGGAGACGATGCACACTATTTTGTCCTGGGGGAAAGCTACACATATATGTATATGTATAGAGCCTCACATGCTCGCCTGACAGGAAGCCACAGGGTTCAGTGGTCGGTTCGGAGTCGGCGGCGTAGTATGGCTCCTCCACAACTGCAATCCGTGGCTCTTGAGGCAGAGCTTGGCATAGACTCTCGCTCCGTAGCGTGATACAATGGAGTCAAGCTCTCAACCAAGGGAGTTTCGTCTATCTCAGCCAATTGGCTTTGCAGCTGCGCTTTCGCTTTACCGGACATTGTATGCGCTACTGCTTCGCTTGCATTGATCTGAAGGTAAGAAGGTCGTCTACTGCAAGCATTGAGGCGAGTCGTTATGATCGGGCCAATGATGGCGGTGGCGAATGGTTAGTCAAGGTGTGAAATCATGGCGGAGTTCTGCGGGATACTCAACTGTGGTCGATCCGTCAGTGGTGCAGCGGATGGAACGATCCCAACAAATTCTTCCATAGCGACGTGCCATCTGAGAGTCTGAGCCTGTACGACGCTCAAGTAAGGTACCCGAACATCTCCGTGCCTTAGTCAAGGCCTGCATTCAGGACTTTCTCGGCTGATCATCAGGCGGTATCTTCGGCGAATAGTGGGACGAGAGGTCGATTGCCAAAACCAAATGACCTTGTCAGATGTCGCAGCCACTTACATCCAGTCAACCTCAGCCAACTAGCAACTTAGCTGTGCATATTGAAGCGATCCAAGACGTCTCAATGAAGTCCTGGCTCTTAATGGCGCGTAACACAGCATAGACCAATTCAGCAGGACCGCCGAGAACATGCCTAACACTCTTCATCATCAGCAGAACGGAAGCCACATACGCAGAACATAGTCGACATTACACTACATATCCCACAACTTATACCCTTCCGCTCTACCCCTTTTGTACCAGTCTTGGACATATGGCAAGGCGCAATGGGGGCCGTAGATCTCTTCATCCCACTGTGGTATAGGCGGGTCGAAGCCTGTCTCAGCCTTGCAGCTCGCCGCCAGCTCGAAAATGGTGCCGCCACGATCGTAGAGAGGAACTTCTCTTCCCGCTTCAGCCTTCTCAATGTCGGCTCGAAGCATTTCCGTGCTGGCGACGTCCAACTCCAAGGTGTTCGGATCGACGACGACGCCATAGTTCTTCTTCGCCCCTTGGACAGTGACGAGCTTTCTGCGCACCTCAAGAGCTACGGTCTCTGCTGGACGGGTTAGTGGATCTCCTAGGCCACCTCCTCCCCAGGTCTGCCATTCTAGAAGGTCACTGCAAAAGCTTTTATCAGACAGCTGTCGATAATATAGACCAGAGCGCTCATGCTTACCCAGGCTTCACTTTGACATGGTCACACTTCGATTGGAGCGGCTCAACAGTCCCGTCGGTTCTGTGGATGGTCTTTGTTGAGCGGCTTCCAGGCTTACCGCCTCGAACGCCCCAAGGCTTGGTGAACCATCTGTCGTCATGTAGACTGAACTCGCCTGCGGAAAGAAAGCGGTATTTCGTTTTCTGCGCGTTCCCTAAGGCAGTATAGGTCAGTATGCAAGCTCGTTTGTTAAGAAGGACGCCACTTTACCTCCACGGTGAAAGCCTGCGCCGCCAGAGTCAGCCACGGCTTCATTGACCTCCAGCCGGACGGGAAAGTTGAGCTCGATGGATTCAGTGGGCACACTCTTGATGGCGGGGAATAAGCAGTGGCAATCTGGTCCGTCTCCTTTAGGCCTGGCAGGTACGCCTCCAAAAGCGCTGTTTGCACAGTGTTAATGAGCTTGTCCACAGACATGGAAAGTGATGTCTTACATCTGATAGAGCTGGTACCACTCTCCGTTCGGCTTGAAGCCTGAATAGAAGAAATGTGGCGAGTCGCTGAAGCCCGCAGCTGTCATAAAAGCGGAGTTCTTTTGTCCAAACAGCGCCTGCATGATATCCATGGTCCTACCGAGAAAATGAGTTCGGCAGCTGAGTGCCGCAGGACGGACAGGTTTAAGAATTGAACCCTGAGGAATGTCGACATCGACCAAATTGTGAAAGCCGTCGTTCGGGATTGTGTACGGTGCGTGCACTGCCAGGAGGTAGTAGCCAACGAACATCTAATCGAGTCAGTTATCGTAACAACGACAGCTATGGCTGAAGCGCACACCTTAAACATGGTTTCCGACAGGTAATAGTTGATACTGCTGCTGGCTTGTGGACTCGTTCCATTCCAGTCGAATTTCAAACGGTTTTTCTCGGGCTTGCTCAGGGTACAGTTCAAAGCAAATGGTCCCCGACCATGACCATCGTCGTCAACGAAGTCGACAAATGTCGATGTCTCATCAGTCATGTGTTCCTCGATGATCTTACTGACAGCAGTCCTGGTCCGCTCGAGGAGGATATTCGTAGATGCACGGTAAACCTCTGGACCAAATCTCGCGCACAGCTCGCATACACGAGTCGCTGCAGTACGACAGGCCGAGATCAAAGCAAGCAGATCAGATCGAAGCCATTCGGGTTGCCGACTATTACGGCACATCAACTCAACAATTGATCGGTTCATCTTACCGCGCTCGAAAAGCTTCATGGTCGGAACCTGAAGACCATCATCGAAGATAGTTTGTGCATTGATAGACATTGATCCTGGCACTTGGCCTTGGACGTCAGTCATGTGCCCGAAATTGGCAGCCCAGCCGACCAGCTTGTGCTCGAAGAAGATGGGGAGGAGAACAATTACGTCATTCAAATGGCTGACGGCTCCCTCGACCTCGTATACATCGTTCGTGATGAAGACATCACCCTCCTCGATCTCGTCGACTTCACCCATACTCAGCTTGTGGTTCCAGATCTTGAGAAATTGGCCAATGAACGACCCGAATTGGCCGACCAGCATAAGTCCTTCGGCGTTTGTGATGACATTGAACTCATCTTGCTGCTCGCGAATCGCGGGAGACATGGAGCACCTGAGCATAAGCGTGTCCATCTCGGCTCTGATGGAAGCCAAAGAGCTTGCTATGAGTGTCGGGACTGTGGGGATCTCTTCAACAACTTTCTTCGCTTCTTCTTCTTTCTGGGCCTGAGTCTTGTCGGAAACGGCATCCTCGAATTTCGATTTGAAGGAGGGCATTTCGTTACCAGGCATGGGCGAGATGCAAATATTTCCGACGACGTCCACAACACCCTCAAAACCGGGGGCAATCAAGGTATTGCTATCCATTTCGACGACAACCGCTGGACCCTGCACCCTGTATCCTGTTTTGCTGATTGCGGACCGACTCCAAAATGTAGCTTCATGCTCTTTACCTTGGTAGATGATGGTCTTCTTCTCGATGATAGCTGAATCGGGCGGCGTCTCGTCATCGGCGCTCGTGATGCGAGGAATCTCGATATCTGGCGCTGCATCGACGATGGTGACCGTCAGGCGAGTGAGCTCGAGCGGAAAGTTCTGAAGTGTGTAGCTGAATTGCTGCTGGTGGATCTTGTCGAAGCTTTCGTGAACGATTTTCTGGAAAGACTCCATTGGCTCAGCGAGCTCCTTTTCGCTGAGCGCAATTCCGAGCTCCAGCGCCTGCCCTTTATATCGAAGAGCAGCGCTATATGTGACATAGAGAGCAGGATTTTGCTGATCAAGGGCCTCCTTCATGATGGTCTCGCACTTATCCTTCAGAATCTTGTATTCTGTCCGTAGATTGTCCATGGTGGTCTTGGGCAGGAGCTGAATAAAAGAGACTGATATCTCGTGGCTCAACTTCGTGGTCGCGTCTCCTTGTGCGCAGAGAATGCCTGGCGCAGAGGGCACAATGACCGGCCATGCACCCAGCAGCTTGCCAACACCGTTGGCACACATGGGACCAGCACCGCCAAAGGCGACCAAGGCAAAGTCGGCCGGATTGTGGCCACGCTCCACCGATACAAGACGGACAGCACCATAAATGGCTTCGTTGGCTAGATCGATGATGGCTTCTGCAGCCTCGAACAGAGTCTTTCCCATCTCTCCTGCAAGCCGGCCAACTGCAGCGCGAGCGGCATTGACGTCCAGCTTGAACTCGCCACCCAGTAGGGTCTCGGGTAGGTATCCGAGGACTAGGTTGGCATCAGTCACGGTGGCTTGAGTGCCCCCACGGCCATAGCATGCAGGCCCAGGAACAGCGCCAGACGACTCCGGGCCCACACGTAGAGTGTTTGTGAGTGCTGAATAAAATGCTAAGCTGCCTCCCCCAGCTCCAATAGTTCGAATATCGATCGAAGGCGAGCGAACAGCCAGGTCACCGACCATCGTCTCTCTTCGAAGAGATGGTTGAGAGTCCGCAATCAAGGCAACGTCGGTGCTGGTGCCTCCCATGTCCAGTGTGATCAAGTTCTTGTGCTCAGTGGCGTTGGCGATGATGCTGGTGATGCCACGAACGCCGCCAGCAGGTCCAGACATCAGGATGTTGACCGGCAACTCGCCCGCCAGGTCAAGATTGGTAAGGCCTCCGTCGCTCTTCAAAATGCGTACAGTTGGTGTATCGTCGTTCAACTTGTTGCTGAGACCCATCATGTAGCGTTTGACTTCTGGTTTGACGACGGAGTTTGCTGCCGCGGTGACAGTTCTCTCGTACTCACCAAGCTCAGGCAGAACTTCGTGGGACAAGGAGACCTCAACGTTATCTCCGAGAATCTCCTTCACGATCATGCCAACCTGTCGCTCGTGCTCGCCAGAAACCCAGGAATTGATCAAGCTCACAGTCACAGCTTGGACCTTGCCCTTGACTGTGAGGAGCTCTTTTCTGAGGGCGTCCTTGTCCACAGGTCGTACGATTTCGCCATCGACTCCTATTCTTTCCGGCACTTGCAGTGTTCGTTCCAAAGGTATCAAAGGCGCTGGAGGATTCCAGTTGATCCAGGCCGCGAGACCTCCAGGGATCTGCGATCTCCTGGCAACAAGAATATCCTTATGGCCTTCTGTCACAATCAACGCGGCTGGAACGCCTCTTCCCTCCAAAAGCGCATTCGTTGCAACTGTAGACCCATGGTGTAAAGCCCCAAACTTGCCAGTGAACTGCTCTTCCTTCTCTATTACAGCTCTGATCTTATCGATGCTGGCCTTGACACCGAGTGATTGATCGTGTGGTGTGGACGGGACTTTGGCTCGGTAGATCTTGCCATTGGGCGAGAAGACGCATGCGTCTGTGAAGGTACCGCCCTAGTTTGTACTATGGTAAGCCGGATATGTACCAATTGGTACGGATATGCCTAGGTACTTACCACGTCAACGCCGAGACGGTAAGTGTCCGTTGTTGAGGTTGCTGAAGCCATTGTGCCTTACCGACGGAAGGATCGACTGCACACAGAAGGAAAGAGAGGACTGCAAGGAAAACGATACTTAGCTGTCGAAAGACGCGTCTATGGCATCCCACAGCGCGTGGGACATTGTCCTCGCTAAAGGGCGACATGGCGCGACGATGATAAACGATAGACGATAGGCATCGTATAGGCGGAGACCTTCATGGGAATGCATGAGCCCACATGTCGGTAGTTGAGCCAAGCGACGCCTCGGAGAGGGGTGTAGAAGTCATTGGTACTGATGGCAACGATAGTGCCGCTGTGTGAGGAAGAGGGGAGGTCACAACGTGGTGTGGTGTTGGTGCGCGATAAGGAGGCTCGTCAAGCTGCCGAACCCCGGACCACCTCCACCACCACTGCTTCTGCCTATCTTCGATCCCTCGCTGTTACAACCCACTTTCGGCCAGCTATTGGGGACGGGCATGGAGCTGCCATCACTGCTGGAGGTATCATCAGAAGGTGGTTGGTGATAGCTCGAGCAGTACGCACCAACCGCGGCTGCGGCCACATGATCACGCTTCTCAGCTCATATCACTGGCCGTCACAGTCTACACGCGGTAAGCAGTTTCTTTTTTACTCCTCCAGCTGCGTCAGTCATGTCCATTGTCGCGCTGTCCACTGGCGAGCCAACATGTACGCTGGAGGATTTGAACGCCATCGCCAAAGCCAACAACTTCACCATCCAGCCCGGCTCTCTCAATGAGACAGCGTTTTTGCTTTTTGCCAATGCCTTCGATGCGACCTGTCAAGTGGTTCAAGATCTGCCAGAATATGAAGATCCACGATTGACACCGACTGCCGTTGTAGGCGGCGAGAGAATCTACACTAAGCCGGATGAGCAAGAAAATCCACTGAACGCCTGGGCACATAAGACGACCTTGGTCTCGGCAGATCCCAGAGCCAAGAAAGGTCTTCTGGCTGGCAAGGCCATCGCTGTCAAAGACAACGTGTCCGTGGGTGGTCTGCCGCTTGGATTAGGTTGCTCATCCGAGCATTTCAAAGACGGCAAGCATCCCATCAGTACTGTCGATGCTTCCGTGGTCAAGAGAATACTCGAGGCGGGAGGTACGATCAAAGGCATAGCAACTTGTGAGAACTTTTCGGCCTTTCCCCTAAGTTTCACCTCTGCTGCTGGTGTGGTGCACAATGCATGGCTTCCAGGCTATGCTACTGGGGGCAGCAGCAGTGGCTGCGGCGCACTTGTAAGCATAAGCGATGTTGAAACCGCGCGCAAGAGCGGGAAAGACAGTTCGAACCACCCTCTTGGCGAAGGAGTAGATCTGGCTATAGGTGGCGATCAAGGAGGCTCCATAAGACTACCAGCAGCCTACAGTGGCATTTTCGGGCTCAAACCCACACATGGACTGGTGCCTTACACGGGCATTGCAACCTTGAATCCGATGATGGATCATACTGGACCGATGGCTAGGACTGTAGAGGACACAGCGCTGTTGTTGGAAGCAATAGCTGGATATGACGGTATCGATCCGAGGATGAGCCCAGAATCACCGATGCCTTCCAATGTGCCGCGCTACTTAGACGACTTGAAGTCATGGGTGTCGCAGAAGGAGGCCGATGGGTCGTGGACGTCAATTGCAGCGGCGAAAGGCCTTCGGGTGGGCATTCTCAAGGAGGGTTTTGGCTTGCCTGGCATGGATCCGGCCGTCTCGGACACAGTGAAGGCCGCAGCCGAGCGGTTTGGGACACTTGGTGCAAACGTCCAGGAGATCTCGATCCCTATGCACAGCGTAGGTGCCGCCATCTGGACCATCGCAACCCGACCGATGATGCCGCACTTCATCGCCAATCGACCTGGTGACTTAGTGTCTCACACGCTTCCCAGTCTCGATCCTCTTCCCATAGATCAGAACTTCTTCGACATCCTTGCGAACCGCAATCCCGCAGTGACTAACGTGCTCATGAATGCTGTTCACCTTGAGAGAAAGTATGGCCCAGCGCTCGTGCGCAAAGCACATCTACATGTTCTCGCATTACGTGCTGCCTATGACAAGGCATTGGAAGACGTTGATATCATTATTACGCCAGTAAACCCGACAGTTGGCCCTCCTCTTCCAAAAGGAACTTGGATGACTGATGACAATCCTCGAGGCCGCAGCGAGCGTATCATGGATCTGTTCGAGCCCGCCATTGGCAGCACGCTTAACACTTGCCCTTTCAATGTGACTGGCCATCCCGGTATGAGCATGCCTATCGGGTGGGGTCAGGTGAACGATCGCGTTGGCCGACTGCCTATTGGCATGCAGTTGGTCGCAAAGAGATTCGATGAGGCCAGTATCTTCAGAGCGGCGAAGGCATGGGAGGTCGGCGGAAGCTGGAAAGATTCAAACATGAGGCAATAGACGGACAGATACAGCATAAGACCAGTGAGACTTTAGCACGCTGTGTTAGAGATAGATAGACCGAGAAAAAGAAACATCCTGAACCCCACTCAGATTGCTCATCCCATCCACTGCCCACAAGCTGCTTGCTCGCAGACTTGAGGCGGGCTTCTTGACATGGTTCATCATCCACTGAGGCGCAAAAGCATTCATAAATTTGCACTCCCCTAGTGGAAGCCGTTCTTTTCCGTATGTCTTCAGGAGAGCTTAGACCAGCTTAACTTTACAGCAGCCAAGACCACTCATTTGCAAATCAAGTCTGATTCCCGACTTATAGCGACGTTCGTCGCATTCAACCATGTAGTCACTTCACATCTGATTATTTTCGGTTGTATCATGTTCTTGACAAAGGCCCAATTTCCACAGTATATTGCATAACCATAGAAGGCGTCCTGTTCCGGATCATTATGATTCTATCTGATATGTTCTGAAGTCCCTTGTGCGCACACCGCGTAGAAACATAATGTCGAGCTCTTCGTACGTCCGACCTTTGGTCTCAGGTATCCTGAAGTACGCCCAAACGAGGCTGAACAGCGAGAGACCACCGTAGAAGAAGCCAATTTTGCCGCGCATGTTGGCTTGATCGGGATTGATCATATACGGAATGGCCACAGTCATAATAATCGCTAGGAGGGCCTGCACAGCTGTGGCGAGCGCAATGGTCTTACTCCGCACTTTGGTAGCGGACACTTCGCAGAGAATCACCTGGAGAATATTAGTAAAGAGCACGAGAATATGTCAACTGTATGACTTACGAAGCAGATAGGTCCAACACTGAAGTCATAGCAGAAGTTCCAGATAAGCATCAAGCTAGATTGAGCCCAAATGACACTCTTGTGCTGGCTGTAACCAGGCACACAGTCGAGAATGCCAATCAGGAGCATGAGGATGACCAACAAGGAGAGCCCGGTATTGTAGATGATTCTACGGCCAAAGTGAACCAGTAGGACCCATGAGAATAGCGTCCCTAGGAGGCCGAGTGCCAGAAACCCAACACTCATGTTGAAGGCGTCCTTGGTGGCCAGACCAGCAAGCTCGAAGAAATACGTGGCATAGCCAACGAGGTAGATTCCGGACACGACTTGAATGCTGTAGACGCCAATGGCAATTTCTGTCCTTCTGAGATTGACCTTGTTGAAGCAGTCAAGATAGGTGGAGCCAGCCTCAAGTTCTTGCTCCAGTTGATCTGTTTCCACAATCATGGCTAGTGTAGGCTTCACATCGACTTTTGAGGAAGCAAGCCGGCGGAGGGAGCTCTCCGCAGCCTCCAACCTTCCCTTGCGAACAAGCCACCAAGGCGACTCCGGAGCGAAGGGCCATCCAATCAATATTACAAGAGGCCATATCCATTGCACCGCAAATGGTCTTATACGTCAGCCCGCCGCTTGACAAAGCAGATGTGAGGCCCAATACTTACCCTGAATAAGCCCAGTGCGAATCAAGTTGGCTGGTTCCAGCAATCACACCATTGGCAATGAGTTGTCCGGTGACGAAGCACATGTTGGTAAAGCTGGTCAGGAAGCCGCGAAGGGCGACTGGGCACACTGAACTGGTCAGCTCTCGCGGTCAATCTGACGATCATGCTTGCCTACTTACCTTCCGAAGCATATGCTGGCGCTACAACGACATACGTTCCTAGAACGAGGCCACCCAGTAGCTCGCCAACCAGGAGGACGGGCAGTGAACGTGCAAAGAATTGGATGAAGATGAACCCGGTCGTGAGAATCACACAAACACCCAGCGTTCTCTTCCTACCATACCACTCCATCGGATAGGCAGCCAAGAACGCGCCCACAACTTGGCCGATTGGATTGCCCATGCCCAGTCCCGTTTGCCATCTTCGACACTCAGCATGCCTACATAAGGGACTGAATTGATTCTTGGTTGATGACTTACGGCGCAGATATGATGTATTCGCCCTCGTAAAGATAGCCAAAGTCACGCTGAAATGCTGGCGTGGCATATAGGTTGCCTAGTAGCTGGGGATCGAAGGCAGTCATGATGACTCCCAAGGAAAAGAAGATGCTCCATCCTACAGCTGTAGGATATAGCTTCAATGCCTCAGTGAAGCGGAGATTATGTTCTTGGTCTGCGGCGATTCGCGCTCCGTTCCCAGCAATGGCGCCGACGACGATGTTGCCTTTCAGCATGTCATCATGTAGCTCGCTCGGGGACTCGTGGTCGTCGGGCATGATGGCGCTTCTGCTTTTTTGATTGGACAGCAATGGCTTCCTTTCTGCTGCAGAAGCAATAGCGACCTCATCGACTGTAGACACCTGGCTGGTGGTCGTGCAGGCGACAAGCGGCACATGCGAGCTCATGCCTATCGCTGTCGCAGCTATCTCGCATGCTGCAAGTGTATAGCTGTATGGCCAATAGGCGTGACAGTAAGTGAATGCTATCAGGAATGCTCCGATGATGTTGGGGTCGGGTGGGGAAGCGTGGTACCAGCGCCCGCAGGTTTATGCCGCAAGTGTGGTGGCCTGTGGGCAACGCCCTGGCGTGCCTGTGTACCGAGACTAATAAGCAGGAGGTTCTTGAGATCTTGCAACGAGCTTCTTGTGGGCCTCCTTCCGCCATTCTTATTGCTTCAATCTCTTCTTCAGCAATCACGAACATCATGTCTCTTCCATCCGCGATATGTGGCATACGATCCCTCAAGGCAACCTGCATCTACAACGCCATCGACTTGCAGGATAGGAAGAGCACTCATTGCCGCCAATGCTGAATCTCTAGATGCAGTGTCTGTCAATCACGCGACGACGTCGATTGAGGCTTGTGTATTCGCTTCGATGGATCCCCGACTTTTGCTACACAACATGTGTTGGTGCCAGCAAGACTCAGGGCTGGTACGCAGGCATGGCAGGGTATGGAGCTTCACCGCGCTGGATCGACGCCCGCCATGTGACAGCACCGGACTCCTACCGTGTCGATACTCAGTACCTGGCGAACAAGACTCATTTTGAACCACAGGCCGGGAGCACGGTCGATATGAGCACACCAGCACGTGCCGTTTTGCAGTTGCAACACCCTTGATCTCCATGCGGACTGTACATATCGTGCTTCACCGCTTATTTTGGAGCTCGAGGAACACTATATTGGGCCGTGTCACACGATGTTACTGGGCATGGGCTCGACAGCAACGACATTGTTCTCGGCAGCGCGCAATGTCGACCACCACGTCGGAACCACGGTGGCCATAAAAAACCTCGTGGCAGCCCCAGATTCGCGTTGCTACACCTTATGTGGCCTAGCCGCTACCACATCTGGCAGCTCATGACGGTCAGCCATCTGCCTTCATTCGTTGATTCTTCCGCGCCATGCTGTGGTGGAGCTTTACTAGTACTTCTCCCATGTCCGATGAAGACTTGATACACGGGTAGTGCGCGGGCTCCGCGCTTCTTCGTCTTGGAAGTGTGCCGTGGTGACCACATCGTTTTGCATGTGGCCTTAATGCCTTGCCATAATGAGCAGCGATCATATGTCGTACTCACAAGCCAATTCCAGGCATTCGCCGCTGATGGACGACAATTGATAATACTTGACCTCCCGACCCTGCTCTGAGCTCCTCAGCACACTTGTTGCATGAGTCTATCACTAGAGTTTGCAAATTTTACATTTGCTCTGGTGGTGCATTGCCAAAGCATTCTATCATACATTTCTCCAGATTCATTGCATTAATCACATCATCGATACAGACCCAACTACCATACTGTTTTCTGCGCCACGATGTTGGCCTGGCTAGTTGGTTCGAGCCAAAGACCGCCCGTCCTTCTCAAGCTCAGAAGCTCAAAATCCTTCATCATAGTCACTGTTGCTTCATCGATATTTACGGTACATTGACATGTGACTGGACGTGCGACTGCGCTGACAGTTCCCAGGATATATTCGCATACAGTCTAGTTGTCCCAGTCTTTCCATTTGCCCTTACGGAGAGAGCATCGGTTGCCACAAACGACGTTCAGCAATGGATATCGGTCTTGTTGGCAATATATGGAGCCGCATTGCTCGTCACATCACCCATATTTGGATGGCTTGCTGACCGCATGGGCGGCCGACAAATTCCATTCTTGATCGGACTTGTGCTCCTGGGTGGCGCCACAGTGATGCTGTGCGTTGGCAATAGCCTTGCGCTCTTCGCTATCGGGCGTGCGTTGCAAGGAGCAAGCGCAACGGTGGTATGGGTGGTCGGCTTGGCTCTTCTCGTGGACACTGTCGGACCGGAAGACATAGGGAAAGCCATGGGCTACGTCGGTCTGGCTATGAGTGCGGCACTCCTTCTTGGTCCACTTCTAGGAGGCATAGTATTCGCGAGTGCGGGATACTACGCTGTCTATGCCATGTCGTTTGGTCTGATTGGCATGGACATTGTGTTGCGAGTCCTGATGATCGAAAGATCAAAGGCTGAGAGATGGCTGCCCAAGGACGACACTTCACCCTGCATATCTGCTTCCAACGACTGCGAACAGATCGAGAAAGACGTTATGGGGATTGAGGGAAGCCTTACGGGTGACAGCGAGGGTCACACCAGAGAAGCACCCGGGACAGCTGAGCGATCTAAATCGACGGGAGGACCATCACGATCCACAAGCAATGCCGCTGAAGCATTGCCTCCAACAGCTCCAGCACTTCTGAGAAGGACCATGTCGCACATGCCCCCAGTCGTGCTCTTATTCGGATCTCGCCGCATTCTCAGTGCACTGTGGGCCACCATGATCATCTCCTCACTCTTCACGGCCTTCGACTCCATTCTTCCCCTCTACGTCAAAGCTACATTCCACTGGAACTCCATCGGAGCCGGGCTGATTTTCCTCCCCATCTGTATAGCCACTTTCGTGGGGCCCTTGATCGGATACCTATCAGACAAGTTTGGTCCGAGGTGGTTCGCTACAGGCGGTTTCGTACTGACTTGTCCGGTCCTAATCTTGCTTCGACTGGTTGACCACAACAACATGGGACAGAAGGTCTTGTTGTGTGCTTTGCTGGCATTGGTCGGCCTAGGGCTGGACCTTGCCCTCACGCCGATCATGGCGGAGATAGCGTACGCAGTCGACGTAAAGACACAGCGGCGTCCAACCGGGTTTTATGGCAAGAACGGAGCGTATGCCCAGGCCTACAGCCTGTTTAATATGGCTTGGGCGGCAGGTAGCATGATTGGGCCCCTGTTGGGTGGCTTCGGTGAGTTCGCTTCGTGTCACAGTCCGGTGTTCATGCATGCAGGCTGACTGTTTGCAGTGAATGAGTCGAAGGGCTGGGGAACCACGACGCTGATATTGGGCTGTGTGAGCATTTTCACTGCCGTTCCTATTGCGGTGTGGACAGGAGGCAGTATCTTCAAGAAGCGAACGAAGGAGAGAGAGGATGAAATGAACCGAGATATAGAAGCATAACGATACTGCAGTCTCCTCACTCGCCACTGATCCATCTCGTTCGGGCGTCGACTGCGTGAGGTTGGTCGCGGTCGTCAGTCTCATGTTTGAGTGCGCATGAGTTGGTCAGTCACTGCCTACGGAACAGAGAGCACACTAAGGGGGCAAGCCATCCGTGAAAGTATCAGCCTTTGGGAAATGGAAGTGTGGGTGTCCTGTGTTTTTAGCGAGCATTCGTCCTTGTATCCCTATCGTGACGCTTCTCAGAAATGCCCGCCTTCATCTTAGCGTGGGTGCTGTACATATCGAAACATCTTGCCCCTCCTCGCCACCAACGTCGTAAATGCAAATGCCGACCTATTCCATCTAAGAAGTAGCGTCCTTTGGTGTGGCAGAGGCCTTCCAAATGCGCTTGACACCCTCGGTAAGTCCAACGTCGTTCGTCTCGAATTCGTAGTATCCCCAGCCAACGACAACAAGAGCAGCAACATTGAGCCACTCAAAGATCTTTCTCGAGGTCTTTGCGCGCCATGTGGGAATATAATCGGTAATGACAGATCTGGCAGGTCTAGTCAGTCTTCAGAAGCCTTTTGTTGTGGATATAATGAAGCATGCGCGTACTGGAAGCCAATGTAGGTGTGCAGAAGGGTCAGGCCGATCAAAGTACCGTCCAGGACTGGGTTGAGAGAGCCAACAGCGAAAGGCATGGCTGTCATAGGAAGGATCGCGGCAGAAACGAGTCTGATATTGGCACGTTAGTCTTGTGTTCGCAGCTGTTTCTGGTGTGACTTTGCCCACCTCTCCGCGGTCCAGTGGTAGCTGCCATGCGACGGGTGTGTCTCTGGGATGGGTGCAGGATCGTTGACACCGCCGTTGATGACCTGTGGCAGCGGTGGGAGGATTGCTCGTTTCGCAGACGTCTGGAATGCTGCTCGCGCAATCAATGGCTGCTGTTGCGATCGGAAGGCGGGGACGGCGGTTTTGGCCAGCGCCTGGCGGAGAAGGGTTGGTCGAAGAGCGGAGGCCATGTTTGCAGTGATGGGACGGGGTGGTGTCGTCGGCGTGGAGGTGTGGTAACTACCTATGTGTCTCGAGGGCAAGGAAGGGAGCTTCCGGCAATAACCAGTCCGTGCAAGTCATGATGTTGGCGGTAGTCGCGACCTCGGCCTCCGCTCTTACCTCTCTTGTCGCTGATTCGCTCGCTTGCGTCTTTTGGCAGGTAGGCATTCAAGGAATGCTTTTCCCTTACTATTCATACGCTGATGACTCTCAGGTTGGAATCGAATGGCATCACAAGTGAATGTGTTTTATATACATCTGTAAATATTCCTGTCTCCGGTCGCCAGGGCAGATATTCGTTGTTGTGCTGAATCCTGATATCGTCCCGCTGGTTTATGTAGAAAGGAGGAAGTCGGAGGCAGCTTCCGGTGCTTGGCAGGAAAACATCTGAAGACGAGCTGTCCAAGATCAGCTGTACCACAAGTCGGCAACCATCATCACGACTCCCTTTCTCCGCTACACATACCGGCCATGGCATCGAGAAGGCTCGCGCTGAGCCTCCAGCATGGTCTCCGCGCTCAGCGCGCCATCAACGCCATCAAACCCGCAGTCGCCCGCCGGACGTTGGCGACTCCTGTTGGCCATGCGACTACCACCGAGAGCACCACGCTGAGCAATGGCTTCACTGTACGTAGCCATTGATGGGTCAGGGTATGCTAAACGGTGTCATGTACTGACGGACATTCTCTAGATTGCCACCCAGCACTCTCCCTTCGCGCAGACGAGCACTGTCGGTGTCTGGATTGATGCTGGCTCGCGCGCCGAAACCGACCGCACCAATGGTACTGCACATTTCCTCGAGCACTTGGCCTTCAAGGGCACCCAGCGACGAACACAGGGACAACTAGAGCTCGAGATCGAGAACATGGGTGGCCACCTCAACGCATACACTTCCCGCGAGAACACCGTATACTACGCTAAGGCCTTCAACAACGATGTCCCAGCGACTGTCGACATCCTTGCCGATATTCTTCAGAACAGCAAGTTGGAGAACTCAGCCATCGAACGCGAACGTGATGTCATCCTGAGGGAGCAGGAAGAAGTGGACAAGCAATTGGAGGAGGTCGTCTTCGACCACCTGCACGCAACTGCTTTCCAGAATCAGGCCCTCGGCCGTACCATCTTGGGACCAAAGGAGAACATTCAGAGCATCTCCCGCGATGACTTGACCAGCTACATCAAGACCAACTACACCGCTGATCGCATGGTCCTGGTCGGCGCTGGTGGTATCCCACACGAACAGCTGGTCCAGCTCGCCGAGAAGTACTTTTCGAAGATCCCTGCATACAACCCCAACGCGCAGGACAACGCTTCTCAGCGCGGTCTTACGACGAAGCCAGACTTCGTTGGCTCCGAGGTCAGAATACGGGATGACACCATGCCAACTGCCAACATTGCTATCGCAGTCGAGGGCGTCAGCTGGAAGGACGATGACTACTTTACTGCCCTGGTCACGCAGGCCATCGTTGGCAACTGGGACCGCTCAATGGGCAACTCTCCATACCTTGGCTCCAAGCTCTCCACCTTCATTCACGACAACAAGCTCGCCAACTCGTTCATGTCTTTCTCCACGTCGTACTCTGACACTGGACTCTGGGGTATCTACCTGGTCTCGGATGCTATCACGCGTCTCGACGACCTGGTTCACTTTACTCTCCGCGAGTGGTCGCGCCTTTCCTTCAACGTCACCGAGGCCGAGACCGAGCGTGCCAAGCAACAACTGAAGGCCAGCATTCTACTTTCTCTCGACGGTACCACAGCTGTTGCTGAGGACATCGGAAGACAAATCATCACCACCGGACGCCATCTCGCGCCTGAGGAGGTTGAGCGTGTGGTCGGTAGCATAACAGCACAAGACGTCATGCGTTTTGCGCAGAACAAGCTGTGGGACCGCGACATTGCCATCTCGGCCGTCGGACAGATCGAAGGTCTGTTCGATTACGCCAGAATCCGAAACGACATGAGCAGAAACCTGTCATAGACGATCACAAGTGAGCGCTTCGGGGGTGTGTAGATCGAGGAGTCGTTTCGGGACGAGCGGAGTGCAAAATGGAGAAACAGTGTAATCTCATAGAAACACCGCGTCGGTGGCAGCTGTCCTATGTAGCAGGCTGCTTGTGTATATCTACCCCTTTGTCATTCGCCCCAGGTCTTGTTCTCACGACATTCCCGATGCGAGCCTGTACCTGTTGCATTTGTCACTGGGCCATCTCGGCTCCTATGGCGATCCACGACGACGACTCGTTGACACTGTCTGCAGATAGCATCCTTCCGCAGCAAAGTGTCGTGGCCGCGGAAGCTTGCAGGGTTGCGACAGATACGATGTGATGGAGCACTTTGCTTATGGCTTTGGACAGATAGGGAAGTCACAGCTTCAACTCCATATTGTTTTTTATTAATGCTTACAGCCGTCAAAAGGACGAGGCCGACCATTTCCTTCGCTGCGCATTGGCCAGACAGCAAGGCATGTCACCACTCCAAGGACATGGGTGTGATCGTTCATCTCGGGCCAAGGACACAGTACGATCCTTGTCAGTGCCGCCATCATAGCGGAGCTGAACGGCGTGTACGACATGCGGGATCCCTGTTCGTGCAAGAGGATCAGCATCTAGCGAGATTACGCCGACGCGCAACCGATGTCGTAGACCTGGCTGCCATACAACTCTCTACAATTGTGCTGCTCACGAAGGATTTATTGATATCTAGGGCGCCACTGGTGCTGCAGCTGGCTGCTTTGTCGACGTTGACGACGACGACGCTCTCTCCCTCTTTTTTCTGCTCGCGCCGGGTAACAACCTGCATTGTGTATGTGGGTTATGGAGGTCGGGCTCGTCTGCGGCCGCTCGTTCCTTCCTTGCACGACTCCTTCTATGGGCCTATTGACTTTTAATCCAGCGTTCCCTTTTTGTATTTGATCTGGCCTCGCCTCGCCTCTCCAGGCCTTCTTTTTGTGTTTGTGGTTTCTCATATCCTCTTCCTCTTCCTCCTCCTCCTTGTCCCCTCCTCCCCTCTCTCCCCCTCTCTCTCTGCGCCGGGCACAGCGCTGCCATTCGTTTCTGCCATGCGCTGCTTTCCTCCCATTGTCACCGCCGCGTCTGTGCTTTCCGCCGCCAATGCACAGCAATACGCTGGTGATACCATCAGTGCGTTCCTCCCGACTGTACCTGGCGCCGAGGTCTCCTTCTTCAAGATCCCGGACAATACTGGCACCAATCGTAACTTGACACTCATCAATTACTATGGCCTCGGGACGGACAACGGAAGAATCAACCCGTCGACGATACAGCGAGCGGTCATCACTGTTCATGGCTTGCTTCGAGACCCCTGGAACTATATTAATGATGTAAGTACACGCCTGAAACGAGCAGAAAGGACATGCGCTGACCTGGTTGAAGACCATGAACGCTTTGGCGGTCGCTACAGCGACTGATGCGAATATTAATAAAGACACCGTGGCTGTCATGGCGCCATACTTCCCAAATGGTAATGACCGGGGCTTTGCTTATCCATGGACCGAGGGTTTGAAGGCGAATCGTGGCTCAACCACCAACGCCCTTGTGTGGTCCGGCTCTCAATGGGTAAGTGCTGTAAAGAAAGAATGCACGAAGTGAAGTGCTGACACATATCAAGATCTCTGGCGCCGACAACCAGTATCCGTATACAAGTACCAATACTTCAAGTTTCGATGTCTTGGACAGCATTATCCAGTATTTCGATGACGGGACGCTCTTCCCGAACCTAAAGCAGATCGTGCTTGTAGGTCACTCTGCTGGCGGTCAGATGCTTCAGCGATATGCAGCTGTTAGTCAAGTTCAGGCTACTCGGGTTCCAGTCACTCATTGGATTGGCAATCCAAACAGCTATGCATGGCTCAGCAAAGACAGGCCGCTCTCGATCAATGACTGCCCAATATTCGACGAGTATCGCGAGGGCTTCTCCAACTACTCGGACATGCCAATGACATATGGTGTTGACCTGGTCAACCAAGGCCGCGACGCCATTGTCGCCAACTATGCGAGCAAACAGATCGCTTACGCTCGTGCTATGCTTGATCATGGAGATACCTCGAGCGACTGCAGAGCCAATACAACTGGCAACGACCGCCACGAGCGAATGTTCTTTTACATTCAAGCGTTTCCACCTACCTGTGATGATCCAGCTTCAGCTAACTGCGATACCGTTGATCTGGTACAATCCAGCCATGACAATGGCCAGATGTTCAACTCTGATGCAGGCATTGCTCGTCTCTTCAAGGACAATTTCTATGGCGATCAAAAGCGTGCTTACGACTTTGGGTATCCGCGCGCGCAGGCTGGCGATGACCCGTATCCCGATCCGTCCCTGGTCAGCACACCGGGAGTTATTGACTATACCGTTTACTCTGGCAACATGACATACCAAGGATGCTGGACGAATCAAGAGCCTATCACACCGCCAGCACTGCCTACACGGCTGTATGATGACGCTATAAATTCACGAGAAGCCTGCACTTCCGCATGCTTCGACAATGGATACGGCATCGCTGGTGTGCAGAACCAGACTCAATGCTATTGCGGCAATGCGCTTAATGCTGAATCCGCGAAGCTGGTCGTTGACACGAGCTGTCGACTGAGCTGTCCGGGTAACACGGCGGAGATTTGCGGTTCCATAAACAGATTTTCGATCTTCTCGGCCGGATACCCGATTTTCGAGTAATGGATTGAGTAACTCAGCTACGTTTCGCACGTACAGACGCATACGCGCAAACCAGTCCCCACTAGAATTTAGATCATGATATCGAGATGCACTGAGGTAATTGATATAGATGTACAGTAATGTCGATATGGAGGATTGATTTCTCATCCTCGTCTAAAGACGTCGGCGAATAATGTCAAGTGCCAACTGTTTCTATTCTGACGGAGTAGATAGTGCTCACTTTAGTCTAGATTTAATGTTTGCAGTCAAACTCCAAATTTGCTACGGCATATGCTACTGCTCCACTCCTCCTACGCTGTCCCCTCTGCTCTTTTGAAGACCTCCACCTTTTCAAACGCCATCACTGCCTCACGAGCTAGGTGTATCATATTGCTAACGGTAAGCTCGAAGAGATCGTACGTCCTATCGACATCGAAATCCGGATCTCCGTCGTAGAGAGTACTCTCTCGCGAACAAATGACAATACGGCTCGAGCACAGCGATAGTCTACGTTTCTGTAGGTGAAGTATGGAAGTTTTGTCCGACTACCCCGATATATCCGACGGAGCTGGGACGTCCGTAAGCTGAGTACCTCCACCATCGGCTCAACTCACTTACTAACATTACTGCAGCACGACTATCATTGAGGGGCCTTTACCGGCCGTAGTGCATGCAGTGCCTGCAATTGGTCAAATTGCCTTGGACCTTCGGCCGTGTCGTTGCCACGTACAATTTTACTCTTCGCCGCCCTCTCTGCACCCAGAGTGTCATCATTTTCGAACACTTTTGCTTTGCAACCTCATTTGGTGCAGTGTTTGCTTCGTGGTCAATATCAAGATGAGGGACAACGATGGGATTGGGGCGACATGGCGCTCGTCGAGATGGTTGACCATCTTCACCGCAGTTCTGGGTCTTTTCACTGGTGAGTCAGATGCGTTAGAACCAAGTAGCGAGAGATATCGGAGCTGATATGGTACTTCGCAGAGAATTTCCTGTATGGCTTTATTGTTCCGATCATCAAGTATATGCTTGAAACTCGGCTGGGACTGGATCCAAAGTACACGCAGCGATACAACTCAGCTCTGCTGTTCATTGTTGGAGCTGTGGCAGTATTCGCTGCGCCAATCATGGGCCATTACATGGACAAGATGCCTGGACGTAAGGTGCCGCTACTGATCTCGCTGGTGGTGTCTACAATCGGGACAGTTTTGGTCGCTGCTACGCCTGCCTGTGAGTGTTCACCGAACAGAAGATGAAGCTGGATTGAAGCTGACACGGGAGTAGTGTGGGTTGTGTTTGCCGGACGAGTTTTACAGTCGATCGCAGGAACCGCCGCCTGGATTGCCTGCTTTGGCATGTTAGTCGACTCAGCCGGTAAAGAGCATACTGGCAAGGCGTTGGGAATTGCAAGTTCTTTCACTACAACTGGAGTCATCTTGGGTCCGGCAGTGTCGGGAGCTGTGCTTCAATGGTTCGGCTATTGGCCCGCATGGGCGGTGCCGATTGTGTTACTGGTCATCGACTTCATCGCACGATTGATCATCACGGAAAACCCAAAAGATACCGGAGCAAAGCCAGATGCTGAAGCGAGCGATGCACCTCTACTCCCCGAGGGTGATGACACAGCAGGAACGGGCGCAGGCCCAACTCGTGGCTTCTACCGCGTTATGCTCACTGATTCCAAAGTCATTGTCGCACTGCTGAACACGATTGTCTTTGCAATACTCGTGGCCGGCTTCGATGCTACCTTGCCTCTTCACCTCGCGACGGTGTACGGCTGGGGGACTGCTTCAATCGGCGCCGTCTTTTTCGCAATCATGGTTCCCGGCATGTTTGTTGCTCCCCTAGTAGGCTGGCTACGCGATCGCACTGGATTGAAAACCTCCGTCTCCATTGGGTGGCTCTTGGTGGCACCCTTGATGTGGTTCATGGGCGTGCCGGGAATGATAGACCTTCCGGGACTACATACACACCGACAATGGGATGCTGCATTCATCGCCGCTATTACAGCGTTCGGATTCGTAGCTCCTCTGGTCAGAGGCGCTGGAACTTTCCAATTGACAGGTGAGACAGCATGTGTATCCTTCAACAAGACCAAACAACTGACTCAACGCAGCCTCCATGCACGAGATGCAAGAGAAAGACCCGCTTGTGTTTGGCCGCGGCGGAGGCACTTCGCGTCTGTTCAGTCTGACCGAGATCTTCTGGAACGGAGGATTGATGATTGGTCCTATACTTGCGGGAGGTCTCAGAGATTCAGTTGGATTCTACTGGATGTGCTTCACGTTAGCAATCATCTGCCTACTGACATCGCTCTTATCCTACATCTTCTTGACGAAGAAGACGAAGAGAGAGGTTAGCGCTGATAATGAAGAGGATTCATGATGGAATAGAGTCGCGTGATCGATAGTGGTGGAGAAAGTGGTAGGGGAACACGGGTTGGCACACCATTCCCAAAAAGGCAGCCACTCCCGATCGAAGGGAGCTCTTGCTCGAGCTCGCTTCGCGATCTCACGGAATAGTCACCACCGCATCACCACCCGCCGATAGGGTGTACATGGTGAGATAAGAATGCTGATACTCATGTCGTCCGTGTCTTCCCACGCCAGTCACGACCACGCTCCTCTTCTGCACATTCGCTCGAGCTGGCCTCAATCTTCACAATGGACCCCAGGAACAGATCATTCTTTCTCTTCACGTCAACTCTCTTCTTTGTAGCCATCGCCTCTTGGTTCTTACTTCCTCGCTCCCACCCAACAGCACTGAACTATGAGTCAACTCAGAAGTCTCCGTTTGCCGCTCCGAGGGTGAACATCTGGTCTGAGATTACTGAGCACGAAGCAGATGATATCTACAGTTTTGTTAACGCTCAGCTGCCCGAATTGAACCTTGTCAAGAAGCCGGAGGCTTACAAGAACACAACCTTTTATGTGGAGACCCTCAAACCAAACAAAACCGATGCGATAGCTTACTTGTACGACAATGATGGCGAGATACCGCAGAGATGGGCAAAGGTCGTGCTCTTGCAAACCCTTCATGGTGATACGAATCTCGTTCACTATGCCGTCGGACCGCTGCCAATTTCAAAGGAGTCCAGCATCTTTCCCCTTACATATCCTTTCAACTCCGGGAGGAACACCGTGCGTACGCCCATCTTCTCCTTTCCTGCTCTGGGCGAATTCGGTCAGGTTCTAGGTCGGAACATCTCAGACATCACGCAAGATCTCCTCGGTGCTACGGTTGATGCAGAGGATCCTAGCAAGGGTCTCGTTTCCTTCCCGCGCTCAACTCTTGTCCCCACTGAAGGTTTCGTTCTTTGGTTCCAGTTCTTTCGAGCCGGCACAAGCTCAGGAGGCAGAACGCTGCTGCCGCAAGGCATTTATGTGAAGGTCGACGCGACCAGCCAGGACTCAGCAGAGTGGACAGCAGAAGAATGGTTCTACAACGGCGTCGTCTACGATAACATAGATGACTTCCGAGCTGCTTGGAAGCGGCCCGACTTTCAACGAACACCACCAAACGTGGACGGGCCATGGACAGACACTGAGGACTTCGATGCTTCACCTCCAGGACGTGAGCTACCGCCGCCAGTGACCATTCAGCCGTACGGTCCTAGATACAAACTTGACCGGAAACAGAAGTACGTCTCGTGGTTTGGTTTTGAATTCTTCATCACGACAGAGCAGGCCACAGGGGTTAGTCTCTTCGACATTCGCTTTAAAGGAGAACGTGTAATGTACGAGCTGGGACTGCAAGAAGCAATGGCACATTATGCTGGTGATGATCCCATGGCTGGAGGACAAGAATTTCTGGACACCTTCTTCGGCATGGGCAAGAATATGTTCGAACTAGTGCCAGGTTATGACTGCCCCCAATATGCTGATTACCTGGATTCTCAATATCATATGGTCTCCGAAGTCCATGAGCAGCCAGGTGTGATCTGTGTCTTTGAGTACACTGCTGACCACCTACTCTCGAGACATACCGCTCAATACTCTGTGACAGCTTCGCGAAACACGTATCTTACGGTCCGATCTGTCTCGACGGTCGGCAATTACGATTACACAATCGACTATGTCTTCTATATGGATGGTGCTATTGAGGTCAAAGTCAGAGCATCTGGCTTCATTTTCGCTGCATTCTACCGAGCCAACAAAACGCAAGGCGAAGACGAGTATGGCCACCGGATCAGTGATGCTCTCTCAAGCTCCGTCCATGACCATGTCATCAATTTCAAGGCTGATCTTGACGTTGCCGGACCCACGAATGACATGGTCCGCCTCGCCCTCGAACCGGTCACAAAGTCTTACAACTGGGATCTTCCAGAGATCAAGCAGCGCAACACAATGCATCTGGTTGAGTATCCAGTCAATGAGGAGATAGGTCTAGATTGGCCGAAGAACGCAGGCGAGTTCTACATCGTCTATAGTGCTGATCAGAAGAACAAATGGGGCGAGAAGAAGGGCTACCGCATCACATCAGGCACTGGTATGGGCTCAACACCTCACCTCACCATTCTGAATTCCACAACGCTTGGCGATAGTGCCAGATGGGCAGAGCACGATGTCTGGGTACTTCAGCAGAAAGACATAGAGCCCAGGTCTGCCGATCCATTGAACTACATGGAGCCTCTCGATCCCCTTGTCAACTTCAACGCCATGGCAGACCACGAAAGTCTTGAACACGGCGCTCCTGACACGAAATACAATGGCGATCTGGTCATCTACTTCAACGTTGGCGCACACCATATTCCTCACAGCGGTGACATTCCGAATACCCTTATGCATACTAGTGCTACCAGCGTCATGTTCACTCCACACAACTTCCACGATCGTGATCCCAGTCGCGAGAATGTCCAGGGTGTGAGACTTCAGCTCAGCGGAAAGACCGTCAGTGGCGGATTTGCCGGTGATCTTGGCGGAGACGGTGAAGCACACAGCGATCTACGAAGCCGTGTGAACAAGAGAAAGGATAAGGACGCGAAGATCAAGACCAAGGCGAAGTACTTTGGCGCGACATACACGGAGGGATTGAAGCTAAGTCTTGATGCCCTAGAGCCAGACATGGAAGGCTACAGAACCGCGGAGCATGGTATTACTCATCTTGGATTCAATGGATCTGCTGCCGGTGTATGGATGGCGGAATAGTCGGTCGCATGCGTGACAGATGCAACGAGTACCAGGAGTCATGAATGACCATTTTACGAAAATAACGGAGCGGAGTTGGATATCCCATGGCGTGCTCAAGGACAGTGAAGCACTGGCATGTGCCAGAGATACCAACGGAGCTTTCGTGAAGATTACGCAAAATGTATGAACTGAGGCTCTTGGTCACCATCCATCACTTGCTACTGAAGCACTTCTGACACTGCTCTCCGCTGCATCATCACAACCCTCGATTACGATGTGTATCCCTCTCAGGAAACTTGTATCCCTCTCAGAAAACCTCGATCCGAACGAGACATCGAGCAGCCTGCACGCCCAATCATCAAACAACTCCGTCTCGAGAGCAAACGTCAAGCTCTCCGCTAGAGTCTCGCAGGCTGCTTCTTATCGTCTCCATTCCATCAACTCACAAAACCAACTCGGGCAAGATCGGAATTGGCGGCGTGATGCCGGAATGCCTACACGAGCAGGAGGCTAAAAGTGACTCCTTGAAACCCATCGATGCGCCAGCTCTCAGATCTGGCACGTCCAACCACGTCGCCGATCTGCCAGCGACAACTGCCAGACTGTTGAGGGCGGAGGAAGGTGCTCGTGCCTGTGAAGCAGGAATCATTCAAATCATGGCTCCAGCGGCAGCCAATTGAGTAGAAGGGCGTTCGAGTTCTCTTATATGAATTGTTCGGAACACGCAAATCGTGATACGCAGCTTCGGTGTCTTTACAGCAGACTGTGTATATGGAGGAACATCCGGCCTGCTTGGTCTGAAGGAGGACTGGCTTACAAGACAGCTAAGCAAACTTGTCATGCTTGCCTTTCACCTTGACGTCCAGCATCACTTCATGATAGTCTCCTTCTCTCCTGGCTTTCTTCAACTTCTTGACTTCATCATCATCTAATCTTCTGCCGACCTCATCTTCAAGCTCTTTCCTGCTGATTTTCGCCCGGACCTTCTCTGCTTTCTCCACTTTGTGTTTGGGCTTGAAACGTGCTTGCATCCGAATTCGTATGCCCATGGCATCGCTCGGCTCTTCTGCGTCGCCGCGGATCTCTGCTGGTTGCTTATCTGCGTCGATAGACAGATAGGTGGAGCGTGTGGTCTGGATGTCAAATTGACCTGGTCTGTCGGTGGAGAGAGTGAGCTTAAAGGTCTCCTCGGAAGAGACTGCTTCTCGTGTGGACGAAAGTACGCCTATTTGATCGCAGCCAAGATATCTCCCATGGTGTCCCTTGAGTGTGAAGCTGTTTTCGGAGCCTACAATCCTCTGTGATATCCACACCTGCCGTACATCATGCGGCTCTGAAGTGCTTGGTTCGTTCTCAACCATGTTCTCAACGTTACTCGTGAAGACCTTGCCGAACTGATCGACCGCGACACATGAAACTGGCTCGGTAGCCAGGACGAGAAGAACAGGACCTGCAATATCGTCTACTGTATCTGCGGAAACCCAATTCTCATCCTCATCGGGCTGCGCATTCGCAGCAGCCAATTGCTTGGAAGAAGGCGCATCGTCGTCGGCGGTCTCGTCTTGCGTACGCTTGCGCTTCTTGTGCGGCTTCTTGTCGCCCTTGAAAAACAATGGCTTTACCATAATTGCTTGCGACAATGTGGTGTGTATAGGTTTGCACATGCAGATGGCCCAAGGCACGGGATGCAAGGTCGATGCTAGCGCGAAATCGCCAAGGGACGCTTTAACCCTCGCACGTGCGCCTAGTGGATTTCGCCGGCTGGGCTCAACTCAATTCTGACTTCATGACGACACACTACATCGACAAAGCGCTGAGCGCCATGCCAGAATGTCAGCCAAGCATGTGCCTTCTGATGGCCACATCAGCGATAGCCCGGATCGCCTTGGCAACATCCGTCATGCCTGGGCGACGATAGCGAGAAAAGTGTCGCAACGTATATAGCACTATTGTCCCCCTTGCATCATGGTAAGTACCATAACTTTTCATCCATTACGGAAGAGCACGCAATGGCAAAGGAAAACTTCTTTCAGGACATTGCAGCTTTCTCAGACCTAGAGCCACTCTCCGACAGCGAGATTGAAGACTTCTTTCATGATATTGATCGGGATAATGACGGTACCATCACATTCGAAGAGCTTGAAGCCAAATTAGAACAGGTCCATCAGGAAATCGCGCCTGAGGCTCAGCAACATCATCTCCACCACCCGGAACGGAGGTTTCAA
The DNA here is from genome assembly GCA_002785985.1 of Microcyclosporella mali. NCBI lineage: Eukaryota > Fungi > Ascomycota > Dothideomycetes > Mycosphaerellales > Mycosphaerellaceae > Microcyclosporella > Microcyclosporella mali. The sequence continues at coordinate 86,326 of NHNU01000001.1, forward strand.
CGCGAGAAGCAACACGATGTCGAGCAAGGCAAACACGGGGCCCCGGAGCATGATGGTCTGCATGCCTTTCTCTGCGCAATCATGCCGAGTTGCTCTGCGTCCATCAGCAAAGACGAATTCATGAAGCACGTCCGCTCTTGGAACGTCCCCAGCCAGAGTATGACCAGCTCCGAATCTGCGAACATCGCAGACGACGAATATGAATCTCGAATGTCGTGGCTCCGCAAAGCCCGCGCATATTGGTCTGTGGAAGGACCCAGATTCGTCTTCCTCCTCGGCGTTTTCCTTCTAGCATTGGGATTCTTTCTCTGGCAGGGACTATACTATAACTACAATCGACCAGTCCGAGCGGCATTGGGATGGGGAGTTGTGATGGCGAAGTTCTCGGCGGGTGCGATCTATCCGGTGCTATTCTTCACACTACTCAGCATGAGCAGATGGTTCTCGACAGTCATGAGGCGGTTCTATTGGGTCTCCAGACTGGTTGATTGGGATTACTCGCAGGCTTTCCACATCTGGATGGCATGTATTGGACTGTTCTTCGCAACGCTCCATGCAATTGGACACCTCACGGGAACGTTCTTGACTGGATCACGACCAAGCCGACAACCAGCTTTAGCCGATCTCCTAGGACCAGACCAGGCGCCAGCAACGTACACAACCTTTCTGCGCAAGCTCCCTGGCTGGAGCGGTCTAGTAGCTCTGGGTCTCTACTGGATAATCGCTCTGTTGTCTCTGCCGCCTGTGAGAGCGTGGTCGTATGAATTGTTCCAGCTAGGCCACCTGCTGATGTTCCCATTTCTGGGTCTTCTGTGTGCTCACGGAGCAGCCAAGATTCTTCAGTATCCTATGCTAGGCTTCTGGCTTGCGTTTCCATTCCTATTGGTGATCGTCGAGCGTACCCTCAGGATTGCACGCGGCTTCTCCAACCTTCCTGCGGGACTTGAGATACTGGACGATGACACCGTGTCTGTCACAGTCAGACATCCTAAAGGCAGAGAGTGGAGATACAAAGCGGGTCAATACGTGTTCCTGCAAGTGCCCGAGCTCAGCTTTTTCCAATGGCACCCTTTCACCATTTCTGCTTGCATCGCAGATGAGCTACAACTACACGTCAAGACCGATGGCAACTGGACCGGTAAGCTACGGGAGCTGCCAATGGACGCAAACATCAAGGTGGGCATCGATGGCCCGTTCGGCGCCCCAGCACAGCGATTCTATGACTACGATCGTTCTCTCATCATCGGAGCTGGGGTGGGCATCACCCCATTCAGTGCCATCATTACCGACCTCGAACAACATCTCGGAGAGCGCAAAGACCCATGGAGCTCTCGCTCACGACGCAGTAGTCGCGCAGCCAGCCGACATCGCTCGTCCAGTCGAAGCGCTCATTCTCGATCGTTTGCTGAGAAAGAAGTTGATCAAAGTCTTCTCGTAGAGCCACTATCAGAGCGCCGCCACCTCACATCTGATGACTCAATCTCGACTCGCCGTCGTGTAGACTTCCATTGGACAGTGCGGGACAAAAACTATCTACTCTGGTTCTCCTCCCTGCTGAACCGAGCCCACGACCTCTCCCAGACCATCCCTCGCTCCGAACTCGAGCTCAACATCGCCACCCACATCACCGCCCGCCGGAAGAACATCTCCACGCACGTCTTTCGATACCTTCTCGACGCCTATCGCACCAAGTCCTCGCCTGTCTCTGCTCTGACAGGGTTGAAAACCAGGAGTCACTTCGGACGGCCGGATTTCGAGAAGATCTTGGCTGATTTCTATCGTGATGAGGTGGAGAGGATGAAGCACGAAGGCACGTTTGGAAGCGGGAGGGGGGAGAAGGTGGGTGTCTTCTTCTGCGGAAGTCCGAAGATTGGACGGATCCTGTCAGATGCTTGTGCGGAGTTGACGACTAGGGGGAGAGCTGATGGGAGTAAGATCAGATTCATGTTCATGATGGAAGTGTTTGGGTAGGAAATTTTTGATGGAAATATGCTGGTCTTCATGTTCTATTAATTCAGTGTCATTGCAGGCCTAGCTTGATTATGCTTCGGGTGTAGTGGAGATAATGTATAAGCTGTCGAAGTCGTAGTCTACCGGTATCGTGATTGAGTGTGTATGGTACCGCAAACAGACTCGTCGCAGGTGTGTAAAAGCACAGATGCTTCGTCGGTCGAGAGTCAGCCACTGCAGACTTTCATCTTCGTTGTGCTTTAGCCCGATCCAGCAGTGCGGAACTGCCAGACAATAGCCTTCCTCGGCATGTAACCATTGACAGAGCCGTTGACGGAGACGATAGCAGATGTCATTCTCGGCAGGTCGTCCGGGTTGCAATCATTGGCATGACCTTCCCAGAAGAGCGTGCCCTCCCAGGGTAGTGTGAAGATGTGCGTACAGTCATGGTGTGCAATAGTGATGACCTCAGAGGCTTCCGTGAAATAGACCATCATGGAGATCGTGATGCTCTCGTCAGGAGCTTGGTAGCTGTAGGCATTGTCGGATGGGGTGAATGACATGGCAGTGATATCGGGACAGAGCGTGTTCGTGAGACTGGTCATGTTGTCCCTGGTCAAGCCGTGGTTGTTTGAGGCGTGGCATTGGTCCAAAGAGTAGGTGGGCATCAAAAGCATGGAGTCCGGCCAATCACGTCGGCTCAAGCTCGTGGCAATGCTGGCCTGCCAAGTGACCACCACATTGTCCTCCTCTGAAAGGATTGCGGTGACGATCTCGGCTCTCATGTTCGGCTTATCGTTGCATTCATTTCCTCCCTGCCAGAAGTTCATGAAGCCACTCTCACACACTTCTGTTGGGATGTTCGCGAATTGCGTCGCCTTTGTGAAGGCGACGAACATGGAGAGCGTGACATCGCCGGCGTCCGACTGGTAGTAGTTTGAGTCATGGTTGGAGTCGAAGTTGAGATTCATGCTGCCACAGAAGGTAGAGACGATCCCTTGTAAGTCACTCTTGGTGACGCCAAGGCTATCATCGCCATTGCAGTTCACCATATTGAAGCCTGTCACCACAGCGGCTGTCGAAGGGACGGGATTGGCCGAGACGATGATGCCGACGAAGTAGAGCAAGGCGCACAAGAGTACGCCGCGGATGGAGGTGAGGGACATGTTGATACGCAGCTCAGGCTGTCAAGAAGTTGAGGTCAGCACGAGGCATATGAACCTGTGGCTGCTGATCTGCTACTCACCTAGCGCGTAGCTTTAGATCGAAGATCTAAAGTGTCGGAGACACTAGATGCTGTGATGGAGCGGACTATGCTGTATCAGTCCGTTGTATGCTGTGTAGTATTGTATGTTGGTGAATGCTGAAGGTGCAGTTGATGTTGGACGGTGATGTAGTGGTGTAGAGAGCTGTGGATGGTTGAAGGTAAAAAAGCAAACCTAAGTAGTACTGTTCGTCAGGTGGTGCATGTGCAAGAAGTGAAAATTGCAGAGTTTACCAGAGATTCAGCATGTGAAGGCACGCGATCGTCTCAGAAAGCCTCTCCGGAAGGACACAAACGTGCATGTGAAGCATGCACATCGTGCAATCTCTAAAGTGTTGAGTACTGTGAGCGAACGCGTGGACGCCATCCTGGGAAAGGCTCGAAGGCAAGATGAGCCTCTCAGGCTAGCAGTGTAGTCATCGCGGACATGTTGATCGAATTCTTGTATGCCTTGACAGCGTCTATCCTCATCCATCTGCGCTCCACATTTCCCGTAATCGACGGACCATCGATGCCGCAGGCTCGGGCGTGGCCGGCGTGCGTACGCCGCCTGTGTTCGTTTCTGCGACTGCTCACCACGATTGAATCTCACACCTTCTGGTATCAGCAGCCTTGATCTTATCCCTCCTCCTGCAGCGCTTGATCGGCGGTGCTACGAATCAAATTCGCACGCATGAGCTTTGCCCCGGGTGTCGAGTCTCGGCCTCTGATCGACCCCAACAGAATGAAACAACCGATTTCCGTTGCCTGAGCGTATTGTCCCTAGGCACTTTTCATCATCCTTAGAACCACGAATCCCTCCTCATCTTCACGTCTTCTTCTTCTTCTCCTCCGCCGCCGCCTCCTTCTTCCGATCCTTCTTCCCACCCCTCAGCAGCTCCAAATGCCCCGCCTTGCCAGCCAGACTCTTCTCCGTCGCGGCCGCCAAGCCCGAAGACATCTTCTTGTCCGTCTTGTGCTTCTTCAGAAGAGCGGCTTTCTTCGGCTTGATCACGCGGGCACCGGTCTGCTTGCGCTGAGAGCTATTTAACAGAAGAGAAAGTCAGTATCGGAAGTGTGAACGTGAAAGAGGAGAGATGGCGATGTAATACTTCTTAGGCGCAGCAGTCTTGGTCTTTTTGATCGCGCCTTGCGCCATTGTGGGAAGATACTGGGATAGAGAATCGAATGGAGTGCAGCTGATCGTCGTACTTTTCTTGAAGTCTGCGTAAAGTGGGGGCCAAGGAAACCCGCGATAAGCTTTTTTACTGAATGATCCGAGGAGGCTCCCGTCCTTATCTCCCGCATGATACGTCCCACTCGCAACACACTGTACGAGGCCACAATCGCAGATCAGAATGGATCAGGTAGATTCCTCGAGAAGTGAGAAAAGCACCACACAGATAGGATGCTAGCAAGCAGTCAGAATTCATTCCTTCGTACTCATTCCTTCGTACTTGCAGTTGCCTTTTTGGGAGACTGCACCACTTCTCCTTGGAGAGATTTGAGCCCATAGCCGGGCGAGAACAGTCGTATCATTGTCGTCAAAGTGAATAGATCACCTGAATATGGCGCAAGCACAACACCATCGAGACTTGGAACACGTGGGCGTCATCGACGCTGCCATAAATGAGAGGATGGTTGTGAGAAATTGGTCCGCGAGGACGATGCAGACACTGCTATGGTAATGCGCTCCTCTAAAAGACAAAAACGACAGAGATGAGGACGAGAGCACCTCATCTGCCATCTCCGCTGCCCCCTCCCGCCTCACCCGACTTCTGCTCGTCCTCTTCTCCAGGTAGGAAGATCTCGTGCCCGCTTCCGTTCCTCACCTTGAAGCTGGCGATGCATCCTGCTGAAGCTACCAGCGCCACAATCCACCACGCCATACCCACGATTCCTCGCTCCGTCCAGATACCATACCAGTAGCCCGCAAGCATAGGCCCAATGGTACGGAAAGTCGCCGAGCAAGCGTTTCCGATACCGTGGATCGTAGCGAGAACGCTGGGGTGTGGGGAGCTGTTATTCAATAGGATGATTGACGCAGGAAGTGCAAAAGTTCGTGCGGACACCTGTAGAAGGAGGACAAAGCTGATTCCGAGCCAGATGATCGCTCCGCTGGCTGGCGCAGGCGGCGCGGACGTGGAAGGTAGGAGGGCGAGGTATGGCGCCAGATAGTATGCCATCGGGAATAAGAATAGCGAACCGCGGAAGCATCTCATCAGTCCAAACTTTCCGTTCGCCCACGGATACAGTAGGAACTGCAACGCAACGCCGATGAAACCGATGATGGCCATAGCAAATCCGATCGTGGGAGGCGGAAAGGCCATTCCAGCCGAGAACTTGAACAAGGCTCTCGCCAGCAGGTCTCTCGATCGCAGTCCACCTTCCTCCGCGCCTGCCGCAGCGGCTTCTTCAACCACTGTCTTCGTCACGACGTCCTGCGCCACGAACGCCCTGGGCGTGGCCAGGAACAGGATCCACAGGTTTGCAAAAGCGCCCATGTGGAAATCAAAAATAGCAATGCTCAACAATGTCCAGAGAACGTTTGATGTCCAGATCCTTCGGAACGGAAGTCGTTGCACTGCTCGCGATTCTTCCAGCTCTCCTGACGGCTTGAGCTGGTCCAATTCCAGGGAAGCCCGTCCTTCTTGGCCGGCTAATAGACCTTGTCGCTGAGATTCTTGTACCAGTCTCTGACCTCGATTCTTCAAATGCAGGAATTGCTGATATGCCGAACGCGCGAAAGCAGCTGGATCGAACTTGGAGATGTCCATGGGTCGTTTGCCCTTTAGTGTCTCTTGTAGTCCGTAATGGACGAGCACAGCTTCTGCGAGCAGCAGAATGGTGCTCATCAAATTGGCCAACGCGAATGGGTATGTCTTCATCCACTCTACTCCATCGGGTCCTCCAAAAGTGCTGTTGGGCCCGAACAGTCTGGGCAAGTTGACCACAGGATCCGCGAAGAGTCCAGCAAGAATCGGACCAGCGACGTTGGCGACGTTAAAGGCAGCAGGCAAGAGCAGGAATGCTCGGGGATGCCATGGCTTCGGTGTGATCTCTGCCACCATCGTCCGTGCCGAACCAACAGTTCCATTGATGGCACCACTCATCAACCTCCAAAACACAGCTTGTCCATACGTCTTGCTGAAAGCCACTCCGACGCACCCTATGCCAGTGCCCACCAGGCCAATCATGAGGACCGACTTCCTTCCTAATGAGGGTTGATCCGCTGCTCTTCCCCAGAGAATGCTCGTAAAGATCTGCGCGGCGGTGAAAGCACCTTGTAGCACACCAGCTTGATGTGAAATATCCACGTCAGACAGGCCCGAATTGAAGCTTCTCAGCTGATGTACCATGAATGTCTGTATGGCAGCCATCTGGAAGAAATCGACGAAGCGTGAGAGGGCGAGGATGGCCAGCTGGCCCTTGTTGGGCAGGTTCATCCATGTTGGCTCGGGAGGCGGAAACATGACAATGGGGTGGCCGTCGTTGGTTGTGTCGTCCTGCATGGGCGTCGCGGCGCCTTGTGGTAGAGAGGCTAATCGCTGGTGCAACGACGATGTTCGCTGCGGAAAAGCAGCGCCATTCTCGATGATACCGGGCGACCAGTCACCCTTCTCCGGCGAGGTCACAAAAGTGCGCACATGCTCGTCGCCGTCGTCCGCTGCAGCAAAGTAAGGCGAGTCGGGGTTTGTGTTCAGCGAAGGGCTCTGCTTGTCGGGGCGATTGTAAGCAGCATGTTGGCGGGGCGGGTTGGTAATGGCATCAGATCCGAGGCGATTGCGCACAAATGGGAGATGGCGAGCAGAAGTATTTCTCTGGTGTGCCATGTGCTGTGGAGCCTCGTGTCCGCCGTCGCCGCCACCTCCGCCCGAACGAGAGGAAGTGCGGGCGTGCGATCTCATGCAAGAATGGCGTGCGAGAGCCTAAGCTTCACACGGTATGTTTCTGGAAGGCCAAGAGAACTGGGCTACCAAACGTCGGCGATGGGCGTGTGGGGGATGTGATATGAGAATGCTGGACGAGATCAGGTGACGTATGATTGTATGTATAGAGGTGAATGCTAAGCGATGAGGTGGTGGTAGTAGTCGCCGCAACACGTAGACGCATTCGTCGACATTGAAGCTTGCGTGGTGGATGTCAAGTGTCTCACAGCAACAGGAGGCCGGCAGACGGACTGCGATGGCCAATCGCCCGACCGACGACAGGCAGGAACAGGAGCAGGAGCGGGAGCAGGAGCGGGAGCAGGAGCAGGAGCAGGTACCAGGCGCTGGATCAGGCCGCCCGCCTTGCACAACGGACGGATCTTGCATGCCGGTGCCAAGCAGTGCGATGTCGTCTGGCAGATATGATGATTTGATGAAAGCCTCCCAGACCAGGAAGGAAGTGGTCGGCTGCGACAGCGCCAGTGATTGAGAGTGGACCCAGCATGTGCATTGAAACTTATCAGGGGGGGGCGGGCAGCACCGAAAAAACCCACACGCCGCACAGACAGACATACACACTGTGCCTAGATAGAACACTGCGCACCTTATGTGATAGGAGGTAAGACGGCCCCATCAATCGCGCAAGAATCCTCAGGGACGGAACCATCATCTCGACAATCCCGCCAAACTCTAGCCATCCGTTTCCATCATCACTCCAGCCTTAACGAGGAGGAGAAGGACGAGGACGAGGCTGCTGACGACTCCCACAGAAACAGGAAGCAAGAGACCCAGCCAAGTGGTCCCGAGTGCTCGAGACCCCACAATCGCCGAGCTGTACCCGAAAGGTACGAGCTTGAATCTAATTACTCATAACAAGACGTTGTGGTGAGATCTTGGGAAGGAGGTCACGGGACACAAATTCTTGGATTGGATTGGTAGTCATTGTCCCATGGATTCAAGCTGTTGAGATGGAACAAACGATATGGCAATCTCCCCCCCATTCCGAGATGACAGCTCGACATCTTCTTGGTACACAAATAATACACATGAGACGGTGCACAAAATGCAACTTTAGCAACAAAAGGAAGAGCCCTTCCCCCTTGTACCATCTTCCCTGAACGCCGATGGGCGATGTTCCCCAAAAATCACTGGAGAATCATCGACTGCCCTTAGGACTTGGGCAGTCATGCCAGCCCCGTCGTACTGCTCGACCCGGACTCAAAGCCGTACATGTCCTTCGATACCACTCTCTGATATCGACCCAGCAATCTCGATCCGACATTGCTGCCCATCATCATGTCTTCAGTCTTGCCTTGCAGCATCCGCAGACCGCCAGCTCTCCGGAAGAAGAAGCCCATGACCGCAATCGTGAAGCCGATCATGAGGCCTGCTCCGAGCGCGATAGTGCTCGTCTCGCCAGATTGGGACCAATCCTCACTCTCATCCGGATCGTCCTCGTCCATCTCGGACCCTTCTCCAGCTGGCTGTGGCATGACAGGTGCCGGAGACTTGGCGTAATACTGGCGTGTATCAAATCCGCGATTCGTCGATAGGAGCTCCTGTGCAACCTGGAACTCGGCCTCGTATGGAGTTTCATGCTCTTCCGGCACCCGAGAGGCATACTGACAGCCATCATCACCGCAGTACGGCTGCAGACTCTCGCTCGGCACGAAAGTCTTCGCCTTCACACTTCGCTCCAGGATGCGTCCATTGCCATCCACAGCCTCGGCATATGACCAGGCCACGAACTTTTGGACGTGAAACTCCGTCTCGAAGCCCTGTCTGTCCGCGAATCCAGCCAGCTCGAATGGTCCAGAAGCGCTTGAGCTCACATAGAGATTCCATTTCCTCACTTCTGTGGCCCCGTTCCAGGACACCCAGAAGCTGGTCTTGGACGATCCGTCCCTGCTGTACGACCACATCGCGGGCTTCGTCACAGGTTGCGCAGTCCAGTTGTACTTGTGCGAGCGATAGATCATCACATTCGAAGCTCGCTCAGCAACCTTTGCATACTGAACAGTCACGCCATCGGCCGTATGTTCCGAGAAATATGCATGCTCTCCCCAACCGATGTGGCAGCCGCCATTGGGAAGCAATTGCATATTGCCCTGTGACGTTGATAGCAAGCCACCCTCAGGCTCTGGAGCTCCCCACTCTTTCACCATCGTTGCCGTGCCCGCGCTGTAGTCAATGACTATGATCCAGCCGTGGGAGAACTCGCTGGTCGAGTTGTAATTGTTGCTCGCGTTGTCGTAGAACGAGATTTCGGTATGTGTCCTGTTCTCGGAAATCCACCTGGCGTGATGCTGATACGAAAATTGGAAGTTGGTCTGCTCGAAGGTTGGATTGTTTCCACCCAACTGCCAAATGATATGACCGTCTTGCCCTGATATTTTGTATATGGCACTGACATGGCGCGCAGAAAGCAGGTAGTCTCCCTCATCGTTCTTGTCGATTGAGTTGAGATGGAAGTAGTCCCAGGGAGACTGCTCGTGAAGACCATCCCCACTGGTATCTGTCGATCCAGGCAACGTCCAGGCTTCTGAAGGATCGACGTGATCCAGAGATCGCCACTCGAACACCACTCTTCCAGTGTCAATATCCACCTCCTGAAAGACGCCTTCCACTATCCACCCAAGTCCACCTTCAAGATTGAATCTGGGGTTCGTGGTCAGGTCGTATTGCCTGGGCTGGTATATGGTCATCAATACAGTCGTGCCATTCGAATACGGTGTCATCTTGAACTCGTGCATGTCGCTGCTCGCGCCGGCCCCAGAGCTCTCAATCGTCTTCACGACGCGATAGCTCTGGTCCATGATGACTCCATGGCCGCGAGCGAAACCCTGATGCTGCTCGCCCTGGAAGTAGCACAGATGATCCGTGCCTCTGTACGTGCACACTCGCGGCGCATGTGCAGTCTTCGGACCGCTGTCTCCCGCACTCGACCATACCAGCTGGCCAAAGTTGTCGTAGATGTACGGTCCCGGATCGACGTTTCGGTAGGGTGCGAGGAAGATGTATCCGGGCGTGACGAGCTCGGGTTGGAGGATGGAGACGTCTATTATAGGTGCGTGAAGGTCTGGTCTCTGTTTGCCATGCACAAGGTGGGTTGTGGTTAGCAGATCACTTTCTTGATGTAGGGTGTTGGCGGCGGCGGCGGCGGCGGCGGCTGCCGTGCAATAGTCCAAAGCTTAGTACATACCGACTTGAATTGATGTGTCGGCGAAGTTTCATTGTTCAACTGCGCTCTCGCTCGGATTGCCAGTGTGAACAACACCACACACGCCCAAGTCCATGTCCGCTGTAAGGACAGAGTGTGCGGTGAGGGGTAATGAAATGGCATCTGGTCGGATTGGCGCGCGAAGCCTTTCAGTTATAGGTGGTGTGCTACAAAGGATTCGAGCACGCAAGAGCAGGAGGAGTTGACGAACAACACTCTAACACTTCGGCCACGCGAGACTGTCAAGACGGCCCGGCATTATGCTTCTTTTTAGTTATTCTTCTTCGATGACTCGTGCAGCGGGAGGAACAAATGGGTTGTAGTGGGCAGGCGAAGCGAGCGACAGGGTTAGAAGGGAGAATGGGAGAAAACAGGCAGGCAGGCAAGAGCAGGTACGCAGGCGGAGGAATGAAGAAATGCTTGGTCTCATCAAACAAACCACCTTCCCATGTAAAGTAATTCCTCTTATTACGCGCCCTTGTGGAAGAAAGGCGGTAACTCACACACACACACACACACACACGGATGCGAAGAGAATCAGTCTTCCGTCGACAAACAACCATGAACCCGCATCGCCCCACCCTGCTTGGGTTTCCCTCTCGACCCACCCGGCGCCTAGGTTTAAGCTCACATGCACTGAGCTCTGCCCTCTCTCCTCTCTCTCATTCTCACATTCAGTGTTTGCTCGCGTACAGGTAGGGTGGCACACGCACGCACACGCCGATGACGATGACGATGATGATGCGGCGCGTACACGAATGAATCTGCGACACTCCGTGGTCTCGAAGCGAGAGCCGGGCTAACTTACGAGATACATCCGCCCCACACAACAATTCGACAGGGAAGAAGGGATGGGCAGGAATACAGTACAGTAGCAAATGTGGCAATCATCAGAGAAGAGACCCTACGCATGATCCATGATCCTCCATCATCATCATCATCATCAGTCGCACACTCCGTCACTGATAGGACTGCCACAACCTCTCGATCTCTTCGGCCCAAGAAGACCACTCGTCTGCAACTCCATGTCCTCTGGGCCTGATCTTCCAATCCAAAACGTGGTCCGGTACATGTATTGTCGATACGCCGGCGCCGCTGCGGGTTTTTAAAATCTGAAGCGACGACGCATATGCACGTTTCGGATGGCCGCGTCGAGAGAGGCCGCGTGTGTGAGACGATGGCCAGTACTGTACCTACGCCTGCGAGACTTGCAACGGGTATCCTGGTCTGCCGTCCCTTCCGGAACAAGCACTTGTGACCCCCCTGCTCCTCGTCTGGAACAATTTCACATTACTATGATGGCCCGGGATCTGGGAACTTGTCAAACATCCATGACGTCTCTATCAAAAATGACTCTGTGAAGCAAGAGGGTGAGAGAGAGCTTGGGGCTTTGAGTATTAGGTACATAGTATTGCATGTCTACTCAGATCTTTGCAAATAAGCTCGCGCCCTCCAAACACTTTTTTGTGCAATCCAGGTGAATTGCCAGGTCTGATTCTGTGCCACCCAAAAGTTCCCTCGTCCCGACGCCAAATTCTCCATGCGGCCAAAATGCAAATAAAGGTCTCGATTGGTCCCTGTGCCACAACTCCGTGCCTTTCCCATGACTGAACAAAATGCCTTTACCAACGCCTTGCAATTAATAGAGTGATCGATGAGGTGCATGCAACAGCCAAGGCCACACACTTCTAATGCCGGCTTCCGAAAGCTCTGCGAATAGTCATGGTGGCGCTGAAGACGATTGCTGCCAGTGATCCGCCCACAACTGTGGCACGGAACATGACATTCATCATTTGCATGCGGTTGCGGCGGCGACAGCGGTCGACGAAGCCATCCGTGTCATTTGTGCGGGGAAACTTCTGGCCTTCGGGTACTGGAACCTCGAGGAAGTCGCAAAGTGGTGCCCATCCCTCGCCCATCTTGTATTCGAGCAAGTTCTCTTGCGGCACGAGTGACCGCACCTCGTCGTAGTATTCCTTGAACCGGCGCTTGCCGTTCTTCTCAAAGTCACCCTCCCAGAACTCGGTCCAGAACTCTGTCATTTCAATCAGTACATACTTTGTGATGGGGTAGCATATGGCGCATCGTCGACTCACTGGAAAGCATTGGCTGGTAGAGACCCGCTCCCCAGTCGAATCTGGAAACCAGCTTGAGCTCAGGCTCTGTTGCACGCCAGTGCACCGTCTTCATTGTGCTTGCATGCCAGCTGTCCACATCGCGGGTAGTGAGGATGACCTTGGCCTCGGGGTAGGCCTGGATGAGCTCCTTCGCAAAGGCGACCGCTGGCCAGTCGCAGACAGCCTGGCAATGGCCGAACAGCTGATCCCATTGCTCGCGGCCAAAGTGGCCCTTCTTGTCGTACTTGGAGGCCAGAGCATCGGACCACATGAGGCAGTCCGGTGGGTTCTCAACAGAGGCGGACATCATGTGGTAGCAGTCGTCAAAGCCCAGCTCCTTGAGTGCAGTGCGAAGCGAGGCGGTACCTGTGCGGCCGAGGCCCAGAGCAAGCACACGCATTGGCACGACACGGCGACATTCGCGGCGATTGATGTCGGTGTCTGCGGTGAAGATGTCGGTGATTGGCTTGGGGGTGTATGGACGGAAAGCCATGATTGTGAGAAGAGAGATAGTCGTTGTTGTTTTTATGTGGAGAGTGTGACTGGCTGAGTATATGTGTTTGAGTCGGTCAGCGACGGCGTTCTGGTGGGACGGTGGTGTTTTTGGTGCAGATCAATGGCGGGGAAGAACGAGCGGATCGCGACGTGGCGGTACAAGGGAGAAGGTGGTGGTAGAGAGTTGGCGCAGAAGAAGAGAGCGAAGGCGAGGAAACGACGAGGATTTAGGATGAGGCAAGAGGGAGACAAGTGGTAGTAGGAGGTAGTTGTCGCGGGCGTGGTGTGGTGTAAGTGGTTGGAGGAATGCTGAGGAGCCTGAGGTACTCCCTCGTCCTCCCTCTTTGGGCATGGGCTGAGAGCAATGGAAGGTTAATAAGGTGGACTGGCGCGTCTCGTCTCAGGGGATCCAAAACTCGCAAGGCCTAAGGCCACTTGTGCTTCTTTTTCCTCCACTTTGGCCACGCGGCAGCGACCAGCCAGATCACCCGATGATCCCAGCCGTGCAGATGATCCCAGCACGGCGTACGTCAGTCTTCAGTATTGCATTGGCTGCACTTCTATCGGAAGACCCGCGAGATACATGTATGTCCTTGTGCCGTGCTCAAGGTGATTCCCGTCTCATCATCCACATTGTTAATTTTATCATAGCCTCAAACTCTCTTCCTACCAGTCTCGCGTGGCGATAAGCGCCCCAAACAGTTGGACGCCCGTTTGATAAGGTAAGCTGGCCTCCCCAAGCATACAAGCGGGACGCCAGACGAATATTCCACCCAATCCGCACCTCTGCCTCGCGTCGCCGGGAAGAAAGGTTCGAACACGGTCCTGCGCTGCGACACGCAAGACTCTGTGTGAGAGGTCCAGTTTGACAGCCGTGTTTCATCGGCGCCGCCGTTGCTACTGTGGAAACTCGACTCGACTCAATGCCACACTCCGCGACTGCCGAGTGATTGGCCAGCGCACCTCTCACCCTTCATCTGCCTTGTCGTCCACTCTCAAGCTGAAGAGAGCTTCAACCCGTATCCATAACTGTTGTTTGCTTACTTGCCTCTCACTCCGTCTCATATCGTGCAGTGTTGATCCATCTCAGGCCCATCAATCAGTGAAATGCCGACCAACTTCCCACGTCTCCATTAGATCAGGCCCGCGGCCGCGCACATGGCTGCGGCCAAGAACAGCCACTTCACGCCGCCTTCTACCTGAATCCCGTCCGTCGTCCCCACTTGACTCTTTGACACTGCACGGCAAAATATGTAACCCCGCTCACTGTTGTATGTCTCACCTCCCCATCCAGGGCTGAAGTGGTGCTTCCTTACCTGAGCACACACATTCTCCCTGGATCTGCCCTCGGTGCGCCGCGTGACAGCACTCCCTCCCCCCCCGTCCGTCCCTCCCCTAACCAATCACACCAAACGAACACCAGGAACACTCCCAATTCCAACAAGGCGACCCATTTCCTCAAGCACGACAACTACACTTCCGCTCCCAATCACGAGGGCAGCGGAGCAGCAATCCATCGTCTCGAGAGAGGTGGGGGGAAAAACCCCACCCCTCTTGCCCCATAAAGCTTCTCCTTTCCGCAATTTCACCAACCTCCGTCAAGAATGTTCTAGGTGCATTGCCTTTTGATAATAAATACCACCACATAGAAAGAGTGCCGGTGAAGAGAGGACCTTTCTCTCCTCCCGTACATGCTCTCGATCGTCAACGTGTACTACAGTATCTTCTCCAGATCTTGCGTAGCTTGATCGTCCACGTTTGGAGCCCCCAATAAGCGAGAACCATTTCAATCACGACCCATTGAAAATCCTTCGAAGCTTTTTGACTCCCGTGGTAGCCCATACCGAAAGTCATCTGCTTTACCCCAGATTGTGATGTTGAAAGTCTGATCAATAACATGGGGGAAAAAACGTGAACCGAAAACAGACAATGGATGTCGAGACAGGGGACAACTCTTAAAACCATGATTTGCGCAGATTGGAAAAGCTCCCGAAAAGCTTTCGTTCCTCATTCTCATCTATAGCGAATATCATACAGATCCAGACCATCACAAAATGAAATGCTTCCAGACATGGAGACTCTCAATTCATCTTCCAGAAGAGGGTGTTTGTCCAAAAGAAAACACCCCCGAACGCCCACCACGTGTCAAAGCAATCACTTCAACCCAAACCCTTCACTCTCTTCCACCGCTCTCCAGAGTTTCTCCTCCAGCTGCTCTCGATAGTCATACCTCCACAATACCAGCATATTGAAACACGTCCTCGCCACGGGAAATCTCTCTCTTTCATCTCTGCCTCCTCCTCCCCAGCCATCCCCACCCGCGATCACCCTGAGCACCAGACTCGTCGCCCCCACAGCCGGGATGCGATCCGTACCCGTAATGAACGTCAGCAGTTTCCGTTGTTTCTCCGGCGTTGCTTCCGCGAACAATTCCCAGAACCATGCAATCACTGGCACACTCTCAGCTGGCTGCTGGATCTGCTGATGAGGAGGTTGGAAGTGCCTCCAGTTCTCGTACACTGCCACGGCGCGCAAGGAGTCGACGTCAAGCGACTCGTCACTGCCGCGAATTAGGAGCTCAATCTCCTCCGCCCGAAACAGCGACAGCGCATTGCCGGCGCATACGGTGAAGAAGCCGCGCTTGAAAGGCTCGAATTGCCGAGAGACTGCCGTGTCGAGCAGATAGCGTACGTAAGCGTCGACGAATTCGTGACGATTCGCATTCGTCACGGGTGTGTTCGCGCCGTTGGGGATGAGTGGAACGTCGGTCACCGTGCCGTAGCGCTCGATGGGCGCTACAAAGTCCCGGCAATACGTCGCCTCGACGTCGCCCTCGAATTCCAACAGTTGCTGCAGCCCAGCGGCTAGAGAAGGTCGGAACTCAGCAAGGTCCGCCAGAGTGTAGGTCATCTGGCCCTTGGTGCCAGTCAGAGATGCTACGTTTGAAGCATTCGAGGCCGATGCTGGCGCAGCGGCGAGGAGCTTGCGAAAAGCAAAGGGCGGGAATGCCACATCCAAGATGGTGCTGTTGTAGATTGCCAGACCCAGCAAAGCACCGACTAGGTAGTACTGATCCGAAGTCTCGAAACTACCGGGGTTGAAGTAGCAAGTGTTGGAGTCATCATCATAAACAAACATGCCGTGGTTGGGATCGAAGATATCACGAACCAGCATAAGGAACCACTCTTTTCGAGGTCCGCCAGCGTCAACGCCTTCTTCACCCGTGAAATGGACCCGCAACCCTTTCTTGAGCTCTTCCTGTCCGGCACCAACTGCTGCACTGATCTGGCGTAAGCTGTCGTCGACCAGACACTCTCTGCGAACTCGAAGATGGAAATTGCCGTCAATCGCTCGTTGACGAATTACCGCATCGAAGTAGGCTTCCCGAGCCTTGATCTCCATCTGTCGGCGAGCATCGTATTCAAGTATCTTGATCTTGGTCCCCATAGATAGGAAAAGCGGATATTGGCAGAAGGAAAATTTGTCCTTTCTCGATTCCCATACCTTGAAATCGACGATCATGTCGTGGTAGTCAAGCAAGGTGTTGTAGAAGCTCGACGTATGAAGCAGCTGCCCACTTCTTCGCGCCTTTGCCTGCGGCGAGAGGCCTGTGCCCGATATGAGGGAATCCATACGAGCTACAGAGGGGTCTCGTAGCGCGCCTTGCCAGATATTGTTTGATGTGAACAGAAGCGACATCACCTTAGCCGCCGCTTTGATCTGCCAGTCGCCAGACCAGTCAGGCTCGGCGTTTGGGTCATCTGACTTCTTCACTGACCCGCTGAGACCCATTGCAGAGTGCAGCTGAGCAGAGGTCGTCATTGCTGACCCCGTGAGTGTAGGTATCAGACCTCCGTTATCGACTCCGCTTCCTCTTCGTGGTCGCCCCGTTCGCCGCGCTATTCTGTGCGTCACAAAACTGGCTACAAGATCGACGGTCTTGATGAAATGCGATTCATCATATCGAGCGAACCAATTCAGCAGGTAGCGATGACATGATTCAGGTGAGCATGCCAGCAGTCCAAATATCCGCTTTAGTAGACCATTGTGCTGGCTTCCCGCATTATTTGAAGATTTCTGGTCGGATGACTTTTGAGGACTGCTTTGAGCTTTTGATTTCTGTTTTCCAGATCCTACCCTAGGGTTGAGTCGACCATGTCCTAGTCGGGTTACACCCCTGCTTGGGTACAGCGACGGATTCGACAGTAGGAGGAGCAGAAATCTTGAATCTTCCGGCTCCTTGATCAGTCGTGTAGGTCGTTTCAAAAGATTTTCTGTGAGCTTGAGGAGAGTTCGAATAGCATGCTCCCTTGCCTCGGCGAGCTCCATCTCTATCGATTCCTTGGTCGTGTCGTTCTCCAGTCGGCTCGTGTTGAGAGCAGGATCGTCCGAGGAAATAGCTTCTGCAATGGACAGCCAGTTCTCCCCCGCGCTGTGAATGCATTCGTACCAACTATCCAGTTCAGACCAATTGATATTGGGAGATCGGGATGATACCGCCCTTTGGGCACCCTCACCAACTCGCTTTCGCTTGACAGCCTTGTCTACACGTTTACGATCCATCTTCCCAGTCCACCAGGTTCCGTTCTCGCCAATGTCCCCCAGTAGCAGAGTCTTGGCGTCTAGCTCGGAGAGCCCATTTACGGGGCTATGCCGGGCCTCGACTGCCGGCTCCGGCGGCGGTGTGATAATATTACTCTCACTTACTGTCCTCCCACTGGGTACATGTCTTACGGTACTGAAAGACTTGTTGAGGCACTGATAGTTGCCAAAGCTATCCGCCATGTAGTCCTCAAGTGGCTTGAAAATAGCTTTGATGCGGTCTGTATGACGACGTGCTTCACCTTCCTCAGCAGTAAGTCGTGGACTCATGGCTGGACGAGGCGAGTGTAGTCCATTGGCCGTGAGGCTGCCACCTTGAAACAACTTTTGAGATGGCCGACGCTCTCCTACATTCATAGGCGGAGGCGGTGGCTTCCTTCTAGGCCGTATGGGTATCGGTCCAGTTTCCCCTTGTGCCGGTGCCGAGAGACCCATTCTACTTGTCGATGGAGCATTGTGTTCAGCCGGAGGAGTGTTGGCTCTTGTTCCGCTTAACTGCTCAAGCTCAGTACAGTCTCGAACTGTTGCACTCGCCAGGTAAGTTGCATCTGTTCCGCGTGGTGTGCTGGGAGGTGATGTTGAAACTGGTGCATCTTCCAGTCGTCTTCTTATATGCTCCTCGTCAGGCGTGTGGACTTGAAGCATGTTTGGGTTGGCAGATGGAGCAAGTACATCTTCTCTCGACGACGCATTTCTCTGCAGTGTCGGCCTGAGTCTCTCCTGCTGTCGACATTTCGATTCCAGATACGTTCTTATGGAACGGTCGATAAGCGATTGCGTATGAGGCAAAGATATTGGCAGCTGCACTCCTGGCGGCAACGGGCCTGGAAATGTTTCTGCTCGCTTCACTTTGGGTCTGTCCCTGTCACTTTCCGACTGGTCTTCCACCGGCTTCAGGTCGTTGATAGTCAAGCAGGCCAAGCACCTGAACTTCTGTAGCTCCTTGGGCACTTTGACCCTGCTGTCGCAACACATACAGCGTCTTTCTACCTTACCGCTCTCGTCGACCCTGCTCTTTTGGCCAGCTGTGACTCTGGTAGGTACCGAACTCGGCACGTCGTCGAGCACGGGTACCAAATCGTCATCAAGCGGGACGTCTGTATCGTTAAACCGTAGGTTGTTATTGCTCTTTTTGCGTCCAAACAGCTTCGGCAGCGGATGGCTCACCGAGCGAGTATGGGCATGCTGTCGTGTGCTGGGAGCCAAGTGTCTGCTGGGAGACGGCACCAGGCGTTCCGGGTTTAAGGTGGGCGGGTCGAGGTATTCTTGCGGCGGTCGAGGCAACGGCTTGTTCGTGTCGCGCTGGGAGGCATTGTTGTTATTGGTGTTGCGATGGGGCGACTGCGCGCTCGAGCTGGAGCTGCCACCGGTAAGAAACGAGGACCAAGGCATCAGTTGTTAGTGCCAGAGTTCATATGCGCTGCTACTTCAGTGCACCAAGGTCCTGGGTGGTTCGTCGTCAGAGCATGCGACATCCGTCGCGCAGGCAGGATGGCGTGACTGTAGACGTCTCGTATTGCTGATCCTGTCCTTTGCGACGGCTCAAGGGATCCGGCCGCGGCAGGTGGCATACATTCGTGTGCATTGGGCGTTGCGAGGAGTTTAGAAGGCGCCCGCCCCGCTGCGTTGCTGCTGTCGTCGGGTCAAAGAGAGTGCGCGCTATGGTGGACGCATTGGTGGTGAGTGACAGAAACAACGTAAGTAAAGCTCTTGCCGCGCCGAATACGATCCAGACACGGGATGTGCTGCACCGCGGCTATCATTGTCACAGAATACTGCGAGCGATCGCTCGTTGATCGGTGTTGGCGGTGCAGATACCTGTGCGGCTTCGGGAGTCTGACCGCTTGACGTTCATCCTACCAAAACACGACAGTTTTGTTGTAGGACTATACGATATATTCTAGATCGATGAAGCTGAGACCTACCTATATGATAGAACCGAGCACGAAAAATCTTTTCATGTAATTTTAATACCTTCAGATAATAGTATTAGGAGTAGACGGAGTCGTTACGTTACTTTAAGAAATTAGTGGTTTATAAGGATACCCTCGCTTGCCCGCTATAATGACTATCCGTAGACAATCGACGAGCTTTAAGACTTAGGAATGCGTTCTTAGGTCATTTAGAGGTAACTTCGAATGTTTGGCTTTATCTATAAGTCAATAGTATAAGCTATATCGTTATAAAATCGTCGTGTTTTGGTAGGATAATAAGCACCAAGCGGTCAGACTTTCGAAGCCGCGCGGAGGTACGCCAAGCTTCGGTCACTACCGAGTATGTTCAAGGCGTTTTCTATCAAGGATACCGCCTGGCCGTACAATAGTCGGGCGAATGGCGCTGTCGCAAGCGGACTAGTGAGCAATTGATCATTGGGAAACGCACGGAAAACTGGATATGGTTGGAAAAATGACGAGAAGCCAAAGGCTGAAGGTGGTTTGTTTCAATTTCATGCGACCCGTATTTTTGGCCTGCATTCCTTCGTCAGGTCATGCAACATTGCGCCAAGCACCCCAGTGAGTGCCGAAGATGATTCAAGCCCATTAAGCCCCCAACAGACATGGCGATATAGCCGTTCTGCCAGTCGTAACGCCATTTCATCGACCCGACGTCTATCTGTAGCGCCAGAGGGACAGCGTGTTGTTGCGCTTCCAGGTGTGACGACGACCGCCCTTAGTGTTGTTGTAGCGGTGACCCTTGTTGAGACCTCTGCTGCGCTTGCCGGTGGCAGTGAGGCCGCGCATCTCACGGTGCTTGTGCACTGGGTTGACGATCCAGTTGATGCGTGCGTCCTTGCGAATGGCCTTGTGCTGTGGGTCGACGAGGATGACCTCATAGTACTTGTAGGTGCTGTCCTGGTTGATCCAGTAGCTGTTGAGCACACGCAAGTTGGCGCATCGGCGGCCGACACGCTCCTCAGCAGTGGCAGCAAGCGAACGCTGATACTTGAGCTGGTTCACACCCTGGTTGGTGGGCTTGCCTGTTGACTGTTATCAAAACATGTCCTCCGTCGTCTTCTTCGCAATCTTCTTCTTGCATACCGTAGGTGGCACCCTTTGGCACAGGCCTCTTGCGGCCTCCGCGGCGGACACGCACGCGATATATGACATAGCCCTGCTTGGCCTTGTATCCGAGGCGGCGGGCCTTGTCTGGACGGGAAGGTCGCGAGGCGCGGTGGATGACGTTCAACTGGCGGAGCTGTATTGATGTACTCTCAGCAAATGTTCAACGAGTACGATCAAGACACAAGCGAGTGCGACGTGCGCACTGCTTTATGCCGCTCATGTGATGGTTTGTCGTACCTCCCAGCAGCGAACGCGGAGCAAGAAGCGCATCACATCGGACTGCTTCTTCTTCTGAAGCTCCTCGAGATACTTGTGGGCACCCATCTGTTTGCTCAGTCAGTCACTGCCATCGGCGCTTGAATTCGTGGAATTGATGTTGGTGCATCTGCATCTGCATCGACATCGGGCCTCCGCCCTCAGGTTGATGGCTCGATACTCGCAGACTCCTCCTTCTTCAGAACGTACCTTGGCGGTATGGGGCGATGTTGCTGTTGTCGTGAAATGCCTTCGTGGCTTGTCGTCAGAAATCGAGTCAAAATTGGAATTGGGATTGTGGAGGCAGGCACGAGACTTGGCACTCACGGGATGATCCGCGCGCTAAGCAGACCAAGGACGCCGCCGTCACCCCCTTGCCCTGCCTAGGGACTTCGTGGACCCGCCGAATGAAGCAGAAGTCCATCTGGACGACATTATTCATTTTACATGTGCGTGTAACCACTGGAGCAGGATATACTAGGCCTGGGTGGCCACTTGGCGTGACAACGTCTGATGAAAGGACGACTGGCTATACCGAGAGGCTGAAGTATCCGCTCGAACCCGACCGACAGTACACTCCCTCGGTGAATAGCACAACAGTACACCAAAGATACACATACCATCCGTTCAGGAACGTCTCAGTAAGTATCGCCTGGCCAAATATCCTTGTTTAATTTGGAGAGTCGTGAAAGCTGCGGGATCTTCAGCTGAGTGGCATTGCCCCTCTAGACGCAGCATCTGGTCGCTGGCTTACGGTCTGTTCAAGAGAGCCCGCCAGAAGGTGTGACGACAACAAACCCTCATTGGGAGCTGCATCTGCTGGGCGTCCACTTGTGCACGAGAAGAGACGACAAAAGCAAGCACTCTTATAGTGCTGTCTAGGGCGACCCACATTGAAAAAGGCCACTGAACTTCAACTCGCTGATCGGAAGGTTCAGAACGGCGCGCGGCGTACGCTTACAGTCCGCCCCAGATGGTTTACAGAGGAAAGGCAAGGAATACTGCGTCTTGACTCCATGTTTACTCGGCTGATGTTTGTAGCCTTCTGCTGGTTGCGAAGCCTGCAGAAAGGCCAAGAAGCGATGCGGCCTCGAACAGCCGGCCTGTGCACGATGTGTCAAGCTCAAGAAGACTTGTTCCGGATATCGCGACACCACAGCTCTACAGATACAAGATGAGAGTGAGTCCGTCAGACAAAAGGCTAACCGACACCGGGTTCGGGCACCCGTACTCGTTTCACATAATTCTACGGGAAGGGCCACAAAAATTCAGGGTGGCGGCGCGAGAGCCCGGACCAATGGCACAGACAGCCCAGACAGCGACCCGTGGACTCCGAGTGATGAGGCTGACGATGTATACGGACAATTAATCACGTTTGATGATGTTCTGGAGGAGCCTAGCGAGCTCAACTGGGACGCACGCTCAGGCTTGGTTTTATCAAATGTCTTGAAGCCTTCCGTCGATGAAGTCGCAACTACGTACTTCTTCAACCACTTCACAGCAGACCAAGGTCACTGGACTTATCTCCGTGAACTGGCACGCAGCTCAGACATGGATCCTGTACTAGACTTTGCCGCGCGGGCTTGTGGGATGGCAGCCCTCAACAATGTAGAAAACGTGACAATGGGTCGCGACTACTCTCGCATGTTTTACGCAGAAGCTCTAGGTCTCTTGAACTCGGCATTGCGCGATGCGAAGCGGAGCAAGACTGACAAGAGTCTCATGGCTGTGGCAATGCTCGGTTACTACGAGAACCTTACATGCGACAGTCGCCAGTCCATTCAGTCCTGGAAAACACATATCACTGGTGCGGCACAGCTACTGCGGTTACGTGGCAAGGGACAATTCGATTCTGTCGCTGGTCGCATGCTTTTTCGAGAGACGCGAGCGGGAGTCCTCATGCACTGTATGTGGGACGAGGTAGAGCCTCCTCAGTTCATGCTAGAACTCGAAAGGGAACTTCAGAAGGCTATAGCACCTGGTGACCCATCTCGCGCCGTTGACGATCTCACGATACCATTGTATGACTTTACATTCATTCGGGCAAGGTTGCGACTGAGGACAATCACGGACAGAGATGCAATGGACCGAATCTCTAATATTGAGATGCAAATGGTCCAGTGGTCTATTGATACGATGAAGAAATATCCTCTCTGGCGCTATCACGAGGTCGAGGTGCGCGACAGCCCTCATGTATGGCACAACCTAGTCCACTCCTACTCTTACCACCCAGCTGCGAGCGCATGGAACACTTACCGAGGCATGCGGATCATGGTTTCGCGGACGCAAGAAATGCTGTACAGGCGACTGAACGCCACCATCAAGCCAGACGATGCACAGTTGGCATACTTCCAGGGTGTCAGAAACCAGATGACTGACGAGATCTGCTATGGTGTACCATACCAACTTGGCCGTGCCTCACCGTCCAATAACTCACCCTGCGTTCTGATCACGGCTTACAGCGCCATATGGCCCCTCTTCTTTGCCGGGACATGTACCTTGGAGCGCGTTGGCTTCGAATACTTCAAGGGTGGCGCGTTTTCAACGATAGTGGCAGCGTCCAGACAGACCTCCTGGATCATCAAATGCATGGACCACATTGCACAGGATATAGGTCTACGGTGGGCGGATGGTATCGCTGCCTTGCTTAAGGGCGACTTTGGCATGCACGGCGACCTCGTGGCAGGCGAAGACCAGAATTTCATTCAACTCTATTGGGAACAAAGGGCAATGAGGGAAAAGGCAATGAGGGGGAAGGCGATGATTGAAAAAGCTGCTTCGCCAAAAGCTGCTTTGCCAAAAGCTGATTCGCCACAAGCTGATTCGCCAGAATCTGAACCAGGAGCAAATGCGCCAGATTGGGTCAAGCGGATTCAGCAGTCGGGGAAAGGACATCAGCCATCGCGGGACGGCGAGGATGCAGCACGCGCTGTATTTGAACTGCCGAGATTGGTGTATGGGACAAGCTGGCAATCGCGGGCTGTAGGAAGTGGTCGTGAGTTATCAGGGCCAGATAGGTGGCAGTGAGACTCAAATCACGATGACGACAATTATGTTTTGTATATTTACATTTATGGGGTTACGGGTGTGCTTAGGATAAAGTTCTTGGCTTCTCCAGTCTCGCATTTAGATCCTTGTGAATCTCAGATATGGCTTGACCTCCCTCACGTCTCCAAACTTCTTCTTCGCATCCGCTGTACTCACGGTAGGCGGGACGATTACATCCTGGCCGACCTGCCAATCAATCGGAGTCGTGACACCCTTCCTGTCTCCCGTCTGCAGCGAATCAATAACGCGGAGGACTTCCGAGGTATTTCTTCCAGTGCTCGCAGGGTACATCATGGTCAACCTGATCTTCTTCGCAGGGTCAATCACAAAGACGGAGCGAATGGTGAAAGCGATGCCCTTCTCATCGATATTGTCCAGATCTTGCTGGTCGATCATATCGTAGAGGAACGCGACCTTGCGATCCGCATCCGCGATAATGGGGAACTGCAGGTCTGTCTTTGAGATCTCGTTGATGTCCTCTATCCACTTCCCGTGGCTACCCAGGTCGTTGGCCGAGAGTCCGATCATCTTGACAGAGCGCTTCTCGAACTCATCTCTGAGCTTGGAGAAAGCGCCGAGCTCGGTGGTGCAGACCGGAGTAAAGTCTGCCGGGTGAGAAAATAGGATACACCATTTGTTGTCGAGCCATTGGTGAAAGTCGATGTCGCCCTTTGTGGTTTTGGCTTGGAAGTTTGGTGCTACAGAGCCCAGACGCAGGCGTGGTTGCTCCGTGGGGGTTGCGAGAAAGCGCTTGAAGATCGGCGAGGCTTGGCGGCTGGCGAAGGAGGCGTGCGTCGACGAGAGGCGAGAGGCGCGGAGAGCACTGCGAGCGGATATGGCAGCCATTTTTGGAGGTGACTGAAGTGGTTACTGGGCTTCAATTTCTTGAGGCTGTTTTGGTGTTATTTGTTGTCGCAAAGATTTCTGGTCGATGTCAGTTGCGTCATGTGCCTAAATCGGGCTCACGTCCGCCACAATCTTAACTGTGCTAAGGTAATCCTGATTGCGGGATCAGCCCGAAACTCTGCCAACATGAGCCTCTCAACATTCCTTCGAGCCTTCAGCATCCCGCGCTCCTTTCTTGGCTTCCATTCCATCCAGTCCTTTCAACCCTAACAGACCTCATCCTCAAAATCTTCTTGATTCGCATCTTCCGTTTTCACACTCGCTTTCGTAGCTCTCCACATTCATTCATACCACGCGCGCCCATTGTACGCCACTTAACATGCCACGACCCGAGGGCACACGGCTCCACGACGCAAGATAACCGCGGTCCTTTGCTGGCACCAATCACTCTCGGCTTGCTCTCTCTGCGCATCGGCAGTGCCTCCTCAACCCTCTGTCGTAGCAGACCTCCATTTGGCTGCCGGTCCTTTCCATATCTCTATTCCGCGTGAGAGACTCGAGTTCGCGCTGCCTCGATTCCACCCTCGGCCAAAGCTGCGACATAGCTTTTCCGCCAGGAATCTCTTTTTTCGCATTGGTGTGTGCTCTCCTCGCGCACCCCGTCATCCCCTTTGTTCCAGACAGCTATATGTACCACAGTCGAAGCTCGTTGGGGGGTATGTATGCTTTGGACGATGCCTGCAAGCGAGTTCAACGCGCATATACACTCCTCACGGCTTGCGCGAATCGCTCGTCGTCACGACCTTGCACAAGCCGTTTCTCTGCATTTGGCCGATGTCAAGACTGTGCTTGTGCCGCGCGCTCCGCACACGTGTTTGATTCCAGTGCAACGCAGATCTGCTCCTGCCTCGTACTAGAATCTCATTCAACGCAACCTTGAAAAGCGGCACCATAACCTGCGCTCGTGAACCTTGGCGAAGCCTGCCATTATTGACACCCGCTTACATTCTCTTAGCATTTCAGAGCGTTACAGATCATAAGCTCGTCATCCATCTATCTGTTCCCCGCGGTGTGCATCTCTGACTCTATGCCAAACGCTTTCTGAAACATCGCTTTCACCTCAGCCCGACTCGTGGCGCTTTCGCCTGTGCGCCTTGCTTCGCCACCTTCACGCCATTCGAGGAGCCAATCCTCGTGCATCTGCGGCGCTTTGAAGTCGGCGGACGCCTCTCGGCGAAGACGAAGATGAAGATCCAAATATTGTTGGTCGCCAGTGTGAGGGTGGCCCTCGGCTCAAGGCCCTCAGCGAACCCATTATTCCCTTGGTTGAATAGCGGCTGTGGAATACACCAGTCTACCGGCTGGAGCAATGACAGTAAGCCAACATTTACCAGATCCCATGAGAGTGGCAAGCACACAAATACTAATAGACACTCAGCCGATGATAACTCAATAAAAATAGGAAACTATACACGGACATGGGGAGTCAGTGTTCCGGACAATTACAATTCCGACAAGTGGAGCAAGTGGCCCGTCATCTTCGACTACCACGGCGCTGGCGGCTCATCCTGGAGTCAGTACGAAAATTCCATGTACTACAAGTACGATGATGGCCAGCAGTACCTTGTCATTTACCCCCAAGGCATAAATGGGTATTGGCAAGGCCCAAACTACAGCGATCCGAATGTGGACGATATCAAGTTCACATCAAATCTTCTACAACACATTGAGTCCACCTACTGCATCGACAGGGCTCGGGTGTATGCATCAGGGAAAAGTAATGGCGGCGGCTTCCTTGATACGCTCGCGTGTTCCGACGCAGGCGATGATTTCGCTGCATTCGCAATGGCCTCTGCGGCCCTATACACCGACCTCAGCGAGTCCAGCTGCAGCAAGAAGCGCGCCATACTCGAGTCCCATGGTGATCTGGACGATCAGATTCCTTATACTCCAAAGGGTCCTGGCCTTGGCGGGCCACTTCCAGACATTAGCGACTGGGTATCATGGTGGGGCCAGAGAACATGCGGAGGGTCAGCTCAACCTGTTAATTCAGGAAACGATGGAGGGTACAACACAACAACGTACTCCTGTGGAAGCTGGCAGGATGTCATCAATCATTACCAGGTTTTTCAAATGGGCCACTGTTGGCCGTCGTCGACAAGTACGAATACCGATGCAACGAGGAACACGTCAGTGATTGCGCACTGTATGGACCAGGCTCTCGATTTCACGCCTGTCGTGCTGGAGTTCTTTGGGAATTGGTCAATGTGGAACGCACCAAACAACCGAGCGAACCAATGGGGCTGGTTGTGGGGACAAAATGGTACCGCAGCCGCTCAGGCCACATCTTCAACGACTTCTTCAAGTCCATCCGCGACGACGACGAAATCCTCCGCGCAGCGACTGCCGGGTAGTGCCAGTCTGTCGCTTGCTCTCGCAATCGCCGCCGCGATCTACGTGGACTTCGTAATTTGAGGTCTATTGAGATTGAGATTGAATGCTTGTTGACATGAGATCGAGAAGTGAACGACATCTGCGCAGCATTGCGAGAAAAGCATTTGATAAAAGCATAGTCCATGGCGATTGGATCAAGGTAACGACACTTTCTTGATGACAGGAGATTTTTTATTTTATACCCTCGGCGACAGCATCAGCGATCCTCTCAGGATACGGTATGGGAGGCGTGTTGCATTTGAGCGTTTTTGTTTTTGGTGATGACAAACCTCCCAAAATGAAAGATCTGATCTAGCTTCGAGCTTCTTTGCGTCTGCGTCTTCCCAACGTTGGTCTGTCCAATTGTCCGGCGGGCTCGAGTATGGCGTGGTGGCGCCACCATGGTCAGGACAAGCATTGGCTATCCAGAGGTTTTTGGAGAAGCTTTCTCACGTGGGGTTATCGACATCACATTTGCGCAATGCGGACACATTTGAAGACACAAACTCACCAGCTTGTGTCACAGGTGCATTGCAGTACACAGTGACAGGTGCAGAATCAGCCTCACACCCAGGTGCGCCGTCTTGCCCGTCTCCGAAGCCGTGGGTCTATCAGGGCAGTGGTTGTTTTTTGGGTCGCGGGCGAGACTAGAGCATTACATCACCGCGCACTCACAGCTCCAGTCTTGACGAGCTCTACCTCAATGTCCTAGCTCTGCCGCGTCGCTCCGACACGTTGAAGAGACTACTTTTACACTCCTTCCACTCCGTAGGAGTTCTGCATTATCTTCAACCACCCAGAATTACTCGCCTCGCAGAATTTGTTACCTTCTCGAGGGATCAGATATCAGCTACATTGCCAACCATGGCTTCAAACGAACAAGTCATGCACGGCTTGACGGCTGAACAGAATGCTTGGAGCGCCTATGGTAACACTCGCTCGACGATTAAAGAACAGCCGCTGAGTGCAGACGAGCTGGACAAGACGACGAGATATATGCATGCCTCACTCTACTTGTGCTTGGGAATGCTGTATCTCAAACAGAACCCACTCTTGCAAGAGCCATTGAAGAAGGAGCACATCAAACCCAGACTGCTGGGACACTGGGGCAGTGATGCTGGACAGTCCTTCACGTATGCTTAAGATTTTCTTGGTAGTGTGGCAGATCGCGACTGAAATACCAAACAGTTACATCCATATGAACCGGTTGGTCAAGAAATACGACCTCGACGCGTTCGTCATCTCTGGTCCTGGTCACGGAGCGCCAGGTCTGATCTCAAATTTTTACCTGGAAGGCGTCTACAGCGAGGTATACCCAGAGAAAGGCGAAGACGTGGATGGCATGCAGAAATTCTTCAAGCAATTTTCTTTCCCTGGAGGCGTTGGAAGCCACATGACTCCAGAAACTCCCGGCTCGATACACGAGGGGGGTGAGCTTGGGTACTCAATCTCACATGCTTTTGGGGCGGTCTACGATCATCCACAGACTATTGCGCTGACCATTGTGGGAGATGGCGAGTCCGAGACTGGTCCATTGGCAACCAGCTGGCACAGCAACAAGTTCCTGAACCCGATCACTGACGGCGCTGTACTGCCCGTCCTGCACCTGAACGGATACAAGATCAACAACCCGACTATTCTGGCTCGTATCTCCGAGGAAGAACTAAAGGCACTGTTCAAAGGTTACGGATGGACTCCATACTTTGTTGAAGGTTCGGATCTCGACACGATGCACCAAGCTATGGCAGGTACGCTGGAACACTGTGTGAACGAGATTCGGAAGTATCAGAAGCAGGCTCGCGATTCCGGAACGGTCTTCCGCCCTAGCTGGCCTATGATTATCCTTCGATCGCCCAAAGGCTGGACTGCTCCACGCAAGAACCAAGGCCACTTCCTCGAAGGTTTCTGGCGAGCTCATCAAGTACCACTCCCAAAAGTTCTCAGCGATCCGGAGCAATTCAAGGCTTTGGAGGAGTGGATGCGTGCCTATGAGCCTGAGAAGCTCTTCACAAAGGATGGCAAACTCATTCCTGAGTTGAAAGAATTGGCGCCACCCAAGGGCAAGCGCATGGGTGAGAATCCGATCACGAACGGCGGTATCCTGCGAAAACCGCTCGATCTGAAAAAGTTCCAAGATTATGCCATAAAGTTCGACAAGCCAGCAGTCACGCTGGCTCCTGGCATGGCCAACTTTGCAGTATTCCTCAAAGACATTGTCAAAGACAACATGAAAACTTTCAGAGTGTTTGGCCCCGACGAGACGGAATCGAATAAACTCTCGAAGATCTACGAAGCAGGCAAGAAGATCTGGATCAACGGATACCTTCCAGAAGACGAGGACGGAGGCAACTTGTCCACAGATGGTCGTGTCATGGAGATGCTGTCTGAGCATACAGTGGAAGGTTGGCTCGAAGGATACATTCTTAGCGGCCGACACGGTATGCTGAATTCGTACGAGCCGTTCATCCACATCATCGACTCCATGGTCAACCAGCATGCGAAGTGGATCGAGAAGTGCCTGGAAGTTTCGTGGAGACGGGCAATTTCGTCCCTCAATATTCTGTTGACGAGCACCGTTTGGCGACAAGACCACAACGGTTTCACCCACCAAGATCCTGGCTTCCTCGACGTCGTCTGCAACAAGAGCCCAGAGATTGTACGTATCTACCTGCCACCTGACGGAAACTGCTTGCTCTCAACCATGGACCACTGCTTCCGGTCTACCAATTACGTCAATGTCATCGTCGCCGACAAGCAAGAGCATTTGCAATACTTGGACATGGACGCCGCAGTTGAGCATTGCGCGAATGGACTCGGTATCTGGGACTGGGCAAGCAATTGCAAGGCCGACGAGGAGCCAGATCTCGTCATGGCCTCTTGTGGAGATGTCGTCACCCAAGAAGCCCTTGCTGCCACTGCCTTATTGCGACAGCATCTGCCTGAGGTCAAGGTTCGCTTCGTCAATGTTGTCGACCTCTTCAAGCTGATCCCGAATGGATATCATCCCCACGGTCTGACCGAGGCTGAGTACGCAAAATTCTTCACCGACAACAAGCCAATCGTCTTCAATTTTCACTCATACCCATGGCTGGTCCACCGTCTGACCTATGCGCGGAAGGGTCAGGACCGCATGCATGTTCGTGGGTACAAGGAGAAGGGCAACATCGACACTCCTCTCGAGCTCGCCATTCGCAATGAGGCTGACAGATTCTCTCTTGCGCTCAGAGCAATTGAGAGCCTGGAGAATGTTTTGGGCGACAAAGCCAAGGGACCTACCGAGAAATTGAAGAAGGATCGTGAGTATGCTATGAACTTTGCATACGACACGGGTTTGGATCCCGAGGAGCTCACGAATTGGAGATGGGACTATTGAGCGCGGTCTCAGGAGCAGTGGCGTTCAATAGGAGTCGTGGCGAAGTGCAATTGAAGGACCGAATAGTATTGGTTGACGAGCACACGTAATATACAGTAGACTCCCTGTAATGCCTATCTTGCTTGGATCACAGCCTATCTGGCACTGAGATCCAATTGCCGATGAATTCGCAAGAGCAATTGATCGACCTCACCCCACTTCAATGTTACGCCACTATCATCAAGCGACAGGCGAGCACTACAGGTACCACTGCATTTTGAAGCTTGCTGGCAGTGATTAAGGACCCACGGTAGTACAGAGCAGTCGCATTGAATGTTCAATAGACATTGGGTTCCGTTTAGTCTAGTATAACTTGCAATGCTTGAGTTCTGCTCCCCGCTTACCCTCAAATAATTGCCCAACGCGAACAGCTCACAATTATGAAAATTCCCAGTATATCTATTTTCACGGCATTATGCTTCAGTTCAAAGACCTTGGCGGATCTTGTCGGAATTCCCACTCTGCCATACACGACTGTGAGTGGAGCGGCTCCTCTGAGTCTACACAGTATCAAGAGTATCGTCATCGACAGCAAATTTGCCAATGCAACAGACAAAGATGGATGGACTCTGATCCCGCCCACTTTGTCTGAATTCGCTATCACTTTCGCTGCTGACTGGAGAGATATTGTGGGCTCGAACGTGTCGATCGGTGAAGGCTGGACGCCGTGTTCGAAGAGCATCTTCTTGACGGTCGCGAACAGCAGTCGTTTCAAAGATGCCGCAGGAAGGTGGACTTCGGAAGCGTATGCTCTTGATGTCGATGAGGAGGGTGTGAAGATCACGGGTGCGAGTCCATTAGGTGTCTGGTGGGGAACCAGATCTCTGCTGCAGCAGGCAGCGTTGAACGGAGGAAAGATGGCGGCAGGGCACGGGGCTGATAGCCCGGGTTGGGGCACAAGAGGAATATTCGTACGTCCTTCGAGAATTGAATGTTATTTCCATGCTGACGGCTTGTCTAGCTCGACGCAGGACGCCATTTCTACCCCGTTGCTTTCCTGATCGAGATGTGCAGTTGGATCTCATTCTATAAACAGAATACCTTGCATCTGCATCTGAGCGACAACCTTTACAACAACATTGATATCTATTCCGTGGAACGCCAGCTTGAGCTCTATGCCGCCTTTCGACCTTGGTCTGATGATTCCGCCGTTGCCGGGCTCAACAAACGTCAGAACGAATCGTATACTCGAGAGGATCTCGATACCATCCAGGAGCGTTGTGCTGCGCGAGGTGTGACGATCATTCCCGAGATAGAGGCTCCCGGGCACGCATTGGTGATCTCCCAGTGGAAGAATCAGCTGGGTCTGGACGGGCAATTAGATTTATTGAACATTACTCATCCAGACACGATCCCAACCATGGAGATGATCTGGAAGACATTCCTGCCCTGGTTCCACAGCAAAGTCGTGCACATAGGCGCTGATGAATACGTCTCCGATGGTCTCTCCACCAGCGAGCTTGCCGCAGACTACAACACTTTCGTCAACGCCCTCGACGCGTATATCGAGCAAGAATCCGGCAAAGAGATCCGTATCTGGGGAACGTACCCACCTCAATCCAATTACACCAACAATATTTCCAAGGACGTCACGATACAGCACTGGGAGTTCTTCGAGGATAATCCTTACTTCGACTACATCCGCAACAACTACAGCGTCATCAACTCCGACGATGCCTTTTATATCGTACAGAAATACAGTACTTCATACCCGCAGGTGCTCAACAAGACGAGGATCTTCCATGGGAGTCCCGACGGGAGTGCGTACGCTCCTCATATTTTCGATCAGACGAATGCGACGAACAACCCTCCCCGAGACAGCCCTTTCGTGATGGGGCAGGTTGTCGCGCAGTGGAACGACTATGGCCCCAATACCTCGACATATCTAGAGGCCTATTATTCGTGGAAGGATTATCTGCCAGCGCTGGCAGATAAGCAGTGGGGAGGGAAGCTGACGGAGGATGAGTATGATCAGGTCTATGTTGTCTTGCAGATTGCAGCTCCGGGACAGAATCTGGACAGGAGAGTCGAGAGTCAGTCGGCGACGATTGTGAAGTATGATTTCACATCAAGCCGTGGTCACCACGAGGGCCTTGTGACAGACCACTCTGGAAATGGCTACGATGCCACGACGAATTGCGGTATCGTTGATGGAGCTCTTCGCCTTGCCAATGGCTGCTCGGTCTCATCGCCTCTGACTTCCAAAGGGCAAGATTTTACACTCTCCTTTACACTCAAAGCAACCTCAAACAATACCGGACCACTCTTCACGGGACCTGACAGCGAACTCCGCTCCGGTAACAGCACTTCCACGCAGCTCATGCTCGTCTCTGCAGGGAACGCTTTTCCATTGAACTATACCCTTCCCATAAACGAATGGGTCAACGCCAACCTCATCGGCAGGGGGAACCAAACCTACTTTTCCGTCAACGACGGCACGGAGATGGAGTTCCTGACGAAAGTGGGCATCAACGGTGAGAGCTTCGCCTGGGCTCGCATGGCGGTCGTGGCTCCGCTGCAGACAATTGGAGGTGGGCATTGGCAGGGGTTAATGAGGAATGTCAAGTTGTTGGATCACGCGTGATCAAAGGGTCCGCTGAATAACTGTATGCAGCTCTTTCTCTCCAAGGGTGTGACCTGCTTTCACTGGGGTAAGTGGTGTTCCTTGAGCCGGCTTGGCACGTCGTACTGCAGATTGCGAGGGTTAATGTGCATGTTCCCCGCAAACGTGAGTCTTTGGTGTGGCAATTCACGGAGCATACTTAGCCAGGCGCACCAATCTGTGGATGCCGCCAGTACAATCAGGCGGAAGGCTGTGAGGTTGTCCCGATCTCAGTGGCTGAAATGAGTAATATAAGATCATGCGAATCCGCCTCTCTGCCCGTTTGGCAGAATAGTCAAGATGGTCACAATCAATTTCCTTGCCGCTCTTGTCCTTTCCCCAATAACGTGGGCCAGCGTCATCAAGGGCCGGAACGATACTTCGTCAGGTCCATCAGCAACCGTCAAGAACGGTACTTATGTCGGTCGCTATGAGCCAGAATACGATACGGACTATTTCCTCGGCATCCCTTATGCTCAACCACCAGTCGGTGATCTTCGATTTCGTATTCCGCAGTCCCTGGATTTCTCATGGCCCGGTACCAAGAATGCCACAGAGTACGGACCCGAATGCATTGGTTACGGAAGGGATACCTGGAGCCAAGGCAATTATGTTGCCGAGGACTGTTTGACTTTGAACGTCGTTCGTTCAAGAAGCTCAGGAGGAGATCTGCTCCCAGTTCTGGTGAGAAGAAGCACAAAGTCAAAGTGAAGCGTTGTCGGTGAATTGCTGAAACAAAGTCTCAGGTCTGGATTCACGGCGGCGGTCTTGTGATGGGAGGCTCAGCTGACAACCGGTACAATCAAACCTTCATCGTCCAACAAGCAACGGAGGCAGGCATGCCAATCGTAGCGGTCTCGATCAATTACCGTTTGTCGTCCTGGGGGTTTCTTTACGGCAAAGAGATCCAAGACAGCGGAAATACCATGTAAGCCATGCACGGGCAGTGAACCATAGAGATGTCTGAGACACTTGCTTAACTCCAGCCGCCCGCTTCTAGGAACGGTTTTCGCGATCAGCGGCTTGCACTGCACTGGATCCAGGAAAACATCGCGGCATTCGGTGGCGATCCTGGAAGAGTGACAATTCAGGGAGAGAGCTCTGGAGCCACGTCGGTTGCTGCGCAGCTCATGGCGTATAATGGCCGAGACGACGGCTTGTTCATTCATGCGATTGCCGAGTCAGGAAACATCGCTGGCCTGGGAGCATACCCAACAGTTGCAGATTGGGAGCCTGTGATCGCAAGTATCTCAGCTGGCGTTGGCTGCACTAATGCGACGGACGTGCTTGCTTGTTTACGGACGATACCGACCGACAAGCTGAATTCTGTTATCAACTCAACAGCAACTAGCGGCGCTTCTTATGGTATTCTGATCGATAGTGACCTCATCGTTGACGCGACAGCAACGCAACTTGAACGTGGAGACTTTGTTCAGGTCCCCTACCTCGTTGGTACCAACAGCGACGAAGGAACAAGCTTTGGACCAGGTGATATAGATACGACCGATGAATTCCTTGCTTACATCACTGGCAGCGGCTACGATAACGCGACTGCGCAGGATTTCGCGATTTTGTATCCAGATATACCGGCCATCGGGATACCGGCCACTCTACCAGGTCGCCCAGGCGCAGACATTGGGCTGCAGTACAAGCGAGGCGCCGCTCTTGCTGGAGATATCCGGCAGGCTGGTCCTCGACGACTTTCGACTCAGATGTGGGCGACACATGGCGTTCCGGCGTACTCGTATCGTTTCAACGTTCAGGTATGTTTTCTTATCACGATTGAATCCGTATGCTGACCGCCGTGTAAGGTGAATGGAGTATCCTATGTGTATGGTAAGCAAGGAGACGGGGAGGAGCCACTCACGAGTGTGTGAGATTTGCTGATCCTCTGGCCCTTCTGATTTTAGGTGCTCCGCACTTCCAAGAAGTGGCTTTCGTCTTCTATAATACTGAAGGCTACGGTTACCCTCAAAACGGCAATCCTAATCCCCTTGGAGGTGTAGACCGTGAGAAGTATCTGAAGGTAGCTAAGTTGATGTCGCGGATGTGGATCTCGTTCGTCAATTTCGGCGATCCCAATCACAAGCTTGACGGTATGCTGGGTCCCATCGATGTTTGTTGTTGATAGACGCTGACACTACACCAGTCGATAATGCGACCTGGCCTGTCTACACCCTCGAGCAGCCGCAGAATTTCGTCTTCGAGCAGAACATCTCGTCCCATGCCGAGCCAGATCTGTATCGAGCTGAGGGAATCAAGTACATCGATGACTTGATACTGGCGAAGAGAGGAAGCAGATGTACAGGTTTGGAGGACTGTGGTGCAAGCGATGTGGAATGATAGTACAGCCACGATCTAAGCAGAGCAGCATTCACCTAAATTTAGTCCATCTTTGACGAGACTGACGTTCATTGGCTCGCTCGGTGGCTGGCCAATCATGTGCGTGGTCCGACGTTCTCCCGAATCCCAAAAGCTAAAGTGTTCGAGCTAGTGCGATTGTGGGTCCTGCGTCGTGAGCGAAACTGCTTTATTACATGCGCGATGCGATGAGGGTTCCACGGCAGCACCTCTTCTTGGCAGGAATGGAGCTTCACGAGATTGCGCAAACAACTTCGATTGGTTCAGGAGAAGTCGGTTCGCCGAAGAGGAAGGAAGGATTCTTGTCGGGGGAGACGTCGATTGATGCATACGGCATGGGAGCCACGTCGATGTCTCAGGGGGCGTGACTGTCTAGTGGTAGGTTGACAGGTCGCCGCGATCATATAAGAATGACATCCGCCAATACCTTGGGGTCGCTGCAGCACCCAGACCAATCTCAGACACGGCCTTTTGGTACCGGACATCGCAGCTTTCCCACTTACACATGATCGCCAGACTTTGCCGGGAAAGTGCAGTGTCCTCCTACATCGCCGAATTCCTCCAGTTGGGAGTCAGCGCCATTTCTCGTTCGCTAGCGTTCGCCACGGCCACTGTATCGAAGTGTGGAACGGACACCTCGCTCGCTTCGTCGACATGGCTATCAGCAACTCTGTAGTCGTTCTCTGCGTCGTCGCCGGTGCCGGTTTTGCCGTCCTCATGGCCTATGCAGCGACTCGGTTTTTCTTTATGGACAAACCCAAAGAGACCTTTGGTCTTGCAGGCCAAGAATTCAGTCAAGCGCAGTACATGCGCGAAGTGCGGCTGAGAAACCACGATAATATTGCTGGATCAATGGGTTACAGTCCCGGCCAGATGGTGAGTCTCGGAGAGGATCTTCCATAGCTTGGGTGCTGATTCTTGAACGCAGGCGAAGATCCGCGCACAAGCTCATGATAGCTTTTCGTGAGTACCGATCGCCAAGGCAAGCCGCAAGACACAGCAAAGATATGTGTTTCAGAATGCTGACGTTTGCGTTTACTCGCCTCAGAACGAGGTCCGTGCGAGAGTCATATGGGATGGTCGGAAAGATGCTTGCGTGGAATGCCGTCTGGCAGAGAAGAGTAGCGAGTTATGCGGAGATAGCATTTGCGTGCCGCCGGATCTTGTATGATCTCATAAGTATGGACTCTGGCAGATTCGGGGGGAACGATAGCACTTTCCAGAGTGTATGCCGGATGCACATATGTCGGTTCGCCGTGAAGCATCTGTGGCGTAAGAACTTCTTCCTCGATAGAGATTATGACAGCTGCCACTTCGGCGCAAGAGCTAGCACCCAAAAAACATTCCTTCCTCGGTGCTTTGTTGAGTAATTTGATTGCCTGTCTCCTGAGAGTCGGTATGCGGCATTTGGTAGCGGTCAGATACAGAGGAGCAACAATGCCGATGTCCATGCTGAAGATTGTCGTCTCTCCCTTAGCTTTGATATAGGCCTCCGAAAGTCTCAGGATCTCGAGGAAGTTTTGGGTGTATTCGTCGTACGCAGTTTCGGTAATGGCCAAGCGAGTGTTGAGCCAGATATAAGACACGTGCCAATGTATAAAAATACCGATGGTTGCCTCTTCATGCGATTCATCATTCTTTAACGATTCGAATGTCTCGCGCCACTTTTGCAGCCGGACCAGGAGATGATCTCGACTGTATAGCAAAGCCGTGGGGATCGGTACATCTGAACTTTGTTCACGCACGACCTGTACACTATTGAGTGTGTCAGTCTCACACAAGATAAGTGATTGTCAGGCTGATTTCCATCCCATTTCCCTCGAAAGCCAAGCATTGACTGCCGTGAAATTGATCTCCCGATAACATGTGGTGGTAGCAGTTGTACAATCACGCACCTTTTAATTGCGCCAGGGCTGTCCATCTTGTCGCTGCAACCGTAACATATCCTGAAAGCCCTCAGATTCGTCTGGGGTCGATCACAAGATTGTTGAACATCCTCGCTTATGGTTGAATCATTAGCAGAGCATGTTGCACCGCCTTCTGCGCTATATGAGCTTCTCAGGAACGGTTGGGTGCCATTCATGGCACCGCCGAACGGACTGGTCGCCCAGTCCTGAGACTTAGTGACTTCATTCGCGCCCTCTCCAAGGCGTACTTCATCTCTGAAAGCATACGCTTGGTGTACGAAGCCTTGACTGTCGGTCAATATAGAGAACAGAGCAGTTCGAGCTTCTTCAAGGGTGGTGAACACAGTAGAAGGCGTCGGAAACATGTCTGTTGGGCTGGGTTGCCCGCATATTGCAGCATAAACACTGAGTCTGCCGTACAGCAATCTGATCCTGTCAAACAATAGAGAAGTCGTGGCGGATATTGGCCGAGGAAGATTTCTGTCGCAATTAGACTATCGAGACCACCTACAGCTCGAGAGCGAAATGGCGGAACATACCGCAGCATAGATGTACCTTGTGTAAGCAGCGCCAACGCCGCGAAGACGTTGTCACGCATGAGCTCTATGCAGATGAACAGAACACAGCTTAGCTGTATGACCAGAGGGTCTCCAGTGCCCGCTTTGATTGCTACCATGGACTGACAGATCGCACGATTATAGTGTCTCAGTGCCGTCTGGTGAGATTCGTCGAGCGAGCTAGACATCCACTGCGGTAGCGCATCTGAGTGTACACTATTGTCTGGTACGCCGAAGCTTCTCATAAACTGAGGGTGTTCATACAATGTCGAGATCGTGAGAAGAGTGTTGAGAATCACTGGCTCTGTTTGAGCAAGCTGCAGGACCTCGCGGCACCAGAAGTCCTTGTCCTAGAATGAATTCAGTGGCGTGAGGATAACATCGAAAGGAACGGTCCAATGTGCCAACATACCAGCGAGCCAGCAAGCCGAGGAGCCGACCACGAGAGGAAGTAATCGAAGGTGCGACGCTCCTTCTCCTTGAGACCAAGCGACTGAGACAGCTGAATTCCAATCAAAGCGATGCGAGTACTCTGTGATCTCAATGAATGGAGTGGAGCTGGGTACCATTCACATTGCCGGCCTGTGGTCGAGCAGTTCGAACAGACCGGACGGGCCTATGCCAGCATGAGACGAAGTAGACGCAAAATTGCCGATTTCTGGACTCACCTCATCGCACTTGGTCCTCCTCTTCTTGCAAGTCATGCATCCAGTCCTCGACTTCGTTCTTCCTAGCCGACCGTTCTTCTTGCGGGCCTCAAGGATGTTGGCGGCGGCAAGGGCTTGCCACGTGAGCTCACTGCCATCAATCATAGCTCACCGCCGGAATAAAACTCCGACCATGCCACTTGCATATGGTTGAGTTGACATGTGTGTTCCACGTATTACACCAAGGCACGTCCAGTACGCGATCTCATGTAGCTTAATGTAGAAAAGCGTAATACGCGCCTCGCGTCGAGGCAACCGCGACTTCTGTCAGGATGACAATACTTGGGTCCTTGGATTTTCCAACTCCCTTGTCTTTTGTTATGCATCATCAAATATATATTCGTTCTGGGTCTGCCCGAATCCGCGATCGCAGTCGTTCAATGGGTCCGGGAAGTGCATATCGAGACCATACATATAGCCTAGAATGTGTCTCGCGAAATGTGGCGACTTCGCCTAATCGGCCTGGGATCAAGACACCCCGGCACGATAGCCGCCGCTGTACTACTCAGTAGGAAGTAGGGCGCATCTTTTTCCTGCCAGCTCTGCCGCTTCTACCAATCGAATGGCAATCAGATGGCTTCCTCACGTCCGACAGCGGCGACACGGCCGATCACTTCGGCGACTGTGCTCGGTCTTGCTCTTTGCTCTCTCCAGATTTGCAATGCTAGCTTCCATCTCACCAATGCCCTCTTTTGTCTAGCCGATGACTATATATCGAGAGCTTCCATACCACCGAGATGCTGGAGTATTCTGAGAAGATCCCGGGCAGCGCTGGTAGTATCAAGTCAAACATTTCGTCTCGAGACGATGTGGAAGACGTTGAGCATATTCGAGACCAGGATGAACCGACCGACGCTAAGGGCCACGCATCTGTCGACCTGAGGAGAACCGCAAGTAATGTTCTGAGCAGAGTCGGCTCCCGAATCACGACCCGTTCTATCGTAGATCCGCCGCCTCCACCAGATGGTGGTCTCCAAGCATGGACCCAAGTGGCTATGGGCTGGCTCGTAATCTTCACAACATGGGGCTGGGTAAACAGCTACGGTGTCTTCCAATCATATTACGCCACCACATTAGAAGAGTCCGCTTCGACAATCTCCTGGATTGGTGCCGTGCAGAACTTCTTGACTTTCTTTATTGGTGCTTTCACTGGTAGACTTCTCGATGCTGGCCTCTTCGTACCCACACTGATCGTGGGAGGTACCATGCAACTTCTCGGGATCTTCATGATGAGTCTATCCACCAAGTACTGGCAACTCATGATTACACAGGGCATTATGACTGGTCTCGGTGGTGGTATCTTCTTCACACCATCAATTTCCCTGACCGGAACATATTTCTCGAGCAGACGAGCTCTGGCCTTGGGAATCGCGACTACTGGGAACAGTGCGGGTGGCATGATATATCCTGTCCTGGTCCAGCAACTGCTTCCCAAGATAGGCTTTGCATGGACTACTCGAGTACTCGGTTTTCTTAACCTAGGACTGCTGGCGATCGTCCTCGTCTTCATGCGTCCGAGACTGGCGCCTCGCAAGTCAGGGCCATTAGTTGATTTCACGGCATTCAAGGAACCAACATATGCCCTCTTTGTCGCGGGATTGTTCTTCGTGATATGGGCCATTTACTTTGTTTTCTACTACGTAAGTCTGAACTGCGCTTGTTTTCTTCACCATTATTCGCTCATACGTGTACCAGGTCTCTTCTTTCGGAACTGATATAATCGGATTACCCTTTTCCACCGGTATCACTCTCACGATCATCATCAATGGCGTTGGTCTGCCTGCAAGAGTGATTCCTCCATTTTTCGCAGACCGTTGGGGGCAGCTCAATACTCTGGTTCCGATTCTTGGCGCTATCACCATTGTGACTTTCTGCTGGCTCGCCGTAGGTTCAGCTGCTGGCATCTACACCTTCACTGTGTTTTACGGTATTGTGAGCGCCGCTTTCCAGTGTCTCATACCTTCGACCGTTGCCAGCATCACGCCGAATATGAATATGTTCGGGACAAGACTGGGAATGGCATTCAGCACACTGTCATTTGCAGCGTTGACGGGACCTTCTCTGGGTGGAGCCTTACAGAGTGCGATGAACGGCCGATACCTGGGATCACAGGTCTGGGCTGGCTTGACGACAGCCGTGTGCTTTTGCTTAGTGCTTGCTTCGAGGGTGAGCAAGGCTGGGTGGGATATTAGGAAGAAGTGTTAGCCACACCATGGAAGGTGCTTTGGGAGCGATATTCTTAGACTAGACTGAAGATGGTGATCATTGTATGGGGAATAGGCTGCACAGCAGATACCCTTGGCGTAAGGTGTTGCAACAGAAGCAGATGGATAACAAGCATTGCATCTACATTCCTCTAAATGATAAAAGATCGCATAACCTTTTGAGTCGATAATTTTTCATCTTCCTGCCCAGGCGTCGTCCAAATGGCCCTGACGCACCTCGAATGCCCAATGGTGGCAAGTCTGATGCATGACAGGGCTCACTTCTTTCACCTCCTCATCGAGACCATCATCAAATACCTCTCTCACCCCTAACTGCAGATACTTCTTCAACAACATCCTCCTCCATCGACCGGTCTCGCCGACACATTTCTTCCAACGACTCACCTGCCTCTCATCATCCTCACATCTTCTTCCACGGAAGAATCTCGTGTACCATTGGAACCAGCCTCTCACATCATGTTCGTGGCTGATCCAGCCGGCTGCTTCCCATTCCTCGATACTCTGTCCGCATTGCACTTTGAACTTGTTGACGTCGGCATCGTAGGCTGGGGACGTGAGGAAGCGTTCAACAGATAAGCCAGAGATCCAATCTGCAGGCAGTTCTTCCCAGTCTTCTTCCACTACTATCCCCAATTTCCGAGAGCGGAGTGGTCGATAGTACGAGCCTCCGAAGCAGCCTTCACGAAGCATTTCCTCGGGAGATTTGTTGGGTGTGAAAGCAGGGAAATCGGCGAAATGGAAGACTTGATCGTCGTCGCGGGAGGGCGCAGGTTCAGTGGCTTCCCAGGCCGACCACCCGGCTTGGATGTCTTCTACATTCTTCGCGGGAACGAGAGGTTCGGGTTCCTCCGCTGGTTGGGATTTGCCCTTCTTCTTTGCTGCTGAGCGTGGTAAAGTTATTGGCCTGCTGATCTCATCTTCGTTGTATGTGGGCTTTGTTGTTGAGGCTGCTTGGCGGGCTGATACTCTCGTAGGGGCAGTGTCTTGGAGTAACCTTCGTTTTTTGGATGGAGGTCTGCTCTCTGGATTTTGTTGAGCCTTCCGGGAGATGACGGGCTTAATGTCAAGCTCTGCAAGAAGGGCTTGGTTCTGTTTGATCTTTGCTTGCCGTCTACTCTCGTAGTCATTCATGCTGTGCTTGTGGAGTTGTTATTGATCCATTGTTGAGAGATGGGAGGCCTGGGAAAAACATGGAGTCGCGATGTTCACGCGTGACGTCACCACTCGTTGCGAGATCGCGTCAAGTGAATCTGGGAAGCAGTATCTCCTTTCAACTTTTCCATATTCATCGTGATCTATACTATGTTTCCATGCCCAGCTTTACCTCATCCACATTCTAGAATTCTCGATACTTGACTCCCTTCGACCGCACTGATATCAGTAAGCTGTCCGTAGTCGAGGAAACAGATGCATTGCGGCGCCATAGTAAATGTCCTTCCGAGTCTCTTCATTCATGGAGTATCCATCGATGAAGTCGGCATGAGCCTTGCTCTGCTCGTCAAAGGCATGAGGATAATCACTTCCAAACAACAAATGGCCAGGTTTAGCGAACCCAAGGATTAGAGGGAAAACTTCCTGACTACCCGACAGCGCAGTGTCGAAATAGAACTGTTGAGCTCCCTCATAGATCTCCTCAGCGCTCATAACTCCACCGAACTCCGGCATGGACATCATGGTGGCACGTCGTACCAGTGCAGGAAGCGTGCCGCCAGCGTGAGAAAGGATGATTTTGACATTTGGGAATTGCTTCATACGTCCGTTGACAATCATGTCCATGGCCGCACGGCCTGTTTCATGAGGCCAATCAAATGCTGGGCCGGGGACTTTGGTGTTGAATTTCGTAGCATCAGGACCGTTGTCGCATGGGTGTACGAACACTACGGCTTTGCGAGCATCCAATTCTTCCCAGATGGGAACGAAGTCATCGTGGCCCAAGTAATTGTTCTGAGGGCCATAGCTGGTGAACAGAGTAACCCCATCTGCGTCTAGATTGTCAAAGGCATAACGAAGCTCCTGTAGGGCGTGCGACGTGTGCACAGGAGACGGAATTGTGGCAAAGAAACCGCATGCCGTAAGGTCTCTCTTCCTGAAAGAGGAGGAGAATTTGTTCATGGACCGGGCGATGCGGGAGGCCTCCTCCGGGTCTCGAATATCGAACACGCCGGGCGTGCTGACAGAGAAGATTCGAGTCTTGACGCTGATGTCCTTGCAGAAGTGTGCATCGACAGCGTACGACCATTCAGGCGCCTCCATGCCATTCATACCCTCTACGGATCCTAAAGAGCATCTCTGCTGTCAATTATGAGACGAATACTTCATGAGGAGATAGTCGTACCAGCTATCTCTGGAGGGATGATGTGATGATGCACATCGACTTTGGGGGAGGTTGTCATGGTGCCGATGGTGTGTTATCAGGAGTCCTGTGTCGAAAAGATGATGCATCTGCCCGATGGAAATTGATGGTAGCCATGACTGCCCTTTTGTGGTATATATACATGTGATCGGTGGAATGGTGATGCTAGGGTGGACGGCATGACGAGACCACGGGGAGAGAAACCTGTTCGGGGAGGTTTCCGAGCGTTCGTTCGATGGCGTTGCAAGACCACTCTGAAGTGCCATGATTGCCAGGTTAGTGTTGTCTAGGTCATAGGATATCTGCGGTCAACCAAGCACGATTTCCGTTTCGCCCCCACGCGTGACCAATCTGCATTCAACAAGATCCAAAGCACATGCGTCTTCTCTCATCTCACTTTCGACATCATTGACTTGTCAGCCCTGTCATCAGACCGTGTGCCGGATCTCACCGCGCATAATCGCAACTTCGCAATGGATGTCGACGCCACGAGACTTTATTCCTCGGGGAGCGTTCGGTATCGCGTCTTCTCGCAAATCCGCTCGGGATCTTCCCCGAAAAAACATCATAGGCTGCTGGCACGAAAGGTAAATATAAGCGCTAGATTATGATATCTCCAAGCGGCTCTATCTCTACAGCTCTGCAGCTCTGCAGCTTTTACCTTAATCAGGAGAGGCAAGGGCGATGAACATCTCGGTGCCAACGGGGCAGCCCGCGAAACGGCGTAAGATTGCCGAGTCGTAAGTGTCTTGTATGATTGCCTCTATGCTTTTGCTGAAAGTTCTGAAGCTGTAATCGTTGCCGGTCGAAGAAGACTCGCTGTGATGGCCGACGCCCTGCATGCTCCTCTTGCACAAGCAGAGACCTTGCTTGCCAGTATACAAATGAGTCCATGGTCGCCGTACCTGCTGACACTCTTGCCAACCTAGAGAGTCGTATTTCCAGGCTAGAATCGCAACAGAGTACGCCTGTTTTGCGCCACGGGAGCCAAATCATCGGGAAAGCTTCCACTGGCCATGTGCACGAGACAGAGTCGCCGCACGAGTGCACCACTACTCGTTTCATCCATAGCTTCCGGGATGCGGCCAGTCCCAAACTACCCTACGAAATGGGATATTCATTAGATGGTCCTGATAGAAAGATCGATCAGTCTTTTCTGATTATCCCTGAGCGAGCCATA
Source organism: Microcyclosporella mali (assembly GCA_002785985.1). Classification (NCBI taxonomy): domain Eukaryota; kingdom Fungi; phylum Ascomycota; class Dothideomycetes; order Mycosphaerellales; family Mycosphaerellaceae; genus Microcyclosporella; species Microcyclosporella mali. Next base: position 130,830 of record NHNU01000001.1, read on the forward strand.
GCAGATAATCTGCTGCGGTCGTACGAACGACACGTCTACCCGCTCTTCCCCATTCTACATATGCCCACTATCCGGAGTAACTACGAATACTCTAGAGAACAGGCGCCGGGCCATGGCGATCGTTTACGTTCGCTTGCTGAAGTGGTCGTCTTCTATGCGAATTTGAATATGATATTTGCCCTGGGTTGTCTCAGCGATAGGGTCGTAGCCGTAAACACGATCCAGGTGAGAGCAAACGTCTTCTATCAACGCGCTCGTCAGCTTGTGCCGCTCGATGCGGTCGACACGCCCAGCCTGGAGACGGTTCAGTACAGCCTCCTGACCACACAGTACCTGCAGCATAGCAAGAGGTACAACCGTGCTCATTCAACCATTGGTGTGGCCATTCGTGCGGCTCAGACTCTGAGATTGGACACCGTCGCAGAAACGGCGGCTGACCAACACAGTAGAGAGATGGCAAGACGAGTGTGGCATGGTTGTGTGACGACAGAGAGGTAAAGATCAATGTTGCTCCGAAATTGGATGCAGTGCTGATATCTTCTAGAATAGTATGTAGCTTGACTGGGCGAAGAGTAACCTCGTTCGCCGAGTTTGACGTACCTTTCCCGGAAGCAATCGACGACGAATACCTATCAGTAGACGCAGTCGGCTCACAGCCGCCGGAAATGAGCTCCATCACCGTAGCCTGGATTGTTACGAACAAATTGTTTGCTGTCATCGAAGATGCACGTTGGGTTGTGGTACCGAGCGACCACGTTTCTTTCACCGAGCTCACAACAATACTTCAGCTGAACGACAGAATCGATAGTATACAAAATTCACTGCCCGCTCACTTGCAGCGTCCAGCAAGAGTTCGTCCGGGGACGAACGGGTCACGAGATGATATATTTGCATTGCAAAGCGATGCGATAATGGCTAGGTGTGCTGTCAACCGCCACTTAACAAAGCAAATACTGACGTGCCAGGATTCAATACTTGCGGCTTTTGCTTATGAGGCCATCCATATTGGCAGCTGCCCGTCAGTCGCTTCAACCAGCTGGTAGCAATGGTTCGCCACTACGAACAACTGACCGACTGCGTCACGAGATATGCCAGATATGTGTCCGGGCAGCTTTGGATACTATAGACGTACTGGAGACGAATCTCTTCTCTTCCATCCGGATCATGAGCAGTCTCGCCATAGCCACGGCGTTCTCTGCGGCAAGCGTGCTTGTTGCTGCCTCTCTCGTGCCCGCCTTGGAGAGTCAATTTGACCTACCTGGATCGCGTGTCTCACAAGCCTTGGATATCATGAGCAACCATCGCTGGCAGGTCGATGGTTCCGAGTTTGCGAAGCAGCAACTCGAGCAGTTCATCGCTACAATTGCGGAACTCAGATCCCAGCAACGCAAGAAGGGTTTGTCTCAATCTGAACGTGCTGGCTTTCGGCAATTACTAATTCTTGATAGAGCAAGCTAGCAGGGCGACGCTACCTGAAGAGACCCTCTCCGATCCGCATAGTAAAGCTATGTGGGATATTGATTTGGAGGATCCGTTCTGGGCTCTTCAGTAGGGTGGCGAGACGCACTGGACTGATGATTCCGGGATGATACTGCACTGAGCTTGACATTCCATGCACCCGTCTATTGTTTTTGGCTCGATGACCGGAAGCAACAGTGCTCCTCGGCATTTAGCAGCTCCGTTCTAGTCTATGCTATAATCCCGTTTGCCTCTTGCTCCTTCCGCTCCTCTCGCGACTTCGAGACTTGACTTCCTCTGCCAGCGTGGATGTCTTCAAGCACGCTCTTCAACTCCTTCAAGAACCGCGTCACTTCAGGCTTCGTACCAATGGTCACTCTCAAGCAGCCCACACAGCCCAGCTCTTTGCCTCTGAATCTTACGACTACGCCGCGTCGCTCTGCAAGCCGCTCATAGACCTGCAGTGCGACTTCATTGCTCGGCTTGCCTGCTGTGTCACACATTTCCACAAGCAAGAAGTTGCTTTCCTTGCCACCTCGGAATTTACCAACGCCCGAAATCTGCGGCATTTCTGCCACTAAGCGATCCCGCTGTTGGATGATCCTCTCCCGGTTCTGATGCATGACTTTCAAGTTCTGCGGCTGTAGAGCTTGCATGGCTAATTGAGATGTCGGGTTTGAAATGTTATACGGCGCCTTAAGACTGTTGAGGAGTTTTGCGATCTCTGGACTTGTGAAAGCAGCGCCTAGTCGGATACCAGCGAGTCCAAAGGCTTTGGAGAGTGTTTGCATGACAACTAGGTTCGGCCAGTCGGCAACCCATTCGGCAAGCGAAGAACCTTCTGGAGCGAAGTCGATATAGGCTTCATCGAGAACGACGATACCGTTCCAGGTCGGATGTTTGAGCACTGTCTCAACATCTTCTTTGCGTACGAGATTGCCAGTCGGGTTGCCAGGACTGCAGAGATAGACCATCTTTATTGAAGGATCTGAAGACAGCTTGTCATTGATCTTGTCTGACTGGGACCGAAACTCATTCTCGACATCGAGTGGGACTTTGACGACCTCGACGTCATTGACTTGTGCCGAAACAGCGTACATGCCGTAGGTTGGAGGGCATGTCAGAATCTTATCCTTGCCAGGGGTGCAGAAAGCCCGCAGCAGGGCGTCGATTGCTTCATCGCTGCCCACGCCAACGAAAAGATTATCGGGACCGATGCTCTTGTTGGTGTGAACGTGCGTGTTTCGTAGGTCGCATAACATCTGCTTCAGCTCATGCTGGTGGCTACGCGAACTTCAGCATCGGGTGAGTCACAGGTAAACCAGACATCGAACATACGGGTCTGGGTAACGATTAAGGCCTAGCAAATCAATCTCGATATTTGAGGTACTGCCATTGGCAAGTTTGCCATCATTGCTCAAAGCCAATCCGGGGCCGAAGGCGTTCTCGTTCGCATCGAGCAGGATATTGGTGCCGTCATCCTTGTAGTCGCTGAGAAGCAGTTTTTCAGTTTCTGCCCCTATCCATTCAGCTACTATGACCACTCACTCTCTCGCACAACGGTATGGTTCTAGCGCCAGAATGTTGGGCCTAGCACATTTGGAAATATCGAACGGCATCTTTCTGGTTGGATTTTGCTTGTCGAGGAATTGCAATTCGCGACGTCACTGACGAATCAAATCCTGATGTGCGGCATCGGCCCGTGCAGCCGCTAAGTCGCAGATCTTCTTGCATGTGATGATTGAGCTTTTGGTTCCGAGCGACGATGAGATACCTTGTGGGGCCCAGCAATCTGTTGGAAGCTGGCAGGGCTGGGATGCACGACTGGTTTTTGCTGGCTTCCGGTGCTTTGTGTTGCTTGAAGTCCGGCGTTGCAGGAGCATGACCATCCCACGTGTTTTGGCAAACAAGGCACGCTCTATGGCGCGTGTGGTGGCTCAGCGGGAACGTATCAGCTAGAAAGTTGTTCAAGATATGTCATTGATCTTCCATCTCCACCTCCACGTTCTACTTGCCCGGCAGAGCTATTCCTCCCTTCCCGACTGTCATTCGTGATCGTATGAAGCACGATTCGGCCGTCAGACGCCATCTTACGACGACGAAGATTGTCGCATAGCCATCCCCATCACACTGCGTCTCGCCTTCCGTCTGCCTCCGCCACTACTGTACGGCAACTCCACGGTTCCGGCATCCCGTACACGAGACCACTGGCACTATCATGCCTCGATATCAGGTTCCCAGCACTCCCCGTGTGATTTCGCCATCTCCCACTCCTTCCGACAAGGATGATTACTTCCCTCCTGCAACACGTTCCAAAACATCACGCGTGAGTTCGGTCGAACCTATTCAGGAACACGACGATCCGGAGCTATCGCGCGCAAGAAGCAGGAGCAGGAGTCCGCACCTGACGCGGGGATCCACGAGGATGAATGGAGGGATAACAAGCGCGAGAGCTGGCATTGTGCCTCTTGCAGAATCCACGCCAAAGCGGAGGAAAGCCGAAGACGCGCACAAGACATCAAACGGTAGGCCAAGGGGACAAGACAGCTCGAATGGACTTCTCTCGCCGGAGAGTGCATATCCACAGGGTTTTGGCGCAGCATATTGGAGGAATCTGAGCAGAAGTCCAAGTCCGTTCGGTCTGATCCCTATACATCGAGAGTGGAGAGCGTTCGTCCACAAGCATGAAGTGCCGCGGAAGGTCTTACATGTCAGCATAGGATTTGGGACTCTATGGCTATACTATGCTGGCGCTCAAACAACACAGATTCATCCAATCCTGCTCGGCCTCCTGATACCGATTTTCTCTGTCGACCTCCTTCGATTCAGATGGGCAGAATTCAATCGCATATATATCAAATATCTGGGAGCGTTCATGAGAGAGAGTGAGGCGCATGATCGGTTCAACGGCGTCATCAGCTATCTGGCTGGTCTGTGGGCGACGATGTTCTTCTGCAGGAAAGACGTGGCCGTCATCAGTGTGCTGCTACTCTCTTGGTGTGACACGGCCGCGAGCACATTTGGCAGAATGTGGGGCAAGTACACTCCAAGGATCAGAAAGGGGAAGAGTCTGGCAGGATCGCTGGCAGCATGTGCATTTGGTGTTGGCTCTGCGATTCTATTCTGGGGACTGATTGCACCAACCGTGCCTCAGGAATATAACACGGGAATCAACAGATTTGCATTCCAAGGAACACTCACGCTTCCCTCGCAAGCACGAGAATATCTTGGTCTTAGCAAGATGCAAGCTAGCGTATCAGGATATGCGGCACTTGGAGTAATGGCGGTTATGTCTGGGCTTGTGGCCAGCGTAAGTGAGGCCATCGACATCTACGGACTGGACGACAATTTGACGATACCCGTACTGTGCGGAATCGGATTGGGTGCGTTTCTGTGGGCTTTTGGCTGTGCATGATATGAGTCTTCAACCATTATTCTTCTTCTATAACTGATACCCAACTCTGCAATGCATATGAGTTCGTCCTGGACTGTGTCCAAAGACATAAAGCCTTTCTTCAGTCCCTCGCATGGACATCCATGGTTCAGAGAAGGCGCAGCATAAGTAAGATGGCCGCATCGCAGTCTGTTTTCAATATGAGTAGCATATCACCAAAGCGTCCTTCAGAAGGGGTATGGAGTCTTCGCATGCAATCTGAAGTCGTCAGCTGTACCCTGCAATTCAGTAAGAAACGAGATGGCTGTGAATATGCACGTCTGTGTCGGACTGCATTGCCGAGCGTACAGGTTTGGGAACGAAAGTGATTGTCGTTTGCCAGCAGTTGCCTCAGGGTCCTCGGAACAGCAGCCAGGAAACGCCGTCGCCCCACCTGTGTCACCATCACAGTCACGAGCCACCGACTCTCTCGCCATCAACCCCACAACCACAACCACCAAACGCCCAAATACCCGCCTCTTCAGAACCACGACATACATCACACCCCAATCATCTCGACTTTCGGCAGACAATACGCTCACTGAAGCAGAGCAGAAGCTCCAGACCACCCGATCACCTCCAGACCGCACTTGGACTTGCAACACCGAGCACGAGGCCGCCATCATGTCTACTGCAGCGCGAAGGAGACTGATGCGCGACTTCAAACGCATGCAGACAGACCCACCGGCAGGCGTCAGTGCGAGTCCGATCGCGGACAACGTTATGACTTGGTATGAGGCGACCCTTTGGGTTACGTCGAATTTGGACAAGCTGCAATACTGATCAAGGATGTATGAGTAGGAACGCAGTTATTATCGGTCCATCTGACACTCCATTCGAGGATGGCACCTTCCGACTAGTCATGCACTTCGAAGAGCAGTACCCGAACAAGCCGCCGGGTGTCAAGTTCATCAGCCAGATGTTTCACCCAAATGTCTATGGCACAGGAGAGCTGTGTTTGGACATTCTGCAGAACCGATGGAGTCCCACATATGACGTTGCTGCAATCTTGACGAGTATTCAGAGGTAAGAAAGAGGGGAGTGATCATCTGCACAGGCATGCGAATGCTGATCACAGTGGCACAGTCTTCTCAACGACCCAAACACATCTAGCCCTGCGAACGTCGAGGCCAGCAATCTTTACAAGGACAACCGAAAGGACTACGTCAAACGAGTGCGAGAGACTGTGGAGAAGAGCTGGGACGATTAAAATTACGTTGTCTACGGGCAGCAGGACGAGGCTATGATCCCTCCACTCAGCCATAGCACGAACGGCTTTCACGATTACACACGATGTACGAGTGGTTACAAGCGAGGAGTTTGGGTGTTGCTGTCGGTTTGAAGTGCACGAGATACCAATACATCCGATGAAATGCACAATCTCTCGAATTTCGTCAGGTTCAATGGTCGTGACGTGCGCACAATATCTTCACGAGTGAATCTCGGACTCAGCGATACCGCTCTTCCGTAACCGTGTAAACTTATCCCTGTTATGATGCAGGCCACGCCCCTCCTCCCAGATGTTGTCCTAAGTACTTCACCAGCACAATTCTCAAGCCTGAGGCATCAACCCTTCCGTAAACCTCAGCCAAGCAGCAAGAAAGAACACTCCCCAACACTCCCCAACTCTCCTCCATCGACGCACCTCTTCTATCCATAGACGCACATCATACATTCTCGTTCGGCCAATGAAGAGCTCTGATTTAACGCGTCATGTCAAATGCAGCAGCTTTATCTTACCATGAACCTGCTATCACTACCATCCTGATCTTCTCGTCATTCCTGCTGCTGGAGAATGTCATCGGCTATGCCTTTGATCGCCTTTTGTTCTGCGGTCTGATTGGTCAGATTGCTGTGGGAGTTGCTTGGGGCACTCCTGGAGCAGACATTCTTCCGTCTAACGCACAAGATACAATAATGCAACTTGGATATCTCGGATTGATTTTACTGGTATACGAAGGTAACTTTATGCTCAAGTCCTTGAGCATCTCCTGAGCGTTGAACATGGTTACAGGTGGTCTGTCGACTGATCTCAAGACTCTCAAATCGAATCTGTTTATATCCTCGCTCGTAGCTCTCCTTGGCATCAGCGCTCCGATTGCTCTTTCTTTCGCGCTGCGAGGTTTTGTGAACATTACTCCTGTCCAAGCTTTCGCTGCGGGCGCGGCACTATGCTCGACATCTCTAGGCACTACGTTCACGATCCTCTCCACGAGTGGTCTCAATCAGAGTCGACTTGGTGTCGTGCTATCTAGTGCTGCCATGATGGACGATGTTGTTGGACTTGTAATGTCGGGTGTCATTTCCAGTCTCGGCGACTCTTCGGACTTCATTGCGATCACTGTCATCAGACCAGTCTTGGTATCGGTTGCATTTGCTGCTCTAGTGCCGCTCGTCTGCTTCTGTATCGTCCGGCCTGCGACGAGACGTGGCTTGAAAGCTATTGCCATTAAGCAAGGAAAGATGACGGGTTTACTGGCTACCGAGAATACCGCGGTCACGCTTCATACGGCTGTCCTCACCGCGTTTGTTACTGGTGCTAGCTATGCGGGAACGTCGAATCTGTTCGCTGCGTACCTTGCAGGTGCGGTGGTTTCGTGGTGGGATGGTCTTTGCGGAGATCTTCAACAACAGCAATATTCAGAACCGTTTCGAGAGAATACCCAGGACCTGGAGACTTCTTCAAGGACTATTGAACCACAGATGGCATCGGCATCTATGCAGAGCAACACTACACACAGCAATTCCAAGAACTCTCCAAGCACCGCAAAGCAAAGCCAACATACACCACCATCGAAGGAAGATTCTCAACCAGCCTCGAACCCTCCCACAGTCGACCAGAGAGCTCGCTTCGGCCTCCACGGGACTCAAATCTTCCACAAATTCTATTCTCCAGCGCTCGAAACAATTCTCAAACCCTTCTTCTTCGCTTCCATCGGCCTCTCAATCCCTATCACGCGCATGTTCGCAGGGTCTGTTGTCTGGCGAGGGATGGTGTACACGATTCTCATGGTCATCGGGAAACTCATCTGCGGCTTGTGTCTGGTGCGTTTTGACACCAAGGGGTCCGGTGTTCAACTCATGAGCAAGATGTCAAGATCGACGCTTTCGTCATACTTCCCGTGGCTAATTCACGCTCCACCACAACCGCCACCACGCCCAAAAGAGGTATCTCACGAGGCCCAAGCGACACGTATGACTATTCAGAAGCCAGATTCCCTTTACCCTGCAGCTCTACTAGGCAGTGCTATGGTCGCGCGCGGCGAGATCGGATTCTTGATCAGCAGCGTGGCCGAGAGCGAGGGAGTTTTTGGGAGTACGAGCGACAGTCAAGACTCAGAACTGTTCTTAGTGGTCACCTGGGCTATACTGCTATGTACTTTGCTAGGGCCGATTGCTGTCGGCGTAATGGTGAGACGCGTAAAGAGTCTACAGGAAATCGAGAGGAGCCAGAAGACGGGCAGAGAAGACCCGTTGGGAATTTGGGGCATCATACCAGTCGACTGATGCATCTCACAGCCAGTACGACCGCTCTTCTGGCATCATACCACGAGGCACATTACCAGTCTTGCCGATCAGCACCTGGCCCTTTCCACGCTTGAGATAGCGGCCGAATCCCTTCGATCCCACAATACCCTTCGCGTGATCCCACACCACTTCGCCACGAAGAACTGTGTACCGCGGCCAGTTGCCGACTTCAATGCCTTCGAACGGAGTGTAATCTATATCATGGTGCATCATGCTCTGTGATATTGTGCAGGCGCCTTTTGCTCCAGGATGCCAAATGATCAGATCTGCGTCGTAACCTGGCGCTATACTGCCCTTCTTGCCATCAAGACCATACAGCTTCGCAGGATTCGTGGCCGTCAACTGCACGAACCTCGGAAGAGAGAGCTTTGCTTCTTCGGGAGACTTGTAGGCTGGCGTCTGGGAGAACAAAAGCGCAACTCTCGTTTCTAGCCCGGGAAGGCCGTTCGGGATCTTGGAGAACTTTGGGATACCATCGACAATGCCAAGTCGCTTTCCCTTCGGATGATCGTACTTCGCTGGAGCATGATCGGACGACCAAGTGGTAAAAGTCCCGTTCGCAATGGACTTCCACAAGGAATCGAGATCCTTTGTCTCATGTCTCAGGGGCGGCGAACAGACGTGCTTGGCACCAGAGAAGTGGTCGTGAGGCTCCCCTCTGATCTTCTCTGATAGCAGGAAGAGGTAATGAGGGCAAGTCTCAGCATGGATTGGAAGCAGTCTGGTTTGCGCGTCCCGAACATGGCTCACCGCCACATCAGACGACATGTGCACGATCAGCATCGGAGCATCCGCCAACTCTGCCAGCGATATCGCTCGGTATGATGCTTCATCTTCTGCTATTCTTGGACGTGCAACGGCATGAAAATACGGCGCTGTGTTTTTGTTCCTCTCCAGGCCTTCGATGATCATGCTGATCATGTCGTGGGACTCGGCATGGATCATCGTCGTCATGCCGAGAGTCCGACAAGCAAAGAGAATCCTGAGGACCTCCCGATCGTTCAACTTCATGAGCTCGTAAGTCATGTACAGTTTCACACTGGTGATGCCGTCTCGCTCGGCTAAGACAGGCAGCTCGTCGCGCAGGATCTCCGGGATGGGATTCGTGAGGATGAAATGGAAACCATAGTCGCAATAACACTGATCTGTCGATTTCTTCTGGTAGTCTTCCAGCACTGGATATAAGGATGTGTCGTCTCGCTGTTGCGATGCGAAAGCAATTACTGTGGTCGTTCCACCAGCTATGGCGGATCGCGTGCCGGTCTCCCAGGTGTCACCTGTAGGTGAGTTCTTCTGAGCAAGATGGACATGGCTGTCTACCCCTCCGGGAGTTATGTATGCACCTTCGGCGTCGATGATTTTCGTCTGGGAGGAGACTGGGAGGCCGAACCCTAGACAAGAAAATTTGCCATCTTTTATGCCGATCTCGAGGCCTTCTTGCAGAATCTCGCTAGCTGTGACCTACGAAATTTGTCAGAGCAGTTATAAAGGTCCATCCGATGCACACACGATGATTCCGTTCTTGACAATTAGATCAAAATCCATCGTCTAGGCTAGAGTCCAAGCTAAATGTCTTCCAAAGCGTCGTCGTGGCTGGACGCTGGGATTTCCCACACTTCAATTGAGCCTGAGCCTCGTGCTGGACGTTTTTTTCATCTCTTCCTTTCTTTTCAATTGGTATATATTTTGAGTCTGGTGTATCAGCAATGTCGACCTGCTCAGACTAGTCTGGCCCCACCAACCCACGAGCCTCTTAGGCCAAGAGAGCTCACTATAGCGACTTTGCCCTGCCCGGCCCGCCGCTATCGCCGGGCAGATAGGCGAAAGGCAAAGTAAGAGTTCCACCTAAGATTCCTTCTGGTACGACATGCACGGGCAAGCGGGCCGTCTCCTAGGGCTGGGATGCAAGGGTACTGAGGTATGTCCGCATACTTGTTGTTATTGAGAAGGCATTTCATTGTTGGGTTGCATTTCTGGGAGATCTCTACGACCTTTGCGCCCAAGATTCAAGCCGTCCACTCCTCAAGATGTCGAGAAAGATCAAGGTTGCAGCTGCCCAGATCGGCGCTGTCGATCTAGGCGCATCCAAGAAGGAGACAGTACAAAGACTGATCAAACTCCTCCGCAAAGCCACAGAAAACAAGGTCCAACTTGTGGTATTTCCAGAGTGTACACTCACAACATTCTTTCCGCGGCACTTTATCGAATCTCAAGAAGAGCTCGACACATACTTCGAACATGGCGAGGATATAACCCAGTCGTCAGATGTAAAGCCTCTCTTCGATGAAGCAAAAGCTCATGCCATCGACTTCGTTCTGGGATATGCTGAGCGAACACCCGATGGTACCGGCTACAACACATGCGTCTATTTCTCAGCTGCCGAAGGTGAAGTCATCAGCAAATATCGCAAGGTCCATCTGCCCGGACGAGTCGAACCATTTGAAGACCCAGACGCCACCAATCAGCTCGAGAAGCGATACTTCAAGCCCGGCGATCTGGGTTTCAAAGCATTCCGTGCGCCAGGTCTCGTGGCAAACGCAGTCAGGAAGTCCATGACAAAAGTTGGCGAGAGCACCATCGGCAAAGGCGATCCTATCATGGGGTAAGAAGTGAAGCCAGGAAGCATTCTCATGGCTCAGACACTCGCTGACTTTCCATTCTTCGCTCTTGTAGGATGATGATCTGTAACGACCGCAGATGGCCTGAAGCCTGGCGAGTGTATACACTTCAAGGCGCAGAACTTCTGATGTTCGGCTACAATACTGGAGGCCACATGAGTCACCTCTGGGGAGGCAAGTCGATGCCCCCAGAAGATGCTGAGAGAGAGGCTCTGTTCCATTCGCGCTTGGTGCAGCAGGCGAATTCGTACATGAATGCCTGCTTCTCGATCTCAGTGGCAAGGTGTGGGCTTGATGACGGCAAGTACAACTTGATCGGTGGAAGCGCGATAGTCAGCCCGGAGGGACATGTTGTGGCGGAGGCGAAGACGAATGGAGATGAACTTGTCGTTGCTGATATTGACCTGAGCGAGTGTCGGCAGGGAAAGGAAAGGACATTCGACTATGCGAGGCATCGACGGATTGAGACATACAAACTCATCACGGAGCAGACGGGCGTCATTGAGCCAGAACTACTATGAGGCGCCATTTCGTCTTAAATGGGTCGAGGTTGCTGTGTTGGTATGCAAGTGGAGCCATATCCGCGTTTTCCCTTCCATATAGGGACAGACCAAACGTTGGTCATATCCTTGCATCATTTCGGCTTCGTTCGGTGTTCCTCCCACGCTCTCCACTCTCCAACCCAATACCATCGGGACATGTTGGCGACGAGATGAAGCGGCCCGGGGCTTACTCTCCGTGTGTGCACCCACACGACGTCGTCCCAGCTACCGAGCATGTGAGCTCAACGAAGGGCCCAACACGAAGTGCTACTACCACTACCACTGCTATTGCGGGGAAAACGTAGCTACCCGCTCGTACTAACGTGCTTTGGTGATGCTCGATGACGGATCGTTGACCCAAAAGCCAGACGGGTGCGATACGAGTGCGTGGACGAATTCAGTCTTCCCATAGCTAGAGGTCCAGGCCTCAGGACGAGAACTGCTTGAGCCTGAATTCATCATTTGGTCGTCTTCACTTTCGTCCGTATCGTGTCCATATTGCCAGGCATATATCGTCGCAGCACCTCAGGAATCTGCACCACACCTTCGTCCTCCTTCCAATGATTCTCCAGAATACAAGCCAAAACTCTCGGAATTGCCACCGCGGTACCATTGATAGTGTGCGGCCAACCAAGACTTCCTGAACCACGCTGCTTCAGCCTCGTCGCCAGACGTCGTGCTTGGTAATCCGTGCAGATCGACGCCGATGTCACTTCCCCATAACCCTCATTGATCGACTGCCGAGACGGGAAGAACGCTTCAATATCGATCTTTCGAGTCGCACTCGCTCCCAGGTCAGCCGTCGGCATCTCCAGCACCTTGGCGTGCAGTCCTAAGGAGCTAAGGATTTCTCCCTGAACATCGATCATCTCGGTGAAGACCTGGTCAGTCTGCGAGGCCTTTTCGTCGTCCGAATCAACGAAGCGAGCGGCGTCTGAGGCGGTATCAGGTACCGTCCAGGCGAACATCTCGACTTTCGTGAATTCGTGTACGCGGTACAGGCCTTTGGTGTCGACGCCACGGGCTCCTGCTTCGGCGCGGTAGCATCGAGAGGGCCCGATTACTTTCAGCGGGAGGTCCTCTGAGCGGAGTGTTCGGTTGGCCTGGGTGCCAGCGAAGGGAATTTCAGCTGTTCCTGCGAGGACAAGAGAGGGTTTGTCAGGGCTGGGATCCTGAACGACGTTGTAAATCTGTGTCTCGCCGTTCTGATCTCTCGGCATGAACCCGCATGCGCTCGCGATGTGGGAATACACCAACGATGGTGGGGTCATGACTTGCCAACCATACTTCATGGCGACGGACAAGGCGTACTGTATCAAAGCCTGCTCCAGCAGAGCGCCTTCGTTCTTGAGAAAATACCACCCCCATCCACTTGTCGTAGCACTACTTTCGAAATCTATGATGTCCAGCTCTTTGCCAATATCCACGTGGCTCTTCTGGCTTCCACTCTTTCTCTTGTTTTCGTTGATGATCCCCACTACCTGCGCCTCCTCGCCCACCGGCGTGTATACGGAGCTCAGGTTTGGCAGTTCCAGCGCCAGGTTCTCCATCTCATCCTGTGCCTCCTTCTCCTGTGCCTCAAAACCAGAGAGCTCCCTCTTGAGCCTCTTCGCCTCCTCTAGCAACGTGCTTTTCCCATCACCATCGCCTACTTCCTGGCTGACTTCTCTTCCGATGGCTTTACTTCGCTGTCGTGCCTGCAGCGCATCCTTCTGCCGCTCCACCAGGTTCTCATGCAATTCCAGGATACGCCATCCGTTTCGCGCATAAGGCGCGTAATTACGATCGATGCAGTTCTGCTCGTACAGGCCTGGGTTCTGCCGGATGTGCTTCAGGTCAGGTGTAGGCTTCGGCGCGAACGAGGGGCGATTGTAAGACCTCTTAACATGAGCATTGTGGGGTCTCGAATGCAATAAAGTACGTCGACAGCTCGCGCAGATGTATGACGAGTTCATAGTGCGATGAAGGTCAAGGTGGTCATCGGAGAACATGGAAGATTTCGCGTTCCGTCTTGACCAGGTGGCTGAACTTTCTTCCTGGAGGTTTCACGCTCCTGCCGCGTTGTCACGAGCTAGCTTGTTAGCAGACATGGAGTATGTTCATTTCGTACTGGGCGATGAAGAGTGCACAGGGTATCTTTAGCAATTATCTAGTCATCGAAGCCCTCGAATGGCTCGTTGTCGGCGGCGTGCTTCGCCCTCACTTGAGCGATCAAAGCGTTCAGCTCCATCTCTCGCACTTTGTCTGCATCGCTCATCTTCGAGTTGTTCTCTGCCTTACGCCTCACTTGCTTCTTCTCTCGTCGGGCCTCTTTCACCGCTTTGGCCTCCTTCTGACTACTCCAAGCACTGTCCTTCTTCCTACGAAGCTCCGCAGCAGCACCGCCGAATTTCTTTGGTAATTCTGGTCGCTCCCCTCGTGCTTTAGCCTCCATGAAAGCGGTCCGCTTGCCCTCGCGCACCTTATCTGCATAGACGATGCTGTCTATGTCGAAATGCACCGGTATGTCCAGACCAAACTTCCGATCTTGGACACCTTCTGGGAAATGCTTCTTGAGCTCGGGCATCTTAGGCCACTGGAGCAGACCCCATGCTCTGCCAACTTCAGGCCAGTCGATCTTTCTAACACTGAAGATATCGGTGGGCAGAGTCTTGCTGTATGCTTGCAGCCAGCTAACAAATGCTTTCTGCGACCGGTCGTGCAATTCCCGCTTTTGCTGAAGGACAACTCGTATGCTCACCATGCTTTGTCGGCACTCTTCCATGCTGACCGTGGGTGGGGTGGGATGTGGCTCTACCACTGTGCCCTGTATGCCAAGATATCTGATGTAATCCTCTTCGCTTCCTTCGCTGAGAAATGTGATCGCAAGACCCCGCTTGCCAGCTCGCCCGGAACGTCCGCAGCGGTGTATGAAATCTTTAGGCTGACTAGGTGGGTCAAGCTGAACGACAAGATCGATGTCAGGAATATCAATCCCTCGCGCAAGAACGTCGGTCGTCAACAGTAGCACAGGCGTTTTCGCGTCACAGAAGCGTTGCAAATTTTTCGTACGAATCGCCGATTTGTGATCTCCGTGCAATGGAAAAACTGCTACGCCCAGCAAGGAAGGCAGCACATGGTTCCAGTAATCAACACCAGCTCGGGTTGAGACATACACGATGCTCTTCTCGGATCGTGTTGTAGCCAAGATCTTCTTGAGAAGCGGCAGCTTCGCGGACGGTTTCGTGACCAGGTGATACAGCTTGAGGCTCTCCGGCGTCCGCTTGTCTAGCGCTCCACTCTTACTGCGCACCTTCGCGCTAATCTTGAATGGATATCTCATACCAACTCTCACAAGCTCATTGACTGCCTCTGATACCGATGCGCTGAAAAGCCCCGTCCGCCGCTCCTTTGGCACAAGGTCGAGAATTTTTTGTAGATCTGGTTGAAAGTTCGCGTCCAGTAATCTGTCAGCCTCGTCCAAGACAAGCAGGTCAAACCAATGTCGCTTGAGCTGCACTTTCGACGACTGTAGGACCTCCACTAAGCGTCTTGGAGTGCCGACCAGGATATTGGGGTTGAGCTTCGAGAAAGCCGCAACGTCTTCGTTGAGTTTCGTCCGGCCACCAACTAGCAATTGAGAAATGGCATAGGGACCTGGCAAGACTTCGAGCTTGTCATCGTCACCCGTCTCCTCGTCATCGCTCTCTACTTCTGGGGCCTCAAAGGCTTTCAAGTACGACGAGGAGGGCGGATGGAAATTTAGTAGGCCTTGAAGTACATCGTAAATTTGCATAGCCAGTTCCTTCGTCGGTGCGACCACTATTGATCGCACATAGCCTTTCTTGTTAGGCTCTTCGGCTTTCAGTATTCGCTCCACGATAGGGATGAGGAAGGTCAGAGTCTTGCCACTACCTGTGACAGCCTCTACAACTAAGTCTTTATTCCCCATGAGGAGCGGAATCGCCATGGCCTGCACCGGTGTAGTCCGTGAGAATCCCATCCCGTGCGTGAAATCGAGGATCCATTGCGACAGTTCCGGTGTGAGCGCCTCAAAAGACTTCGGCTGCTTCTTCTCTATGCGACCTTGCGCCATATTGAAGATGTGTAGTCGTGGTGTGAAGTGGATCTTAGAAGTCACGAAGGGAAGGCAAAGTGGAAAGTCGCAAAATTTTGGTGTGCTGAGATCTACGCCTCCAGTCTGCATTCCACTGCATTAGGAAGCATTCACTTTGCAAACTCTAGCTCAATTGAGCAATTATTAAACTACATTCGATAAAGAGTCGCATCGAATAGTGTGATAGCTATTTCACCACATACATGGGACGCGTAATCATGCCTGTCTGAAGTAGGCAGGACAGGAAGCAGGAGGTGCAGCTTGCCGATTACCTTGGGAAGCTGTCTTCATAGATCTATATGTATCATGTCGTAGGCCACAAATTGGCTTTCGGCCTTCGATGCATGTCATTGATAATGCAGCACTGTCGCTAATGTCAGAGTCGCTATGCAATTAGACCCAAAATTGAATTTGCCAGCTACCGTGGCTGCGTCTTCGCTCGTTTGTTGTCGAGCTCAACCTTGCTGTACCATACAGCTCCTAAAATCGTGATGACCATACCAATAGCATTGGTGATCCCAACCTCAACGTGAAACAGTATAATCCCAAGGAGGATTGTCAGCGCCTGCTTGACGTTGCCGCACACTGTGATGGTAAGCGCTCCTGCCATCTTGTTTGCCTGAAAGCCGACGACGTTCAGCAAGAACGCCGTTATCGCATTGAGCAGGAGTGCCCATCCAAGGGTATTAGATAGTTCACCGCGGGCCCATGCGACTCGAAATTGATCCGCTTCTCCGTTCAGGACTGCGTACGCGACGCACTGAACAGCTGCAAGCGGCGACATTCGCAACAGCAGCTCCATCGCAGGAAGTTTCAGAGATCCAGTCATGAGTCGGTTCGTCACAACGGTCTTGACAGAAGCTAGGATGACTCCGAGTAGTGTCATGAAGAAGCCAATGGTCGTGAAATAGTAATCCCCAACAGTCGAGATCGCCACGCCAAGAACGAGCGGTATCATGGTGAGATAGGTCTGTGTCGAGTACGTCCGTCGATACAAGATCTTGTAAATCATAATCGTCACGATTGGACAGGTCGATCGCATGATCTGGTGAAACGGAACAGACACCATGGCCAGCGACAGATTTGAGATCGCGATATTGATCGTGAACAGAAAGGAGAATGCAATCAATACAAAGTGCTCTTTTCGGCCCAGTCGTGTAAGCTCAATGGCACCGCAGCCGAGCATGGCAAAGCATCCCACGGAGGTTGCAGAAGCATGTGCCGCTGTCAACAGCCATGGTAATCTCGCCTGGTCAACGTCAGTCTATGGCATCGACACGATGAAGAACCACGTACTTTGCCTAGAACGGACTTGTTCGACAGGGTGAGGAACAAATTCAGCAAAAAGTAGACAGCCAGAAACAATAGCTTGGACTTGGTTGAGACGTAATGCTCGGCTGCTGGCTGTTGCTGAGATTCGAGGTCATGTGATTCCTTCAAAACAGGTCGTCCGCTTGCGCTCGAAGAGTCCAAGCTTTGTCGATCAGAAGAATCTCGATATGTGTCACTCTCTCGGGAGGCATCGGTGGATACCTTCTCATTGTGGTCGTCCATACTGCTGGACGACATGGTGAGCAAAACCTGAAAGCTGACCAGACGGACGAAACGAAACAGCGAACGAGGGACGCTGGAATAGAATCGTAATGAAGATTACATGAACAGGATGCCAGTCTCGTACTAGGCTAGGAAATCGCGCTACACACTTGCGGTGCGAGTTCAAGGCTCATTATATTGGACAGCCGGAAGCATCGGCACTGAAGAGTCGGTGATGACGGTAGTTGAGTTACACATAAGCGCTCAGCTTTCCGCGGAGCACCGCGTGGAGCCAAGAGAATGTCGACCAGCGGCTGCTGCAATCTGTTATTTTAATATGCTGCGTTTTAAAGCCCGACCATAGCGTCTTGGCAATGGTTGGCATAGCCTGCTGTTGGTCTAGGAAGTGATATCCGCGGACACCCTATGGAAGCGACTTGTCCTCGTACACGATTGCGCACTCCAAGCCACTCTGTCCACTCATGTCTCCCTGAAATCCTATCTCCTGGGTGCGTCGCACAGATCGAGATGTGGCTGATGACAGGTCCGCGCAGGGAGTTGGAATCAATCGTACATTTGCGCGAGGCTGATGTGGCTGGTTATGGGATGATGCTTGCGTAAGAGAGGCATGGCGGTGCATGGGTTAGAAGGCGCAATTGCAAACAGCCTAAAGCCCTTGCTCCGTTCACGTGAGCACACCGTCCAACTCTGTTTTCAACCTCATGTCGAAAATTCTCGACATACTACCTCTTTACATTCACATATGCTCGGCAGTACACCTTGCGCGGCACTGAATTATGCTGTACATGTCAAGATATGATTGGCAGGCCTTTGGAAGCCTGCACCACTACTGCACCAGCAGCCCGCAATGCCGCCAGTGGAAATTTCAAAGCAGCACACGTAAAAGCCGACAATGATCTTCTGTTGATGACAGTTCTCCTGATATACATCCTTTCATCATGGTCTCATCAGAGTCATAGTCCAGTCAATCACCTCGCTGGCGCCGATTTCCTTTGCAAACAAATTGTATCAGGTGATACTGACCTTACGCTTCTGGCCACGAAACTGGTTAGGCCTGCTGGCCAGTGCTGAGTCGCGGGTACCCAGATTGAGCAGCCACTGTGCTGCACGAGCATCATCCTCTGTGTACCTGATAGGTCCATGCTTGGATGGCTTGCCCTCGACCGCTGGAACGGGGACATCTCTGGCGAGTGAGGTCTTCCTCTTCTTCGGAGTAGGCACTGAAGGGATGTCGACCTCGTCGCTCTCGCTCATCGACGATAATCGTGAGTCGTGTTGGGCTTTCCTATCCATCTGAACGGAGGCAAAGTGCAGGTCCCGCGGCGATTTCTGCGCTACTATTGCTGTAAGAGGCGCACCTGTTGCTTTTGAGACCTTTGATGCTGCTGTGAATTCGATGTCGGCCGCTCGCCAGGAAGTTGCAGGTAAGTAGCGTGGTTCCGGCAGTAGGGAGTCTGACAGAGCGGCGCTGGCTCTGTCGTCGAGAATGGTTGGCTGATCTGTCAGGTGTGGCCGATTGATGCTCGTCCACCCTCCAGTGTTGGGGACTGGATGCTTGCTCTTCGGTGACAAGTGTGGGGATCTCACAGGCTCCGCAGTATGAGCAAAACGACGCTCTCTCGTAGCAGCAGAGTCGCAAGCAAAGGGGGAGCCAGCTTTGAAGCTTGGTCTCATATTGTGTATGCTGGGATGAGGGCTGCCAACGCTTTCAGCAGGTACACTTCTAGGCATGTCCAGGTACTCAGCACTGCTGGCTGGTGTGTCATGCCGTGTATTCCCTCCTCCCTTCCATCCCTCGGCTTCCCTGGCAGCACTGCGGACTATTTCGGGGCGGATCTTGAACCGGGCGTAGCCATGACTGTCAGGTTTGAGGCACTCTGTTATGAAGGATGGGCCAAAGATCGGGGTAAGCGCCCAACGGATGTGGTAGCAGAAGGTGATACAGATGGCGCGGGCGCAAGCATATGGCATCCAGTATCCTTGTGCGGCGAGGGAGCCGCCGGTGATGGAGTGCGCGAGGTCTTTGAGTCCAGGATTGGTGGTGAGGGCTTTTGCTGGAGTGGTCTAGAGATTGGCTTCAGTATGAGATCCATATGGGGCATACTGCGCAAACTTGGACTCACCTTGGAATACTTGCAAGCTTTGAAGAAAGGAGTGATGCGCACGAGACCAACTTGGTAGTCCCACATGACAACGTGCTCTTTCTGATCCGGGTCTTCAGGAACAACGAAGATGTATTGAAATACTAGAACCATGTCAGTCAAATTGAAGAGAGATTTCGAGGGAAGCTCACCGTCGAAAGCATCTCTCCCGGTCTTGTTCAAGAAGTTTTTCTTCTCGCTCGAGTACGGAATATGCCTGGTATAATTCGCGATGCGTCCCTCCTGTCCCTGACCAGAAGGGTAGATCTTGAATCGTCGATGTTGGTGGACCAGCTCACAACGATGGTCTGGGTCAAGACAGAGGGCTTCCTCCGTGCACTCGAAGGGCTCATAGTTGACAGTTCCTTGAATCGAACCTCGAGTGAAGACAGCAGCATCTTTGATCAACTTCTGAGATTTGGCAGGTTTCGAGATGACAGGAGTGTCAGCACGAGGCGTGAAGGATTGAGAGGAACCGTGGACGGTGGAAGCAGGCGTGGGAGGAGCACTGTCGGGAGAGAGAGTGCGATATCTGCTGCTGTCGGATTCTGGATTCAGCAAAGAGCGTATCTTGAGCATGGCTGCAGGAGTTTTGTACTCTGGTGGTACACTCGAGTGTTGGGCATTGGAGCAAGGCGAAGGTGTCTGTAACAGAAACGATGACATGGCACGGCAGCTGGTGCGGAAGGGAGGTGGGATGTACAAACAGAGAGGCCGCGCTATGTTCTGTACACCCCAGAGGCGGTGAGAGTACTCCTGCCCAAGGGCAATGACAGCCTTATAGCGCAGCGGCCAGCAAGATATGCTCTGTCATGCGAGACGTCCCATCGAGCTAGCATCGACCCGGCATTCGCCAAAGAGATGCGAGGCCGTGCCTCTGTAGCGTCTCGCGGCTTTTGCTCTTGAAAGAACCGGGCGAACAGCAATCCCCGGCAACGGCACGTTGGGCTTTGAGCTGTGCATGGGGACTTTATTTGTCTAGGTGTTGACGATGGCATCGATCCTTGGAGTGCTCAGAACAGTGGGTCCATCAGCCGTTCAGGAGAGCGGTTGTCTTGGAGCTCGGTCTTCCAGATGAGTCGAACAATTGCTAATTGGCAATTTATTGAGATGCCATTCCGTGGAACGATGCAGACATATGCAAGTCTGCGTTTGTACATACACACCGACCACCGAGCCTTAAGCCATGAGTGGGTTAGAAGATCCTCACCTCTTCGCCGGCTCTGATCACAACCAGATGATTGCGATGCATTGCCAGAGCAACGAATGACCAGGTCGGCGGCGATGGTCCGTTTGGGATGACAGCCACACAGCAAACGCAACAAAGCAGCGTGGCTGGAGGGCATGGATTGCTAAGTCCGCTCTGGCATCTCCCACAACGGCTCCCAAGAGGACTGATCAAGCTCATTGACAAGGATCGCTCTCGACTTGATGGTTGGTGGTCGATAGATTAGGTGGTGTGGCATGAAGTCCTAGAACCTGTCTTACTCATCGGCGACTGGTGTCACAGAATCAAGTGGAGCTGCCCAGTCCGTCGGGAGTAGTTCGCTCGTCATTATACCATGAACTAAAAGTGAGTACCCTCATTGTACCGCGTAGCATGTCATACGTTATCCGTGAAGATCTGGTACCTGCCATGATGGAGAGGTACCAAATTCCTACAGCGTCCAGTGCCCAAGTGGACATGCATTGATTGTCCTTCTATGCGCTGAAACCTGTCCAGGCCACCAAGCGGCCATGTGTGGAGGCATCCAACACACTCGGCAGCGGTAGCGGGTGCTACACGGGTGCTTGCATATGTGGTTGCTTGCCTTGGGAGAACATACCAGGGACCTTCGTCGTGATCTACAGGCTCGCCAATTGCCTCCCAGCCAAGGCAGTCCAGTGTCGAGTGAATTCGAATTCTTCTTCAAGGTGACCATCGAACATAAAGCTAGACAGCTCGTGAGGTGTCCAGTTTTCCCTACAGGAAGCCGGTGACTGTGCTCTCCATGACTAATGCTGTATTGAGTCCTGCAAGTATTGTCACTAGTCAGCTCTGCGGCGACCGCAGCGTCGATTGTCGAAGGTCTAGACGGTGAACACAATCAAGACGAATCGGCGGGTGAATGTCGAACATGGCCAATGCGGATCCATGAGATGGCCCTTGTCGTGTATGAGGCTCTGGCAGCCCGCCTGAATCAAGCGCAACCTGGTCGTGACAGCTCATGCACACATCCGCCGCCGGGAAGCCGCGAACGGAGCGGTGTAACCAAATCGTTAGGGAGATCAAGCTTGCAACGTGAGCAGGTTCCTGGCTGAAAGGGAAGCGTCAGTGTCAAATGGAATAATTTGTAGCATGGAGAACGTCTTCGACTTTATACTTTTGACCTGTACAGTGAGTGTTCCTCCGACCATTCATAGATCTGCTCAGTAGTACCTCAAGCGATCCTCCGACCACCCAGGCCTGAGATATTCAGTAACCCCAAGATCCAAAGAAGAATGATGAGTGCCCAGCACACTCAGGCCGACACTCACACCATTAGATTGATCGTCTTGAGCCCATATGCTTAACCCGATGGTATTGTCTCCATGATAGTCGAGAATTCCTGGGAATACTGGGAATTCGACCTGATTGCCAATATGAGGGATGAACTTTCTGCGGGCTCATTAGCACAATGGTGAGCATCGTCGGAGGAGATTAGACTTGCCCAAACATATATCCGTTGACATAAAGCTGCGCTCTCAACTTCGCGCCTTCGGCAGCACGAAGCGTGAAAGCTAAACTTACGTCCTGCCCTCGAGGTACATTCAATGGCAGGTTCGTGCGATAGAACATGGCGCCAGCCTGACCAGGACCTAGGAAGTTAAAGGCAGAATGTTAGTAAGTCTCTTGGGCATGTGATCCATTCCTCCACTTCGCTTTCTTACCTGTCTCAGGCTGTCCAGTGCCCCAGCTCTCGTCATTAAAACCCGGAAGATGCCAGCCCACGCGCTCCGCATGTAGACCGCCTTCATTGTAAGGACCTCGAATAGGATCAATGTTACCTTCGCCTCCAGCTTTACCCGCGACGCGCCACGAAGTAAACTGGCCACTCGGAAGGAGAGTTGCGTTGAGAATTCCACGTGGATTGAGAACACCTGTCGTTTGATCATGTCCCATATTGTCTTGCATAACGAGAAGCACATTCTGCCCTGCTCGTCGAGTGGCGTTCGCGAAAGAAACGGTCAGATTCGTCTCCGAAAGCGAGGTATTGCCGAAAGTAGATCCAAGGAAATTTCCATTTAGCCATACCGAGAAGCCGCTCGATGTCCCGCCGATCACGTTGAGGAAGAGGCCAGTGGTGTTGACACTATCGGGAAAAGAAGCTCGCCATAGAATATTCTGTGCATGGAAGCCGTATTCGTCTGCGTACAGCACCGGTAAAGTGTCCGGCTGGCGAGGATTTAGCGTGTTGTTCTTGTTGGCGAGCACCCAGCCCTCCCCTGAGTCGTCATAATCCGAATTCCTCTCAGGCAGGCCATCTTGTGCTTTCCAAGATGCGAGAGACGGCAGAGAGATTGATTCATTTCGTGTGTTTCTACCAGTGGAGGACAGATGTCCAATCAGACTCCCGTATGGTGTTCGCCGCATTGCAAGGTGCCTTCCATTGAAAGCGACTTTCGTTGATACTGGTGCGAACACTTCCAGCTCAGTGTTATCATCATAGTCGCCAGTGATATCCAGCCGAGATTTATGAAGTTTTGCTGTGCGAATCAGATACGGACCCTTCACCACAACTGTCTCCTCCAGAGGAGAATGAGGTTGATTGGACAAAGTCGGCTGCCACGTTTTGTATGCTTCTGTTCGGTCTACGAGGACGACTCTTAATCCGTTTTCGAAAGTGAGGACTGTCGTGCCTGAGAGTCGTGCAAAGCTGACCACCAGATCGTCTCCAACAGCATGAAAGTCAACCTGCGTCTGCCCTTCACTGCGAGATACAGTCCCTTTGCAAATGCCTTGCAGTCGGAACTCGCCGCCTTCGCCCTCGGGCACCCACAAGAAGATCAAGGGCTTCTCACTGATGACAGACACCAGAAGCACCTCAGCAGTGGAGTACACGAGCTTCGTGTTGCCTGCTGCAAAGTCTGCAACAAGGACTTTTGCTTCTCGGCCATTGATAACAGTCTCTGGAGCGTACTGAGGGACCACAATGTTGCCTGCGGATGTCGACATGTTGAGCTTGAAATTCTCTCGGCTCTGTAACGTGGTATTGGTATGCTTTACAACGTAGAAGTGCGATTGCGTTTCGACATTGCGTAGAGCTTGTGCAAAGACTGCAGGGTTTCCCGTCATATTCGTAGTACCATTGCCTGCCCTCTCAACCATGGTCAAGTCTTTTGCTGCACGAAGGAAGAGTCCAAGCAGCTTGGTCTCAGAGTACTTGTTGCCGATCAGCCGGGACTCTGAGATGGGAGCGCTGTAGTCATATGAGGTCCCGACCGTAGGCATGGGTAGTCCGCCCCAATTTGTTCCGCCGAAAAGCATATAAAGGTTGACACCGGTCACTTTTTGGCCAATATTGTTACGATAGAAGACATTCACCCAATCAGGACCCGTGGTATCGGTGCAGCCACCCTCAGGACCACCCCATGGATTATAGCTGCCACCTTGGAATTCGGCGAGGATGGAAGGTTGTGTTGCCGCTGTCTCCTGAAAGTTGGTGAAATAGTCAAACGTCGTAAAGTTGGGTGGGAAGCCATTGGTGCTGGTGCACTCTGCCAGATTACAGCTCCAGCAAGATGGATAGTGATCCAGGCTATATACATCTGTGTCGCCGCCAACGTTATTGATGTCGTAATCAAGAGACCAGCTTTTGGTCCCGAGGTTTGGGTTGTTGGCAAGCGTCGGTACATCGATGCCATTCTGTCTTGCCGATGCTTCGAGCAGCTCCATGTAATGGATGGCTGTTTCATTTGGGGTCCTCGCGCTCACGTTGCTCCACTGTTGCCCGTACTCGTTCTCGATCTGGTAGAAAATGACGTTCCCGCCTTTCGTGATACTATGCTCGGACACCAGACGGGACATGTGTTCCCAGTAAGGAGTCCAAGCCGCAGTATAACGCGTATCATTATTGCGCAAAGAGCCATAATCGCCAGTCACGAGCCATCCAGGAAAGCCGCCGGCGCTTGTCTCTGCGTTGATATAAGGACCAGGTCTGAAAAGGACGTAAAGTCCAAGATCCTTTGCTATATCGAATATGCGTGAGAAGTCATGGGCGCCTGTCGTGAAGTCCAGCTTTCCATCCGCCGCACTGTGCCAGCCCCAATGTGTATAGACACTGAAAGTATTGAAGCCGGCAGCCTTGATCTTTTGCAGGATATCGATCCAGAGCTCGGGGACTGGTATGCGCCAATAGTGGATCTCACCACTCCACATGTACAGCCGTTGGCCGTTGACGATGAGCGAGTAATGGTCCCACTGCACCACATCGTTCAATCCATTGTCATGTAATGGCCATTGCTGTCCCAAAGCAAGTGCTGCAACGAGCCAAGCGTAAAGGAATAACCTCATGATCGATTGGAGCGCGAGAGAGTCGGTCAAGTCAGAATCAGCGATGGAGCTGGCATTTTGCTCAGACTGGGTTCTTCGGTTCTATATATTGGCTTCTGCATTCTGCCGTCTTGCGGAACCGAGATCGGCCAAGGATCTGGCAAGCAGTACAATGCATCGCGTACCAGCTTTTAAGCGAGCTTCGCATGGCATTCATCGTGCGTGGGAATTTCTCCGTAGCGTCCAATGTCTACGCTAATACTGGAGATGACATTGCAATGTTGTTGATGGTCAAGGGAAGGACGGGACGTGTGTGGAGGGAAAGCTTGGAAAGGTGGGGCCGTCTTAGGGTACAGCCGGGTGGCGGTCTTTCTGGTCTTCTTCATTCTCATCGTGAACATAGTGTCGAGGTCGTAGTTCTGCAAAAACCTTATGGCTCGTTGAAACAGCTTTATATCGTGCCTAAAAATGGAACTCAAGGATCGTACGGATCTTGATCCAAGCAAAATACTGGTCTTTGCTAACCATCATTTCCCTCAAACACATCCATCTGATACAAGTGACCAATGCATCTATGGTTCTCTCACTCTCGATCAATCCCAAGCGTTCTCTTGGCTGTCCCGCACGCACCTCTTCACTCTCCTCTTGAACTCCTTTCGGTCCTCTCTCCACAACTTCCCCGCCTCGATATTCGCCGGACTCTCATCATTAGGCGAGCTCAGCATGCTGATGACCGAGATCAAGATTGACTCTGGCGTCTGGACAGGACTCCACCTCTCTGCCGCGCTCTCATAGCCGTACTGATCCTCCTCCGGCGGGTGCAATATGCTGATACAGACTTCGCCGTTTTCATACACGTTCGGATGGAAGATAGGCGTTTCGAACTTCAGCTTAGGCGGCTGATGCGGGTAGGTAGGTGGGAATGTCATTCGCGCTCTGAAGATGCCGCCTGGGGAGGCATGGGTTAGTGCATCCCTCTTTCATGCCAAAAAGAAGTTCGGGGTCGTCTCCCATCTGGGCAAACGTACCGCCCTGGTCCCCAAAACCGTGTCTCATCGTCTCACTCACTCACCTCCATACAAGCTATCCTGCTCGTCACTCAGCATGAGCATGACCTCCCACTCAAAGACACTATTCCCCACGAGTCCGCATGAAATGCCGGGTATGTCTACGTCTTTCTGCATTTGCTTGAATTGCTTGCCCAGTACTATAGCAGCGCTCGACTGCGGGCCCCCTGCGGCCGCCATGGTGGAGGATGGCCAGGCTTCGAAATGGATGTCCTAAGTGCACGATGTCCTGAAGCGCTTGGTGTCTTACAGCCGTAGTAAGTCCGCGTGATGTCGCGATGTGGACGTCGGAACTCGAAAGGCGGTGGTCCTTGAATTGGAGCAACCCGCAACAACTTGCGCCACGCAGCAGGGCTTGGTTGGAAGTGACTAGGCTGGTTGAGAGCAAAGTCGAGTGTTACGGGATGTGGAGGGTGAAGTGAACGACATCAAGGTGAAGGTGCTGGTAAAAGTGACGGTGACGATGCTAGCTTGCTTCAAGCTTCCTACCTCGGCCACTCGCGTGAGGCATTGACATACTCATGAAGCATGCAATGCTACATACACAAGGAATACTCGGGGTATCTCAACAATATCCTGCCTGCATCACAGCTCAAATACCTCCTGCACATCATTCCAATCCCCGGCAGCACGCTTGTCCCAGTACCCACCACCGCTAGCCTTTAAAATCCAGACCTCCTCATCAAGACCAGAACCGGCGCCGCTCTCCACCTTCTCGAAGAACTGAGGCTTCCACTGCTGACCGTGACTCTCTAGCACCTTTCGTCGAGCACGCTGTCTCTCTTCTAGACGGGCCTTCAGCGCTTCCGCCTTGTCCACGTCTCCAGCCTCCAAAGCTTGTTGATCGGGTCGCAAGCGGGAGTCGGTAGGCGGCAGATGGCCGTCCTCGATCTTTGTGACTTCGTTGAGTGCTGCTGCGAAAGCCGTAAAGCCGTACACTTTAGGAGCGTCCGGCACTAGCGGACTCACTGTCCAGATCGTCTCGCCGGTGTCCGTCCGCTTGAGATTCTCAGTCCATTTACCTGCGATAGCGAGAGACAGTGGCTGGTCTTTGTCGAAGAGCTGCACTGTGACGTCTTCGCTTCGTCCCGAGAACATGCCTCCAGACTTGAATGTGGCCACAGCACGCATTCCAGTTGTCTCGTTCTGCACAGTCATCGTTTGCACTGGCTCAACATACTTCTCTCCTGCAATGACGTTCCGCAAGAAACAAGTCGCTTGACTCCAAGAGTAGTGCTCCTTGTGTGCATGAAGGATAACTCTAGCTCTGCCTTCATTATTCAACTCAACCGATTTGCCCCAAAATTTCTGCACGGGCTGAGGGGCTTGAGCAAAGCACCAACCTCCGCTGTTGAGGCTTTCTGCCTGGCAGGCCATTCGGACAGGATGATGCGACACTTTCTCGGCTACAAAACGGAAGCCCAGATCCTCCCTGACGAGTTCAAAGGTCTCACCGAGCATAGGATTGAAGGGCTTGCGGATTGCCCGCTCCTTCACGCGATTGTTGGAGTAGTATGCCACAGCGAATGCTGCCACATACATCATGCGTTCGCCGGGCTCTTTGGCCCCCGCTGCAGCATCGAGAAGCTGGGGATACTCGAGGGTTTCAGCCAACCGCTGCAGGAGGGATGTAGGCTCGTTCGCGGTCACAGGCATGGATATCGTCGATAGATCTTTGCCTGCGTTTTTACGTAGAAAGCCAATGAAGCTTGGAGGCAATTGTTTGGGAGGTGTGACTGTCGACCGTCTTTTCACGGCTGGCAGCGGAAGAGGCGTCAAAGAAGTCGGCTTGCTTGGAAATAGTGGAGACTGCGACGTCTTCCGCATTGGGGTGAAAACCACATCGCCAGCAGCGCCTGTTCCGACTTCGCTGTCAGAATCGGAGTCTCCTTCAGAAGCATCGTCAAATTGCTGTTGTTGGCGGTCGTCGTCCAAATCAGCCGATCGTTGAATGCTGAGCAAGTGCGAAGGGCCACCACCATCCTGAGCATCAAAGAACTCTTGGCTATCAATGGAGTCCAGGGAGAGGCGGGACGCCGTCGATGGTAATGGAGGCTGGCGACGGGCTTTGCTCTCCGCGATCAACGCCGAGAAGTCGGCTACCACGTGGTCCAAATCCCGCAGCAAAGCCATGCATCGGTCATGTACATCGGTTTCTGGTATGGATGCATGTGTCGCTACACTTTGTCTTTTAGGAATATTCAGTGCATCCCCTTTGGGTGAAATTGGACCTGCCAATGATGGGGATGGTACTGCGAGCTGCGCAGATACACTTCTTCGGAACATAGCTGAGGGACTTCTCTCTTGGCTTACTGTACGTTTCCAGAATGGCTTCCTGCTTTGTGCGGGGACACGCTCGTCAACATCAGGGAAATATTGGTTATGTTCGTTGGAGGAGGCAGGACTCGGCTGCTGGCTGGTACTTCCTGAGGTAATCAGACCGAGGCCAGCTCCATTCGTTCCTGTGTGGTATTTTGGGTCCGTGTCTTTAGCAAGGCCGCGCATAGCATCTCTGGACCCAGATACTTTGCTCACAAGCTGCTCAACCTTTTGCCACTCACGCTCTTCATGATGATTTGGTAGCCGTGGCTCGGGCATGCTTTCCAGTGTAATTCCATCTGTCATTGCGGCCGAGGGCAAATTCCCTGACCCGGACGCACGCTCAAGTGCATTTCTCCATCCTTGAAAGTCTTTCTTGTTGATTGCTTTTAGGTGCCATACTTCAGCGCCTGAGTCCACCGAGAATTCGCGATTCTTTTCGCTTGCCCCCACCGCCGCCAAGGAGAGTGGGATAGCTCCACGAAGCGCAGACGAGTGGCGATTCTGGTAGTACGATAGCGTAGAGGATGTGAAGTCCAAGGAGAAGAACCGCTTTGCGAAGCCTTGGCCCCGCTTTCTCCTTTTCTTCCACAATATCCCAGTGTAAAAGCTCGTGCCCTCAATGCCCTTGGTCTCGACACCATGTCCGCCTTTAGATGCCGGTCGTGGATCTTCTAACACAGCTCTATGGGCATGCTGCGGCAGAGACTCATTCGAAGCTGTGGCTGGATTCAATGACGGACTCGATCCTTTTCGCGTGCCCATGGTGGTCGTGTTGTTTCCCGTAGCGCCGAGCGCATAGTGCAGATGATGTCCAGACTTTGGCGGCGCATTTGTGGGATGCGTCATGAGCACGAAAGTCACATTCTTTGACGTCTGCTTCGAGAAGGTGTTGTCAAATACCAAGCCGTACGTCCCTCCGTCTCCTTCTGGCACATCGAATCTTCCCATAGCCACCCTGTCGGCCTCGCATCTTCCGGTCCAAGCCACTGACTTGAGCCCTATACCCTGGAGCTTCTCCACCACATTGCTGTCGGTGACTGAGCCTCTTCGAGTCGACTTGGGCGGCCCATCGAGCCCTGGGGTGCTGGATATGGTCCCATTGCTCTCGATCGTCTCTTGCGTCGGAAGGTTCGGCGTCAACTCGTTCTTGGTGCCCGGGTGCTTGAAAATGCCGAAGTTGATGCTCTTCTTATTCGGCTGCAGCGACCAAGAAATGGAGTGGTACTCGGGAACTTCGATCCAGCGGACAAGGTAGCTCTGTGTCCCGAGCTCGTCAGTCCTTGTTTCTTGAAGTTTGTCGTTCTGTCGACCAGCGAACAGCCTTATCGCAGCCGTACATACCTTCGAGTGTACGACTATGTGTTCTATGCCCGCCATACCGGCGCAGGAGGGGCAGCAACGGATGTCAGCACTGAGGCAGCAGCAGGCGCGCACGTCAACATATACGCGGCGCAGATGGTGGAGATGGTATGCTGCTTGATCATGGGCACGGCGATAAAGGCGATGACAGAGAGATGGGTGGCTTCGGATGTTGTTGAAACTAGATCTGCACACTGTTAGCTGTTGGTGTTTGGCTGCTGATGCAGCAACAGGCCCAGTACAACAATAATCAAGCCGCAAGCGCAGATCTCTAATGAGTCGGCTTCGCTGGATCGCCGCTTCCCAGAATCTATATGACGGCCGGTACGAGGTCGTATGGCGATGGGCATAAGGAACGTATTGTGAAAACTTTGCTTGCGTGCGTATGCTTTCTACTTGTTGTTGTTGCGACGTCGCTGGTAAAGAGCCAAGGTACCGAATCACTCGTACGAGATCTTATGTACCCAGAAGGGTCCACCTGAGCCAAACCCGAAACCGAAGTTGATGTCCCCTCCGTCACATTCACGACTTTACGACTGAAGGCCGGTATCACGATGCGATCAGAAGTGAGCGGATTGATTCTGTGAAATCTCGTGTGCAACGGTGACTGCTGGAGTGCATAAGTACTCGATTTACGTGAAGGGGAATTCCAAGCTGGGGCCTCTGTGTTGGGCAACAGTGAGCGTGCAGCTCTTGAGCGCGACTGGTGACCACGACCTAGCTTTGAGGCCTGGGCTAGAGCTCCAACGACGAACAAAACCGCTGTATTGGTGATGCAGGTTGGCATGATAAGATGCATTTGATGCCGTGGAACATCTGGAGATGTGGTACCCGGGTCATCACATCGCCGGCTGACGAGAGAGGCTTGTCACAACATCTGATAAGCGTCAAAGGAAGATGTTGCAATCACATATTAGCTCTTACGAGAGCATAAATCCATTTGCTTTAATGCTGATATTTACAAATTACCTGCACCGTCCAAAATGCTATGCACCAGATCATTGCCATGCAGGCGCCCTCGCTGCAAGTCGGGTATCAAATCGAAACCCCTCGCTGGTTGTTGTCAACATACAAGCCAAAACCAATGTCAAAAAGAACTTTTTTCGAATCATGCCTCGCGAGATGATCGTAACGCCGGTTCCCGTGAAGATCAGTGCCGTCGCCGCGACAGCAGTAAAAATGATGAAGTGCCCCTCCACCAGCGCCAACGCTTTTTTGGTCTGTCGTAATATGCGAGAATCAAGAACCAGCTCGCCTGAGATATCGTTGGTCGTCATTAAAGGATGAGAGTCGTGAGAAAAAGGAAACCGAAATGTCGCAAATCCAGTCGACCTATGCTGAGCGGCGAGAGAAAATGCTTAGAACGCCACCGCTGTCGCGTCGCAGGGCAGTCACACGCTCGGAGTCCTCGCTGGATGTGCTGTCCTTGCGCTCGGAGGCGACTGGACGCTCGTAGAAAAGGTTTCCGGCTCCACCGCGTCCTAGGAACGTCAGTGTTTTGAACAAATTTTAAAACTCTCGTTGCTTGCTTACCGACATGGTAGACTGGTGCTGGCCTAGTGTCGCGCTTCTTAAGCATCTCTTCGTCGAACTGAAAGATGCTGCTGTCATCGGCGGTGGTGGTGGTGGCGGTGGCATAGTTGCCAGCTCCTCCTCTCCCACACCTGACGATCTTGCTGCCATTGGGTGCTGGGCGAGAGAGGGTTGTGCGAGATGCTGGACCGGTGGCGTTAGGCCCTGAGGTGACTTCTTCCGGCTTGATCTTCTTGACGTTTCCTGCTCCTCCACGACCGAAGAATGCCCCAGACCTGGGCACAGTTGGGTGTGGCTCGACGATGGAGTAGTTGCGAGACATCCTTGTCGTGAGTATTGTAGTGAAGCTTGGTGGGTGTGATATGAGCTGAAATATATCAGGGAGGTAGTATCAGCGTCTTCTGTGCGAGAGAGAACTTGTTTGATGGGATATGAGAAAAAGAGATCTGTCACCACCTAGCAGCAGGGCATAATATACTCAAAGACCGAGAGAAACCTGTCAGCATCTTCACACGTAAAATTTTCCAGGGCTCGACCGCACACAACATCACGCGGCCACGATTGTGTCTTGGCCATGACTCCTCGAGGCGGGCGCTTTGCAGTTAACTGCAAGTGGTTCCCTGAGAAACGTTCGGGAGAAAGAATTTTAGGACGCCGAGACGAAGGTTCTGCAAAATTGCACGGCAGGCCATCCGATCACAGCGATGAGGCTGAGCGCGTGCGCGAACCTCTCGGTGGCGTCACGTCATGCGTTCCTTGCAGGCTTTTCGCCCCTGTCTGGCGGTCTTTACTCTCTGACCCACCGTCATGAAGCCGAATTGTCATCCTGACGACGTTCCAGTTGTTTCCAGCTGCTTGCCATCATCGTGTGCCGACTTCTTCGCCATCAGAGCCTCAGTCGATGCTGGCACCGAAGATGTCGTTTGCACACGTCGCTATTCTGAGCACCACACGTGAGCGGCTCTCCTCTTTCACTGGGTCGCGGCAGCGGACCGAGTCGAATTTATGGGGTAATTAGCGCCGTTCCAACGATTTCTCGGGGGTAATCAAATCCTCAATCGGTGTTGGACGCATGTCACCGTGATGGTTCGACCAGACGACCGACCACGATGTTGCCTCCGCATGACCTGCGACTCGTTTGGTAAGCATGCGGAGTCGCCTTCACTATTACGACTACACGTGTCTTCATGGCGTGCTACTACGCGCACGGAATGACTCCAAGAAGTGCAAATATGCAGAGTTTGCTTAAGCTCGACATCTTTTGCTAGTCTTGCGTTTGGGGTATATTTCGTATGGCCTCGACAGTAGTTGGAGCGGTTAGATGAGCCAAGATGTCTCAAGAAGAGGGGAACGAGCAATCACCGCCTTTCTTGGAGGCGTGTGGAATGACTATTGGATGTGATTCCCCTCACAAGCCACGAACCAATTGACCGTCTCGGGATTCGCGAATGCAGAAGCTGAACAGCCTGGTCGACTTCCAGAATTGCGGCATTTCGTTCCCTGTTGCGCAATCACGCAGCCATCACGTAGACACATTCCTCGTCCCCAAAGACTGTGGACAAACCGAACAGGCCGCATCTGACGACAAATATGCGCAGCTAGGGCATGTCTATGCCCGATCGCCTGATAACTACACGAAAATGTCGGGACACGAAACTGCCATATATTTCAAGTCTTTCCTGTAGCACCGTCCGATCTTCTGTCGTCCTTGGCGAGACTGTCGAGGTTTGTCGCTTCGTGTATTCCCAGCCTGCCACATAACTTGCCATTACTGATGTCTTTGAGATGTCCTGACTTGGCAGGCCTAAGCAAGGGTGGCGTAGGACACAACTAAACAGACCAAAAATCTGATCAACATGTTAGGAATAACCACAAGATGTAGGACGAGAAAGCACCAAAGACCACTCACATCGACAAATTCCACGCGAACGATACAACATTGGCTCTCGATTGAGTCGGCTCGGGTCCAGAGCTGGAGGCGCTAGGACTACCTGTACTCGTCGGGCTTGTCGAATTTCCTTCAACCACCTGCTCCCTCCCATTCGACATGTTCGCCTCGACACAAACGAATGGCTGCCCGGTCGCAGTATCAATCAACCTCAGTCTCACTTGCATATCCAGACTGTTCGTCGTCAGAACATCGTCAGGCAAAGCGACCGAAAATTCTGCGTTGGTTTGCACCATGATCGGGCCGGAACTGATAGGACACAGACTCGCGAAGCCAGCGACGCAGGGATCTGTAGAGGCCTGGTAGATTTCAGCTGCGTTGTTGATGACAGAGACGTCGATGGTGTCATTGCCGCTGAAGCTGCTCTCGCCGGAGAAGTTGTATGCGAGAGTACTATTTCCTGGCGTGACGGAGGCGTTGAAGGCGGACACGGCGAATTGACTGTCATTGAGGCAGGGACTGAATGAGGTTGAAACCAAGGATTGCTGGGCTGCCGCTATGCTGATGTATAGGAGAAATAGGGACATTGTTGTCCATGGACGCCTTGCGCGAATGTGGGCCATGGTGTGTGTGTTATCGCGGTCCTCGTGATAATATGCTCTGGGTGCTCGATGACAGGTATGGGTCCACTGACCGAGCACAAGGTGGCACTGCGTATGTGGACTGCCTCGAGACACTGTGGAAGGGTCGTAGAAGTTGATGCTCTTTGAAAGCGTATAAACCGAATCTTACCTCCTATTGATGGCTTAGGATCGAATTCTTGGCGTTGAGGCTGGGACTCAGGGTACGATCTCGCGACGCGCGAAGGAAGCTCGCGTCGAACTTTCCGCAGTCTCTGTCACCAATACACGTGAACTCGCGTGCAGTAGTAAAGGATGAACCACGACGTGACTTCAGTTTTGTGCGCTGCCAACGTCGACATCATGCTCACGCAGTATCAGACATGACTTTCCAATCCACGCCGACAGTCCATGATTTCCCCTCCATCTCAACCTCCCACGTTGGCGCTCGCACGCCAACCATCCTCCCAGGAAGCACATCAGCCGCGTGGGATTTCTGGTTCTTGATGAGCATGAGCCTGACTTCCTCTCCTTCATACCCCTCTCCTCTCACCATAATGGGGCCAGACCCACTCACAGAGTTGATCTCGAGACGGAAGACATAGGCTTCACCGCCGAGATAGCCTTGGCCTCTCCTGCTCTGCGCAGCAGCATGACCGGTCTCAATGATCCACTGCTGCAACGTGGCTGCCATACCTCCAGGAACGAATTTCTCTCCGCGCCGATGAGGCGAGAAGGCTTCGGGGAGGGGCTCGAAGTGCTCTTGAGGCGGGAGTGACGGGCGAACGAAAGCTGGTCGGCGAAGCTGCGTCTCATCACTGGCTACAGAGCTCGCTACACTCCCTCCACGCACAAAGGTAGGCGTGTAGTGTGAGGCGGGCGTGGTCGGATGCTTGAAGGCAGGTCGAGCTGGGGAGTCGAGAGCCTCGTTGACCTTACGGCGCTTGGGAGAGTATGGGAGGTCGTGCGCCCACTCCTGACTGCTCTCTATAGTCGGCCGTGCTGCTGCTCCATCGCCATCGGGATCGACATCGAGCATTTCCTCATCATCTTCGCTGGCTGCCTGTGTCTCTTGCACCTCCTCTACGGGCTTTGGAGCTCGCCTGAGGGCATGTGCTAGACTTGGTTCTGTCCGTGAGCTTGGTTGGAGTGCTGATCTGCCAAACGAGAATCGCGGTGTCTGAGCAAACTGTTGTTGGCCACCGGTCGGTCTTTGAGGAGTCGCATCGCGTCCTGACTGTGTGAAATGCTGCGAGCCACTGGATGGTCTCTGGAGAGTCGCGTCGTGGGCAACTGTAGCATGGTGTGGCTGAGGAGTTGGCACAGGCAGTCTCCTGGCTGCTGTCGAAGTCCTTTGTGGCGACGGCTGCCGTCGTTTGCCAGGCAAGAACCTATGTGGCGAAGGTGTCCACATGGACATCAGCACATCTTCAGACGGGAGTCTTTTCCTCTCTCTTCGAAGAAGTGAACTTACCACAGGCGGCATCGTCTCAGCCTATATCGCTGGTTTGTCTGTGAGACGGTCGGACTGAACTTGCTCCTTCACGAGAGTGACGCATGGTGCAAGCAGTCTCGAGCGTGCCTTCCGTCCCAGGTATTGATAGCAATCAACGTGCACTTTCACATGCAAGAAGTGTTAAGTTATTGACTGGAGATCTAAGGAGACAACACTCGAGCATCAATACAAAACGTGGTGGCGTTTCCTCTCGCGTGAGATTCGTGTCAACGCCGACGTCATCCGACGCGAGCTTTCGACAAAATTGAGCTTCGCGACAATGGAACATGGGAGAATAATCGTTGATTCCGTATCCTTCATCTATCTACAGCTTTTTCAAAATTTCACAGTGGCATTGTTGTTACCAAAGTCACCCGTCTCCTGCGTCGTGAAACCCGATACCTCTCCAAGACTGTCAATGCGTCCGAGCAGAAACTCGAGCTGTCGGTAAGCTGCACTTGGAGCATACTGCGGCACCATATGTCCGGACAGATCAACGGTGCAATATGTCAGTCCACGCTCGGTGTGCCATTGACCGAAGACTCCGGAGCCTGCCAGCGAGGAAAGGCTGAGCTCGCTGTGGTATGGCACGTAGAAGTCCTCGAAGCTGCTTGGTCCGGTCTGAAAACCCTGTTGTCCATTCCACGTCATGTTCTGGATCATGGCTAGAGTGCCGTTCGCGATGAGGATCATGTCGAGCATACCGTGTCCGATGATTGTCTTCTTGTTCTTCTCAATCACTCTTGGTAGCACGGAGAGACCAGACGGTGGGCTGTTGTCAGTATCAAGCACACCGTCCGAGCATTCATCCCATTCCTGGATCGGTGCATTAATCGCCTTCTGGACGTCGGTGCGGTTGAAATAGACGGTCGCGCCTTCGGGGAGGTAGCCGAACGAGCCGGGAAAGCCCATAACATCCCACAGCAGGGGGCAGGTAGTAGCAACTTGGTAAACGTCCCAGCAAGGGTTGACGAGCATGGCCGCATTGATGACATCGTTCCACAGGCTGCAAGAGTCGTTCGAATAGTCGACATTTGGCGGTGTTGGGAGAAGGCCAGTTGGTGGGTACGTCAACGCGGTTGCAAGAAAGTCGGCATAGCCACATGCTTCGTGTCGTGCGTGCAGGTCATTCATGTAAGACTCGTTCAGGCTGAAGAGAGGCGCCCAGTAGTCAACGAATGGCACTGCCACCGCATCTTGTTGGACGACATCATAAGATGTCGAGGGATCATAGAACATGATCGATTCGACGTCGTAGTACTTGGTGTCCGACGCGTTGTGCATGGCGTCCGCAATGTAAGGGACGCTATTCTGCGTCAGTAAGAGCCACAGGATAACGGTGTCGCAAGGAGACATACTAGTAGCCTGCATATGATTCTCCAGTAATGTAGACCTTGCGGTTCTCCAATCCAAAAGTGTCGACAAAGTTCTTCCAGAAGCCTATAGGGTGTCAGTCCTAGCATTTGCCGACTGCCGAGTCTGTGGGCCTTACCAAGGAATTGTTCAGCTACTTCAATCTCGTCTGTAGCCGAAGGCGTGCCCTTTTTCTGGCTGAAGCCAGTACCCGCTGGCTGCTCGACCCACACGACGTTCGTGAGGTTTACCCAGGTATATGGGTTCTTCACTGGCTTGTAGGTGCCATATTGCCAGATAAAAGGTCCGTTCTCTTGAAGCAGTCCCTCGAGACTGCTGCAGCCAGGCCCACCGTTTAGCCAGATTAAGATCTCTTCTGAAGCCTCGGGGTTGGACGAAGGGAAGTACCAGAAGTAGAGCTCTGAGACATTCTTCTGGTCCGAAATTGGTAGCAGACCAGCATAGCTCTCTCCAATATCAAAGTCGACGTCCGGGATCTTGGTGCCATCGACCTTGAATTTGGCAGTGTGATTATTCTGAGGAACGTGCGGTTGGTGAGGGTATCCAGAGGGGTGAGGCCAGCCGCCCGAGTGTGTGTGCGCAGGTGCTCGGGCCTGAATCTGTGGGACACCCATCTTCGCTGCATGTTTTGGACTCTTGGCCAAGGCAACGCCCGCAAGTGCGCCGAGGGCAACAGCAGACGTGAAGCGCATGTTTGCAGAGCCTCCTCAGCGGACTTGGCAACGATGGGAGGAAGGAAAGGAAAGAAGCTTTGGGGGGGAAGTCGAAGAAGATGCACGGAAGACAAACAAGCACTACTTGACTGGGTTGTGGGTCTTGGGATAATCTGGCAGAGGACTAGAAGGACATCGTACCTGAGATAGTGGCGGGGCTGCATTGTGTTGCGATTCGACTTTCCCGTTGCGCACAAGAACACCGCCTGGAAAGGACGATGTGACGACAGCATTGACCATTCAAGCAGCTGCTGGCCAATTGGACAGCCTTGCCAGGCAGACTATAAAGCCTAGCCCACGAGTAGGAGGCACGGTAGCAGATGAGAGTGCCAAGGTGGCACATGGCAACCGATGTTGTTGGAGCGGCGATCAAAGAGAGATAAGAGGAGCGCCGCAGCGGAGGTGGACTGGATGGGGAAGGTCGCTCTGGTACCTGACAGCCGGCGATCGCCTCGAATACAAATTGGCCGACACCTCGCATGACGTCGTGTCCCAGAAATGCATACATGCACGCATACATATACTCATACATGTCCACAGGAATCGGGTGGTATATGTATTGTTGTGCGAATCACAAGGATGCGACAAATGTCAAGAGTAACAAGAGCAGGTGAAGTTGGTGAGGCTGTGTCACGGGACATGGAATCCTGCTACTGCCGTGCAACGAGGACCCGACTACAACCGAATGAGCGCTGAGACAAGTCGATCCTGGCGTCTGAACGAATGTGAAAATACTTCGCTGGCACGACACCCTCACGACATCTCTCTAACCAGCTGTTATTCGAGATTGAGGACATGAGGGCGAGAAGGAATCTTCGACAAATGGTCGAGCTTGCTTGCTTGCTTGCCAGCATGGACCATTTCCAGATGCTGGGGAGAATCGCCGGTGTGACTTGCGAGCAGAGAATTGAAGGTATATGATGTCGAAAGAGATTGTTCTTCAGATCAGATGATGATGATGATGATGATGATGATAATCATGATGATGGTCATGTTGTTGTTGTTGTGGTGATTGTTGTTGTCGCCGTCGTGGCCGTCGTGGAGAGTTGGGATGAAGGCGCTAGCCCCGCCACCCACACGCGTGCCGCGTTCAGCCACAACTTTACTTGGGCGGCAGCTGCAGCTATGAGGTACCTCCTAACTAGTAGCAGTCTCCATGCTTCCACTCAAGCTATAGTATCGCATCCCAGATCTCGACACTCGCTCAGGACCACCAACAACGAGCTGCTGTCGTCTACTGTGCGTTGCATTCTTGACACACGCAGACTCATCCAAGCCATTCGTTAAGACAGCATACATGCATCCATTCTTCTCGACCTGAGCCAAGCCTCATCGGAATAAGCTTCCGCGTCGCTACGCAATGGTCCGCGGCGCAGCCTCAAAACATTGCCAGAATCAACACTGCTGAGACGCTGTCTCACCACCTTGCTCGTTGCGCTTTCCCTACCGCCTAGTGACAGCTCTAGCCTCGACCTGCGTGGCACGAGCAGCACTCAATGAGCTCGAAAATGGCCAACAACGGCCCCCATGCCGCCGGCATCTTCGCCGACATGACTGTGGACGGGCCCGAGATAGGAACATTGGTCGTGGTGGTCGATCGAGCCAAGAATCTCCCCAATAGGAAGACCATGGGCAAGCAGAACCCCTACTGTGCTGCGAGACTCGGCAAGGAAGCCCGCAAGACTGAGACAGACAAGAGAGGCGGCCAGACGCCGAGGTGGTGAGCAGGCATTGGACACAAGACAACAGGAATTCAACGCTAACAACATTCGCTGCAATAGGGACCAAGAGATCCGATTCACTGTCCACGACTCTCCCGACTACTACACTCTCAAGGTCTCTGTGTTCAGTGAGGACAAACGGACGGACCTCATCGGCGAAGCATGGATCAGCCTGACCGATGTCATTGTGGCCGGTGGTGGAAAGAGTGACCTGTGGCAACAGCTCAGCTGCAAGGGAAAGTACGCTGGAGAGATCAGGATAGAGCTCACGTACTACGACTCGCGTGAAAAGCAAGAGAAGGCCGAAAAGATCATGAGTGTCGCGGACGAGCTCAAGCAGACATACGGCAGCCTTGGTGGCAGCAAAGTCAAGAGACGACCATTGCCAGTGAATCCAAATGCTCCCAATATGACCCCGGTGGTCATTCCGGAACGAGCGAAGCCTGGAAGAGCAAGGCATGGGCCAAGGGATCTTGCCACTCCACCAAGAGCGAATTCGATGCCGCTGGAAGGACCCAAAACATACAACTACCCCCATTCGCAGACGACATTATTTGGACAGACACCTGTCAGCGAGCCGCATGGTAGCGTTTCAGCAGGAACGACACCAGTCCATCCAGATACTGCTCCACCTGATCAGTATTACGGGGAGTTTGACCCAAACCTGGGACCACAGGCTTACGAGCCGGAAGCCTACGAGCAGCCAGACTTCTTACCTCAGTTAGGACCCAGCAGGACGCAGAGAGGGCCTTTGCCGGCTCAGGCACGATATGCTCAGCGCCCAAGTCATCAGCCACAACAATCACATCCACAAGCCATCCCACATCACCCGCACGACCACGCCGCGCTGCCGCACTCGCATTCTGCACCTGCCGTACCACAGCATCCTGATGGCCAGGAATATCACGATGGCTATCAGATTCGGCCAGACTATCCCGAGCCAATTCCAGATATGGATTACCAGTACCAGCAAGTACGCCAACGCAGAGTGAGTTATATCCCACCAGCTGCGGAGCATGGAGACCATGATCCACACGTGGCCAGATCACCATACGAGCAGGACGAGGAACTCGATGGCCCGCCGCCGCCGCCGCCACCCATTCACAGCAATAGCTCACCCGCGGTGCCTCACTATGGATCTCCCCATAGCCGCCCGTTCCCGCCCTCTATGACAAGATATGAGCAGACGCCACCGACCTCGAGGCAGCAGTACATACCCAACTCGTCCCCACTCCAGAGCATTGAGCGGGGTTATGGTCAGCATCAGACACCTCCCTCTCACAGACATCCCGCAAGAGGACGATCAGTAGACGAGTATGGTGACTCCATTTATCAGGCAAGTTATAATTCGACACCAAACCTCACGACGCCACCGAATCAGACATCACCATCCCAGGGGAGCGGACACTACGGAAGACCTTATCCTCCCAGTCGTCACAGCGTTGCGGAACTCTATAATACACCACCACGGCCTCACCCTCTGTCGCAGGAAGTGCCCCGCGCGAGGAGCCCAAATCCATATGGTCGGGAGGCTTCGGGCTCTGCACGCTTCCAGCAAGACTACAGCGGAAGAGACGCTGTCCCTCTCATCAAGCCTCGTGCGATATCGCCGCGGCCTTCGCCAGACTCAGTACAGCCATCTTCGGGTTCGAGGCCGAAAAGCTCATATAGCATTCAGCACCCTGTTCGCGCTTTTGCCACTTCGGACGAAAGTCCGTTGTCGACGTCACAGCCGGGATATGGCAGACAGCCAGTTCAGAGCCGTCCCACTCCAATACGCAAGTCGATCTCACCACGGCCATCGATGTCTGAAGAATCCCACTCCGCGACTCCTTTTTCTCCCGACAGCTTCGATGTCCATAATCCCGGCATGTCCGAAAACGCGTCTCCTACAGTACGAACGGGGCCGATAGTGGGCTGGCATGGACAGGAGATAGATCCTTCTGACCATCTTCCCGTGGACTCTTGGGCTCCCGAGCCTAAGAAGAACAACCCTGACAAGACATACGGACTTGGTCGTGATCGCGACTTTGGTCCCAGAAGTGCCCAGGGCTTGACGAACACAGCAGGACGGATCTCCAAGGACACCATGATCAATGTGCGTACCAGACCGTCTCCGGCACCAGAGCCAGAACTTCCATCAGGAAAGATCAGAGCTCGCCTGGTGAAGAAATCAGCACAAGGCAGCAGCCCGATTGGAGAACCTCTGAGGGATCATACTAACTTCAATCCCGTTCCCAATCCTTATGAGCAACAGCAATTTAGCCGCAGCTTTAATGGATTCGATAGTGGATATGGACCACCAGCACTACCGCCCAAGGTACCAATACAACAGCAGCAACCAGATTACTATGGTGATGATGCGTTATCGAGAGAGATCTCGAGCATTGATCTGGGATCGAGCAGGCGGGGACCTGCCCCACCTTCTTTCCAGCAGGTACGGAGTCATCGGGACAGAAATACTTATTACTGAACGATGGAATGGGGTGTCGCATGGCTCGCGGGCGTTTGGCATGTACAGGGAAGTGATTTATTCAAGATGGCGCTCACGGTCGGTATGGCGAGGTATTGCCACATGAACAGGAGCAGCAGAATTGTACCAACATCACGGGCCGGGATGATCCATAGATGGTACGACGTTCAATCTTCGTCTTTTCTCATTTCGTCATTTACGGTCTCTTGGTCTCTCCACCCTGCCTCACATTGCTCAGAATGTCCTCGTCTCCACCAGCGTCACGCTCCCGAATGCGCTGCTTATCCTCTGGTCCACCCTCTCCCTCAAAGTCCGACGCCTTGGTGGTCTGACCGGAAGCCTTGATATCGCCGCCCTCTGATTCTGGGATGATGCGGTTGTCGCCTGCGCCTTGTCCGCCAATCTCGACGGTCGAGCCGGGGAATTTGTTGGTGGCGGACTCGTCTATGCCGGAATCGAGGGCTGATTGTGGTTAAGATGACGAGTTAGAAATGTTATGCAAGTTTTTTTTTGAGTAAGATAGAGGAAGGAGAGAGAGAGAGGTTGGTTCAGATGGCCGGGAAATGTTTCCCCGGTTGAAAGATGTAGGGTACGGTAGGTAGGTGGGTAGGTAGGTATATGTGAATCG
The DNA here is from genome assembly GCA_002785985.1 of Microcyclosporella mali. Taxonomy (NCBI): domain Eukaryota; kingdom Fungi; phylum Ascomycota; class Dothideomycetes; order Mycosphaerellales; family Mycosphaerellaceae; genus Microcyclosporella; species Microcyclosporella mali. The sequence continues at coordinate 172,905 of NHNU01000001.1, forward strand.
AGAGGAGCGATTTTGGACTTACTCGAGTCAGATTGCCCTTTGGATGTGTTTCCCTTTGCCTGTTGCGAGTTGAGGTCGCGCTCGGCCTGCTCGGCGATCTTGATGGGGTCTTGTTCGCTTGACATTTTCTGTGGTTTGTTGGGGATGTTGGTGGTAGTTGTTACAAAGTATGTTGAGATGGAGGAACAACAATTGTAAGATCTCTAGAGAAGAAGTGGGAAGTTTTGACGAGAAGCAAAATTCTCTGCCAGTCTAGAATTCAGCTTTTTTTCGTTGGTTGTTTATTGCTTAGATGAGACGAAGCTGGTCACTTACGTCGAGATGAAGTCATTGCGCCTGGTGATGACTGGTGTGGAAAAGAGTGCGGGACCAAAGGGTTCAAAGTGAGCGTCATTAGAGTCCTCCTGCAGGTACCGACCGCCGCTTTGCCATGAGAAGCCCAGCCCCCAAACAGCGTCGCCAGGTCGCGTGCTCCTTCAGACACTGTGCGTGTGTTGTGATAAGAAGAACCTAATGTGCAGATTTATTTTTTTTCATGTAAAATTATCGCTTTCTGTCGATGTGAATAATCTGTGATATCTCTTGGTGTTGTTCCCTGTCCCCTCCCAGAAACTCCTCGCTCTGATTAGCTTCTTGAAAAGAAATGTCATGTAAGGTTCACGCATACAAATCATCCTCATCGTCAAAAATTTCGAATGAGAATGCCCGTCGTGGTCCATGTTCCTCTGGTGGAGAGCGTGGAGAGTTCGGCGGTATCCTCGCATTCGTCACGACCACTTCCTCCGGATGGACTCGTCTGGGCTCTCGCGGAGAGTCATCATCGTTGTTGACGTTCGTCGAAGAAGTCGGCGCGGAATCCACGCCATTGTAGACACGCTCCCGATGCTGGAGCGCCTCCTTCTCGCTCAATGCTTTACCATCCTTTTCGCGTATCTCGGGCATGTCACCGGGCATTTCGTAGAGCTGACGTTCGCGGCTGTCTGCTTCGCTTGGCTCGGTCGAGATGGGAGAGAAGGGGTTGCTGCTCTGTGTGCTAGAGTGCGTGCCTTCGCCGGTGCCCGGTGTTGTTGGCTGTGAGTGACCATTGATATAGGAGATGTAGGCGCGATTAGTGGAGCCTGGTGTGCCCGGCACGCTGGAATTGTTGGCGGAGTTCGCAGAGAGGAGACGTCGATGGTCTGCAGAATGTGCGGCTGACCCTTCGAGCTCTGCTTTGGGGTATACATTGCTCTGAACTGCGCTGGCTGAAATGTGATCTGGCTTCTCGTTGTCTGCGGCTTTGCGGGTCCGTTTCCTGCGGCGCCACCAGCACATTATTGCGATGCCCAGTATCGCCAACACGGCGATCACGCCCACAGCGATCCCAGCTATAACACTAGCGGATGGGCTGTCGGAAGATGCCGCCTGCGTACTGGAGTTTCCTGATCCCGTAGCAGGCAACTCACCTTTTCCTTGCCCCGGAATGATCGGGACAAGATTCTGCGAGGGCGAAGCAGCCCAATTCATCTGCGATACGTTGAACCTTTGAGATTCCCAGTCGACGGCGAGATATGCTTCCTGCATGAAAGCCCGCCCGAGTGTGTACTGCGTATCGTTCTGAGCACGCTGCAGTGGGAAGTAACGCGAGCTGTTCGAGAGTCCTTTATAAGATGCCTGTGCTTCGAGGTCGAAAGCGGCGTATGGCAGCGCGATGTCGATCGTTTCACCACCATTGAGACCCTGCGCCAGCGTGAACGTGATACTGGCGTTGCGGTCGAGAAGGGTGGCATGCAGAGTATCATCCACTAGATAAAGCTCCGTTGTGTTGTCGTAGACCAGACCGAACTCTAGCTCAAAGGCCTGGCAGGCCTCGACTGGAAGCCACATCTCGGCTACTGTATTGTCGATATATGCATAGACTGCGGCTGGAAGCAATTCGGTCGCGGTCGGGGAGTCCTGTATCTGTGACGGTGTGGTGATGGATTGAATTGCAGCCACGATATCGCGAGAATTATCACCAGCGAAAGTGAACGTAAGGTTGTTCTCGATGAAACGCGACTCATCGTAGCCTCCTAGCACAAGAGATGCAGGAGCTCCCGTAGAAGATCGATAGCTGGCGCCAGCTGTGAAGCCAAAGGACACACTCGGGATGAGATTCTGCTCTTGCAACTGCGTCATGTAGCTCGGTGAGCCATCGTTGAAGCTGGTGAAGTTCGACGGCTTCGGATTGACGCCGAGTACTCCCAGGTAGAAGTCTGTCACAGCCAATCCACCAACAGTGGTATTTTGAAGCGGGGGTCCTTCGTTATCTTGGCCGCCCAAGCCCACAACATCGTATCCGAAGATTGCATTGCCGTCCAAGCCAAGATTTTGCTCTATGCCGAGAGCGTAGATGCCTATGCGATTGAAGGTCGACGAAGCCGTCTCGTTGAAGAGCGACCCTCTCTGCTCGGCGCAAGCGGTCTCATTCTGTGCAGCCTGACAGCCTTCAGGCAGTACTACCCAGGTCTGATAGGCGTTGAAGGAGACCAAGACACGGACGAGCTGTGCTGGCGTGCCGACCCTCAGAGAGAAGGTGGACCAGGACCCGTCAATGCCGTCCCAGTTTTGGTCGGCGGCAATATATAGTGGCGCTGGGACTGTTGTGCTGCTGTCGTCGCGCGCATCAAGGCATTGGGCGTGCGACACAACAATGGCCAGGATCGTGGCAGGAAGCAGGAAGAGGTTCCTGAGCAAGGACGCCATCGCCGGTCGGGGTCAAGTCGGGGCACCACGGCGCCGCGAGCAACGCGCTGTGGTTTATTCAGAGCATACCACAAGTCGTGGCTGCAGACCTGCGCTGGACGCCTGCGCGCACTGAAGAGGATGAAGGAGGAGAGGAGGAAGACATGTTGCATACACAGTATGTACAATACGACAGGCCACAGCAACAACACGAGCTCAGCCAGGAGCCTCAGTTTTCCGCTCAACGCCTTTTGGGGGGGATCCTGGTCAGGGCGTAGCGGCACGGGGACAACGGCCATCTTCCTTGCTCGCCAGCTGCAGCACGCAGGCTTTCGGAAGGAGCACGCCAAGCTCGAGTCTAGAAATCCCCCATGAAAGGCCTGAGAAGAGTGGGCATGCATCGCGGAGGCGTCCTGGACAGACTGGGATCATTCGACTACCCGAAGCCCAATGGCGAATGCGGTGAATCTGGCTGGTACAGAGGATATGCCTGTGCTGCTGGTACATTATTGGCGGCTTTTGCCCTGCAGTATCGGCTTCTCGTGTCATCCAGCAGAGGGCCTCTTCACCCTCCCACCACACCATTCGCAGGCCAGAGGCGACCACCACTTCGAACGTGTTCTGAAAGTATTGTCTTGAGATATGGTCATGAACTGACGATTACCTACAATACTACATCAAGGCAGACGGGTGCGGCTATACGGAAGACGCAGCAATTGTTAGAGGTCGCTATCATCTCTGATTGGCACGCTAGTACCCGCCGCTAGCCCATGCTCTTCGATTGCACATACACATCTGATGCATGCTTCCCTCGTGTTGGTCTGCTTTTGCCACGGCTGCTGCGTAAACAACGCATCACTGAGAAGCACCATTGCAACCCGTCACGATACCCATAACTACCAGCACCAAGAATTGCAGGTATCTGTAATATAGGAACATGTAAAGTATTCGACCAAGTGGCGGGACAACTGCCCGACCGCAGCGTGGTCGACTCCGAGTGTTTACCGAGGTGGATTAGAAGCGTTTCTGTCGTCCTTTCGCCTCACCCACATCTGACCTCGCACGCAAGAGCTTTGCTTGCAAAGCAGCTCGAAGCTCATTGGAGCGCAGTCACATGTCGCGGCTATGCGTACCGATGTACTCATCCAAAGCGGCCTAATGGCGATGACGTTGTCGAAGTCGGACTAATCACTGTTTACAAATGCGCCTCGAGCGTGCTTACGGCATTGGAAACGACTATATATGTCTTGCCTCAAGTTAGATCTGCCATTGCTCACGCTCCAGCATTCCGACGTTGACTCTTTTTGAATCTCACGTTGCATTGACCTCATCACATTGAAGCAGAAGCACAATGACTACCCATACAACCACTCAGACCAAACAGAAGTTCGGCGTCACAGACGACTTCCCAGTTCCTCGCGGCGAGGCACATTCTCAACTCATATTCTATGCACCGCCCGAGGATGGTGCCGAGCCATTCAACTATGTCGAGCAGCCGCCCGAGGGCATGCCACAGCGAAACTACGGCGAGTTCCATCAGGACATCACAATTTCAGACATTCGAGGTCGAGAGGAAGACTTCGACATCAACGTGAATGGCTTTGGCGTCATCAAAGGCGTTGAGAGCAAAGAGAAGGATTTCACCGACGATGAGAAGATCAAGGAGAACTACTACCCTGAGGTTGAGAACCTGCTCCTGACAAAGGTACCTGGCGCGAAGAGGGTGTTCCTCTTCGATCACACAGTGCGAAGGAGTGATCCAAACGCCAGACGCGCTCCTGTCAACCGAGCACATATCGACCAGACGACCAAGTCAGCCAACATGCGCGTGGACTACCACATGGGCGATGAGGCGGAAGCGCTCAAGAACGATCGCGTGCGCCTCATCAACGTCTGGCGACCCCTCAATGGTCCCGTAGTCGCAAGCCCACTAGCATACGCAGACTCGAGGAGCGTACCCGATGATGATATCGTTGCAGTCGAGCATCGCTACCCACATCGGACAGGCGAGACGGCCGGTGTCAAGTACACGGAGCAGGGCAAGTGGTACTACTGGAGCGGCATGAAGAATGACGAGAGGATTCTCTTGCAGTGCTTCGACAGCAAGGATGGTGCAAGGACGCCACATTCGGCCTTCGTAGATCCGCGGACGAAGGCTGATTGGCCTGGACGGGAAAGCATCGAGGTGAGGGCACTTGTCTTTGGATGAGCCGCTCAGAGAAGTCTTGGGGAGCAATTTATAATCAGTTTACACGACGTGGATTAAGGTATCTGATACATTAGCAATGCGGTACGATTCTCTTTCATTCACTCAGCCGCCATCATGTCTTGCTCAGATCTCTCTCGTGTCATGAAATGCGCATTGCAAGGTCGCCTGACAATGGTGATTTCTTGAAGAAAGTGATCAATGTATGACTTGCAAGAAGTATCCCTTCCTATAGGCGTAGTCTAGGTCAACAATGACTGGACCCTTGAGAGCACTGAGCAGCATGACCGAAAATAGGTATATGACTTGTTAGCGTGATCCACGGGCAAGGCAAGGGTGGACGCGGGCAGATCCGATCGGCGCCACGTCTTTCTGAGGACCTGACGCCCACGTCTCACATGCACACACACAACTCTGTGTTGTGAACAAAGGAAGCCTGTTTTCTCCTTCCTTACATCCTGGGTACATTATGTGACCTATTGACCTGTGACTCTACCTGTAGAGTAGGAATCCCACCATGGCCGCCGCGACAATTGACCTCAGAACACAGGCCACTTTCCCCATCCGTTTGGGCGCTAGCATCACGAAGCCCGCAGCGTCGACGCAGTTCTCGGGTGTACTATACAATTGGAAGCCGGATCTCAAGCAGGCAGACAATGCTACAGCCTCGATTCGAGCGGGTGCCAAGTCCGGCGAGAGCCGATTGTCGTTAAGAGATGATGCTGGAGAGTATACATATGCTGGCAGACATGTCCAGCACGATGACAGCTTTGTGCTGGTCTTTCGTGGGCAAGGCAAGGACAGAGAGGCGGTGCTGGAGCGCTTGAGTTCGTCTCATGCCTTCGACCTCGTTAGCACACCTTCGGAGAAAGATGTAGCGAAGCTGGCGGAGCTGCACCCACTGTTACCTGCGGCGAATGGGGACGAGGACTTGTTTGGCGACGACGATGAGGCTGGCGCTCCTGACGAATCGAACCCGTTCGATTTCAGGCATTTCCTCAAGGTGGAATTGGAGAAGCCAGAGAGCACAAATGCGAATTGGGATGCTGCACGAAGCACAGTCGACACTCCCCAGGCCCGCCCTGTCGTGAAGAACGCGGCTGCCAGCAAGCCTGTCAAGCGCGCAGAGCCGAAGCTCCCTCCAGCCAACAAGCGAAAGGCTGTAAATCCTGGCAAGGCGACTACCAAGCGTGCCAAAGTCAAGGCGGGTGAAGATGGCTCTGCAACAGCAGAATCTTCCAAACCGAAGACCAAGCCGGAAGTTCCTAAGATTGAACTGCGCAAGGCTTCCGTACGACGGCCATCGTTTGACGACTCCGGCGAGATTATATTGGAGAATCCTACCCCAGTGACGGAGAAGCCGAAGGGCGCAATGGCGTTAGCCTTGACTGGGCAGCTAGGATCGGGACCTATCAGTCTGAAATCCGCTGCCAATAGCCCCGCGAGCCATGCCACCACTTCACCTGCTCCACAGAGGCCTGAAAACGTGGAGGAGGAGTACGTGTTTGAATTTGATGATGAGCCGGATAACCGGGACGATGAAGAAGACGCTGATAGAGAGGATGCGGATGTCGATGATCTCGAGCTTCCTTCGCCTGCTCAAATTCATCGTCCAAGTGTGGTGCCCGCTGTTGGAGAGGACGAGGACGATCTTGATGCACAGCTTGCAAGAGCAATGATGGAAGCAGAAGAGGGAGGAGAGGAAGGCAATGAGAGCGAGGAGAGCGAAGAAGAGTGAGCGACGATTGACATTGTTCCGGACGATTTTGTCGGTATGGTTTTATGCAACAACCTCGCAATCCTGACGGCAGTACCTTGGTGTTGTCTGCTTCCTACGATTCTCCATGTCCGGCTCCACGACAACCAGCATGAACTATAATGGACTTGCGCCGGCTATGCACAGCCTCGGATATCGGCCGAGCATGGAAACGCTCGACTCGCCCGCCACCTAAGGGTGAAGCAAAATGACTTGGCAACAAAGAGCGCATTCGCAACTCACATTGTCCCAAAAAGGCAACGAGCTAGCCTCCGCTCGTCTGCCATCACGCTTGTGGCTTCCTTCATCCTTCAGCGCGAGGGTATGTAAGTGAGCGAGCCATTCTGTCGCATCTCTGTCCCGATGATGACGAATGATCTGCTAATGAGGTGCTTCGATATGGACTTAAGGACAAAGTCCTACCGTTGGCAACGGAATGCCGTTCCGGCGTTAAGCACTGAAGAATATGTGATAGTATCTGCCTGAACTCAGGTGTATATATCTATATAAAGTATGGACCAAAACTCCTCTGCACAGTACTAGCAATCGTCAATAAACATTGATATCCGCCTTCTGTTTTCTTCCTCTTGGTCTCAACCAGATTCGACCAGCCATCAACAAGCATTATGGTAGCCCAGTACGCAGAGCAGCAGCCGCAAGGCTTCAAGAACCATGTCGAACACATCGCAATCGTTGGGGTGAGATCAAACAACAAGTACTCCCTCTCGTTACAGGATTGACCAGTCTCACTTCCAGGCTGGTGGCAAAGTAGGTGGCTTCATCACCCGCGAGTTGATCTCTCAAGGCAAACACAAAGTCACCGCCATCACCCGTCCAGACAGCACCAGCGTCTTCCCCACCGGCCTGGCTGCTACCATCAAGACCGACTACGACGATCATCGCAGTCTCGTGTCCGCCCTACAAGGCCAAGATGTCCTCATCATCACCATGAACGCCCTGGCGCCTCGTGACAGCCAACAGAAACTCGTCGACGCCGCCATCGACGCCGGCGTCAAGTACATCATGCCGAATGAATATGGCACCGATGTCTCGGACGCGGGTTTCGCAAACGATATCCGTCTTGGAGCGCTTTCCCGTGCGACGAGGAGCTATATTGAGCAGAAAGCGCGAGGCACCGAGACGAAATGGATCTCGTTGTCTTGTGGCTTCTGGTACGATTATAGTCTCTCCGGTTCCGAGGCGCGGTATGGTTTCGATTTTGGGGAGAAGAGGGTGACATTTTTCGGGGAGGGCAAAGCAAAGACTTGCACTTCTACATTCCCACAGGTTCGTTCGTTGGTTTTATGTTCCCCCTTCCCTTTTCCCTTTTCTTCTCTCTCTCTCTCCCTCAGTCCCTCTGTCCCCATTCCTGTACTACTGTTTGTTTGGTCCCGTACCGTGCGTGACTGGCTGACTGATCCGATATTGCAAAAAATAGTGCGGCCGCGCAGTAGCCCGCCTCTTCGCTCTGCCTCTTCTGCCAAAGGACGCCTCGGATACTCAGCCCGTCCTCTCCCACTGGAACAATAAACCCCTCTTCATCAATTCCTTCATCCTCTCCCAACGCGACATGTTCGCCTCTGTCCTCCGCGTCACGGGAGATGAGGAGTCCGACTGGACCATCACTCATGAGGATCACGAGAGGCGTTTCAGGCGTGGAGTCGAGATGTTTGAGCAAGGAGACATTGTGGGCTTCGGAATCCTATTGTACACGAGGGTCTTCTATCCCGATGAGAAGGGGAACTTTGGGCAGAAGTTGCAGAATAGGTTGTTGGACTTGCCGAGTGAGGATCTGGATTACTGGACAAAGGTGGCCGTGGAGACGACCGAGCACGGGATTGGGCAGTAGGTATTGGAGTGACACTGTTTGTGCAGCACATAATGCCAGAAAAACAATAGATTCATCGAGAGCATAGCCCTGGCCAGTAAGTGATCTAGCCAAACGCTAATTTTTGCTTCCACAATCGAAGCCAAACGGTTCTTGATGCATGCCAAGCCTCCCAAACGCCTTCATTTTCTTCAGTATTCGTAGTCATGTCAATGTCAGCCCCTGATTCGAAGATCGCAAGATCACAACCCTGGCTCATATCTCCAACCGCCTTCTCTAACCACTCTCTCGCGCAACTCCATGTCCTTTCGCTTTTCAGCGCTCGTAACAGCATCGCCACTCTCCACCCATAGGGCACTGCTGCCTCTGTCACGGAAGCGTTTCAAGCGTTCCTGATTCTTACTGTTCTTGAACACTTCATCCATTTTGAGTTCGCCGATTGGACCGAAGACACTCTCAGGGTCGACAAGTTGTTGTTGAGTAAGAAGATCGCGAAGGGCTGGACTTGCAACCCAGGATGGTGCGCGAAAACCACCACCGCCTTCTTCGTCGTCGCTTTCATCTTCCGAGTCAGTGGCAATGTCGGGCAGCTCGATATTGTCGCCCTGTGGGTAATGGGGTGTCGACTTCGCAGATTTAGGGGCGTGAGCAGGACGGGCAGGAGTTTTGAACTTGTTTGGCGGTGCATTCTCATAACCGGAATATATTTGTTGATGTGACGATTGATAGGCCACTGACGGATTGGCGTTTTCTGCGAATGGTATGCGAGCACTCGACGTCTGCACCAGTTGACTGGGATGCAATGGCTTCGATCCGTGCTGCATCTGGTGCTGAGATGTCACGGTCGACTTGAACATGCTGGCGTGATGCGCTGCTGGCGGAGGCGCATGCGTGTAGCCATGTGAGAATTTGGTCAATGTCTCCTGTATAATGTCAGCTACGAGGTCGTCATTGATTTCAGTAAGAGATGAGCTCACCTTCCGCATGGTCGACGGACGTTTCGGGGGAGCCATAACGGAGCGTCGCGCATCTCCCTCTTCTTGTTCCTCGTTGGTCTTTCTGCGTTTGGCCTCAGTCTGTTGATATGAAGCTGGTCCTCGAATGAAGCCAGGTCTCTGTGGCTGTTGTATAGGCTCGTCATCTTCGAGGGGAAACTGTCTTTTAGGAGGCTTAGCAGCATTTGCCGGGATAGTGTTCTTCGTTAGCTGGCGCAGGGTACCCGGCACATCTCCCCGAGGATGTGCTTGTGCCTGCTGGGCACGCTCGCGCCGGATTGCTGACGCCAGATCATGGGCCTCGCGCGCCTTCCGTGCTTCCTCTTCACGCCTTTGTTGCTCCATCTCGCGGCGTTGTTGCTCGACGCGTTCCTGTTCGCGGCGCTGCTGGTCGAGGCGCTCTTGCTCCCGCCTCTGCTGCTCTGATCGTTCTTGCTCGCGCTTGCGGGCTTCTGCGGCTTGCTTCTCTGCAGCTTTTCGTTGAGCAGCGAGCTTGGCCTCCTGAATGCGCTGCTGCTCGGCAGCCTTACGTTCTTCTTCTGCACGTCGCTCTTGCTCGGCCTTCTCAGCGCGCTTGCGTTCCAGCTCTCGCTTCTGGTCCGATTTCTTCTGTGCAGCTCGCTCATCAGCCTCCTTCTTTCTCGCGGCAGCCTCCAGAGCCTTGACGCGTGAGTTTTGTGGAGCCGCTGAGCCTGGTCTGTTACCAATTGCTGAAGACGGGCGAGCACTGCCATCCTTCGGCGGTGGCTGAGGAGCAGAGCCGCTGCCGTGTGACTTGGAGAATGAGGAAGTCGCAGAAGGCTGTCCGGCTCGCTGTGATTGCGAAGCTACACGTATGGACACAGGAGCGGGTTTGGTCTGCCCAGTTTCCCGCGCAGGTCTCATGAGTCTTCCGGGTGCTTTGAGCTTGCCAGTGGAAAGCAGACCACCTTTGGGAGGCGGTGGCGGTGGCATTTCACTCTCTGAGGCCTTGTCACTGGCCGCGGACGACTGGTGTTCGGCGGGAGTGGCAGCCTGCTTCTTCTCGGCCTGCTTCCTCTCCTTCTCAGCTTTTGCAGCGTCGACGCGTGTCGCCTTCTCGGCCTTAGCTTTGTCTTCAGCCTGTTGCTTAGCTGCCTTTTGACGCTCCTTTCCTCTCGCCTTCTCAAGTTCGTCTTCGGCCTTTTGCTGAGCTTTGAGCTCCTTCTCCCGCTTTTTGTCACTTTCCGTAGAACTCCGTGTCTTCCTGCTAGGACTGAACGAGATAACAGAGGCATTTCGAGCGGGGTTTTGCATGAGATCCTTATGCGAGTACAGCGCTCCGGGCATGTTGAATATTTGGGATTCTCCAGAATCCCGTCTCGGTGAGCGTATTGGAGAGGTATTGTGAGCTTCGAGTTTGGCGGCTGCACTGGTGCTTGCCGAAGAGGCGAAGATGCTCTTAGCGGATTTCAGGGCGGACCACAGCCTGTTTTTCGACGCACTGAGTGGCCCATCATTGTGCTTCTTAGCCACAGGAGATCCAGCTGGAGTTATGGAATCCAGCGCTTCGGCGAGATTTGGATGTGACATTGCCTTTTGGTGACGAGCCGCGATCTCCGCATCGGATTTGGTCGGCGATGGGATATTGGTTGTCGAGATTGACTTCTGATGCATGGCTGGCCTTGCTGACGTAGTTTCAAATGATACCTGCTGGGCAGGCTTCGTAGGCGCGATCCAGTCGTCGTCCTCATCTGCGATATGTGCAGCAGGCTCGTTGGTGGTTGTTGCTGGGTACTCAAATACTTCAGTCGCCTGCGAGTTTGGTAGTTCAGCGTCAGGAAGCTGAGGGTACGAAGGCTGTCCTACCAGCACGTTATGTGGAATGCTCTTGGATGAGCGCGCTTCCTTCGTCTTGCCCAACATATTGAGCCGCTCGTGAAGCAGCTGAGTCGATGATTTGCCGTTCAATCTCGGTCCAGCGTGCCTTTCTTGCGACATCTCGTCATCAGCATCATTCTGGCTGGTTTTGTTTATGGACTTGTTGAAGAAGCTGCTACGTTGCCTGTCGGCCTGGCCCATGCTACGCTTGGCGCCCAGGGGTTCTCTTGCTGGGAGCGAAGAGAATGTAAAGCTGCTCTTACGTTGAAGTGGCTTCTCCGGGCTAGATGCATCGGATTGCGGAGTGCCGCCCTCCATGTCGATATCCACGTCTTGCTCGTCGACAGCCGCTGCCACCTTGGCATCGTCGCGAGTGGAGGGTGATTGTGCTTGCTCTTCCTCTGGAGGTGCTACGTTCTCGTCCTGCATGATCTCGTTCTCTTGTGCGCGATGCGGTTCTTGTTCAATCGCGGCTGCTTCCATCTCCTCGTCGTTGGCTCCTGGTGCATCGCTTTCCTGCTCTTTGGCGGACACAAAGGACTCGTCACTAGTAATAACCTCGTGATCCTGACTGTTGCGCAGACGCTGCACAGGTAATTGATCATCGCGTACAGGGACCTGGAAGATTTGCGTGCCTTGTGACGAGACTGCGAAGCTGTCAGGTTGGATGCGCGCGTCGACTTCCATTTCGTCCTCAGTCATCATCCCATGGTATCCGGAGTCGGTGTAAGCCTTGCCGACGCGATTGGGACTCGTCCCTCGAGACACCGGCTTATGTTGCGGAGGCTGAATCTCCACATCCTGGGGTATCTGAAATTGTGCGACCTTTGCATAGAATGGATTTTTCTGGGCGGACGGTGGAGCAGGCTGTGTGTTGGGCGCGAAGACGTCCGTCAGTGGTTGCCGGGGTGCCAGAGCATTGATCTTGCGGGCAGTCCGAGGTGTCTTGCCGCGTAGTTTGCCAGGAGTCTTGAACATGTCTGCAAAGTTGCTGTGCGACGCGTCAGTAAATTTTTGCAAACGAGGACGATATGGAGTGTCCATACACTTGGGAAGTGGAGAAGATGTCCGACATGTGCTCATTCAGCCATTCCAGCTCATTGCGCACGCTGTAGCTAAACTCGTCGACTTCCTCGCGCACGACTGTATCGACGTTCTCCTTTTCGTTCTGTATCCATTGCGCCGAGCCGATCGGCGGCGCTTTTGTCCGGTTCGCTGCCATAATGAGGCTTCGGCGCGTGTGTTTTGTTTACTGCTTCCCAAACCCGCCAAGAGGTCGCTCCGAACGTCCAATGCTGCTGGTTCGATAAACGCTAGCTGTACATTCTCGCGTGGTCGAACTGGTATACAGGAGAGCGAGTTCCGGTAGGGTCCGGGGCGTCGGCGGCGATTGTGTGTTGTTATAGGCGGTAACGATGTTGCTTGAATGCGGCTGCGAATGTCGGGTGGACTTCAGGATTCGCGTGTTTTGATGGCCCGTGCACCTCCAACTTCCATCACTGCAGTTCACGACTCTGCTTCGTCCCCACGTGACTGCTTTCGGCCCATCAGTATTACCCGCGGCAGTCGATCTCGCCCTCTTTGCCGTCTATACATGTACACTACAGTAGCATGAATCCGGCTTGCCATTCCATCGTCCCTATGTATATTGTGACCCTTGGGCGTTCAATGCTTCTGATTTCGCAAAATGGCCAAGCATCTACTTCCATCTCTGCGTACTGCTTCTCGTTTCACAACTTCCTCCCGCCCCGTTGTTCCAATCCCATCTCGATGCACATCACGACAATTCTCAATCACTCCAAGACCACGGCTCATGGAGATATCTGGTTTCTCAGAAGAGCAATTGTCCGTTCGTGATGCCATATTTAAGATCTGTTCAAAGTTCCCGGATGATTATTGGATGGAACACGATTACAACGAGACATATCCTCACGAGTTACACGCTGCTCTAGCAAAGGATGGCTGGATAGGCATTGCACTACCGGAGAGCCTTGGTGGTGCAGGGCTAGGAATTTCTGAAGCTACGATGATGCTACAAAGCATTGCAGAAAGCGGTGCTGGAATGGCAGGAGCTCAGTCCATTCACGCTAATGTCTACGCCACTCAGCCGGTATCGAAATTCGCGACAGAGGAGCAGAGGGATCGCTTCTTGACGAAAATTGTCAGTGGGGAGTGGCGAACTTGCTTTGGTGTCACCGAGCCAAATACTGGCCTGGACACTCTGAGACTCAAGACTACCGCCCTGTCCAATACCGATGGATACAGTGTTACGGGCCAGAAGATATGGATCACGAACGCTCAGATCGCAAATAAAATGGTGTTACTAGCAAGAACAACACCCATCGAAGAAGTCAAGAAACCAAGCGAAGGCTTGAGTATGTTCTACATCGATCTCAACAAAGGTGACCCAGGCCTAGAGATCAAGAAAATCCGCAAGATGGGAGGACGAGCAGTGGATGCCAACCAAGTCTTCTTCGACAACTACCAGATCCCCAAAGACTCCCTCATTGGCGAGGAGGGCAAGGGTTTCAAGGTCATTCTTCACGGCATGAACGCCGAGCGATGTTTGCTAGCAGGTGAGGCACTCGGTCTTGGATATGCCGCGTTGAAAAGAGCCACAGCCTATGCCAAAGAGCGAGTTGTATTCGGGCGACCAATCGGACAGAACCAAGCCATTCAGCACCCACTCGCTTCTGCTTTCATGCAGTTGGAAGCTGCCAAGTTGGCGACATACCATGCTGCAAAGCTGTATGATCGAAGCTCACCAGGCCATTCTGAGTATGATGATAGTATCACACAGCATCAGATTGGTGTTGCTGCGAATAGTGCCAAGTACGTCGCTGCAGAAGCCGCGTTCACAGCTTGTGAAAGAAGTGTCATGAGCATGGGCGGCATGGGTTATGCCGCAGAGTATCACGTCGAGCGGTATCTGAGAGAGTGCTTTGTCCCTCGATTGGCACCCGTGAGCAGGGTATGTCATGCTTCCAGTTTGACCCTTTATCGAGTAATATTGCTGATAATGCTCGCAGGAAATGATCATGAATTTTATTGGTGAAAAAGCCCTTGGACTACCACGAAGCTATTGAGAGCGAACATGAGCCAGCTTCAATAATGCGTGTAGCTGAGTCAGAGCCGAGATTCCTCTAATGTCACATTTTCGCCCGGATTTGTCAGGGCACGATCCTGTGAAGCTTTCAGCTGAGCTGGGCGATTCCTCACATCGCGCTCGCATCCTTGTCTCCACTTTTCCTCTAGGTCAATCATTTGGGCTTGCTCGCAGAGCTTGAAGTATATATCATCACCGCAGCTGGTACGAAGCACGAAGCACGTTCCCGATTCCAAACCGACTTTGAAAATTTGGACAATTTCACTGAACCTGAGGAACCTTAAAATGACTCTCACTGCATCTCAACTGGACGAGATCCGGCGACTGTGTGCTGCCGTCTTCCTGCCCAACAGCACTGAGTACGACGAAGCCTCAAGCCCTTGGTCTTTGTGGGCAGATCGGCATCCACAAATCGCTGTTGAGCCAAAGTCCTTACAAGAACTCCGGGCTTTGGTCCGATATCTACATGACCATGCCGACATCGATTTCTCAATTCGCAACACAGGGACGGGCGGTTCTTCTGCCACCGATGTCTGCGTCAACATGCACGGTTTCAAAGACTTTGATTGGGATTCAGCAACGGAGACTGTGACTTTGGGCGCCGGGCTGGCTTGGGGTGAAGTCGATAAGCTCATGGACGCCAGAACGAATGGTTACGGCTGTGTTGGGGCCAGATGCACGTGGGTCGGAGTCGCTGGCAGCGCACTTGTAGGAGGTCTGAGCTGGTTGAGCCATGAATATGGCATGATCTCTGATCCTCAAAATCTCCTCGATGCTCAAGTAGCTCTTAGCGATGGCAGAGTAGTCTGGGCAGCTGAGGAAGAGCCAGACCTCTTGTGGGCATTGAGAGGAGGTGAGCCAAGCCGAGAACCGTAACGCATCACCATGTTGGGAGTATCTGCTAACCTTCTTCCATTTGCTTAGGTGGGGGAAACTTTGGAGGTACTTACTGTCGTTTGCTGCCGTGAGACTACATGCTGACGGAAACAGTCGTCACGGCTCTCAAACTCCGAGCTCGCAAAGTCACTCCAAAGATCTTCGCCGGTGTCATTTCCATTCCATACTCTTCTCTCGCAGAAACATCAAAGGCAATCGCTGCCATGCGTCGCCGCACGTCAGATCCAAAAGTCGCCATGCACGTCATTAATCAAGGCCCAGGAATGGGCGTCCCCGATCAAGGAGCCCGTCCAGATATCGCAATCATGCCAATCGACTTCCGAGGCGAAGCTCATGCTCGCTCTGAGCAAGGCTTCGCATGGATCTGGAAGATTCCTGGCGCTAAAGAAGTCGTCACCATGGAAACCACTATTCAAGCAGTGAATGCTTTGGGCGATACATTCAAGTCATACCAAGGCACAAATATGTTTTGGCTCTCGGCGCCACTAATCAGTGACATTGACGACGAGACGCTGGTGAGAGCGTGGAAGTGGTATGAGGACTCGTACAATATCCATCCGGGCTTTGGAGTGGCTAGCGTAGTGCTGTTGGAGTTTATGCAAGAGGCACGACCGTACTCCTCCTTTCTACATTCTTCAAGGACTGACTTTGATACAGAAAGCATTCGACTCAACACCTTCTCGCTCTTCCACCGCCTGGCCACACTCTGGACATCGCCACGTCATGCAGCTCGTGCTTGGCTGCCATGCAGACTCCAAACTTCCTGATGGCACACCCGCCAAACAGAACATCCGCGAAATCGTAATGCGACAATTTGCCAAAGCTGGACCGGAGATTGGTCGCGAGAGTAACACGGGCGAGTTTCATGCTGGCTTCTTACACGAGTGGAACGATCTCGAGCAGGTCTATGGCGAGAATTATGAAAAATTGAAGGAGTTGAAGAAGAGATATGATCCGGGGAACAGATTCAACAAGGGGGTTGATCTGTTGGCCGGGAAGGTTACAGAAGGAATGACTGTGTGATTGCCTGACATGATGCAGGGACGGGAGTGTCTTCATATTTAAGTGAGATGGCAGAGAGAAGTTGCGGTCGCAGATAGCTACGAATCTGATGCGAACATGGCACCCCTCCTCCATCTTCCTCTCGTCGTCGTTCTTTGGTGCGGCAAGTGACCATCTCCTACTGGAGGGGCAAGACTCGTACGAACTCGTGAGCATCTACTGTGTATGGACATAGGTATGGTGAGGCTACGCGAGAACATGTAAGTGATCAATTCGTGGTCGTACTAAGGAACTGACTGCGGAGGAGGGGAGGCCGTTCTCGTCGGTCGGAACAATCCAAGATGACTTTGGTGGTTGGCGGCCAGTTCCAGCAGACGCATGACTAGAAGAGTCGATGTTCATTGGGCGACAACGGGCAGAAGACACTTCTCAACAGTGCAGCGAGCGGCAGAAGGTTGGGATTCCGCTAGTACGATCTGATCGAAGTAGGAATGTTGTACAGCAAGGTTTTTACATGTACCCTGCCAGACAAACGAACTTCTCGAGCATCCTGTCCCTGCCGCTCTGGCCATGCCAACCATCTTCGTCTTCTACACGCACTTTAGCAAGTTGACACACCATGGCCGCTCGTCCCAAGATTGTCCTGCTCCAATTGGACGATGGTGTGCGGGCGATGTTAAATGATTTCGACCAGCACACCCTGAACAAGATCGGGACCAAAGCAGACGTTGAAGCAGTATCGAACGTCGCTTTGGCCAAAACGCTCTTGGATGGCAGCGAGAGACCTACTATCGACGCCATGGATGGCGCCCTGACACTGCCAGAGCACGCAGACTTGAGGGCAAAGGCGGTCACCTTCGTCCGTGAGTAGAGGCGTCAGCGTCAGTGTCGGAACTTGCTTCGTGATTTAGAAGTAACACACTGATTCCCAGGTACCGGAGGGATCATCATCTTCGGCGCAAGATTGTCTGGGAACAGTAGACTTGACTGGTATAAGAGGTTGTTCTCCGCCTTCTCCTTGCCGTGGGAATCGGGAGAATGTACGATGAAAGGAAGACCGCAAGACGCTCATTGGTGTCGGACATCTGCTGATCTCCATACTTACATCACCGCACGAACTTCGAGCTTGATACTGACATGCGGAACGTCAGTCATACTGACCTTGCACAGCGCTACAGTATGAAGGCTGTCCACCTCGCCAAAGTCGAGAAGACTGATGCGCTCTACCTGCGACCCGCCGGGTCACGTACTCAGTCAGTGGTGTTCGGTCCTACCTTGGTGAATGACATGACACAGACCCCTGCTGCTTTGTCTCTCGTTGTCGAAGGCAAGGTTGACTACATTACAAATGTCAATTTTGAGGTTCAAACTGAGAATGTCGTGCTGGCTATGCTGGGACTAGCTTAAGGCGAGAAGGATGCCGCGAATACTTTGATGGCATAACGCAGAAACCTGACTCGCAATCCAACGGTGGTGCTATGACCGTACGAGCACTCGACAGATGCTGGCAAACAGACTTGTAGACAGCCAATTGTTTACATTAGGGAAGAGGCTTACAATGCTAGAAAGTCTTGCCCGTTTTAGCTGTCGAAAGTTGGAGTATCGTTCTGCAAAGCCCACATGTTCCACAGCTTAGTCGGACTCTCTGACGGCGTGAAGATACTTTCTTCGGCAGGGTAGTGATCTGGCGGCAGTAGCGGCTCATCTTGTATCGGTAGATTGGTCGTCCCAGGCTCCGGGATAAGCATGGTCTCAGCAAGTCCAACAGTCAGACCTTGTGATATTGTGGCTTTCTCCAAGCGCGATAACAGCGCATCGAATGATGCCTTGGCGATCTGCGATGCCACAGAAGAAGTGGCTGGCTCCGTGACGAGGAAAAATGGACCACGCATAGACTTGCCGTGGCTTCTGTTGCTTGTCTGTCCCGGTTTGCCATTGGCGAGCAGGTGTGGAAGGGCAATTCTGCTCGTGATGTGCAACAGTCCAACGCTTCGGCTCCAGGTCTCTTCAAGATCGGTCTCGTCCAAGTCCAGCACGTTCTCTGCAGCTTGGCCACCCTCTCGAAGCTCAGGACAACATAAAACACCCTGCAATCCTGGCCCACTCTTCGTCGCCTGTTGTAGGGCGTTCTCGATCTCTGACGTAGTCCACTTATCCTGCATATCCACACTGACAGTCACCTCCTTCCTCATCTTGCCCAACAACGCAAACACATCCATTCTCAATTGCTTCAGCGCCGGCTCTTGGGTTTTGCTGGCTGCGATCACAATGCTGCTGAGAGCTTGTCTGTGCAGCAGAATCTCCACGTAGGATAAGAGTGATGGATGTAGCTGACCCTGGGAGAATATGAAGAGGCCACCTGCCGGTTCAGGAGACGCTACAGTCGGAGGCTCAATGGCCGTTCGAGTTGGCGTCTGAGCGATAGGTATAGGACTGCTTCGATGACCATTTGGAGCTTTCGTTGCGAGATTTGACATGTATGAAGGCGTATAACTGGCAGCACGACTGGATGGTCGACTGTTCGAGCCATTGATGGCATTCGTTCGGCTCTCCAGATGTGACGGCTTCCTGCTTGAGGTGTCTGATGAGTAGACACTGCTCGTTCTGCTGTTCTGGTCCATGGCTACTTGTTTATCGAGTGTACGTGGTGGACTGCCTATCAATGCTGCAGTTGCATACGAGAGGATGTACTAGGCCGCGGAAAGAATGCTAGAATTGTAGATTAGAGGACAACAGGGACGGAAAACCATACCAATGTGAAACGTAGGGTGGCATTGCCGGTTACGGTCGTGCGTGGGTGACGCGTGAACACGGGTTCCTCGACAATTCCGCGAACATCGTGCGGCGACAGATCCTCGTACATCCCCGACAGGTGTTGTCGAACGCCTTCGGAATTGTCGCCATGGTCCCGGCCGTTGTTCCGCATGACAATCGAGCGAAGAACCACACCAAGGAAGTATCGACAGCGTCGAGAATTGAAATGCTATCCCCAATCTCCTTCAGATACCTGCTAACCGTTTCAAGCTGGTCGCCCTCATGGACAGAATACTAACGCGCTTGTCTTTGCTACTTAGGATCTGATGCATGGCAACTAGTCCATAAGTAAATGGGATGGGACTGAGGCTGAACTGTTTTTGCGCAACTGCACAACTTACATGGCACCTCTTGAGCTGAAACTGTCGGCTGTCTTGCTGAACATCTGCCACTCCGATCATAAAAGCCAGGAAACATGAGAAAAACCCTCGTCTTCCAAGGCAGAAAGGCATGTATTCAAGAGCGTACTACACAGTGAGGCTCCTATATCCTTTCAAAGCGTGAATTCCAGTCTATTACCAGCATAGTCTCTCGCAAAGAATCTCTGCGGGTACTCCTTTCCTTGAGCACCACTATTGACATCTCCCGGGCGATCAGCTTCAGTCGGTGCTGCGTCTCCACCACGCTCAAAATGCTCCCATATCCTCTGCCGTAGCTCAAGTAGGGCGTCCGGGGACTCGATTCGAAAGCATGGATGTCGAGATGATTTGAGAGGCTCGTTGGGCCCAAATGCAACGTGGACTTGCTGTCCCGAAGAACCAATATCGAACCTTTCGAGAAATTCAGTCACGGAAACATCTTTGCTCAAGGTGTGTATCATTACCAGGCTAACGTCCCTTTCTGACGTTCTGGAACTGGACGGGGTATCAATCCTAAAGTCTCGCCATAGAACGCTTGTGCTTGGCCGAGAGTGCCTGCTGGCACGAGAAGATTGACGTGGTGCAGCCCGGTGATCATAATTCGTTATTCATGAGGTTGTCAGGTGGATCAAGATACAGGAAATGCGAAGTCTTCTGCCGATGACAAGTGTTTACGGGCTGACTCTCATCCGGAGCAAGATGCTCCTCAGAAAGGTGGGGTCGTGTCGGATATACTTGCCGCAGTCCAGTCCTACGGTGTGCAGATACATGTATCTGAACGACAAGAGCAAGGCTTCGCTTGCTGTGATAAGCCCTCATATTGTGTCAGAGGTAGGATCGTGACAGTGAGTGTCAAGACCAAGTCTCCGTGAAGCTCGCAACTCGACAGCACTCCTGTTTGAAAAGCCTGTGTTGTAGATTCATTGTGGGTCGTGGAAAATCATATCCTCGAGCAGGCAAGACTACACGCATGATGGCCCAATCAATCATTCGATAGAGGCTGGGTTCCAAGTTCGAGAGAATGCAAAGAATGGAACGTTTCTAACAACCATTTCATTCCCGCTTGTAGCTCATGATCTGTCGTGGTTATACTAAGCCTCGAGGAGGCGCAGTGAGCGCCAGTCATCGCCTGGAAGTCCAGAGGCAACAGCTCGTGTGGACAGTTGAGATGTCGTTCGACTTTCGATTGGCCTATGGAGAAACCGGAGTCTATGGTTGCAGTGCAGCTTTTCTCTGTGGTCCTTCGACATGTATGTTTGGCTGTTCCTGTAGCAACCTCGTAAAGCCATTTCAGTCCCTACCGAGTTTCTACATGTAAATTGTGACTGGTGTGCAGCTGATGGACGAAGCCATTGAAGGTTCCGGCTAGACATAGATTGCCTTATGGCACGCGAAGGTGTAATTCGGATGGGGTCATCGACTGGCCATGGTGAG
The DNA here is from genome assembly GCA_002785985.1 of Microcyclosporella mali. Classification (NCBI taxonomy): domain Eukaryota; kingdom Fungi; phylum Ascomycota; class Dothideomycetes; order Mycosphaerellales; family Mycosphaerellaceae; genus Microcyclosporella; species Microcyclosporella mali. The sequence continues at coordinate 193,844 of NHNU01000001.1, forward strand.
GTGAAGGGGATTTTTTCTTTTCTTCTGCGCTTCGTGGTTCGAGGAGGTTCAATACGACTTTGAGGAGTATTTTTCCTTGATGGAGTCAGTGCAGACAGATTGATAACGCTAGACAGTGATTGGAGATAGAAGTGCGATGGTGAATGTCGATAATATACAGTACAACGCGTCGCCAGGGGTTTCAGAAGCGTGGCGATCTCTGGGTTCAGGCCAGCTGCCACAAGGGGTCACTCGCCGGCTCACCACATCGAAAGCTGCGCCGACTGCAAGTGTCTGTGGACTGCGCCTCTCTTCTCACAAGGCCACGGTACTTCCTGTCTCATGTAACCGAGACTCCGCTACGTACCCATTCCATCCTTTCACCTCGCTTCCCCGAAGAACACTTCCTCTACAACCTTCCACGCCGCCGCATCATCTTATACCACCATGTCTGGTCTACCCCCGCCGCGCATCAATACACAGGACGTGCAGGGTCAAGATACAGTGTCAGGTATGCCAATTGCCGCAATGGCCTCGCGGAAGTTGACGAATGTCTAATGGAAACTCCCCAGAATCCTCAGACGACCACTTCTCCTCCGCTTCCGAGGGAACACCCAGCAATCCCAACCGCTTGAGCGCAGATGGATCGCAATCGCCTATACCCTTGACAAGAGTAGAAAGAGTAGACGACACGCCCGCACATGGAGAGGTCCCAGGGACACTTGCATACGAGATGCGGACGAAGGACGCTGTGCCAGATGAGGTCGAGATTGTCCCAGAAGGCAGAAGGTCTCGAAGTGCCACTGCTAGCAGGAGCCGCTCTGGTTCCCATCTGTCAACTGAGGACAGACCCTCGACGCCTGGTGGATCACCTGTGCCGAAGCTAGTCGTTGACAGAGTGGACGACAAGCCGGCGTATGGCGAGGTCGATGGCACCGCTGCCAAAGAGATGCGAATGGCTGATGCTTCGCCTGACGAGATCAGAAAAGCTCCTCCGGTGGCAAGAGACGGTAGGTGAGTCGGCGCAGCTCGGAATGACAAAGTACCATACTGATGAATACTAGTGGGCCACACTTAGCTCAATCAGAATCCGAAGACCGACAAGCTTGGTTTAGGTCAATGTGGGAAGGCAAAGCACAAGAGGAGCCCGAAACGAATGAAGAGACACCGAGCGACGCTGACGAAGGAGATGACTTTGGAGACGATTTTGACGAGTTTGCAGAGGAAGGCGGCGATGACGATGATTTTGGCGATTTTGACGAGGCCACGACTCCGGCTGCAGCGCCTGAATCATATCCTTTTTCTCCAGCAGCTTCAAACATATTAGCAGGCCTTGTAAGTAGACTCTCCCATGGAGATTGCAAAGGCATTGACTGCATTCACGACTTCCGGAACTGACCGTCACAACAGCCTCCGCTGGATCTCAATACAGGGCTTTCGGGCTCTGGTTTCGAAGATGCAATAGCGCCATACCTCGACGCTATCTTTCCAGGATCAACACCGCCTCCTGCATCAATACCTCCCCTGGACATGGCAAATAGTTCACCTTTCCTCTCCGACCGGTCCCTTTCCCTATGGCAACAGCTTGTATCTCCACCCCCCATGCAGCCGCCAAATTGGACGCGCAGCAGGATACGTCGCCTGTTCCTCGTCTCCCTCGGGGTTCCAGTTGACCTAGACGAGATCCTTCCACCGTCCAAACAGAAACGTCTGGTCCTGCCCAACATTAACCTCTCGTCACCACGAGCTTCAACAGCTGCACTGGACCGTCTTAAACAAGGTAGTGCCAACGACTCATCGACCTCTATCGACTCCAAAACCGGAGCACCGAGAAAGTCAAAGCGAACAGCGACTGTAAAGGGACCTCCACCACCGCCTGAATTTGATGCCAACACTGCCATGCTGATATGCAGGACGACGGAAGAAGCAATCAATGGCTTCGCGGATGCAGAGCTGCATGATCATGTTTTCACATTGGAGATTATGAACAAGAAGGCGAGTGCAGTGCTGGAATACTGGCTGCAGCGGAAAGACGATGGGTTGAAGGAGAAGGAGGCTTTGGAGGGTGTGATTGAGAATTTAGTGGGCTTTGTGAAGGGGAGGAGGGGCCGATAGAGCATGGAAGCCTCCGCACGGCACATTATACTGCTTGCTCGATATTGTACGTGCAATGCAGTCTGCTCTCACATCTCTTCGACTGTCGTGGGCCTGGGTCTTTGAAGACGGAACAGTATGTTTGTAGCATTCGGTGTCGGCGAATATTCACCGCCGTTTACTGGCAATTTTCGTGCGAAGGTCGGCGGGGCGGGGACACGTTCGTGTTGACGAGGTCGAGGATGTGATTGGCCAGCTGGCCAAGTTAGAAGGAAGATCTGGAACAATGGCGGGAAAGTATGGTCGACACAGGAAACCGTCACGTTCTGTACAAAACACGAGAATTGACGACACATTAGTAGCATACACGCCGATGTGAGACATTAGCACCACAGAAGTGACCAGTAGAGCAGAGGAAGTACCTCTGATGGTGGGAAAGGGAGGGCACGGGGAGATGAGAGATTCACGTCACTGAAGAATCGGCCCGTGCGCCAGGGTCCCAGTCCACTTCTATCTTGTAGTAGGAATCATTACACCCTTCTCTATACGACAACTCACCCATCCCAACGCTATATCCTGCCCTCAGTCGCCTCCTCACGCTCATCCCACCCACGAGACCCGATCAAGGTACGTTGTACACTGTTCTTGTCTCTGCATCGTCCCTCCGTGGGCGCGCCTTGGCGCCGCTTTAGCATCCAGCAGATTCCGCAGCCCACGCACCGAGAAGAGACGGGATTGGAACGATTCGCTCAAAGAAGGCGAGAAGTGCCACATGCCTATACAGTACAATGTGGACGCGCAGGCGGAGTATACAGGACGCTGGACATAGTGAGCACGTGGCACTTGCGATGCGACTTGCTCCTGCTCCTGCTCCTGTCCTCGGCGGTCAATGACTGGCGGCTTCTTGCTATCATCGGAATGAGCTATGCCAGACGACTCAGCAGGTGCAATCTGCCTGCCGCCGCCGCTTCAGCCTTCACGCGCCATGCAACCACCGTCAACCTCTACATCTACATCCGTGGATGCTCGCTACGATTGTCTCCCTTCATCCCCTTCCTACAGATACTGTGCGATCGACTGACAACTAACTTCTGGCCCTCAGAAATTGAACAAACCTAGTCGTCAATATGGGCTACGAAGACTCTGTCTACCTCGCAAAGCTTGCTGAGCAGGCCGAGCGCTATGAGGGTAAGATAGTATTCCTCCGATACCTTGTACGCCGATATTGACCCCTGCGACAGAAATGGTTGAGAACATGAAGGCAGTCGCCTCGGCTGATCAGGAATTGTCCGTTGAGGAGCGAAATCTCCTTTCAGTCGCGTACAAGAACGTCATCGGTGCTCGCCGTGCGTCCTGGCGCATCGTCACCTCCATCGAGCAAAAGGAGGAGAGCAAGGGCAACGAGCAGCAGGTGTCTCTTATCAAGGAATACCGCCAGAAGATCGAGGCCGAGCTCGCCAAGATCTGCGAAGACATCCTTGAGGTCCTGGACAAGCACCTGATCCCCTCGGCTCAGAGTGGCGAGTCGAAGGTCTTCTATCACAAGATGTACGTTCATAGCATGCTTCTTGAATGCGTCCGATTGCATGTTAATAGCGTTTCTACTACAGGAAGGGTGACTACCACCGCTACCTGGCCGAGTTCGCCATGGGTGACAAGCGCAAGACGTCTGCCGACAAGTCCCTCGAGGCGTACCAGGCTGCCACCGAAGTTGCCAGCACCGAGCTCGCCCCAACGCACCCGATCCGCCTTGGCCTCGCCTTGAACTTCTCTGTCTTCTACTACGAGATCCTCAACTCTCCCGACAAGGCCTGCCAGATGGCCAAGACTTCCTTCGACGAGGCCATTGCCGGTACGTCAAAACAATGAACGGTGCATTCATTCGATTCCACAAAGCTGACCAGACTTACACAGAGCTCGACACGCTTTCCGAGGAGAGCTACAAGGACTCCACGCTCATCATGCAGCTACTTCGTGACAACTTGGTGAGTGCAATGACGAATTGACGTGTTGATGACCAAGCTGACTCTCAGCAGACGCTCTGGACTTCTTCCGAGGCCGAGCCATCTGGAGAGGCGGGCGCCGCGGAGGTTGAGTCGAAGGACACAACCGATGCACCTGCCGGCGAGGAGGCCAAGCCAACTGCATAGATTCAGCTCAAGTGTGTTCCCAAGATACATCGACGGTCGCTCCGGTTGAAGCAGTGAGTTGCTCGGAGCTGGAAGAGCGTCTCTCTTCTTGGAGACGCAGTAGAGTTCGGAAGAAGGAGCGCGACGAATTACCCTGCATTACCTTATGCCTCACAGATCTCACGCCTGATAAGACAACACACCCAAAAACACCTGAAAGTTTTGATCCGCTTTTGCATTATTTCACGGTAGAATGTGTGCTCGGTGCGTGTAGGGTGGTGGGATGTATTGACGCGATTGACCTGCCCAAGAACTTGACGTGTCGGGACGACGGCACCGCGCATATGTGTACTAATAAGATGTAGGGCAGCAGGCAGGACACCATGTGGTTCGGAGATGTTCATGCTGGGGACGATCCCTGCATGGCTATCCGTTAATAGGCATGCGTTATGACGATGAAGGTAGGGACATGAAATTTGTCAGGTCAACGAGCCGGCAGGCGGTGCGAGGGACAAAGGAGTTTCAGACGATCGTACGGTAGGCCAGGCGGAATGTAGGTGAAAGAGACGGTTGGACGGGCACATGGGCACATGCCATTCCGGACCGAGTTCTCCTGCCTGCACACATGGAGGACAGAGACAGGACCATGCGTGTCAGGGCGGGATTGGAGATGCTCGGACCATTTTGGATATCTACCTCCATGAGGTGTACTTTACTAGTAGAGCTAGTAGTAGAGGGGAGGATAGGTGGAAGTGCAGGTGCAGGTGCAGGTGGAATGGGTGACAGTGGCGAATTTTAGAGTTCACTGCAGCCCCTCGCGAAGCTGGGAAAGGACGGGAGAGGAGCTGGAGAGGAGGAGCTGGCGAGGAGGAGCTGGAAGTGGCGGAACAGCACTGGAGACACGCACGACTCGGTCCCGTCCAGTCCTCGAAACCCCAAATTACTACTACTGCTACTGCTGCTCTATTCTCTCCCTCCTGCACACGACATCTACACTTCGAACCATTTATCCAACCACCAACCAACCAATACCTCCATCTCCCATCTCCCCTTCATCGTCCGTTTTTCGCGCGCGCGCTCTTGCCGGAGTTTTCGTGCTTCGATTCCGAGTCTTGCTTTCGTCACGCATTCGTCCTTTGGAGGGCTACGCACCGCACCGCACCGCACCGCATCGCATCGCATCGCATCGCATCGTCCCCAAGCACCACCACCAGGTCTACCACCACCACTGCGGGTAAGTCGCGCGTCTCATTACTATCATCTTGACGAGACAAACCCCCATCTTCCTCCTCCTCCTCTTCCCTCTCCTACTACTACAGCATCAATCCCATGGCATTCGAAACAGGGCGCAGGTGGTAGGTAAGGCAGGCGCAGGCGCAGGCGCATCTACAGGCAGCTCGGGCGCGATCGGGCGTCGTTGCGGTCACTGTGCAGTGCTCTTGCCTGCGCACATCACAGATCGGCCGGCCATATTGCTTGCATGCAGCACTGCCGTCTGTGTGAGATGAGCCGCCTCCGCCTCCGCCTCCGCCACCGCCGCCGCCGCCGCAGCCGCAGCCTCCACCACCACTGCTCGCGCTCCTGTTTCTACGCACTGCCAACCCTTGCCGTCGCCTCCGAAATCCCCAAGCCCAAGCACGAGTCTTCCTGCATTCAGCAGCAGAACAATCCGCCCGTTGTCATCTGACACCCTCCACCGCCGCCTTCGCTCCCACACATACGCACACATCCACACCCACACCCACACCCACACCCACACGTACAGACACACCCACACCTACACAGAATACCCCAGAACCCGCAGCATCCACAGCGCGCATCCAGGTACTCGGCGCATCGCATAGCACCCGCAGCAGCTCGCAGGGCTCGCAAGAGGTGACTTGTCCTTCCTGCCTCGCTAGTACGGCTTTTAGCCTTCCCTCGCCCTCGCAGCAACCAGCCGCCTCAGAGTCCCACTTCTTTGCAGCATTGGTCGCGCACCCATTCGTCCCCAGCGCGCCGGCTCACTCATTTCTCTCTACAGAATTAGGACCCCTCCCCGGCAAAACATCCTCTCCTCCCCCCAAGCGACACTCTTTTCGCCCATCTCAGGCTTCACTTTAGCGAGAAAGCGCCGGATACTCTTATTCGTACATCTCTATTCGCGCGCGCGCCAGCCACAGCCTCTGCTTTCGCCATCCTCAGTCCTTTGCGACCTCGAATTCCATCCACGCGTTGCGCAAGCCTCGGCTTCAGACCAGCTGAGCCCATTTCCTACTCTTCACGAGTCACGGCCGGACAAGCATACTTATTGTCTTTACCATGTGCGTCATCACTCGCCACTTCCTCCACCTCACTTGCTGTCCTCACGGCTCGCGCTGCGCATGTGCTGACCACTTGAGATAGAGCAACCTCGTTTACGTAAGCACACACGCGACTTCGTACGACATATTCCGATCATCAATCCTCCCACCACCGCAACAATGAGCTTCTCCAACTTTGAAGGTGGAGCCCAGCCTCCTCAGCAGGGTTTAGAAGAGCAAGGTGGATTTAGTGCACCAGCTGGTACACCTCAGCAGCCACCCATGGGCAGCCAGCAGATGGATCCAAACCAACAACAGTCCCCCTTCCCTGGCGCACCACCACAAGGCGCTGCGCCAGGCTCATCTGGCCCACAACCCGGTGGCGATCAGAAGACAACCCTCTGGTAAGTGCTATCACGTGCGCGCTGCAAATGGTGAAATATTTGCTGAGATGTGAGTCAGGATGGGTGAACTCGAGCCATGGATTGATGAGAACTTCGTGCGAAGCGTGTGGTTTGGTATGGGCTACCAGGTCAACGTCAAGATGATTCGGGACAAGTTCTCGGGGTGAGTACATTTCTGTCAGCATTCTAGAGAGCACGTTTCAATACTGACGTGTTTAGGAGCAATGCTGGATACTGCTTCGTCGATTTTGAAAACCCAGATTCGGCTACACGCGCTCTTCAGCTCAATGGTCAGATGATCCCCAACTCAAACCGTCAATTCAAGCTCAACTGGGCTTCTGGAGGAGGCCTGGCCGACCGCAGCCGGGACGAGCGCGGACCAGAATACTCCATCTTCGTCGGCGATCTGGGCCCAGAGGTCAATGAATACGTCCTCATGTCGCTCTTCCAGGCCAAGTATCCATCGTGCAAGTCAGCCAAGATCATGACAGACCCCATCAGCGGTATGTCACGTGGTTACGGCTTTGTTCGCTTCGCAGACGAGGGAGACCAGCAGAAGGCGCTTCACGAGATGCAAGGCGTCTACTGCGGCAATCGTCCCATGCGCATCTCAACTGCGACTCCCAAGAACAAGAGCGGCGGTGCCGGACCCGGCATGGGTGGCATGCCGCCTGGTGGTGGCAACCCTCAAATGGGCGTGTACTCAATGGGAGCCCCACCAATAGGCTACTACGGTGCACCTCAGCCCATGAACCAGTTCACCGATCCTAACAACACCACTGTCTTCGTTGGTGGGCTATCCGGATACGTCACTGAGGACGAGCTGCGTTCGTTCTTCCAAGGCTTTGGCGAGATCACCTATGTCAAGATTCCCCCGGGCAAGGGATGCGGATTCGTCCAGTTCGTGCAGCGTCACGCGGCAGAGATGGCGATCAACCAGATGCAAGGCTATCCTATCGGTAACTCGCGTGTTCGCCTGAGCTGGGGTCGTTCGCAGAACAACTCTGGGCCAGCCGGTACCCCATATCGACCTGCTCCACCACCACCGGTTTACCCGTCGATGGGAATGCCTCCACAGCACCCATACGGCAATTTTGCACCCATGAAGGTAAGCGAGGAAGCAGAGCAAGGATATGGCGACCACGGACACTGACATGCCCCAAAGTAAGCGCATTTTCGTCCTTGATGCCTTGAGTGAGATTGCACTTTAGCGGGAGTTGGTCTGGTCGAACGATTCTCTACACGATCTGCCTTTTACTATCTGCATGCTCAAATCGCGTTTCTCACGACTATCCACGAAGGACGACACACACACACACTCTCAGACAGCATGAACGACTCGATCTCTCTTGGCATGATGCATCTACGGTCACAGGGGCGGTCAGACTGCTGGGATTACAGAAAAGTTTCCTTTTTGTTTTTTGAACACCACTTGATCACTTGCTTCAACACCCGACCAGAAACCGACAACTGCCACCTCACTGCCACCATATCGACGCATCCTTTTCCCCTCCTCGACACCACCACAACACGGACCGATCCGATACTCCATCTGCTTCTGCATATATACTGCGACGGTGGGCGAACCACGATGACAACGACCAAAACGGGAGTTTGTTTTTTCCTGTATAACAGTGTAACGTGCTCTGCAGTACCTGGCGCTGCGGCGGACGATGGGGTGGTTGTGGTATTACATTCACTGTTATTCTTGATTTATTAGCTGGCAAGACAAGTGTAAACCTTCGCGAGGAGGTGTATAATCTGCTCAGGCAGCAGTTCGGCGCGGTCAGGCAGAAGCAGCTAATCATCAGAAACATTTTCTCGTCATCGTCGTACTGTTCATGTGGCCCTGTCCGGACATGTGGTGGTTGGAGACGTTGTTTCGTGTAATAATCAAACGTTCAACGGCTGATTGTAGGTGGCAGGGCCGACTCGAGTGAATGATTTCGTCGCGCCTGCCCTGTCCAGAGTTTGGACTTCGCGCCTTCCAACCGCACCTTTCACTCTCATAAAGCACGCCTTCAAACACACACCCCTTCCTCGATCGCGCGGGACAACCACCTCTCGCGTCTCCAAACCTTGTCGAGTCTTGTTCTGACCTGTAAGCTCCACTACTTCACAGTACAATTCACCAGTCTGGGCGCATCAGATCCATGCCACCTCGCGAACCAGCAATATGCGCTATGAAGACTGGGATGTCCTGCTCTTCCCTGGTCCCGAAGCCGAACAACCGCAGATTCCGCTCAAAGAGTTCCGGACCACGTGCGTGGCTGTTCGCGACAGGCCTCTCGAAAGATGCGTGGAAACAAGGGGTAGACAGATCCGGGCACGCCCATGCATAGAGAGGTCCATGCTGACCACTGCGCAGTGAACAGTGCCGGCCCGTTGATGCACTGCTTCGTTCCGAGTCTCGCGGACGACGCGGCATTCCAGATCTCAGTGCATGCCTGGTCGACCAAGCACTTCCACTACCAGCAGCGGCCAGAGACTAGAGATCGCCTGACCCAGAGCTGGCAGGTCAAGGTCTTCGTCAATGGTGAACTCGTGAGGTACGAAACATCTTTATCTCGACACGTACGGCATTGGCAGATCTCATCCTGCTGATCGAATATAGCGTGGACACATTCACAGGCGATGCCTGGCCGAGAGTGGTACCCGACACCAGCAAGGCTGTGGATGTGCGGGAGCCTCTGCAGCTGCATTTTCCCAAATTCGACGAGAGAATCATGCAGCAACGCACTTGGTATGCGCACGATAATGCCGGCCGTATCAAGGTCGTCATTGCTGAGGGCTACGTTTCCGTTCGTAATGGCGAACCTGGCTTCACCAAGTTGATCAATCATGCCATCTTCAACTTCCAACCCGCGCCGATGGGTACGCACTTTTTAGCCTGAGGGCTTCTGACTCAATCTCACTGACTGTGTGCAGAGGTATTGCAGAACGCTGGCATTGCCTGGCCGAATGCGCTTATCTACAGGAATGCACTGTACTTGGATGAGATCCCAACACAAGGTCTCAGAGCGCCGACACACTTGCGCGGTATGAGTAACAGTAGCATCAAGTCCTCGCCGATCATCGCTCTTTCCCGACCACCTCCACCAACGCCGATTATGGAGTCCACTGAGAGCAGCCGGTCGACGTCTGCCTATTCGACAATTCCGTTCAGCGCCCTACCCCTGATTAGCAAGCCACCAACTTATCCAGACATGGACGACAGCAAGCCGGTGCAAGTGCGTTTGCCCAGCGACCAATTTACTAGATTGCTCCAAGCTCTCCAGCCTCCTGGAATCGACAGTAGCGCAATGCCACCTCCACGTATACCTGGGTCTATGGCTACTGTTTTTGATGAGAGCCAGCAAGGTCGTCGGGCGGATACTACATCGGACATCAGCATGCACGGTGACTGTCCGTCGTATCCTGAATGCACTTCTGTGGACGAGCAAGGCCACGTCGTCCATGTTCCAGGTATGTCCTGAGACTTCTAGAATGTTGACGCACATTGACAACTTTTCAGCACACGCGATCCGATCGAGAAAAGAGGGATCGAGCGACCTGAGCAACCGTGACTTTTTGTCCAATATTCTGAACCCAACCAGCCCGCAGGTCGACAATGAGACGACACCCACTCAACAGAAGTCGCTCCTCTCATCAAGCCCAGCAAGCGAAGGTCCGATGAGAAAACGCACGCGAGCATCGCTCAAGGTAGACCAATACTCCACAAGCGATTAGACACTCTCCTGACATACTTAGGCGTTGACAGTGACCGACGCCGGTTCGCCCGAGAAAGTTGACGGCGCTCCTAGAGATGACAGCAAGCCTGCTCGCAAGGTAAGCAGGGCATCCGCCTTGGAGAAGGAGAATGTTCCCGTGGACGACGCGATGGTTGTGGACGTATAGAGCATCTCTTATCAGAAAGTAGAGCTGATTTCAGAAAGTACTCACTTCGAAAGCGGTTGAGTGCTTATGCAGACGACTAGTGATATGACGGCTGAAGACCATTGTTGCAAAGGGGCATGTTACCAGACGAATGAAATGATGGGAAGCAAGGCAGAAATGGCAGAGTCAGGAACAAGGTCGTGGCACTATCGGCACCACTATGCAGCAGCAATAATTGAAATGGAAAGGGGTTCTGGGACTCGTCTAAAATTTCTGGCTTCGTCGGGACTTTCATCTTCATAGCTGATTATGCTGAGTGAATTGGTGGTGAGCGAGAGTTGGTTATGCTCTACGACTCTACGCGCTCGGAGGGATGCCTGAGACGATCACGTTAGCTTGCATCAATCAACAAGGGACTCCATCCACGAGAGAGAGCCAGATTTCAAGCTTACCAGAAGCCTGCTCGGCCATCTTCTCCTCCTCTCCGTGCTTATCACGACCCGCGGCGAAGACCTTGTCGAAATCATACTCGGTCCATCTGATGTCCGGGTTCAATCCCGCAAACTTCCATACGCCATTCACCTTCTTATACCAATGCAGATTGAAGCTGTGCGCGTGACCCTTGACTGCCACTTTCGTCAGGGTGGCATCGGTGTATTTCTGATGGGGGACGCGAAGTTGGTGGTAGCCGATGATCTCGTCGTCGGACACCTTCTCCCACTTGGTGCCGCCGATGAAGTGTTGCGTCTTGAGGGTGGGGTCGCCGAGGACGTGAGGGTCCGAGGCCATCTTGATGAACTCGTCGGCCGGCATGGATTCCCAGAGCTTGTTGAGGAAGGAGCGGTAGTCGATGCGCAGCGTCGGTGCGATGCATTTGCTGAGGCGCTCCCAGTCTTTGCTGTCGTAGCTGTCGGCCCATTCGTAGACGGCCGCCATGCAGCCTTGCATTTCTGGGAAGCAAGGAAAGAAGATGGTCAGTTTGAGAGGGAGGAGGTGAGGGATGTGAGTGTGCTGACGGGGGGTTTGGGTTGGTGTTTGGATTTTCAGTAGGTCTTCAAGATTAATTTGTTGAAGTCATTCGCATTGTTTTTTTGCGTCTTTCAAAACCGCATTGGTTTTCATCTTTTGATTGTGTGCTTTGCCGAAGAGGCTCACGGCGGGAGAGTTGCATTGCGGACTTGACTTACCCTCAAGGCTGATGAGCTTGACGGGTTCCAGCTGCGTTGGAGACATCTTTGCTGTTGTTGGACTGTTTCTGTTGACTGCCGAGTAGTAGAGAGTTGAAAGAGATCAAGTGCACACGTAGTCTGACAACGACGGCACGAGGGGTAGTCTTATTTGACTTCCACCTCGAGAGCTCTTCTCGGGACAGACTTTCAGGGTGCAGGACATGCCGTCCAGTCGTACATGGCCTGGTGTCTCCGCACCTTCTGCCCACCCGCTGCTCGCCTCAGTTTTGCAGACGCCGAGCGCGCGAGAGTTCGGACGTGGTGGGGCCGGACACGACGAGGCGTGGTAATCAATCCACCCCTCGCGACTTGTCTCGTTGCTGTGATTTGCAGTCATGACGCTGCTGAGCCTGGATGTGCTGATGTCGAGAAAGTCTTGTGTTGTCATCTGCGCCGATCTGCACCCGGTGGCTGATTTCAGAGGTGCTGTACCTGCAGCACGGCGGCGATGCTGAAGTAGAAGATGAGGTCAGCGAAAGAGTGGCCTGAAGCCGAGATGGCGACGGGAGTATCAAGCTTTTGCACACGTGATCTTCTGAAGCATGAACGCTTACCTAACTTAGTGGGCTTGCATTCCCGATTGGGCAGGATGTTGACGCGACATTGTTTACCACTCTCGGTTCCACCGATTCCAATACCCAGAAACGAGTACAGCACACGCCAGCCATGGACCACGAGAGCCTGAGGACGGCATCTACCTATCTGAACAATCTACTGCTGGCCAGAGGACTACTACGAAATGGCGATCCGATTGACTTCGTCAAACCGTCCAAAGAGAGTCGCGCACAAATCATCAACCTCGTCCACGACCTAATTTTACGCGAAGATCGCGACAAGGAGCAGCGTGAGGGAGCAGCACATACAATACGGCAGCTGAGATCGGAAGATGCGCTCAAGACGCACGAAATTGAGCGCCTCACGGCCAAGAGCGGGGATTCCGCGCGAGCAGCTGCTCAGGCTCAAGCGGCAGAGCGCGCTGCTCATGCAGAGGTCAAGAAGGTGGAGAAGGCGATGAAGGCACTACAGGATCAGGCTGCGAAGTTGAAGACGACATTGGCGCAAGTCAAGACGCAGTGCACGAATGACGTGCGGAAGCGTGATCTGGAATTGGCACGGTTGAAGACGCATTTGCAAGGACAGCAGAGGGGAAACAGAGTGGGCATGTCGGCGCCCAGCATGACTGTACGCAAGACGGTTCCCGAACCTTCAGCGCGCGACTTGGGCGACCCCGAGTACAACTTGAGACAGGAGACGACCGAATTCCTGACGCAGCTGAGCCAGAGTCTGAGCGACGAGAACGACAACTTGATAGGTCTGATACGAAACGCCTTGGGGACACTGAAAGATCTGCTGGGCTTGCCTGCTAATGTCAGACGACATCCGGACAGCGCTGTCGGTAGCATGGGCAGTGACGAGAACATCAACAATAGAAACCAGGCTGGTAGCAGTAACATATTGCATACGCTGCCCACCTCTTATGAAACTCTAGCAGCGGATCTGGAGTCGTCTTTGTCGCACCTGAAGACTGTCCTTACCAACCCAAACTTCGTTTCCATGGAAGAAGTAGAAGTTCGAGAAGAGGAAATTGCACGTCTACGAGAAGGATGGGAACATATGGAGGGTCGGCTGCGAGACGTGTTATTCATGATGCAAGGGTGGCTGAAGCGTATGAATACTGGTGAGAGCATCAATATCGAGGATCTTCGCTTGGGATTGGGAATTGTGTCTCCAGATCGTACGCAAAATGGCGAACATCGTATAGAACTCGGAGACCAGAGCATGGTTGACAGCGAAGCGAGCTCGATCAACTTGGCTATCGATGGACCAAGCGCACTTACACTGTCGCCTGTGCGGCCATGCAGTGCCGGTAATGAAACTACAAAGAGAAAGCGGGATGTTCTGGACCCACCAGAGTTCTTCGATTTGAGGCCGCCGGGGACGTCCAGCAAGTCTACATCGGTCTCGCCACCCAAGTTGAGATTCGAGCACGAGGATAGATCGACTGATCTGCTGCACACTCATGACGACGAGAGCGAGCAGCCAGAAGTCCACGTGATGACCATCGCTGAAAAATTAAGCGCCGCACAAGAAGAGGCCGAAGTAGCTGCTGCAGCTAAATCTACTAGGCGACCACCTCGCATGCCTGTTGTACTGAATGACAGTGCGGAGATGTCTACGAATGATGACAGGGACGAGGATACTCTGGGCAAGATACCGAGTCCGATGGGCAAGAGAACCAAAATTCGAGGAAGAGCAAGAAGGAGAAAGAGCACGCTGAGTCCTGAGGAGCTGGAGACGTTGATTTGTGCTGATGAGGGTTCGTAGTCCTCGCCATAGATTGTTCCTCGCTCAACGATGACTGCCTCACCGGTTTGGTTGCGAGTCTCGTGGTAGCACTGCAGACTGCCCCAAATTGGAGGTTGCGAGGAAGCAGCACAAGCACCATCGGCCTGAATGCTGCTTGCCGCGTGGCGTCTCGGCGTAATGTACGATATCACACCCAATGGAACAGTATCCTGGGCTTCTCTAGCATGCACTACATGATGTACTTCGGCAGAGAGCCAAGTATGCACGCAAGCGTCCCAGGCGACCTCGAGCTTGATCACTCGCAGTCGAGAGCAGAATGCGGGTTTGGGTTACCCGATCCTAGTCGTCCACCGCCACTGCACTTCATTGCAAGCTTGAATGAAGTTGGACTGCCATGATTCTTCTCAGCTCAATTCGTCGACGGTCCCTCAGAATAATGAGCGAAAATACGGTACCGTTGACGTCTGTGTAATACGACAGCCATAAAGCATGGTCGTTCGATTCTGACTCGCTCAGCTATGCGTGTATGTCACAAGCCTCGTCGTCCGGGGTGATCTATCGCTCCACAACCGCCCAGCCTCCGGTAGGCTCCCTAGCTTGTCGGCAAAGCGATGCAACGCCATCATGAGCAGAGATCCTGGCCGATGCCTGGGGTACTTGGTATATTACGGCAGCACACCGATATGCGGGACAGCCATCCCCTTCTCAAGTCATGCACTTTGCAGGATTGAAGTGCGCTCGAATGGCCAAAAACAGCTCCCTGCACGGAAGAGAGCTGGAAGGCATGCATGGCACTAACGTTAGGAGATGTGGAGTGAATGACCTGGGCGATGTGATTGCTGAGTCGGGACGGGCCGTCGAAAATGATCGTGCACTCAGCCAATGACCACACCTCTGCTGCCGCCGACTTCACCTGCACCACTGAGCAGCCTCTCTGTTCGCGCTCTGCTGCACCTCGCCAATAGTCCATCACCACACCAGCTCCCTGCACAACCCGGGTCGCTGCATTGTTGTGCGTTGCTGTGCGTGCTGCGTTGCAACGCTTACGGCGGGCCTGGGGCACGTATATACCTCCGCCCGATTCCTCTCCTCTTCCCTTTCCTCTCTTCAGCAAGCGTGTCAACCTCAAGGACTGGTCTTTGGTTTTTCTATCTTTTTTTCCTCCCTTTTTCATCTGCTAATTGTACAGAGCCTGGTGCTCCTCACTGAACATACTCGCCACTAATTATATACCCGTCCAAAACATCCCACCAAACCCCCAAAACTCCATACCAAGTGCAATTCATCCAGTCGCCGGCCGACTCTCCCACAGCTAAATAATCAGTCCTTGCTTGCTCAACACGACTTCCGACGAGTTCTTTGAGATCACTCACGAATTTTTCGCCCGAAGAAACCATACCATTTTCAAATCAGACATCTGTCACGAATAAATCATCATAATGGCCGCCGTTCAACTCAACTTCACTCTTCGCACTTCTGCCCAAGTCAAGACCGTCCATCTGCTCGGCTCCTGGGATAACTACAATGGCCAACTTCCCCTGTCCAAGGACTCCTCCAAGTCAGGCGGGTGGAAGGGAACCTTCCGATTCCAAGGACAGACCTTGAAGCAGGGCCAGCGATACTGGTACTACTACATCATCGACGGATACCACGTCTCGCACGATCCTGCCCGCGAGTCCGTCACCGAGCCCACCACTCAGCGAAAGCTCAACATCCTCGACATCCCCACCAGCAAGGCTGCTGAGACCACGTCGCACAAGTCCTCGTCGCGCCACTCGCGCCGCATCTCCACCAGCAGCGTCGCCAAGGGTCGCCCACTTTCGCAATCCGAGATCGTCTCTCCTCGCCCATACAAGCCTCAGGAGACCCGCAAGGTCCGCACCGAGCAATTCCAACAACCTACTCTTGAGCAGTTGACCGCCAAGTTCGCCGCTCAGCAGATCGAGGAAGACTCCGAGGAAGACAGCGACTCCGATTCCGACGTGGACTCCGATGTCCCATCCCTCAGCTCTCGCAGCAGCAACAGCAGCACACCCAGCTCTGTCTCCAGCACTTCATCCTGCTGCACTTGCGAACGCTATGGCATCACTCGTGCTGGTTCTCGCGTCAAGCTCGACTGCGGTGGCTCTCGCTGCGGCTACTCTGACGGCTCTGAGTGCAGCAGCGAGTCTGAGGACGAGGCATACAAGCGAGGCACCACTCGCCGCCACGGCGTCGTCGTTCGCCGCTAGTTGAACCACTCATGGGTCTAATGAAGAAGGCGAAGAAGTTTTTTGTCGATGTGCAGGCTGACGTCCCTCTCACCTGCCATCACTCTGCCATGACTGGCCATTCCATTCGCATACATATGTTTTGTTGGTTTCATCCCGCCATCGCCATTCTTGGACGCGGCGCTGCAACTCAGCCGGTCTGCTTTGCCGGCGTCGCGCCGAATGCGCATTCTCCGCTTAGGTCCAGCGCTCTTTGACCAGCGGACAATAATCCACGACAAGATCATGGCCCGCACTATGCGACAAGACCACTTGTCACATTGCCTCGCGGGTCGTTCACGTAGGAAGAGGAAGGCTGAAGATGGTCTTCAACAGAAAGGGCATAGGGGAGGGGGACGAAATGCCCAGCCCGAGCGCATTCGGATTCATCCTCTTGATGGTGACTCGACGAGGAAGCAAGGAGGGGCTCAGTCAAATGCAGTGGCCAAGACACGCCTGCCAGTTTCTCTTTACCAAGAGAGCCATGAATATGACTGCATCTGTTTTCCCTCCACCAGTTATCCTTGGACTTGTTTTGTCTTTCCGCTTGTCGTGATCAGCAGGCTTGACAGTGTAATGGCGTCGCACTGCTCTCCAACTGTTGCCCTCATCCCGATGAATCCTCATTACCAACAGTGCAAAACAGGACCGCAACCCGCCTCACTAAAAGCTCCGTCCTGATGGTGTCCTTCCACGCTTCAATCATATTCACTTATGTTGACACATCGCTGATTCATCCACAATGCTCCTTTTCCCAAAACAATCTTCCCACTCTCCTTTAAACTGACTTCTGAGCAAATTGAACGCTAGTCTACGCCCTCGATCCATTTCTCTCTCCCATGCTTGCGGACTTTTCACACTGAATTCTTCTCCAGCAGTCTCTTCTTCTTCTTCTTCTTCTTCTTCTGCTTCTTCTTCTGCTTCTTCTTCTGCTTCTTCTTCTGCTTCTTCTTCTGCTTCTTCTTCTGCTTCTTCTTCTGCTTCTTCTTCTGCTTCTTCTTCTGCTTCTTCTTCTGCTTCTTCTTCTGCTTCTTCTTCTGCTTCTTCTTCTGCTTCTTCTTCTGCTTCTTCTTCTGCTTCTTCTTCTGCTTCTTCTTCTGCTTCTTCTTCTGCTTCTGTTAGTTGCGCCTTCTAGACAATTGAATCCAGCATCCTCGAACAACAGGCGTTAAGATAAAAAGACAAGTACAAGAACAAGGTGGTGGCGTTGAGAAGAAGTTGTTCCGCGACAGAGAGAATGAAGCAAGAATTTTTTGGCCAAAAAAAAGGTGAGAGTCTCTGGGTTCTGGTCAGTTGATCGAGTCTTGTGAGCGAGATTCCGCCTCGCGTCTGAGGGATTGGTCATGCCTTGCGCTGTGTACGACGCGAATGAGGTAAGCTGTTGATTGATACGTGGCGTTCTAGTCAGTGAATTGAACATTTGCCTATGATCACTACACAAGGCGATATTATTTCCAGTGGAATTGTATTGGTACATCCGTGGTGCGAGAGACGCACATCGAATCGCTCGAAGTCGAGAGAACAAGATCGATGATGAATTTGTAATCATGGCTAGAACGCCGCAGACTCTATGTACCAACTCCCCGTATGCTGATGAAATTAAGTTTTGACCGCAAAACCTGTACCTGTACAAAGAATGCGCGCTGCTCGAAAGACCATGCCTCAGTCCAGCACCTCGTCCATATATCGTACAGCCATACGCCGCAGCGTTGTACGACCTGGCTTGTAGAACCTGAAGCGCGGCTGTCGAGAGTTCGTTCGGTAATAGTAGTATCCAGAATTAGAAGATTTGGCTGTCCTTGGTGTTGCATTGTAGTCGTACAAGACGCAAGCCGTCCTCATGGAGAATCGTAATACAGTAGTCTGAGTAGACCAACCCACTGCCGTCTATTGGATAACGTGCCAGCGGCGAGATGTATAGAGGTCTGCCGATCGATCTTGGTAGCCAGGACTTGATCCGAGTCAATATATCGCGGTGGAGCTATTTCGGATCTAGCGGCTGGCGATGAGTTTCGTACAGCGGCCCTATGCGGCAAGATGCTAGCATCCCACGTAGCAGATCGCTCGTTTGGCTCATTTCTGATGATGACTCCATCCTCCACTCGAATAACCAGAGTCTGGGAAATGCTGTCGACGAGCCGCAGTTTCTGGTAATGCATGAGATCTCGAATGCTGATCGCAGGCGTACCCTACAAGCACAGTTTTCTGTTGTACAGTGTGGCCTCGTTGTGCTCGTGCAGCGCATGGATCGACAGCATGTTTGTGATATATACATCGACAGACCGAGTACCGCTCGATGATTTGAATGCACATGTCGATCGAGATAGTCAGATCGAATCGGGAGGGTGGACAAGCAGCCTCGCGGCGGCGAATATGTGTTGATAAAGTCTGTAAATGCTGCACAGCAGGACAAATGGTCGAGTGCTCGAGTGAAAGAGGTTGAGTCTGGGAATATTGGTCGATTGTTGGAGACATTTCAGGCGAGATAGGCGGCGAAGATGCTTATAACGACATTCAGACTTCGAAGGAGGATAAGTCGGAGGCATAATAATCCTCACGACGTATCTGGTCTACACGCAATCCTCGCGAAGGGCCATACCGCCTTTAGCAGCAGGCTAGGCTTTCAATCTCATAGGTCGAGGGGCCAATTCACTGCGGCTCCATGAGGTGCAGTAGCGGCGTAGATGGAAGACGAGGGAGTCCATCCGGCCGAGCTGCCCTGAGCCGTGGGATGTAGCGAGGGTCGGTGTCTTGTCGACATGTGCGCCATGACAGGTTGACAGGTGGAAGGCCAGATATGCGGCCAGACCAGCGATCCTGCGCACATGGTAGCCTCAACAAGACACGGCGAAGGCACAGCATGATTCGCTGTGTGGAAAGCAGGCTAGGCGTTGGTGATGAGGCGACGCACAAACTACCCGTGTTCCGAAGGCTGTGAACCTAAATTTGTGAGGCCATGTCGACGACACGTGCTGGTATGCGGTACGCGATGAGCAGTTGAGTCGTATATGCCTTCCAATGAACGCCGCGGCGCACACTCGGCTGTCACGCGGCGACTGTTGCTCAGGGCTGCGAGATCTCAGTCAGCAATTAGTCTGCGGGTCTGCGTATGTGAGGCTCCAGGACGAGCCGAGAAGTGACGTAGTATGCTGGACGGCATCGGTCATATTCTCAATGCCATCTCGCGGACATGCACCCCATGTAGTCATCGCCGCAGTCGTGTGCAATTGATGGTGTGCCTGACTTGTCTGCTCGCCGGTGGCTTCTGATGGGATGCAGGCAGGCAGGCAGACAGGCAGACAGGCAGCGGTGAAGGGCAACGGCGGCGGCGACGGCGATGTGGTAGCAGGGACGAGAGTGGTGAGGACGATGGAGGTGAAGGAGTGCAGCTTACTTAGCATTGCCACGGCAGGCGCTCCTGCTGCGTTTCCCTGCCCTCTCCCCTTCTCTTTCCGCCTTCTGCTATGGAAGACGGCAAGGGAAGGTGCGAGCAGCAGAGGTAACTGCAATGGAAAGAGTCTCTCTATAATTGGCTACGTTCGTCAAACTCTAAACTGGGCGCGCCACGTCCCGTCTTCAGCCCTGCGGATACCACATATCGCGTGTCCCACCAGACGCAAGCATGTATGCATACTCACCAGGTCACGTATGTAATCCTTGGATTTCATCGTCGCATCTCACCCTCGCGGCTGACTCCGCATAGACGCGGCGGGAAGGAAGCCAGAGTGCACGAATCACAGTGGCTAGCCACCAACTGCTCTTCCCATCCACATGCCATCCCTCCTCTTATCTTGCCCTGCATATACCACACGTCGAATGACTGCACGTACATGCGCCGTCTGAGCACGCGAGTGAACCATCCTCGCGTCCGTCGCATCCTTCGTCACTCTTGCAGAGCCCCGACCCTCTGGCCTGGTAATCGAGCCGTCCCAGGCCGACACGCGGACACGACGTCTTCAGTCGCCATGAGATTGCACCCTCAAACCCTCTTGGTCATATTGAGTCTGGGCCGGAGCATCTTTCATTCGGTGCTCGCATGACTGCTTATGCTTCTTAACTCGAACATCAAGTGCACGAATCTCCAGAACCACTAGGTGACACACATATCCTTGTTTGGGGATCATTCCGCCAACGGATGAGCGTCCACGCACCAAGCACAGAAAGGCCACCCTGAGGTGTGCCATACCACGGAGCTATATCAAGAATTCATCTACCGCTAAGCCGTCTTTCTTCCCTTCGTGTACTGTGTTCTATGCAGAGGCGCAGCCAATTCCATCCATGTGACCTTGCACGCCTTCCTTCCGCCACCCCGCAAAGGTCCAGAACGATGCTCGGCGCACTCCTACGATGTGCCATCCACGTTCGCCTTACCGCTATCAATTTCCTGTGCCTTCGCCGGCAGTGGTAATGAATTCCCAGGTGCCGGGTTCAGAATCCGCGTTGCATCGATGAGCGGAGCCGCTGGGTTGATTTCCAGACCAAAACCTGGCTTGTCCAGCACCGAGACATCAAGGTACCCATTCACCGGTATCG
The DNA here is from genome assembly GCA_002785985.1 of Microcyclosporella mali. Classification (NCBI taxonomy): domain Eukaryota; kingdom Fungi; phylum Ascomycota; class Dothideomycetes; order Mycosphaerellales; family Mycosphaerellaceae; genus Microcyclosporella; species Microcyclosporella mali. Next base: position 214,926 of record NHNU01000001.1, read on the forward strand.
GCTCGTTGGTGAAGAGGTTTCCGAAGACGGGCAAGACGCTCTTGCCATCTGGTGAGTTCGCAAGATATTCCTGAAATGGACTGTTCGACTGTGACACAACAAAGTGATACGAGTATGGACCACTTGCATGAGGCACCACCGGAATGTCATATGCCGCAGCCATTGCAGACACCTTCAGAAGCTCGGTCATGCCACCCACCCACATCACATCCGGTTGCAGTATGTCCACATTGCGGCCCTCGATAAGCTTGCGGAAGCCATATCTCGAGAACTCGTGCTCGCCAGTGGTGAACTTCAAGGTGGGATGCGCGCGCTTAATCAGCGCCTGGCCGTCGAAGTCATCAGGAGACAGACACTCCTCCCACCAATCAATATCGAGGTCTTTGCACTTCTCTGCAAGCTCAATGGTGTAAGGCACGTTAAGACTCATGTAGCAGTCCACCCGCAGCGGGAAATCCAGGCCCACTTCCGACCTCTTCTTTCGCAGATACTCAATATTCTTCCGCATGCCTTCTGGCCCCTCGCCAGGACTGTACGGTAATGCCACTTTTGCGCCACTGAATCCCATATCCTTCGCCGCTCCTGGTTCTGGGCCCGTGCAGTAGAATGCCAACTTGTCTCGGGTCGCGCCGCCGATAAGCTTATACACTGGCTCGTTGCGGATCTTACCAAGCAGGTCCCAAATGGCCAGATCGATGACTGAGATGACCGCTACTGGTAAGCCTTTGCGGCCATAGAACATCGACGCTCGGTACATCTGCTCGAAGAGATGGTTGGTGTCGCGTGGATCTTGACACAAGTCAGTATCATCACTTCATTGATATGTAGCGAAGACAGAACTTGCCGGCGCCAATCAGGAATCTCTGAAAGTGTTCTGCCACCAACCAGCATGCAGGAGGACCCCCAAAGCCGGTCGCGAAACCTTTGGTGCCATCAGTGGCTTCAATCTCAACACAGAAGGAACCCAGCACGTTGATGCCCCAGCTCGTTCTTGACTTCCTATAGTCGTCATAGCCAGACATGGGCGTCGAGATTTTGGAGTCTATGAGCCAATGTCCGCCTTTGACATTATGATAATCCCCACCGGATCCTACCCCTTGTATGATGAATGTCTTGATCGCTTTGATCCTGGGGAAGACAGCTACGCCGCTCTTTCGTTGTGCCATTGCGGCAATAGGTTTGCTGCACCACGCTCTGAGGTCGCTCGATCGAATGGAGTCTGCAAATGTAGAGCTATGCAACACTGATAAGAAGGAAGAAATAGACGAGATACGCGTTGTTGAAAGGGCGATGGGGAAGAGTGGTTAGCTGTGTCCGACACTCTACCTTTAAGTCTTCATAGCAGCATAGTGGGTCCCTTGGCTCGCTTGACCGCGCTGGCAATACTGCCGACAGCGACATCATTCGGGACGCATGCTGCGATTCACAGTCAGTCGCGTTGTCCCTTCGACGAGGTGGTCACTTCCCCGCACCGTTGGCTACAAATAAGTTCGGCGAAGCTGCTCCCGCCTCGCTCTCTTTTTTACCGAGCTTCGCAACTCTAACCACGCCAGCATGTCTTCCGTGACGGCCTCGACGCCAAACAATCAGCTTATCTCTCCGAGGAACACCGGCACTTTCCCATCGAACACTGATGATGGTAGTGTCGGCAGAGATGACGAAGAATACGATGAGTATAGCGGCGAGGAGGACGGGGAGACGGAAGGGATCAGGAGTCGAAAGCGAAAAAGGCCCATGAGCGTGTCGTGTGAATTGTGCAAGCAACGAAAGGCATATCAATATCTCACCTGTCTCCTCCGGTGTAGCACTGACAAAGGCACAGGTCAAGTGTGATCGTGGTCAGCCTTCTTGTGGCTGGTGCGTCCGAAATGGCCAAATTTGTGAGTACCGGGAGCGCAAGAAGCCAGGCCTCAGGGCAGGATATGGGAAAGAGTAAGATTCCCCTCATGTTCTATTCTTGCTGGCAGTAGCATTTGACAGCTTTATCTGTAGATTGGAGGCCCGTCTCGGTATGTATGGGACCCCACAGAAGTCCTCGATTCACATTCGCTACCTAACCCCACTTGTTCGCGAACACGATACTGATAATGTATGTTCTCAGACAAGCTTGAAGGCGTTCTGAGCGGCCAGCAGCAAATTCTACAACAGCTTGCAAGCCATCTTCAGGGTGCGCCATCAAGTGTGCCATCTGGGCATACCCATACTCAGGCGCAGGCCGCGCTCTTTATGCAGACACCAGATATATATCCTACAGCAGCGGCAGTGCAATACAATCGCCTTCAATCGCAAGGAGGCGACACCAGTCCTCGTCAGCAGGATCATCACCATCACCATACGTCTCGTCCGTCGATCCATCTTCCACCCATATCAGGTGGCGATCTGTATGCTTCTACCAATCCGCCTCTCGAAACTCCTAGCCTCAACATACCCGGTACTGCGGACAACAACATGAAAGCCTTTTCTCAAGACCAGGACTTCCCGCCATATGACCTCTTATACGCACTGACGGATCTGTTCTTCAAGCATATCAATACGTGGTGTCCTATTCTGCATCGACGAAGCACACTAGACTCTCTCTTCGGCCCAAGCAACCTGGAGGAAGCCGATCGAGTTCTATTGCATTCCATCGTTGCGACGACGCTACGATTCAGCACAGATACTCGCTTGAATGATCAGGCTCGAGAGAGATATCACAGCACATCCAAACAAAAGGTAATCACAATGCAAACAAGTACGCGCGCTGGAGCGATTACACGAACGGTGAGGCTGACGTTTGACAGGTCCTCTTGTATGGTCTAGAAAACAGCTCCGTCAAGGCACTCCAAGCTTTGGTGATCATTGCTCTGGACGCCGTCGGATCCTCAAATGGTCCACCTGGATGGAATTTGCTTGCACTGATTACAAGAAGTGTCGTGCAACTGGGACTTGCTGTCGAGACAACATCGGCTTCCGTGTCGCCTTTGTTCCCGTCCATCTACACCTTGCGGGCGATGGTGCTTCCCGAACCTAAGTCGTTCATTGAAGACGAGAGCCGTCGAAGGCTGTTTTGGATGATCTACCTACTTGACAGATATGCCACAGTCTCAACAGCCTTCGAGTTCGCCTTGGACGACAAAGAGATTGATCGTAAGCTGCCATGCCGCGACGACCTCTTCGCCCGCAATCAGGCCGTCGACACTCGATGGTTCCAGACCGTCGAAGGAGAACAGCACGAGCTCAGTGAGATGAATCATCCTGAGAATCTCGGATCCTTTAGTTTTTACATCGAGATCGTCGGCATTCTATCGCAGATACACCGCTTTTTGAAGAAACCGGTGGATATCAGTGCCCTGTCCGATGTCGAGCAATGGCAACAGGAGTATCGGCAATTGGACGGTCGACTAAATTCATGGAAATACAGTCTGCCGAATGAGTATGGAAACATGTCTCGGTTGTTCAATGCGAATGGAGGCAACAAGATTGTGAACTGCATCTGGATTATGCTGCATACCACCTATCACACGTAAGTCCTGCCACATCATTCTGCCACTCTGCAAAACTCTCCACCGTAAAAAGTGGCACAAGCAGCACAGTAAAGAGACAACTTCACCGGTCGAGATCACACGCTCACCTTACCGTGCAACTAACGTCAGCACTTCTCTCAGGACCGTAATCCGACTGCACAGTAGCTCCGCATATCCCACCTCCCGATCGCCCATTTTCACACCATCCTTCAGCGCGAGCCAGCGCTGCCTCACCGCCGTCGAAGACATCTGCGCGCTGTGCACCTACGTCCGCAACAACGCCATGCTCACCAAGCTCGGCCCGCCCTTTGCCTTCAGCCTGTGGGTGGCCGCGCGCCTGCTGCTCGTCCACGGCTCCACCATCGACCGCCACGTCAACCCGGCCATCAACCCACTCGTCGACACGCTGCGCGACATGGGCGTCTACTGGAAGGTCGCCGAGCGCTACGCCACCCTGCTGCAGCGCGTCCTGGACGAGTACCACGAATCCGAACGCGCGCCCGTGGGAGCAGACGGCGTGCGCGAGACCCCTTCGACCGTGCGCATCCTGGCGGATATGCGAAGATGCGCGTATGATCTGGATTTCCTTATCTCCAGGCAGCCCAGACAGGTTTTCGGGGCGGGTAAGGTGACTGCGGCGACGCCGGCGAGGACTCCGGCGCCGAATGAGCTGGAGTATCTCGATGTATTCGACTTCTTCAATATGCCCCGGCTGCTCCCTGCCGGAGAGAATGGGATAAGTGGTGCGCTTCATGGTAGCGGGGACGGTGGTCCTGTGCCGGAGTATTTCATGGACTATCACGATATCAATGGCAAGAACGGAAATGACTGGTTAGTGCAGTGAAGCAATACCTATCGGGATTGTCGGTCCTGTGAGGGATCAGGTGCTGCAGAGATGAAGTGGCGCCGAGTCCATGCAATAATTCATAATGTACACACTGTACACAAGCTAAAACTTTCGCTGCTAATGCCCTACACCTCCGGCAACCCAGTCATTCCAAGCAGGATGTCCTGGCGGTGGAAAGAACCCGCCATCTGGTTGCTGGCCTTGCTGAGGCGCTTGCTCAGCTTGCTGTGCTTGTTGTTGCTGACCCTGCTGCTGCTGTGCTTCCAGTGCCTGTCTCCGCCTCTGCTCTGCCAGCCGCTGCTGTTGTTGTCTGTAATACACCAACCATGCAAGAGCGGCGATGAGCCCTCCAATCAGCAGTGTCTCCAACACGCCGTCGTCATAGTCCTCTCCGTCCTCCCAGTATTCGTCACCGCCGGGCATAGGATCTTGAGCGGCATCCCAGTCGTCCGGCTCGTAGTTCTCGTAATATGCTGCATCTGCTTCGAGAAAGTCGTTGAGCCACTCGGCAAAAGTTCTGCGTTTCCGCTCAGTCTGATCTTCTTCGATTCCATGGATATCACCTTTGGTGACTTTGTTCCACCACGAGCGCCAGCGAAGTTTGAATAAGCTCAGCTTGACTGGCAAATATGCTTCGTGGTTCGTCTCTAAAGCCTGATCATAGAACCGTTTGGCGAGATGGAAGTCCTGGTCAATCCCTACGCCATTTTCATGCATCCATCCCAGATTCCACATGGCTTGAGCTGATGCCAAGGTCTCCGCAGCAGTCTGGTAACAAGCGGCTGCGTTCTCCGGGATGGGAACGGTTCCAAGACCAGCGAGATAGTAGTCGCCCATCTTGACCAGGCTATCTATGTTGTTCTGTTTCGCAGAGCGAGTCCAGTGCACGAGTGCCAGCGCGGTATCTCCCATCGCGACGCTCGCACTCTTTTGCAGAGAAGCGAGCCAAGAGAACGGGGACCATCGTGGTTGTGTCTGATCGAGGAGCCAGGCCACATTCGCCTGCGCATTCTCGCTACCCTGTTCAGCGGCCATTAGATATCCAATGATAGCTTTCGACGTCTCTCCCTCTTCGTATGCGTCGGCGGCTTCACCCAGAGAAGACCAGATGGCTTCAGCCTTCTCTACCACAATTTTATAGAATGCAGCAGCGTTTCCACAGTTGCGCTCACGACCAATTGCTTTGTTACTCATTTCTGCGAGATAGTAGAAAGCTTCAATGTGGTTGTTTCGTGCAGCAAGTTCAAAGTACTTGGTTGCAGTGGCCGTGTCGCCTTGGTCGAGAAAGAGAACGCCGAGGTGTGTCTGAGCCACAGCAAGGTCCTGGTCGGCTGCTGCAGCAAAGAACTCAGATGCCTTGACGACGTCCTGGGTCACACCAAATCCATTGAGATGCATCAGACCCAAGCTGTACTGCGACAAGGCGTCTCCATTGGTGATGCCACGGGTGAACCAGACTTTGGCCTTGGGGAAACTTTGCTCCGTGCCTTCTCCTCGCAGGAACATGCGGCCCAGATAGCCTGCGGCTTTCGCGGCAAGCTTCTCGGTGGCATGGGGCACGTCCTTCCTCATCTTTCCCGATTTCGTCCAGAGTTCGCGGGCGACGTCCATGAAGTATTGCTTCGCAGTATCAAAGTCCCGCTTGAGACCTCGAGCGCCGTCGTAGTGGAGTCTGGCAAGACCGAAGGTGGCTTTGAGGTCGCCCTTTTGCGACTGGAGGTAAAGATATTCTAAGACATCCTCTACATCGGCGTAAGCGTCGCTTGTAGGACCACCCTGTTTTGCATTATGGCCTGCCGAAGCAACGCTCGCGCCTTCTCCATACACACCGCCGTCCTCATCGGCGATTCTGTAGGCATCTCGAACAAGACTGTGGCCTCCAGGTGGACCGGAGCGGTAGTAGCGAATGGCCTTATCCGCAACCAGTTTGTACCAAACTACAGCCTCGTCACAATGTCTTGGAGTGGCGACGCCTGTGAGATGTCGATACGCGAGTGTCATCTGCGACCTGGTGTTTCCTTGTTCCGCAGCAAATGTGTGGTAGAGCATGCTCTTCGCTTGATCTGACGGCACCGACTGGGCCAGGCCTGTCGCATACAGAAAGCCGACCATATGTTGAGCCGTGCTGTTGCCATCGATGTCCGCCAATTGCTTATATCTCTTGAAGGCTGCATCATAATCGATCGGGTGTGAGAAGTTGCCGTAGAAGCTCAGTTCGGCAAGGAGGAAGATGGCGTCGATGTCGTTATCATTCGCCGCGTCTTTCAACAGATTGACGGCTTTGGAAAGAGTTTGACCTAGTTTGGGCTGCGTGGAAGTCGACGTGGTGAGAAGGTTGGCCTGCTTAGGCGCATTCATGAACAATAGGACAAAGGTCTCCTTGGCATAGTATGCGAATGTGCCTAGAATGCCCTTCGGCTTGCGAACGAAGCGCGCCAGTTTCGATGTCGTCGGCGGCTTTATCCTCCGCAGTATATTCATCGCCTCTCCGACTGTGGGACTCTGGCTACGCTCTTCCAGGCCGTCTGACGCCGCATCGTTCCATTGAACTGTTTCCGACGTTGCGGGTGCTTCTTGCAGCACCTGCTGATCCTCGACGGCATGCTCGGGTGTATCGAGAGCAATGACCAAGGCGAGAAAGAAGCAGATAACTGTCAAAGCTGGTCAGTTCATGAGCTTTCTGGCAGCTGAGACCACAGGCTTACGGAGAAGGACGGGCAACGACGGTCGCCTCATCGTAATGTTGTCTGTATGGCAAGGCCTGAACGAAGCGGTATACAGGGCATGATACTCAACAGCACGCTTGAGCCGGCGACATGGGCGACGAGTGTATTGTCGTTGGTGAAGAGCACACGAGCAGATGCGAGTCAAGTGCCATGTGGACAGCTTTCTTGACATGAAGCCCGCCGCCGCGCTTGCGCCGTTCGCGTGTCTGTCATCATCGCCAGCGCACAGGCCATTCTCTAAAGATATACTCCGAACCCTACTAGCATCTTCCTGACCGCACCCGATAGTCATACTGACAATTATATGGCGATCTCCAAGGGTCGCACTATCTGCCACTACCATACACCGTGGTAAGTCTTCCAGCTATGTGGTGACTATGACGACGCAGGCTGTTATCGATTTCCCGCTGAACTCCAAATGATCATCTAAAAAATGGCATTCGTGCCCCATCAACAAACGGATCAACCAGCGCTATGTCGACTTGATGCAGACGGGTTCACCCAAAGTATCATGTCTCATGACTTATTGACGAGTCTACCATGAAGCCTGTCCCGTCTATTGCCACGCGTATCGCCTTCACTGGACGGACCATAAATTCATGATAAAAAAATAATGTAATCAATCGTAATGTCTTTCCTAAGCGATCCAAACAGCATACGCGCCGGGAGCCAAGAGTTAATAACTTCCAGCATGTGTCGCATTTGACATCGGACCTCGATGATCACCACTTGCAGTTGGCATGACCATCCAACGCAGTCGTGGCAGCTTTTCGATTGACCAGAGATTCAGCACCAATCCATGCATGTTGTTGTCTTGGCATGCCTCTGTGTCACTTGCAACAAAAACCACGACATCTATTCCACAACATCACATCGACAAATATGGCCGACTCAAGCAGTACTCAATATGCTCGTCTCGGGCTCGCCGCTGAATTGTGCAACGAGATTGTGAATTTCGCATCTTCACTCTGTGCCATATCAATCTCGGACGCGGATGCCGACCCTGTCGCTTCTCCAGTACGAGTTTGCTTTAACGAGAGACACTGGAATTGAAGACGAGGTTGGTCTCACATGCGCCATGCCGCCATCGAAGGCGCTCATTCAGACATGCTGCCAGATTCACGACGAAGCCAAAGCCCTGCACAAACAAGCCTATCGGCGCTATTGGCAAGAGACCAAGTTGCTTTTTGACATTGGAGAGCGTTTGGAGATATTGGAACAAGTCTGACAGGGAAAGACTCCGAGAAGTATCGACCTTGCGAACTTGTGCCATGTCGTCATTCGACATGGGTACAAGTCAGGAATGGAAGATTCGGTAATCAGCAAAACTTTCAGCTACATGAAGGAAGATGTCTGGTCCCTTCAGATACAAATTGGACCGGACAATTCACCTACGATCGAGGCGGTAATGTTTGTTAAGGATGAGATGGGCGACACTAGGGGCTACTTCATACCCACTGGTGAGGACGCTGGTGAGGACGCTCACGAATACCGTCGTCAGCAGCATTGAACACGAACACCCTGATCCCACCAAATCCAATATTTGAGCCGCGTTCTCAAGATTCGTGCGAGTCGTCGCATCATGAGGGCCGAGGCCGCTGCTCAACTGCTACAGATCGCGCAGAATACATAAATGCAGTGATTTTCTGGGTCTGTTCGAAGCCCAAATGAACCTCGATGCGGATGTGCCCACCGCCGCGACAACAGACGACGGAGACCCTTGAGCAAATTGCGGCTCTGAGCATCTATCGGAGCTGTATCTGTAAACGGTATCCACATCATATTTCGGTGTGAGACTTGGTATCTTGCGCTCTCTCTCCTCTCCTCTGCTTCACCCACTGTCCAAAAGGCCGCCAAATTGCCTCCTTTTCGTGCGGTTTCATACCAGCTGCTAATCCACTTGTCGCAGTCGCAACGAAGACTCGTGCACCCTCCCACTCATCAGTCATTCCAATGCGCTCTTTTTCATCCTGCCATCCATAGTGGAAATCTGTCTTCTTGATCTCACGTTTATACCGCCACCTCCAGATTGCATCCCATATACCTTTCCCCACGATACATACAGCCTCAGGCCGAAATTGGCGTATCTTCTCCTCCAAGATTGGAGTCCCTGCGGCCATCTCAGCCTTACTCAGCTCGCCAGCCGCTTTGCTCGGACGATCGACAATATTCGTGTTGCCCATGCTGTACAACCGAGGTAAGTCTACGTCCTGCTCTGGCTTTAATCGTTCGTCCGTGCAGCCGCTGCTGTGCAGCAATTTCCAGAACATGTTACTTGGATGGGCGTAAGCGTGGCCGGAGGTAGCTGTCATGATGCCTGGATTAAAGCCCACGAAGACGCATATCAGGTTGGGTTCCAGGACGTCTGTGAGCTTGGAAAGATGGGCATATTTAGAAGGTGGCGCGTAGCCACTGGAATTTCGCTTCTTCTTGGGCGATGATCTTGATGGCGATGGCGTAGCTGACTTTGATGTTTCTTCGATCTCTCCCAGCGCTCTCTTGCGAGTGCCTCGCCTTAGACTGAGAGGTTCGTGGCCGTCCGCGGTTTCACTGACATGTCTGAAGCGTGCAAGTCCTTGTTTGAATGCTTGCGAAGGTGCTGGTACATCAGAGTACTTCTGGTCTTTCGTGAGACTTGTATCATCGGCTAGATTCGACTGATGCTCATGATCTTCTTGATCGATGCTTCTTGTCATGGTGTTGTTGATAGAGGTTACAGCAAGAGAAGTGGCTGGGATACTGCTAGCGGGCGGAGATACGTCATGATATCTCCGATGCGTGTACATACAACTTTTGGCATTAGAACACTACTCCCTCTGACCTCTTCATCTTCTATGCCATTGGACCTCGTCTGTCGTCTGGCGGCAATATCGACTTCTCTATGTCTCCACTGCGTGCAGATTGAAGCTGTCCTCCGCTATCGAAAAAAGGTCGGCCCGGACCTAGAAAATCATACACGATGGAGGAGGCTTTGGGATTTTGCAAGATACATATGCATACTAAGAATGTGATAGCGTCCAATGAGTGTGCAGCGCGTATGTCGCCGGCCTATTACTGCGTTATGCAGGTCCAAGCAATGGCCAATGTGCAAGCATACGGCCGACGGCTAGGCTGGAATGCTGGCTGGATCCGAATACCAGCAACTTATTTTCAGCTTCATGCGCAGTCTGCATGCTCTCGCCATCTGACTATGTCTGCATTCTTCTTACGACCTCTCTCAGATGTCTGTCCCTCGGACGATATATGGCCACCATGAGACTCATCCTGCGCATGGTCTGCGACATCTTCCCGCCATAAAGCAGCCAGAATGCAGAACGTTCTTACGCTTACACAATACCTCTTCATCCTACTGACCTGGTCAAATACTGCCACATCCATGTACATTCACCATGCTCCGTTTCACAGGCATGTACGTCAAGCGTCCAAAGCTGTCACTCTAAGCGCCACGGCATCAACGACACCGTCCTTCACAGCGGGCAACGCTGCTATTTCAGATATCCAGAACGTACAGCAAGGACTCTCAGACCTCCCTGCAGACCTTCTGGACTTCGTGGAAGGAATCGAGGATCGCCTGGAGCAGATTGAAGACGCGCTACAAGACTTGTTTGCCCCGAACCCCAGCGAAACTACCACTTTGATCTATAGTGAACTGCCCGTTGCCTTGACGCCGCGGCCAGAACCAGCAACAGAGACTTGGGAGTCGACGTCGTCGTCTGTTCAGACCACTGAAAGTGCTGCTACCCAACACACCACCTCACGAAGTCCGTTCGTGCCAGCCTCAGCCGCTCCTGCAGAACACGCCACCATCACAAGGACGACGCACATCATGACCACCAGAACAAGCACAATTACAGACTAAACATCAGTGTCGGTCAGTGAATCGATCTTCTATTCGGCCAACTCGACGATCAATAGGCCACTGTCTACTGCGTCGACCAAAGAGCATTACGCAACTGGCGGAGCGGTGGTCACGTGTACAGTGTCTATTCCCCTGGTCGGATTCTCAATCATCGCTTTATCGCGTGGAACTGGGCTGACGCCGTCTACGCTGATGACTGCAAGTCCAATGGAGCAGGACGCCGCAGCATGTGAGGCGTACTGGTGCAATAAGCGTTGTTTGGGTCGTCTCTTGCAATGACCCTATCGGCAGTCGGTATGTAGTCATTGACGTCCTCCATGACATATGCTATTCTGCTGTAAATCGAAGCCTTGGCCGGGTTTTGCTCGACTTGTTCATCAACATGAAACAGCCTATCCAAATTTTCAGAGAACTGTCACCGCGCGTTACCCTTTCGCAATATGCATCTATCTGGCTCACAAGTTCCACGGCCCAACGGAGTTGTCAGGTCGCTGCACGATTGGTGTATTACCCGTTGCTATCCCATGGCTGCGCTGCCATGGCGTCTGCTTCACATAGACAGCTCCTACTTGCAACTGACGTACGCGCACGGCTCGTAGTAATCTGCTCGCGGTGCAGAGATCAGGATGTGAAGGTATAACTAGACTGTCTTCAGTCTCATACAGACTGATCCAGTTGTCATCTTTCACCTCCCAACGATCATGCCTTCGAAAATGTCTCTGATCCTCGCAATCCCTATCTTCTTTGGTGTCCTTGCAAGGGCGATCGTGTCCGGCTCCGGAACCACAACTCGATACTGGGACTGCTGCAAAGGATCTTGCAGTTGGTCGGACAAAGAAAGCGTTTCCTCTCCTGTACAGGCCTGTGGCATTGACGACCAGCCCCTCTCAGACCCAGATGCCACCTCTGGCTGCGATGGCGGAACAGCATATATGTGCTCCGACCAGAGTCCCTGGGCTGTCAACAGCACGTTTGCCTACGGATTCGCTGCGGTCAGCATTCCTGGTGGCAGTGAGAGCACGTGGTGTTGTGCTTGTTACGAGTTAGTTCAGCACACGAGTGTTGCGCCTTCGACCCATGATCTGACTGAAGCTAGACTCACCTTCACATCCACGTCTATCGCGGGCAAGAAGATGATCGTGCAGGCCGTCAACACTGGAGCAGATCTCAGCGAAGGACAATTCGATCTGGCCATCCCAGGCGGAGGAGTTGGCATCTATAATGGCTGCACCGACGAGTGGGGCGCTCCAAGCTCTGGATGGGGCGCTCAATATGGCGGTGAGTCTATCCATGATCTTTGCGGCACTCCATGATCGTGGACTCACGGATGCTTGCAGGCATCTCGACAGATACTTGCTCAACCTTCCCTTCCGCTTTGCAAGACGGCTGCGAATTTCGATTTGGTGATTTCTTTGCTGGTGCGGACAATCCCTCAGTGGATTACACGCAAGTGTCCTGTCCTACTGCGTTGACAGCGAAGACCGGCTGCGTTCGCGACGATGACTGAGTGCGCTATAAGATCAGAATTGCGACTTGTTGCTTAGGATTGGCCATAGCACCAGACTGCTCCTGTTGTGAACAGACCAATGATGATAATAGACATTCGTTTCCTGACAATCGATGACTGTGCACTGAAAGCTTCGAAGACTCTTTCTACAGCATGCTGTACAGCCTCCATACTTTTGTCTTTCTGTCGGCTGAAAGACCCTGGGAGGAATCCTTTCGAGAGTCTTGACTTCAAGTTCTTCTCTGCGCCGGCGACATAGAAGCTGTCGACGCGAACCACTTTGCGAATGTCAATAAAGCTCTGATCCAGCTGCTTTGATTCTGCCAGCAGCCTCTGCCTCTCTGGCTCGCCTCTGACTTCGAGCGCTGTGAAGAGATCTTGCGGGCGAGACGTGATGCGGAATGCACCCGTATTCCGCAAAAAGGCCAATGTGACGCGGACAACTTCCTCATGACTGAGAGAGTAGTCCGGGAAGAATTGCCTCAATGCTTTCCGTTCGTGGTCCGGCAACAGACTCAGCAGCGAGAACACCTTGTCTCGTGGGTCTTGACATTTCTTGAGCCTGTAATCCAGTAGCAGAGTGACTAGAGGCTGACGCCATTGCGGGAAGCGATCGGGGTCTCTGCTCTGAATGAAAGGTGCCAGACCAGAGAAAGAATTGTCGTCTTGATTCGTGTCGATGAGAGATTTCAGATACTCGAAATCGAAGGAGCGGGTACCGAGCAGGATGTCCACGTGCTTGGCGACGAGAAGTTCCTGGACAATCCACATCCGATCCCAATAGGTCTTGCGAGAGACCTCTGAAAAGACTTTCCTGGGTGGCCAGTCCGAGCTGTCCGCCTCTGTCGATGGGAGGCCTAGCCACGCGATAACGCCTTCGGCGTTTTTGTAGATGCGATCCATGATTTGGACGTGAGAATTACGCTCCTGTGTGTGTTCCTGGTCGATGCAGATAGCGTCCACCCAGAGGTGCTCAGTCTGTGTATGCTTCCGTACATGGTCCAAGGCTGACCAGAGATTCGGTCTCACGGAATGCCTCTCTCCGTTCAGGAAGACGTGGTTCGCTACAAGTTTGTCACCCCATTCGTAGGAGAGTGCGGTGTAAGGTGGTGCGCGTTCGAGTGGATAGGTTTCCAGTGAGAAGTTCAGATCTCGTGTATCGTTGTTGATGGTAAGATTGAGCAGCCGAATTTCATTTGCCTTGATAGCCTGGTATCTGAAAGCGTTGACATTCTTCTGATAACCGCGGAAGTGTGAGCGCCTGCATCTAAACCGACTACACCTAGGGCTGGAGAGCAGTGGGCGAGAACTTCCTCGAGAGCCTGCGCGAAGCCATCTGAGTGTTATGAAAGCCATCACGCGGTGTAGCCGGACATCTGATCAAGACTAACAATGGCGCAAATGCGAAACTTCGCACAAATTTCAGGAATATTCTCAGCATCGTCCAAGGATGAAAGTATGCAGAAACCACGAAGCTTGGATCCTGCCGCAAAGCAGCTTATTAATGGTGGCTTGCAGCGGTGAGTCGATCTAAAGACTCCATTTAGGGCTTTCGTGCATGCCATGAATTTGGGAATATCGTGGTGATGAAGCAGATCTATCATGCGCCGTGTCGTCGACGGTCTCGATCACAGACGTTCTTTTAGCCATGTGAAGCGAAGTTCGCCGCAGAAGAGCAGACATTGGCCAAGGAGCACCTACGCAGGCACCGCACTCGCTGTCACTTCCCACGTTCACGTTATCCAGTGGTGCCATGGGAATGCGACTCGCAAGCGGCTCTTGCCACATGGAGCGACTTACCTTTGTCTCGAATGACCATCACCATGTCCCTGGATCTGCCATCGCGAACCCTTTGTTGTAAAAGCTTTGCGATGCTCAGAACGTCTGTAAAATGGAGCGTCGCTTTGTCCGCTTCCAGCCCCCAAGGCATCATATCGATTTCTTCCTCTGGCCGCAGACATGAGGTTTGTCTACACCCAGCGGTGCTGAACTTACTGCTTGCTGCGAAACCAAACTCAGTTTTGTGGCTCGATGGCGGATTTGCTTTCCCTACTTGGAAACCTGACATTCGATGCCGGCGGCTGTCCTGAGCCATTCATCAGTGAATCGCTCTATTCATACGATGGTGGATGTGAGTTGGAGCTTCCCAGCCAAGTAGCCCATGATGCTGACTTCACACTCCAGTCAAAGGAGGCCGAAATTGTGCGCCAAACCCCCTCATCGGAACCGCAGACGCTCCAAGATGCTGCATTCCCTGTCCTGTCTTCGACTGGACGTACGCCGATGACTTCAAGAGGTTGACGGACGGGGCCGCATGGGTCAACGTGGCCGGCTTCATACTCTGCGGCTTCCTGCTGCTGTCTGCTTTGGTGCTGCCGAGGGACGTAGCCAGGCCCAACTACATCAACATCATCCTGATGGTCTCAATCATGCTTCTCGAGATAGGATTCATCATCCCGCTCGCGCGACAACCAAGCCAGTGTCATGATCCTGTCACACCGAATGGCATGCATAGCAACATTACCTGCGCGTTCTCCGGAGCCTTTGTCGCCTTTGGCTACATGGCGAGCGTGTGCTGGATCGTGACCAGAGCTCTATTCATGCATCTTCAGATCTGCTGGGATTTCCAGCCTGGCCGATTGTCCTACGTAGCAGCAAATGTCGCAGTCTGGTCTGTTACGGCTGCGTTGACGTCCGCTGTTCTGGCCACAGTGGGTGTTTCCTACCGATTTGGCGGTTATTGCCAAGTGAACGTGGGCAGCATCTCAACGTACTGGGGCTGGATTCTCGGATTTGGTGGTGTCGCTCTCATCATTCAGATCGCCACATTCGCCTACTGTCTCAAGGTCTTTCTTACTGCCACCTGGCTTGGTCGTACGCAGGTCGATTCCACAGTGTCGAGGGCTGCCTCGACCCGCAGGAAGAATGCGCGGGCTGCTCTTCGTCGCGTCCAAGAAGTCCTTCTGATTCAGTGGCGCTCGCTCGCTCTGGTGGCTCTGGCCATCCTCACGGCGGCCTTTGTCTGCATCGTCTTCATCGTTCTGGACAACTCATTGACCATCGGCGCCTTTCGAGATACCGATAAACTGATTCCATGGATATTGTGCCTTCTCCAGACGCAAGACAACGAGCAGTGTCTGCACTACACCCACGTCTTCATCGTCCCCGAGAGCATTGCCATAGCGACGATCTTCATATTGAGCCTTGTCGGCATCGAGACCTTCTTCCTGCTCTGTCAATGGGAGATCTTTCCAGCTTGGTGGAATCTATTAGCAACAGCCTTTAGATGGGGGACAAAGACGATGAAATCAAGGAAGTCCTCGAAGGATATGCTGTCTCGGTCAGTGACAAACGACAGACGAAGCTTGGTTACAATGAAGTCGAGAAAACAGACCGTCACGAGTGACAAGCACTTGACTCCGGAGAAAAGCAGTTCATCCATCCAATATGGCCAGGCCTTGTCTTCTAATCCACCGGACGTTTAGCTGCAGATAGCTTGAGTCTCGAAGGCCGTCCTACGTCTTTCATGAAGCTGTGAATCGAAATTTCAAGATAGCTGAAGTTAATTACTATGAGGTCCTTGTATCTATGTTGTACTGTGTCCACATGCACAGTCGATCTCCAAATCCGTAATGTTGAGGTGCTCCAGAGATCCATCAAGTTGATGTACACGGCATACTGTCGTAGCTTGGTCGCTGGAGGATAGTGCAGAACAGAAGAAGATACCAGATAATGCTTTGATCACTTCTGTTATTACATTGTCGATGTGTCGAAATGACCTGAGCGACCTACAGCTGTTGTCGTCTTCCATGGAGTTGCTGAGAAATCGACGTCGTTAACTTGCTGAATGGGAACAGCTACCTTGGCGGGCCAGATGCGTAGATGGACGCTGACACCTTTACTCTGCTTCAGGCCGAAAATGGCATTGTTGTTGGTTGGGTGTAGGTGGTGCAGAACTGTGCAGTGGTACGAGTGCCGCAGCTGGTCGTCAAGCTGGTTTGGTAGTCGACATTGAGGTCGTTGGGTGCTGCTGATGCAGTACTGATCATGGCCAGGGCCATGAGAAGGACCATTGGAATGTACATCGTGGCGGTGTAGTAAAGTTCTTCTAGATCTTCACTACTTATGCCTTGCAAGAAAGTAGCCAACACCATCTCTTTTATATAGATAGTTCAAGTACCTGGCTGCACCAGACGAGCCTTGGATTGTCCGTAGTCATGTGCTCCGTCAGTCGCCTTAAGCTGACCAACACGGAAGCCATAGCCTCGTATCGGCATGACTTAGGGCATAGGTGTCACAGTGCCTGGAAATAGCATGACTTGCAGCTCCGCCATCGTATCCCTTGAACGCTACATTCGCGTCTGGTTTAGGGTCTCAAAGGTTGATGAAATGAAATGCGTATGCATGGGTTGGGGATGGTCTCAAGGGGAGCATTGGCATGGAGTGATAGGAGCGAACTAGGGTACTGTAAGTCAGCGTGCATGGATCATTGGCTCGTGCTTCCCATCAACGTCATGAAACATCCATTGGCCGGCAAGAAATATTGCACCCTCATCTTTCTCAACCACGATCACGTTCTCAGAGCGGCAGCGTCATTCGAAAATCGCGGCAATGTTGGCACCAACGCTGTCTGCCTTGCAGTCCTTTCAAGCTCTTCGTCTCATCGCAAGAACATCGCCAACGACTCTGAGGAGAGCTCTATCGACCCTCCCAAACAATCAGCACATCGTAAGACAATGAGCAACACCGTCTTGCTGCAAACTAAGTGCACGACTGACATGCCTGATAGTATGTACACGATACTTCTTCCTCTCAAAAGACCCTTTCATACCTCCCGAACGAGCCTCCAAATCCTTCGCTCGCCATTGGCACAACGAGCCGGGTTCCACCAACACCAGAGTCATTTCAAGAGAATCCAGAGTTCAAGAACATCCTCGACTGGGTCATCAAAGACAATGCCGTCAATGACCCCGACGTCCAAGGACAGGCTCAGGTCTACGCTTCTCAGGCGGGTTCTGCACTAGGCAGCGGAGGAGTCTTCTTTCCACAACAACGCCAGGCAAACATGAAGAAGCGCGACCGCAGTAGCAGACAATTCGGCGGGGGCGGTGGATCTGGTGGTGACGGCGCTGGCGGAGCGAGCTCGCAAGGCGGTGCCGGCGGTGCGGGTCGAGGAGGATACATTCACGTGAGCGACCAGCGCAATCCGCCTGACTACGGTCGCGTTGCTTGGCCTGAGGACATTTTCGGAAGCCTGGAAATTGACGGAACTGGCAAGTTTGTTAACGGTGATGGTCAATACCAAGCATCCGGCACGTATCGCATCGTGACAAATGAAGGCATTCTTGGCCTCAGTCCATACCTCCGGGAAAGAGTCGTTCAAAAGTTGAAAGAGCTCGATTCTCAGGCAAGGCAACACCAATAGCCGCATGTCAACGGTCCCTTGGATTTGGATTGTCAAAGTTTGACAATTTGTTCCATGGACACAGTACAGCATTGCTTGATGGGAGTGGAGGGTCCGCGTTCCCATGGCATGAAGCTACCAAATTATTCGTCGACCACGGGGCCAGAATGGCGACGCACACATTCAATATGGCAGATCTTCCATTTATTATGCAAGACGATAACCTTCCTCTTCATCGCAGAGACATCAACAAGAGTAGCTAGCAAACCAAGTTGCAGAGATGGACCTTGAACAACCGCCAGCAGACTGGTACGACGACAGTCAGCTCGTCACTCCGCACTTTGCTTCTACACCGGCCCTTGTGGGGGTCACGAATGCGTACCTAAGGTATGGCAACCACACACAGGCATCCTACTGGGCGAAAATCGCAGATGCCGTGAACACCTCCGTAGTCGAGTTATATGCGAAGCATCAGCTCACCTACTGCGATCACCATGGTCTCTACATTGCGGGCGCAGACCAAGATATCCAACGAGGAGACCGTGATCGCATGATGATCTTGGTTTTCGAGATGCGCCGAGCCGATCTCATCAGCTGGCGATTTGTGCATCCAGACCTCAGTCGGATTCTCGTCGAAAATGGCCTGGACTACCCAGCCGCTGTTTGCATTCGCTATTACAAACAGGGCAACGGACGACGTGAACAGTCTGTGCAGCTTCGCACGCCACAAACGACTCGATCTAGGAGAGGCCAACAAGCACAGCCAATTCGGGCCTCATATCCCACTCAAGGAATTACGTGGGACGGCTTTGGTTCTGACATTGCGTATCGACCTGCTTCTCCAATTATGCCGCATGAGCCTCACCAGACAATCTACTCCTGGTCGTCACGTGGAGCAGGAATGGAGGGCGACGGGCGGTCTTTTCCTTCGCCCGTAGCAACATCCTACCATCCTATAGATCTGACTGCAATGCCTTATGAGCCAGACACTCGCATACACCCTACATCAAACATGCCTCCCGCCCCCGAACCGACTCTGCCGCCTCTCACAGGTGTAGAGCCGAGCAACGAAGCGCCCGAAGCACGACCGGTGCAGTCAACGGAAGATGGACATCGCCAGTCGAGTGTCGAAAGCCACTCTCGTAGAGTATTCCACCCTGAGCACCCTGTCGCTTCCTACATCAAGACTGACATTCTTTCGTAGGCACCACGGCGTCCCCTGGAACCTCAACCTCCTTCGGAGCCGGCGATCGAGTATCGCTGAATCTTGCGGGCGTCGGCAGGACGAGATGAAGTCTCAAGTATATGTAGATATGCGGGTACGCCATCACCCGGACCAGGAAAAAAAAATGTCTAGCAGCTTTTGGTTCAAACATCGCCTGACCTCAAATTATGTCCACTTCTTCCACCTCGGCATTTCTCACAACTTTTCTCAGCTTGCATGATCCTGCTCTAGACTTCACCGCTCGACGTGTTTCGTTTGCGTCAGTTATTCCTCGTTATAGATCAGACATAATGCTCTCAAGATAATCAAAACCAGAATGAATAGACCCGGAAAGGTCATAGAATTTCGTAGGCCCGCCATCGTCTCGTGAGTTGCATCTTCCTCCGTAACAGGCGGCTTCCTCTGAACAGTTCCGTAGCTCCGCTCTCTTTCTCGTTCTCTTCACAGCTTGGTTCCTTCTCGGTGGAACTTGGAACGACGCAAAGATGGCATCATCCAGTCCGGCGAAGTTCGAGTTTGAGACAGTGACGGGGTTTTTCATGCAAGATGATCCAGAGACTGACTGGAAGAGTTTCGACTACGTAAGACTATAGATCTCCCCCAACTTAGTTTGGCGAGATCTCACCTCCTGACGTCGCATTGGGAACAGACAAAATACAATTTCGGTCTTCTCCCCAGCTTCTCCTGGCCCTCCTTCCACTCCCACGTCCAGAACTTGGTCAGGAATGCAGAGCCCGGCGTGACGTACAAACTCCTGTATATGGGCCGGCACGGCGAAGGCGACCACAACGTCGCCGAAGCCTTCTACGGAACGCAAGCCTGGGACGATCACTGGTCCAAACTCGAAGGGAACGGAACCGTCGTCTGGGCCGATGCGCATCTGACGCCGCTCGGCAAAGAGCAGGCGGCAGCGGCGAAAGCCTTCGTGGAATCGGAGATGAGAGAGAATGGAATGCCGGTACCGCAGAGTTGGTATGTGAGTCCCATGTTTCGATGTCTGCAGACGGCCGAGGGGACGTGGGAGGGCTTGAAGGACGTTCCGTTCAAGCCTGTCATCAAGGAACTCATGAGGGAGGTGTTGGGCGAGCATACGTGCGACCGCAGAAGCTCGAAGACGTATATCCGGAAGCATTATCCGACGTGGGCTATTGAATCGGATTTCACAGAGGAGGATGAGTTGTGGCGGGCGGATCACCGGGAGACGCATGCTGAGCACGATGTGAGGACGACGGCTTTCCTGACGGATTTGTTCGAGCATGATGGGAATGTGTATTTGAGTCTGACGAGCCATTCGGGGGCGATTGCGAGTCATCTGAGGGTGTTGGGACATAGAGAGTTCCGGCTGCCAACGGGAGGAATGATTCCTGTGTTAGTGAAAGCGACGAAGGTCAAGTAGAAATGGATTGAAATATTCATATGAGATCCACTATATGAAGCCTATCTCTTAACGCAGAGATCACTACGTATAACCCATTTCTCTCCTTCTGTGACTTCCCTACCTTCATGTAGGAGACACTCATTCCCGTGTCTGTGCAACAGCGCTGTGCCGACCTCGAGATCTGCTATGATGGGCGGAGGCGCAGCTTCTCGCTTCTTAGCAGGTTCGGGGTAAAAGACGGTCTCGCCGCCCTTACAGCCAGTCACAGGAGAGCTGAGGTAGAGCAGTAGCGTCCAGGTTGTTCTTGCAAGAATTGAGGAAGGTGCGGTCGCTGACGATAACTCAACATTGTTCGAATCGTCGTCTGGCACAGTATCATGTTGATCAGCAATAGAACGCAGCATTGACCCCTCTAGCCCTGCGACACTTACAGTGCTTATCGAAGAATTGGCCTTTGCTGTATCGATATATGCGGATATTACTGTTCAGCCCCACGACTTCGCCACCCCAAAGCTCGCGCTTGCTGTCCTCAGAGAGCACTGTACCATTGAGATTCGGGTTCCTCACAAGCTCACTCAGCGCTGTCGTGGACCACAATTCATTGGCGAAAGCGGGATCATCAATCTGGTACCGATCATTGACCCGCACTGCCTCGCCCTTTTTGGGCTTACCTGGCGTCGTGCTGAGAGGCAGCGTGGACAGAAAAGCGACATAGTTCTTGCATAGATTGCCCGTCCATAATCGCGGAATTGTAAGGATCTGATCCTCGAGAAGAGTCTCGATTGTGAGGTCGGAAGAGCTGAGCACAGGAGATATCGGCGGCCAGTTAGGGCGAGAAGGCTTCATGTCCTCATCTCTCAGCGTAGTCGGTCTCGATCCCCCAATTTTCTTTGCGACTTTCGCCTTAGGCGCCATCTTGGCTTTTATATTCAAGCCTTACCAGCATTCCCTGACGATGTGAGTGACTTCGTCGTCCTCAAAAGGAGTTTAGACGTTCTGAGTGAAGGCGATGTCCTTGCGCACAGCACAAAAAGGCGAGCACCCTTGAATGACTTTCCGAGAATCTCTCTGCTCTTTTGCACTTGTGCGTGTGATCGACGCCAAGTGTTTCCTTGCCGCTCTGACGATGATTCCGTGGGCTTCTGGTATGCGCCCGATCGATATTCGTCGCCGAGCTTTAGGACAAGATCAACAGACGAGGGACGAACCGTCATGGGCCAACTTTCTTCAGAATGATCCAGATGGGCTTGTGCTATGGCACACGACTCCTCAGGATCCGGTTGAAGGTGGTTACAGCCATGAATACCTCAGCAATTTGTCATTCAGAATCTCACCAGCTCCCGAATTTCCGTCACAGACCCTTGATGCGGATGATACGTTGGAGCCTCCAGGGTACTGGCGGCCGAATCCACGAGGAGGTACAGAACGAATAGAGAATTTAGCCAGGTGGGAAAAGAAAGGTAAGTGACAGGCTCCCACAATGCAGATGGTGAAGCCGTGGCATATAAGTTAGCTCGGGCTCGATGAAAGAAGTTGCGCCGTGTCGATGCATGTGAAGGGGAGATTTAAATCCTCATCACATGAGACATCACGAGTTCTTATCATGCTCCTCAGAGACATCGGATGAACAACATTGGTATTGCGCATCATCGACTGGGGATTCTTTACTTTTTCCCAGTCGCGCCGTAGCCAGCCTACACGTTCGGTGACTCGCGGAGAGGTTGAAAGAGCTTGCGAAGAGCTTTCCCGCACCATCCCCAGCTGTGCTCCACTTTTGTTGTCGAGGCTTGTGCATCGGGTGAGAGTGCTTAGGTCCGGCGCCCGCCCATCCTGCCGCCGCCGCCCCGTTGCGAGACTTCACCGACAGACGACCTGCAGGCACCCCAGAGCAGCAACGACGACGATACTGAAGGGAGACTAACTTTCGACCCAGTCAAAACCATCTTGCAAGATTGGAAGCGTGCGCGACAGACCAGAGGTCTCCCTGGGCCCAATCACATCAGCCACTGGTGCGAAGGCCGCTTCGCCCTTCCTCTTCACCTAGCCAGCAATCTCGAATGTACATGCCAACAGTGCCTGGACAGCCAGCTCAGGACCGAGTGCAAATGGGAGTGGGAGCATTTCCTGCATAGCGACGCGCCTCCAGTCTGGCATCAAACCTCCAGGCACGACCCTCCGCGAATCCCCGACACCGACTTTCCCCCCTCTTCACAGCACCCCAACTTCGATCTGTTCCTGCAGCTGCACGCCGTTCTGCGCAGATATAGCCGTAAATCAGTGGACCCTTCCGTCGCTCGTAGCCGCCATCCATACATCGCTCCGGATACCAACCCTTACCGGTTTGTGCTGAAGTGGTCGCCGCAGCAAGACGACGACGACGACGTCGACTATCCCTCAAGCACCGACGAAGAAGAGGGCGAGGAAAAGCAAACTGCGCGCGCGCGATCAGTGCGCAAGCAAACGCAGAGGAAAGAGCAAAGGCGCAAACGTCAACAGGAAGCTGTGACCCAGGACCGAGCAGCAGAAGAAAGAGCGACCGCGACGTGACTATCTGCGACAACTACTCTGTCAACCGAACGAGCAAGCGCAATGCAGCCTGCCATCGTGCAGTTTCACGACGAAAGATGGAAGCCACGACTGCTTCGACCGCGCCACTCGCACCACACCATATGCACATGCAATCCCAATCCTCCCTCTCCGACGACATCGCCATGACCCCGCGCCCTCATACCCACTCCCCACATGCACCTCAGCCTTCGTCCTCCACCGCCATCGCCACGGCGCCACACATGGACGACAGGCCCCCTTCACTGATGCCTAGTATTCCTACCAGCGACACCCAGCCCACCACATGGCCTGAAACACCCACTGTCGACAAGAGGATAGATCATGCCTTGCCCAGCAACGTTCGCGACAGTCTGGATGCCACCTTTGGCGACTTTCCAAAGACTGATGCTGGCCCGGCGATTGCAACCAAGGATAACCTCTTCGACACCTCACTGCCTTTCGACGATGATCCCGTGGCTTCCAATGCTGTGGCCAAGGATGAAGTTGACGCTGACGATCTCGACATGAGAACGCTCAGCACTCCATCCAATGAGGTCACGACGAACTATGCCGAGACGGCCACAGCCGACGATGGCAACGAAGAGGACGAGGACGAGGAGGAAACGGACTACTCGCTGCAAGCATATGCCATGCTGAGATTTCCGGATTCCTTCTGTCTGATAACCTCCATGAACCTGGTCATTGTTCGTGACGAGAGCTACAGAGCACGTTATCTCATGCAAAAGAAGGGTGAAAAAAAGAGACGGAAAGCCGAACGAGCCTTGGATGAGTATGCTCGCGAGCCAAGCCATCACTCTCATCGCGGTGATGACGACGGAGTGGGCCCCTCTCTGAGACCAGGAGACGACGCAGACTTGGAGGGCCGTCCCGTGCGCGGTCTACTTAGCAACTTCAGCGAGCAAGGGGGAGCGGTTAGCTACCCTCCCGACTCAGAGGACGAGGCAGACTTCGAAGCCGAACGTGCTAGGCGTCGTCGGCGAAAGAACAAAGCGAATTCATCCAGCGCCAATTCAATCGCTCCTCAAGATCTCTCCGTATTCGGTGGCAATGGTGACGAAGGCGAGTTCATGCCGACTGAAGAAGTTCTCGATGAGAACGGATTCGTCCGTGATCCTCGTGAATGGGCTCAACTTCCAGTCCACACCGCTCGACCAGAAGATATCGGCAAGATTTCACGAGAGCATTTGATCTTCAGCTATGACATGAATCGTCAGCGCTGGGTACTCAACGTTACAGGCCGGGGTGTGGTCGTCAATGCTGTGTTTCACCGTAAGGGTTGTGAACCCATCGAGCTCAACCACCACGACGAAATATTTGTCTCCACGGTCAGAATGATCTTCGAATTGCCCAATAAGCAAGAAGAGGATGAATCTGTCGTCGACGACCTCGCAGAGCGCTACGGCCTTCCCAGTACCAGCCCGGTGCGCCGCTTGTCGAATGCGATCGAGATGTATGGCAGCGACGAGAGTGATCAGGACGATGAGCCATTAGCCAAGCGCCCGAAGCCTGTGACGCTCAAGCTTACGAACAAGAAGAAGGTCCCAGCAAAGGATGCACCGGCGCCAGGCCAGGGCAAGAACAAAGGCAAGACGATTGAGCAGCCCGCCAAGGTCGACACGGCCAAAGCAAAGGCGGTCTCACCAGCCTCCCCCGAGGTTGCGAAGAAGCCTGAAAAGGGCAAGAAGCCCAAGGCTGCTTCCCTGGATGCCGTGGATGAGGTCCCTACCGAGGGTGGTGAGCAGACCAAGGAAGAGTCAGCCACTCCGGCTGTCCCTCCTGTGATCGATCCAAACTCAGTACTCGCTGACCTGGCACCTGATCAAATGCCCGAGAAACGAAAAGGCCCAGGTCGACCACCCAAGAACGGCGTGCTCTCGAAGCGCGACGAGTCTGCCATCAAGCGCAAGCAACGCGAATATGAACGCAAAGGTGAGCCTGTTCCGGACCTCCAGGCACTCATCAACATTGTTCGTGCCGAGCAAAGAGCCAAGGATCTCGCCGCGAAGGCCGCTGCTCGTGGGGAAGCAGCCCCTGACATGCCCATTCCCAGCATCGAGGGTGACGGCCGGATTGATCCGAGTCTATCTACAGCGCACAAGGACTCCATTGGTGGCACTAATGGTAGCCCCGCGAATGGCGACAGAGCTTCTCCAAAGCCACTTCGCCGTCCAAAGTCGCCTTCGCCCATCAAACCGGAGGCTGAGTTCACCGAAGAAGAGATGAAGAAGCCAAACATGACGTATATTTACATCATCGACGAGATATTGCAGAACATGGCAGATTCGCAAGCAGATCTGCAAACCATTTACGACAAAATCCAGAAGCGTTGGCCTTACTACAAGTACCGGGTCAATTCCGTCGGCTGGCAGAGCAGTGTCAGGCATAATCTTCTGCAGTGTGATCGGTTCAAGGAGGCAGGCAAGAGTGGCAAGGGCAGATTCTGGACGATCAATTTCGACCATCCCTTGGACAACAAGAAGAAGCGGCCAAGTCCTCCACCACAGCCACGGATGCCTCCGCCGATGCCCCACGGCTTGCCTCATATGCCCCCTACTCAATATGGTCAACCTGGATATGCGCCTACGTACGGGCAGCCACCAATGAATGGACAGGCTAATTACGGGCCAGCAGCACAACCTTCACAAGGCGGATATTACAGTAGTCCGTATTCTGGACAACAGAACAATTACGGGTCTGGACCACACAGAACGCCATCAGCCGGGCCCTATATGCAAAATGGAACCCACCATCCGCAGCAACAACTCAGTCAGCAGCAGCAGCCGCCACCACCGCCACGAGCTCCAGCGAAAGCACCACCATTTCAGCGAGTTGTCGATGCAATCATGGCATATAGAACGCGCTTTCTGCAATCGTTTACTCCGAACACGCCTGCATTTGCAGAGAACGAGAAAAATTTGACTCGTGCTATCCAGTACTACTCTGACCGCTTTCACGGTAACAAGGGCGGCGAGGACTCTGTCACAGCTGAAGAAGCTGCCAAAGAGCCATTCCGAACGCTGAAGGCTATCTTTGATGAGCACAAGGATCTCACCAAGGCTGCAAACATGGCATCTGCCAATGCTGCGCCTCAGGGACAAGCCCCACAACCAACTCCAGCAGCGGTGAATGGACAGCATCGGCCACAGATGCCTTCCGCGGTAAGTGAACCAAATCAGCAGCCGCCTGCACCTCCATCCATGAGTCGGCCTAGTCCGCAGGCTGCGACAGTGGGACACAATCACGCGCCTACTGCATCAATGGCCAATGGAGGCAATGCTGCGATGATACCAGACGCCCACGCTCCAGCGAGCCAATCGGGAGTAACAGGTCAGAGCATGAATGTTCAGCCTTCAGTTCAAGCTTCGACGACGCAGACTGTCAATCGACAGCAAGCTGTCAGCCAACCTGTGAATGGACGACTGCCCCCTGCGGCTGGCAATGGGCCTGCTCCACAGCAAAGTGAATCTCAGACGCAGCGTCCCGCAACGCTTCAGCCCCTTCACGGCAACGACCTTGCGACTTCAGGCCCAGCTGTGGCTCCAGGCAGAGTGCAGGGCGCTGAAGATGATTCAGGTAGTGGTCAGCTTACGACTGCTGCAGCCACGTCTAAGATGCAGAGTGGACAGGTAGACCAACCTCTGCTTGCTCAGCCAGCTCAGCCAGTGGCTTCTTCATCGAGGCCACCAGTCAGCCCGATTCCGAGCGACTCCGACTCCACTGTCATAGCTCCTCCGCCTATTGCAGCTGCCATCGACAATGCCTCGAAGCCAGCGTCTACGTCCGAGGTTGGTGGCGTCAAGCGTACAGCAGATGACAGCACTGGAGATGACCAAGAAGTGAAGCGGCAGAAGGTGACCTCGTAGTACGAAGTCTCCCCACAGCTTATCATCATTCTCGACGATTGAAACATTTGTAAATGATATTGTAGCGTTTTCAGCAAGGCGTAGCGGAAAAGTCAGCATGATGGCATATGAATAAGGCACGAAAAAGTAGGTCAGTTTTTTTGCGCGTCGTTTAGCATTGGCGTTTCGAGGAGCATCGGCATGTGACCTGGCGGCGTACAGACGCACACGCAACGCATTAGTATACTGTTTATATGTACGTACCTTTACGAGATAGAGCTGGAATTGGCTTCCCACAACATGCAACAACGAGTATAACCCTCTCTCACCAAACCCCTCTCCTCCCGATCATTCACCATCTTCGCCACATGCTTAGGTCCCACAGTCTCCGCTAATACCTCACGGAATCCTCTTCCCTCATACCACCGCTTGTTCCACTCCACTTCGCGATACGTCATCAACGACACCCGTCCCCTCTCGCCTTCCTCTCTCGCCCACGCAAACACTGCCTTGAGCAACATGCTGCCCACGCCTTTCCCATTATGCTCTGGAACGACAGAAACTTCATTGATGAAGAGTGTCGTGTCCATGGGAAAGGCAGCAACGAGACCAACTGCTCGATCGGTCGAACCTTCAACAGCGAGGTAGATCCGTCCCGTGGAGAGCCAGGTCTGGAGTTTGGCTACGGGCATCGTCACGGAATCGGGTATGAAGGACAATTGAGGGATTGACGCGAATCTTTGCGCGGCGAGGTGTTCGATCGTTTGGAGTGTTGGGATGTCGGCTGTGGTGGCGAGGCGGAGGGTGTAGGGTGTAGTGGTGGTGGAGGGTGGTTGGGACATGGCGGTGAGGTGGGCTGGTTCTTTCGGTCGAATGTACACCTCTTTGCTCACTTTTTGGGAGTCGGTGGTCTCGAAGGCGGGGTTTTTCTTTGAGATTCCGGGAAGCTGGGATGGATGTGGATGTGGATATGTATATGGAAGGGCGTGAGCGCTATTGTAGTGTAGCATACGATGCTTTCCTATCTGACTCATCTCTAGATTGCATACAAATCTTGTGTGAGGTGGGCTTAATTTAGAAATTCCTGCACTCGCGATATCTCGACCCGTATTGAAGACGATCGTAAATCGAGTTCAAGCAGAAGAAGAAGGCACGGAGCCGATTGTGCTGGGCAGTCATCGCAATGTGATAAGCCGACATCGGCGTCTCTGGTGGAGGGACGATGAGGGGAAGCTTGCTGTCCGACGGAAAATGATATCAGCTCTTGTGTATTAAAGCGCTTCGAAGCAGCTACTTGTATACAGAATAAGACGATATCAGATTCGTATTCTTGCCTTTTCACCTGTGAAACGCTTCCGATCTCCCAGGCTGCAATCGGCCTCCACGTCAATCAAGACCTCGAAACCCGATAGCCAGTCCACAGATAACATGCCAGGAGGCAAGATTCTCGTGCTACCCGGCGACCACGTCGGCCCAGAAGTGGTCACTGAAGCTCTGAAAGTGCTGGACATCATCGAAAGCTCTACTGGAGCTAAGTTCACGCGCGATTTCGATCTCTGCGGAGGCTGCTCTCTCGACAAACATAAGGACTCAGTGACCGAGGCCGTTCTGAAGAAATGTGAGGAAGTTGATGCTGTTTTCTTTGGTAGCTGTGGAGGGCCGGAGTGGGGAACGAGTCAGCCGAATCCAGAGAGTGGTTTGTTGAGGATACGGAAGAGAATGGAGGTGAGTTTCGAATCCAGGTATGCTTGATGTATAGGAACTGATCCCAAAGATCTTTGCGAATCTTCGACCTTGCAACTTTGCCAGTAAGTCCATGGTCGAGCGATCTCCCATCAAGCGGGAGATTATTGAGGGAGTGGATTTTATGCTCGTCCGGGAGAATTGTGGTGGTGCTTACTACGGTACCAAGGTTGAAGAGGAGGATTATGGCTGTGATCCGTGGGAGTATACTCGTCCCGAGATCGAGCGGGTAGCTCGTGTTGGAGCTGCATTAGCATTACAGCATGATCCGCCATTGCCGGTATGGAGCGCGGACAAAGCGAACGTGCTCGCCAACTCGCGAGTCTGGAGGAGAATCGTGAGTGAGCTGTTTGAGAAGGAGTTTCCGCAGATCAAGCTACGACATCAACTCGCGGACTCGCTGGCGATGTTGCTGATCACAAAACCGACGGCGTTTAATGGAGTCATCGTCACGGATAATACGTTTGGTGACATCCTGTCTGACGAGAGTGGAGGATTGACCGGGTCCCTGGGACTGCTACCGAGTGCGAGCATCGCAGGTGCACCTGGTAGCAAGATCGGGCAGAACAGTGTTGGTGGCGTGAAGGGATTGTACGAGCCTGTCCACGGTTCGGCACCTGATATCAGTGGGAAGGGACTCGCGAATCCAGTGGCTCAAGTCTTGAGTCTCGCGATGATGTTGAGGTATAGCTTCAATATGCATCGGGAAGCAGACATCATCGAAGAGGCTGTGGCGAAGGTGTTGGATTCGAAGAAGGATGGCGGGCTGGAGATTCGTACAGGCGATCTGGGTGGGAAAGCAACAACGAAAGATATGAGTGAGGCAATACAGGGCGAAGTGCGGAGATTGCTGCAGGTGTAGAGCGGTTCTCTCAGATCTGCGGTGGACTGTTAGCAGTATGCTGTCTGTATGCCTCATTCATAGTACATGTGCTGATTTGAATTCGAGGAAGGGAGATGGAGCTGGAGCCTTGATGGTGGAGATGTTGTTAGCGCGGAAGGGGTCGCCATGAATTCGGTCGTCAATATTTGAGCCGACACCCATCAAATTCCCCCACCATGCAATCTGAAGACATCCCGCATTTCAGCTTGTGACTCTTTCGCCAGTCATCTTTTTTCTTCGTACACACCGCGATTGCACACTCTGCAGAAGCACGAGTATTCACTGGGAACTTCTGAAAGAGCATCGCACTCTATATTCGCCCGCAATGGGCTCCATCAACTTTCCGGCCGAGGAGGAGCGCATCCTGCAACATTGGAACGACACAAATGCGTTCCACCGCCAGCTTGAGCTCACCAAGGACGAAAAGCCATATGTCTTCTACGATGGACCTCCCTTTGCCACAGGAACGCCTCACTACGGCCATCTGCTCGCCTCGACCATCAAGGATATCATTCCGCGATATTGGTCCATGAGGGGCCGATTTGTCGAGCGGAGATTCGGCTGGGACACTCACGGCGTGCCCATCGAGCAGATCATCGACAAGCAGCTGCAAGAAGAGCTTGGCGTGCGAGGGAAGGCTGCAGTGGAGAAGATCGGCATCAAAGAGTATAATCGGAGATGTCGAGAAGTCGTGCTCACATACGCCCACGAGTGGCGGAGAGTGGTTGGTCGCGTGGGAAGATGGATCGACTTCGATCGGGACTACAAGACGATGGACCCCACATTCATGGAGACGTGCTGGTGGGTCTTTGCACAACTATACAAGAAAGGGCTGGTGTACCACGGGGCTAGAGTGCTGCCTTACTCTACGGCATTGAACACTCCTCTGTCCAAGAGCGAGGCCAGCGAAGAGTACAAGGACGTGCAGGATCCGGCCGTCACTGTCTCATTCCCTCTACTGCCTGTGACTCAACAACCAGAAAAGGTGCAAGCCAAGCTAGAGGAGATCTTGAAGGTTGCTGGTGGAAATGTCAGCTTTGTCGCGTGGACGACCACACCTTGGACGCTACCGAGCAATGTTGCACTATGTGCGCATCCCGACTACGACTATATCATTGTCCACGATAAAGAGTCAGCGAACACATATATCATGCTGGAAGCTGGCCTGAAAGTCCTTTACAAAGACCCGAAGAAGGCCAAGGACAAATTTCAGGTCTTCCCTTTGAAGATCAAGGGCTCAGATCTAGCCGATATGAGGTACGAACCACTCTTCACGTATTTCGAGGACACTTTCAAGGAGGTCGGCTTCAAGGTGCTGTTGGACCTATACGTCAAACAGGACGAGGGTGTCGGTATTGTACATCAATCGCCAGCCTTTGGTGAGGACGATTACAACATCGCTTGGAGACACGGCGTCATCACTGCTGAAAGACAGCCACCGAATCCTCTGAATGCTGGCGGAGAGTACACCAACGAGGTGCCCGATTTCGAGGGGCAGCACGTGAAGGCGGCAGATAAGAATATCATCAAGCATCTCGAAGTGATCAAGCGCCTGGTCCGGAAATCACAGATTACCCACAGATATCCACATTGCCCTAGGTCAAAAACGCCACTCATTCAGCGTGCTGTGCCCAGCTGGTTCATTAAAGTGGAGAATGTGGTACCGCAGCTCTTGGAGAACCTGGAGCAAACGAACTGGGTTCCGTCGATGGTAAAGACTGGACGTTTCAATAATTGGCTCGGTGCTGCAAAGGATTGGAATGTCAGTCGTAACAGATATTGGGGTACGCCATTACCTTTGTGGGTGTCGGAGGACATGAAAGAAGTCGTCTGCGTCTCATCTGTAGCGGAGCTCAAGCAGCTTTCTGGCTACGAGGGTGATCTAAAGGATCTGCATCGAGATTCGGTCGATCATATCACGATACCATCAAGGCAAGGCAAGGGAGATCTCAAGCGAGTAGAGGAAGTATTCGATTGCTGGTTCGAGTCTGGGTCCATGCCATACGCCTCTTCGCATTATCCTTTCGCATATCCTGGCTTTGACCCGGCGAACTCCAACTCAGGATTGTCGTCCACCGACGGGCCTGGCAAGGAGCTCTTCACCAAGTTCCCTGGCGACTTCATTGCTGAAGGTCTCGACCAGACTCGTGGCTGGTTCTACACACTCTCGGTCCTTGGTACGCATCTATTCAAAACGTTTCCTTACAAGAATTGCGTGGTCAATGGCATTGTGCTTGCGGAAGATGGCAAGAAGATGTCGAAGTCTCTTAAGAACTTTCCAGACCCGATGCTTGTCATTGACCGTTATGGGTCTGACGCACTGCGATTATACTTGATCGATTCGCCTGTCGTCCGTGGTGAACCTCTACGATTCTCCGAGCTCGGTGTCAAGCAGATCGTTTCTGGTGTTCTACTTCCACTCTGGAACTCGTACAACTTCTTCGCACAACAGGCTGCTTTGCTGAAGAAGAACACATCTGAAGACTTTGTCTTCGACCCAGACATGCAAAAGTCCAATCACAACGTCATGGACCGGTGGGTGCTGGCTGCCACCCAGTCACTTCTGCAGTATGTCAACCAAGAGATGGAGGGCTATCGTCTCTATACAGTAGTACCGAGACTCCTAAAAATGGTTGACGACGTGACAAACTGGTACATTCGATTCAATCGTAATCGCTTGAAGGGACAAGCTGGCTCTGGAGGCAAGACAACCATGACCGAAATGCAGACAAACGGGTCTACGCCCGATGTAAACGGCGTCGATGAGGATGAAGGCAGCAATACAGACACCCTGCATGCTCTCAACACGCTGTTCGAGGTTCTGTACACTATGGTCAGAGCATTGGCGCCGTTCATCCCCTTCCTCAGCGACAACATATTCCAAAAATTGGCCCCGCATCTACCTAAGTCCATTACAGATGGCAATGATGTCCGCAGCGTCCACTTCCTCCGCTTTCCTACTGTTCGGGAGGAGCTGTTCGACAGCGTCGTTGAGCGAAGGGTCAGCAGAATGCAGAAGGTGATCGAGCTTGGTCGCATCTGCAGAGATCGACGTACAGTGTCCTTGAAGACGCCGCTCAAGACTTTGGTCGTGCTGCACCAAGACTCTGAATTCCTTGAGGATGTACGAACACTAGAGAGCTATATTACGGAAGAACTCAATGTGCGAGATCTGGTTCTCACGAGCGAAGAGAGCAAATATGGTGTCGAATATGACGTTCAAGCTGATGTCAAGAATTTGGGCATGAAGTTTAAGAAGGATGCCTCTAAGATTCGAGCAGCACTACCAAAACTCCCACCAGCAGAGATATCGAGCTTTCTAGATTCGGGCAGCATCACTGTCGAAGGTCATCAGCTGGTCGCCGAAGACCTAAGAGTGAAGCGAAAGATCAAGGAGAGTAAAGAGACTGCGAATCTCGAAGCGGGAATTGAAGGCGATGTCATGATACTGCTTGATGCATTTGCATACCCGGAGCTGGCACAAGAAGGTCTTGCTCGAGAAGTTCTCAATCGCATTCAGCGCTTGAGGAAGCGTGCAGGTCTGGTCCCGACAGACGACGTGAAAGTGCTTTACTCGGTCCTCGCTCCGGTCGCCGCCGTTGATGGCACTGACGGCGCTTTGTCCAATGGTGACCAGGGGGCCAACGCGGAAGTGACTCGTCTCGAGCAAGAACGCCAGCTTGAAGAGATGTTCGAGCACCAGAAGGCGACATTCGCAAACGCTGCAAGCAAGGGCGTGGCACCTCACACGGGCGATGACAAAACCGATGGTGTGATTGCCCAAGACGAGACCGACATTAAGGACATCAGATTGCTGCTGAAGCTACTCAAAATATGAGGCCGCGACGTGCATGGGTGTAAGCCAGGTTCGACTGCTGAGTGAAGCTTTTCCACTTCATCGCGAAAAGTCGATGCCCTACCATGCATGGGTCCTGGGCGGGTTAGCAGCTGTAAAGTCCAGCTGCGCGTTTTTACCGCCGTGTGACATGTAATTGCAAAAGTACTGGAGATGATGCCAGTAAAACCATGTTGATTACGTGCATTGCTGTGCATGCATAGTTCACTCCAATGGTGCATTGCATAACGAGAGTCGAGACGGGGAACAGATAACCTCGAGGAAGTCATGGTGAATGTCAGATGGGCCTGAGTGTACTTAGAGATTGTTCCACCGAACGAATCACAGAGTTTAAGATGAGCGTGCGCGGTGAGTCAAATGATTGTCGATCGAATATGATTCGGGGTAGCCTTCCAAAGGAAAACTGAACAGTAATACACCTCCTGCAGCCCATCGTCACTCCTCCGTCTCCGCACTGTACCTGTCGTGTAAGACTTGGTATATGAGATGCTATGCGACACTGAACCCTACCTCATTCTAGGTCACTTCTCCATACTTTCATCTCTACCAGGCAAGCTGTCAAGAGTGCAGGATCGGCTCGGCTACTGGAGCATTGAGTTGTGTGAGTCTTGTCCAGCCCACAGCACCGCTCGTTCGCCACCAGTCATGCCCTTCTCTGACAAGTATTACACAGGTAAGCCGCACTGACATACCGCAGATCCTCGTTATTTTGGTTCGAGTAATGCTGCATCAAGGCTCCACGAGCTCTCGTCCTGTTTTGGTCCTTGGCTTTCGTGTCGTTGTCAGGGGGCGGGTACTTCATTCTCGAGATCGTGTGCTGAACTCGACCGAATGGGACATACGTGTAATGTAGCTTTGCATTATGGCTTTGCTCGACACCGGCGGCCATGATATACAAGGACACATCTGGGTGTGCGGGTGTAAGGTTTGGGTTCTGGAGACCAAAGGATCTGGAGGGCAATCGTTCAGGCTTTCTTGAGGTTGTGTGGGATGAATAGGGAAACTGTACCTGGTAGCTGAAATTGGCATCCGCGAGTTGTCTTCACTCTCATATATCCGTATCTACGTGAGTATCAAATAGGTGCAGCTGCCTTGCAGCGAACATAAAACGTACGCCGTCCTTCATCCTCGTTAGGAATCTAGGTAGCCGTCCTCAGTCTCACCTTGACTCCATTCTTCGGCGCCACAACGACTCGATAACCCTTGGTCAGATTGTCCTGTCCTTCTGGTGCTTTGATATCATCATACCGCTGCATCATTCTCGCAATCATGAACGAGATCTCGGTCATAGTGAGATGCTGTCCAACGCAGATCCTGGGACCCCCTCCGAATGGCGCATAATGGGGTCCCATCTTCATTCCTATCCACCGATCAGGATTGAATTCCCAGGCGTCCTTACCCCATTCTTGCTCTCGTCGATGCATGAGATAGATGTTGGCCGTAAGTTGCGCGCCTTCGGGGACAGCGATGGGTTGCAAGCCGTCCTCGCCACCTCCAGTGGGAAGCACAGTGTTGCGCTTACATTTGCGGCCCATGTTAGCTAGGAGAGGGTACATTCGCAGTGTTTCCAGGATGACGTGCTGCATGGTTGTGCATGCCTTTAGGTTGTCCCAGTTCATTGGAGCGAGAGGGTCTAGTTCAGTGCCGAACATGGCTAGGACTTCCTCGCGGACACGAAGATAGATATCAGGGCGGACTTCCAACTGGGCGAAAATCCAGGCAGCCATGGTCCCTGACATGTTCTAGGCAGCGATCAGCGAGGATTATCAAGAGTTTCGCGGTACGATACGCTCTTACTTGGCCAGCGATAAACAAGTCCATGACCAGTTCTCGAATAAGAACAGGGTCGCCAACCTCTTTCACTAAGCCGTCGATCAGACCGAAGTTGCCCTGAGTCTCATCATTCTTGTCTTGAACTGATGATGAACGCTCTATGGCCCGTGCAATAAGTTGATCGGCGAAGTTGTTCAGAGTCTGACACGCCTTCCGGTACTGTAGCAACGTTAGCACAGGCAATATACCATTTGTTAGTTCGCTTGCCTTTGGGCCATCCATAAGCCAATACTTGGACCCCAGCTTCGATCGCGTGCCCATGTAATCACGAACTATCTCGTATGCTTGATTGTAGCTCAATTCAGAAGATTGCTTGCTTTCCTTGAGCCCAAATTCCCGCATCGCGGCTTGCATTCTAGCCTCACGAATACCAGTAGCTTGTGAGTTGGCACTTGTCCCGAGCAGAAACATGGTCGACATGTCGAGCGATAGACGATGGAAAAGCTCGAGAAGATCGACCACTTCGGTCCAACCGTCTTGTTGCACTGGGCCAATGGCTTGGAACAGCAACTGTATATCTGCCTCAGACTTGCTGACATCTTTCGCACGCTTATTATGAATGTGGCGCAGTATTAACTTCCTGTTCTTGTACCAGTGCTCGCCCTCAGAGTTCAAGAGGCCCTTTTGAGCAAGCGGATACATTGTGCGTGCTCGCATGACGTGGGGACCCCAATTATCGTAAGACTTATTGAGAACAGCATTGAGGTTGACAGGATCGATCGTATGAATGACCATTGGAAGTCCTTGATCATTATAGAGTGCGTGTGTATCGCCGTATTTGTAATATTTCTCGGCGAATACGTTGTCAAGAAGATCTCGATCCTGACACCAGAGAAGGTTGAGCTTGTGGCGAAGCGTGCCCAGGAAGGGCTTCGGAAGAGGTGCAGCGGGTGCACATCTCTTTGCCGTGGCATATTGGTGGTATGACTTCTTGCGTGTTGACGACGTCTTGAAGCGAAGGAAGAAGCGTAGGACCCATGCCGCTAACAAGCTCAGGCTGATGTTCCAGGAGTTGAACGTCGTAGGCTGGATCATAGAGTGCAAAATCTCGCTCGATAGGTCCATGGTTGCAGGGTATTGAAACGTTGCTACTGGATAGAGCAGTGCCACAGACGTCGCATCGAGCAGGGAAACTCGCTGATCTCGAGTACACGGCGCTTGGTGGCGTCCATGTTCTGCTATTTGAAGAGTTGTTCCATTACCAGACCGGGGAATTCGTTTATACCGTGACGTATCCCGACTCATGTTCTTTGTGTCCATGTCGGTGGAATTTCAGTTTGAAGAGAAAATATCTCTTTGACACATGAAATTTGAAATCAAGATCTTGCCTCGTCAAGAACACGAGAGCATACCTGGAAGCATGATCTCAATAGACGGGCGAGGCAATGCTGCTTTAAGACATCCGTGACACGTATGTCCGCAGGATTCAGTTGTTCTCCCACAACATGATATGCCGCATAACCACGACAACAAGAC
Organism: Microcyclosporella mali; assembly: GCA_002785985.1. Lineage (NCBI taxonomy): Eukaryota > Fungi > Ascomycota > Dothideomycetes > Mycosphaerellales > Mycosphaerellaceae > Microcyclosporella > Microcyclosporella mali. Next base: position 251,576 of record NHNU01000001.1, read on the forward strand.
GTTCCAACCCTATGCCATTGTACGAGCTGGAGCACGTACACCTTCGAGCTCTTGTTGGGTTCTTTCGTGGTTCTAACAATCATGAGTGGCTGCCGTGACTTTGACCGGCGAATCCGCCATCGCAGCGCAGCTACTTAGAGTTGGTTTTCTTGGTCACAAAACGAGAGGCAGCCCAGTCGCGAGCATGCTTCTCCCACACCATGTTGGGGGGCGTATAGAGACTTTCGCATTTCTCGCACATAGATCTAGAACGGCGAAAACAGCTGTCTCCAGTAGCATACCAGGGCGTTTTGGAGCCGTTGCGCAGGGCTCGCTTAAGTCTTGGATCCGAGTAAGTTCGAAGGAACGATTAGTGGATCTAGGATCATGGACAGCGTACGTTGAAGACCCACGTACCATATATACAGCAAAAGCGCAGGCGGACGAGATGGAAGAGCAGTTCTGCTCAATGCATAAGCACTGCGCTCGCGTAGTGGCGGTAGGATTTCATGGCAACTTTCTGACATGATATCGACTGCGCTGCTCGGCATGCCAATCACAGTGGCAAGCTAGTCCGGAGTGAAGCTGTGCGTTAATCTGCTACAGAGGTCGCGAGCTCAAGTGGGTGAGGAATGAACGAACAACGCTAGGAAGTTGACCAACCGTTGACATGTGACGCCGTTCCTGCATACTCTGCTGAGGTGATCTTCCCAGCTACAGTCTTAGGCCCAACCTTATTTCGATGTGGTATCCCTTTTTCAATGACACTTCCCACGCATCAGCGCACCACCATCACTCGTCGCTGCTTCATATCGACAAGACACAGCATCGAGCAGACTCAGGTATCCTCGAGGAGTATTGAGCATGGTAGATTGATCGCTTCGGATCGCTCTCATGGCGACTTCACGTGGCCTGCCACCGGAGTTTCGTCAGCGCATCCTCGAATACGCTCTCTGCCCGGATCCTTCAGGAACACCTGCATATGCGACATATGGGCGTCCTGATGACTTGAGGCTGCGTCGCAAAGACTGATTTTTGCCACTGGCCAATCTGTCGCTTCGCAAGAAGTGTCCCCCACCTTCTGTTCCGGTCTGTCAGCGCTTACGTGCATATGTCCTACATATCTGGGAAAGATACACCATCGCTACCATACTGTGTTCTCAAAATGCAGAAGATGGAGATTTTTCTTGCTGACTTCCTTGAGTCGTATGAGCACCTCATATGACGCTGCAAGACATGGGACCTGTGGAGCGTTGCCGTGTTCCTCCGAGTGTGAAGGGACGAAGATCAGGCTTGACTACGATCCTACGCAGGAATGGGAATGGCAGCCCAGGACACAAAATGCTCTGCCATTGGCTGAGCATCGGGACAAGGTGCTAAAGGCGAAGGATCTCGAAATGCAAAAGCTCGACACCCTGGCTGAGGACAGAATGAAAACTTTATGCAACAGTCGCCAGCTTGACAAACTTAGTGCAATGAGAGTTCGAGAGCTTTACCACGGTCCTATCAGAGGTTTGAGCTTTGATGCCTCTAACTGGCAGGATTCGGATGAGCTAGCAGCACGTTTTCGGGTGGTCATATCTTGCAGAAAGGATGATCTGCGGAGCGAATGACTCTTGAGATAATTGCATTTGGTGGGTCCAAGCTGCAGATAAGATCAGCTCGTGGCTTCGTCAGGTCTCGGGACTGAATTCAGGTCATCAAATGCGTGCTCTCAGCATGACACAGCTCGAGCTTAAAATGGCATCAGTCTTAAGCTGCCTGTGACTGAGCTACGGCCAATATAGCGCTACTCGGAAGGCTCAAGTGCCGACTCGAGAGTGGTCAACATACTTCAGCTCTCGCTTACACTCTGACGGCTTGGTTGCGAATGAGGAAGTGGGCAACGGCTTGGAAAAGTGTCATGCGTATTGGAAGAACACCTTCAACGTACAGAGACAGGGTGCGAAGACGAATCGGACCTCTCACATTGGACATTCGCCTCTTTCTGAGTAGCTTGTAGACTCTGCGGCCATGTCTGAGATGTATCAGGTGGCTCGATCTTTGGCCAAGCATCGATTTCGCGAAGAAGCAGCGGCGGAGACAGTGCACGATATCTGGCGCCGAGGGGCCAATGTGAGTACATCCACAGGATTCGCACAGCTGCAGTGCAAATTATCTCGTGAAACTCGGCAGACTCTTCCATTTGTGGCTCGATTCTTACATGAAGGAGAAGTCTAACTTCATTGTCTACAATCTGCTATCGGTGCATGAGCCCGGTGCAGCGAATGCCTAAAGCTTCGCTTTGTTCGTGTTCAGCAGCACCTCCTGTGCCCCACGCTCACCAGACCTCACGGCTCCTTCCATATAGCCTTTCCATTCAAATGCGGTCTCTGTACCCACGAAGTGGATCCTTCCGAACGGTGCTCTCAGCACATGCTCGAACTTAGTCAATCCTCCCGGACCCATGACGGGACATGGACAGCCTTGACTCCATTGCTCATTCTTCCAGATCTGCTCCACATGATCGATGGGTTGCTCTACTCGTTCTGCGAATCTGCCAAACATTCGTTGGATCTGTTGTAGGACAGTGTCTTTGCGTGCCTCGGCTGACAACAGCATCCATTCTCGAGCTGGCTGGCCAACCATGAAGCATGTCAGACTGAAGTGTCCGTCTGCATCGACGCTGGTATCTCTGGTCACGCCAAAGGGTCCGTTGGAAGACTGCGACATACCACACAAGGAAGATTCCCTCCACCAAGGCGTCTTGTAGAAGACGATCATCTTGCCGTAGTCACCGAGTTTTGTCGAGTTCGAAAGGTCAATCTTGTCCGATGGCAAAGGTGGGTCGAATGTGATCTCTTTGTACAATGGTGTAGGCACTGACACGACAACCCGTGATGCCTCATATACACCTCTTGCAGAAGTTACACGCACGCCACCATCAATCTGCTCGATGCGTCGTACCGGCGACATGAAAACCACTGATTGTGGCGACAGTTCCTTTTCAAGACCAATACTGAACGACTGCGTGCCACTGGCGATGCGAAGATACTGTCCACCATCCTTCATGTCCGACCGCATCTGCATATAACCGCCGCCGGACTTGCAGTAGTCCAGGAAATATAGAGCACTCAGCTCAGACGGCTCGACGCCGAGCATCGCCCTCGTTCCAATACTCAAGGCGTTTATGGCATGCTTTCCAGCGTTCAATGACTCGAGCCATTGCTCAAACGTTATGTCGTCCAGATCCGCTCGGATTTTCCTCCCTGATACAACTGGACTCGCGATATCGATCTTCTGACAAGTCTCTTCGAAAATGTCACGGATCCTTATGATATCTGCTATCTCAGCTTCATCACTCTCATCTGCCAGCAATTGTCCATACGGATGCGTCTTATGACTGCCCACGCCCTCGTCGCAAATAATACTTCCCTTCACATTCTGCTCAACAAGTTCCAGACCGAACCTCTTCGCCAAGGCGTACATCTTTGATTGATTAGTATCGTTGATCCAGGCGGCTCCCACGTCGCATTTGCTGTTCTGACAGTCGCGAGACCAGGTCTTTCCGCCCACTCTGTCCCGGGCTTCGAGAACTTTGACGCTCAGGCCGGCCTTTTGTAGGTCCACGGCCGCCTGTAGGCCACTGAGGCCGGCGCCTACAACGACGACGTCCATTCGCTCCGGAGCGTTTTGCGGGATCGCAGCAATCGCTTCGATCTCGAACAGGAACTCGGGAGCGGCCAACTTCTCCACTGGCACCAAAGTGGAAGCTGGTCTATGATCTCCTAGGAAGTCCAGCAAAGCTGGTCGGTGTCGTGGGTTCTTGTGGTCATAGTCCACAATGTAGTATGTTAGTTTGAGAATATCCTGAACCCGAGCTCCAGCCGCTTCCAGACAGCGGCCTAGATTGAAGATGGCTTGTTTGTATTGCTCCAATGGGTCTGACGGCACGCTGCCGTCTGGTTTCGCACCTATCTGACCTGCAATTGTGACGGTGTTGGAAGGCCCAGCAGAGTGGGTGACGAGGGAATAGAAAGGCGAGGTGCGGATTTTGTAAGGATTGAGAGTAGTTGCGCTTGGTTTCGAAGCCATTTTGAGCGCGGCTGGTGTGCAGAATGAATCTGAGGTTCTATACAATTGGCAAAAAGCTGCGAGGAGCTGATGAAGTGATAGCCCTCAGCTCAGATAGCTGTCGAGACCTCCACTCGGCCAGCTGCAAGTACGAAGCTAGGTCAGCAGCTCCGCTGATTAGGCGAGGCCGAAGGGGCGAATATCGAGAATTCTAGCTGTTCTTGCACTTTACCTCGTTCTTCTCACCAATGACCAAGCTTTCAAATATGTTGCTGGACGACTTTGTAGCTCTCCAGCTAAGTAATCAAAGATGCGTCACAGTAGCTGCTTCAAAGGGACGGTACAAATGCCTCTGCCACCACGAAAGTTTAGCCTTGTTATCATTAGAATCATTCAGCAGCTGGTTGCTCCAGACTGCGACGTTGCCTGACCGATGTTTCGTATTCCAATGGGCATGTCCAAAGGTTCAGTACCTCACGAGCTCATGTCCTGGCCATTTCTTCATTTCCCGAAGTACGTGGCTGGAGAAGCACTGGAGAAGCATTGGCTCAGCGCACTGTTCTCATTCTTGGGATGCGTCGTCTTCTCGAATGCGGTAGCGTAATGCGTGGCAATGACCACTCGGGATGGTGATCTCTCTCTGGACATCTCATCGAGCATGGACTTCAGCCAGGCTTTGTCTTCTTCGTGCTCGGCATTGTGATGACGAACGCGCCAGTCTTTGATTCTCTCGAAGTCGTCCGTTAGGGCTGGGTAGTCTGGTGCAGTGTGCGAATGCAAAGTACATCCCGGTATCGTGACATCTGGGTTTGGAAGGTCAAATCTCGAACGATGCAGGAAATACAGGCGTTCTTTCATACGAGAGTCCTCTACAAGGCTGTCTGCGATTTCCAGACCTGCTTTCTCGTTGCTCTGTAAAACTCGTGGTTACCGGCTACGAGAAAGACCATTTCAAATTGCTCGCACTGTTTGGCAAGCCTTGTGTTGAACGCTTCTGTTCGATTAAAACAGCCGATATCTCCTGCCAGCACAAGAAATGGAGCGGCTCGTGGTATTGTGTACTCGTAGTTGATGCGTTCCAAGTGAAGATCCGACGTGAGTTGGATATCAATCCATTGGCACCACCAGTTGCCGTGGTTCGGTTGTCAGACATCACAGGTCAGGGCCAGATGAGAATGTTTGCCAGCAGGTCGTCAAACAACGGGCGAAGAGCCGTCGATATTCCCATACAGACTCACTCCGCCTCCTGTTTGGACCCTAAAAGCGGCATCACACAGCCTCGCTCGTCCAAGCCCGGCCGACTCGTCTGGCCCATCATTGAGCCTCCTCCACTCCGCATTTGAGGCTGTCTACCGTGTGGACGACAATTATCCTGCACAAAAGAGCTATAGTGAATGACTGACTCCTGTGGCGTCGACTTCCCAGGTTCTCTCCATTTGCTCATCGGCTAAACCTTTATGCGAAGTACGCATAGAACCCGCTCACTTATCGGAACACTCAACTCATCACTGACACTGGAAACCGTCGTCACCATGGCCGCCCTCTCGACGTGTCCCCTTCTCACCCGAGAGTCCGTCCAGACCGCTCACAAACGCATCAAACCCTATATACACCGCACGCCCATCGCAACCTGCGAAACAATCAACCGAATCGCATCCACACCTCAATCCCAGCGTGAAAAAGAAGATGGCCATTCCTCCGAAGGAACTGCCAATCCGAATTTCCGCATCTTCTTCAAATGCGAAAACCAGCAACGAATCGGCGCTTTCAAAGCAAGAGGAGCCTTTCATGCCTTGGGGCGACTGATAGAAGAGGAGGGCATTGAGAGCGTTCGACGCAAAGGCGTAGTGACGCATAGCAGTGGTATGCATGCATCATACCCAAGCTTGGAGAAGGCCTGTTGGGAGTCGTCGAGTCTGATAGGTCTTCTCCCACCTTAGGAAACCATGCGCAAGCTCTTGCTCTCGCGGCCAAGACACATGATGTGCCAGCACACATTGTCATGCCAACCATTTCCACACCTTCGAAGATTGCCGGAACGAGATCTCACGGCGCCAATGTCATCTTCTCTGGCTCTACAAGCGATGAAAGAGAAGCCGTTGTGGCCAAAGTGATCGAAGAGACTGGAGCTACTCTCGTTCCGCCATACGATCACCCAGACATCATCCTTGGGCAGGGAACACAGGCATTAGAGCTCGAACAGCAAGTAGAAGACCTACTATCGGAAGATCCGAGCCTTGGAATAGAAGGAAAAAGCCGTCTCGATGCCGTGATAGCACCTATCGGGGGAGGCGGTATGCTCTCAGGAATCTGCACCGCTCTTCAGAACACCGGAATCAAAGTCTTCGGCGCAGAACCCTCTTTCGAAGGCGCAAATGACGCAGAGCTCGGCCTCAAGCAAAACAAACGCATCACGAATGTGAAGACCCTCACTATCGCGGATGGTCTTCGTACGCCTGTAGGAGAAATTCCATGGTCTATTATCACGGACGGAGAGAAACTAGCTGGAATCTACAGCGTGACAGAGGAGCAAATCAAGGGAGCGTTGAGGTTGGCAATGGAGAGGGCGAAGTTGTTCATTGAACCATCTGCCGCGACTACGCTAGCGGTAGTGTTGTACAATGAGGAGTTCAGGAAGTTTGTAGAAAGCCAGGCAGGTGAGAAAGGATGGAACATCGGCGTCGTGCTCAGTGGTGGGAACACGACGATGGAAGCCATCGCCAAGCTCTTTTCCGCATCTGACAACGAAGCAGAGAGAGCAGAATCGAAAATAGGTGTGAACGGTGAGAAGGTCGCCGAGAATGTAGCTGGATAGGTGAGAGTCATGATGTCCGTGAAAACATTTCATACTGAGTGAAGTTATCCTATGCTTCCGGCTTATACGCCATCATCCGCATAAATCATGCGCTTCTCGGCTTCAGTATCACCTTCGCGCCATGCAGATTAACACTGGTCAACGTAAGTGACTCCTCCCACGGACTGTCATCCGCGTTCTGCACTTCAGCAAACGCCTGACATAACCTCACCGTAGCATAGCTCGCCTCGGTAAGTGCAAACTGCTGTCCTAGACAAATTCTGGGCCCACCATTGAAAGGCAAAAACTCCCAACCAGGTCGCAATCCCTTCTTCCCACTCACAGCATCATCCAGCCAGCGATCTGGGTTGAAGTCCTCTGCATCCTCGCCATAGTAGTCCTTGCGACGATGCATGGCGTACAGATTCCATACAACAATTCCGCCCTTGGGGACGAAGATTGGTGCGAGGCCGTCCGGACCACCGCCAAGAGGGAGTGTGGTGTCTGCTGACGTTTCGCGGCTGTTGATTGGTACAACAGGGTAGAGGCGTAGTGCTTCATTCAGCACGGCTTTGAGGTATTTGAAGTCTTTGAGCTGCTCGAAGGTAGGGTGACTGCCTTCCAGGGATGCGATTTCGGCTTGAAGACGAGACCAAATGTCTGGACGTTTGGAGATGACGCTCCAGACATTGGTGAGCAGAGAAGCGGTGGTGTCGCGGCCGGCAAGAAGAATATTCAGGAGCTCTGAGCGGATGCGGATGCGGTCAGTCGTCTGGCGTACGAGCTCGTCGATGAAGACGTAACGGGTGGTGGGGTTGGATTTCTCATTTTTTTGCTGATCGGCCAGGCCTTTCTCTACAAAGTAGTCCACGAAGTCATGTACAAATTTGCGATCCTTCTCGAACTGCTTCGCGGAAGGGAGGAAGCGCGAGAAGAAACCCCAGCGGGTCGAATTGGCGATGGAGACTTGGGAATTATTGAAGGCATTCGCAAAGCCCTCGCCGCTGTCCTTGGTGAGGGATTCCGTTGATTCGCCAAAGAGGAATTCTGTGGCAGAATCAATTGTCAAGCGGAAGAAGAGCTCAGACAAGTCCACGGGAGTATTGGCTGGTATGGCAGCGATCAGATGGCTGATGTGGGTTTCGAAGGTCGCCAGATCGCCCACCTGAGCTCGCACAAAATTCGGACGCAGCATGTCGCGACTATGTTGCCACTGATGGCCGTCTGTGGTGAAGATGCCATCGCCCAGCAGAGGTCGAAATGCAATCTTCCTCCGACTACCCAGGCCCCATTTCTTGAAGTCAATGGCCTGGATTGTCTTCAGGTTTTCAGGCTCGATGGTGACGTGGGAGTGTCGGCCCAAGATCATAATCTGGTAGGTATTGACGTTCATCCTGGAGAAACGTTGCATGCCGCCCTCGAGTAATGTGTGATTCTTGAAATCGCGGTAGTTTTCCCGGAAGGTGAAGTAGCCAAAGATAGTCTCCCTTTGGCGCGTGTACCACGGCGCGTCCATGGTGCCTTTTTCTCGCTTGAAAGCTCGTCGTCTGCTCCATAATGCCAGTAATGAGATGAGACGGTAGGTGCAGTAGATGGCGAGGCAGCCAATGACCGCCTGGTTGGTGGTGTGCAGGTCTTTAAAGCTGTCCATTATGGTATCCATAACTGCATGGAGGAGGAAACTGCGAAAATGAACGAATACGGCTCATCGACACGAAAATATTCTTTTGGAGAGCTTGCGAAGGAGGTGTTGTGTTTATGTACGATGATGTATGCCCATGACCTCGCAGCCTCTCGTCGGCTGGTCCGGACCTGGGGCAAGACATGTCCGCCATAATTTGTCTTATGTGTCTTGTGTGGTGCGACGAGAGGGTGGCGGCCACTCAGACGGGCCAGAAGGCCAGCCAACGGGCGTAAAAGCGGTCGAGAGTCTGTCCGATGGACGAACACGGTAAGACACTACGGCCGCGCCACGTGGCTGGAGACTCGCGGGTGAGACCATATGTCTCTGTCTTGTTGTCTTCCAACCTCCTGTACATTTCACTGAACACTGATATGTCGACAGCCTGCACACGGACAGGCTGGGATACATCGTTCACTCTACGATCTGGCATTATGACACCTCATTTCAGAGTGCCTCCAGTCGTCGAGTCTAATTTACCATACACATGCATACTCATATTCGGGTAACCTGCGGTGCGAGCCTCATTGCGGCAGGCTGAGTTGCATCGGCATTAGACGAGAAGTACAGACAGCGATCAGACAAAGATTTCATCACACGTCGATCTCGGGCCAAGTGAGGACTCCGGGCGGCTTTGAAACTCAGCGAAGTACCGCCATGGGCTACACGACTTGGTTGTTTCCCTCCCTTGTCAGACCGCATATGATCGCCAAAACCCATGTATCTTACTCCTGTCACGACAGTATATCGACATCATCAGGTACGGACTGGCTGGATCTCTGCCCAATGACCGTGGCGGCGTCCGCTTCGGTAAGCCAACTCACTTTTGGTATGAACTTGTCGTTCCTTTGTTGGCGGCGGCCCCTCCTTGTTCTAACAGCACATAAGGTCTCTGTGCTTGCTTTCCATATCGAAGACGACATTCCGTCAAAGCTCACAACAAAGGCTATCACTTCATTGTCTCCTGCAGCCTTGCTGACACTTCAGTAGAAAGCTCTTATCCTTCCTCTGCCTCGCGACTATGCCTTTGCAGTATGCAAGTCTGCCATTCCCCAAACACATCTCAGAGAACTCTCGATGAGTGAAGACTGCAACATTGTGTTGTATGCAATGTGTCGTCGAATCTGTTGGTCCTTTTCGAGCCAGTCTGAACCTCATACCTTTCCCCCCTTCTCTCTTCCCCAGCGCGCCCAACGCAGAGTTACCGACATCAAGCCTTTCCTTCTGTTGACAGTCAGGCAACAATCAGAGATTTCCCACGCGCTCAAACCACTCTATAACCACCGCAGATATGTGGTGCTGTTCAGAGTGTGGTACGGTCGGCACGGGTTCGAGCACGGTCTGCGGTAGGTGTTCGCATATTAAATGCGGCTCCTGCACCACGATTGGTGGCGGCCGCCGTCACACTCTGCCCAGTGCACACTCTACATCTTCCGCCCACGGTCACCAAGATGGGCCTGACATTGCCTTCGCGAAAGCTTCTTCATCTCTTTTCACAACACAATAGATCAGGGCGGCATCTCAGGTTCCCCACCTCACCATCTTCTCCGTTCTCATGGTCGGGAGTAGTGCTTGAGGAATGCATGCCTCCATCTACTGACCCTCCTTGGGTTTCCCTCCCTGATCGAGCTTTTTGGTCATTTCTCTTGATAACCTCTGTTGCATTTCCACCCGGCTACGCTGTCCGGGTGTGGGCGCTGGGTTTCACTCATCCTGCATTCTAGAGCTAGCTAATCTTATTGTCAGCCACAGAACAGCAAGGAGAGTTGGAATCCTGTAAGTCGACACTACATTTATGCGCATCGTGCGCTTGGAGTCCTCGGGTTTCATTTGACGGGCGATAGCATGACACTTAGAAATCACAACAAAAGCAGCACTTCAGTCTCTAGTCCTTTCTCATCCTTCGATAAACATACGCACAATATATATGACGTGCATTAAACTCTACATACAGCAAGATAAAATATGCTCGACCCCGAACGAGTGTATGCAGCATGCCTTCGAACTCCTGACACCGAACGCTAAGATAACCATCATGATATCGTAAATCGACTACCAGGCAAGTCCTTCTGGCGCCGTTGTTGCACAAGAAGCCAACCCGGAGCAGAACTTCATATCCTCCAGACTCGCTACACTGTTCCCCGTTGTTGGCAGCGTCTGTCTGGCGGGCCAAATCTCCTGCTTCGCCACCTGCTCACGTCTCCAATGCTCCGTCACTGCATCTCTGACCATTTTCTGGAAGTAGAGCGGACCCTTCTCCAGTCTCGGGTGAAGCTCGCCGTTGACGAAAATGCCGGCGTTGATGTTGCGTTGGGCGCGATCGCATAGGTATTTGTCCTCGGACATAACGCGTTTGTAGATCTGGTTGACTGTGTCGAAGGCCTCGTCGGTGGCGTGCTTAGAGCGGAAAACCTGGTATTGCATTGCGGATTTGCTGGGTCCGCTGGGAACGAAGCGCTGGATCATGAAGAAGTGTGGACTGGTTGAGTGATTAGTGTGATGCTCGGAATGAACCTTGGGTGGAGACTTACGTTATGTTCGTTGAGACGTTGGGGAGGTAGTATGTGCTGGCCACGACCAGACCTTGTTTCCTCTGCTCTTCGGTGGTTGCAGCATCATGCACAATTTGGCCGTCCCAGGTTTGCACGGAATATGACGCGAGGTCGGCAACGGCAGGGATATCTGGATGAGTCGTTGCGCAGTGGTAGCACTCGTTGTAATTATCGGCCAGGATCTTCCAGTTGTAATCTCCTTCCATCTCCCAGAAGTGGTCGAATTCGTAGTCGTCAAAGTTGAATTGCTTATATCGCTCCTGGATGTCGATATCCCGATGGTCATCCTCCCAAGCAACTTCAGGCCTCTCCTTCGCGTCGAGATTGATCCAGATGAAGCCGTTACGGTCGGTGTGGACATGAATTGGGAAGAGATTGTTGTTCTCCTTGTCGAAACTGTCCAACTCCTGGTATCCTGGAGCTTTGGCAAGTTTGCCGCTCAGTCCATATGACCAGCCGTGGTATTTGCACGAAAATATCTTCGCACACCCATGCTCGCCCTCAACGACTGGGAACGCACGATGTCGACAGACGTTATGGAAGGCGTTGATCTTTCCCTGTCTGTCTTGGCAGATGACCAACTCGAAACCTGCAACGGTAAATTTGATCCAGTCTCCAGCCTGCTTGAATCTCCTCGAGTGAGTGATGAGCTGCCATTTCCGCGAGAAGATAGCCCTTCTCTCAAGCTCGTACATCTCTGGGGAAGTATACCAGTTTGATGGAAGAGCACGAGTTGCGGACTTTTCGTCCTTTGGCGGTGAGCTGCCACCATAGCCGAGGTAGTTGAAGATACTACCAGCTCTCTCTCTGAGCATCTTGGGGAAGATGCTATGAGGCTTGAGTGACGGAGGGGGTACGCTGTAATCTCTGTTCTGGAGAGTCAATGGAAGAGATTGCTACAGATTGAGGAGAGAGAGGCGTTGAGCTCGTCCTAAGTAGCTAATGGATATATCATTATCCCAAGCATACGGATGGTCCCGCACGCCTCATGGGGTATCTCAGTCCATCCAGAGTGTCGAGCTTAGATTTGCGTGCAATGGGTCTTGCCCCGTTTCAGCAATAGCATGTGGACATCTCACGCGCTACCAATATCTCGGGTGCAGTGAGGAGATAACGTCGCGCAAGCATCACCACTCGGACGGGGACCCCAAAGTCTACCAGATTGTATGGTCGCGAGAGCCTAACTTGGACCACATTTGCGTTTGGGACCGGCTGTTATCAATGCTAGATTGCGCTTCTTCAGGGGCAAGACTCTTTACCAGGCTTGCTATGAATCATATTCCAGATTACTACGCGAACCTGACAGACATCGGGATTGTAATTTCGCAGTAGTTCTTCATTAACCCAAGGCATGGACATGTCTACTGTCATAGTGTCGTGCGGAGATCGAGGATGACATCTAGTGTCATACTGGCTCGATATATTGTTTGAAACTCATGACCTTCACAGGCAAGATTCGGATCGATGCTCGTCAAGAGTTTCCGGGTTCGCTGGCGTTCCGGTATGTTTGTCTTGTGTGTACGCTGAGACTAGTGGTCTCGGGAGCACTGGGCAATTGAAACGAATCACTGACGGACGACGGATGATCCAATGAGCAACCAGAAGCCAGTACCTTGTGATGGCACATTGTCACCGCTCGCAGCAGACGATGACACTGGGATACAGGATCGGCAACGGTCATTTGCACATTAGTTGACGTTGTTGCCGTGAGACGATGTTGATTGTTCCATATGCGGGCGATGCACGTGTTGTGCAGTCGGGTGGCTGAGCAGGACTTACTGTACGAATTAGGCAATCGAGAACATGGCCTTATGTCAGCTAGAGGATCCACATAGTCGTGCAAGGTTCCAATATAGCCAAAACTGGGGATATCATCGGCATCAGCAGACGCCTGCCCAATGGATGAGTCTGGATTCTACACCAGCCCGTGGCTGAGGGATGCTGCCGTGAGCGGCGTTCATGACGAGGTAAGGATCGCGATCTGGAAGGAGACTACCCTATTCGTAATGATGTCTTCGTGTTATTGTTGAACAGGAACACGAGCTGGTGGACGAGAGAGTATCATAGTGAGAACTCCTTATCATTTCTTATGCTTCATAGTCGTGCCCGGAAGGTCTGCCTTGTCTTCTCCGATACTAAGCGAGCTGAGCGAGCTGGTGCAGTCAATCCCAACAATGGCTCTGCCGCCACCGTCGCCGCGAGCCTGTGTCCAAAGTATTCAACCTGCACAGCCGTACCCTCAGATATATGATTTGGCAAGTAAGCGAACGCGATAGGTTTTCCGACCGTATAGCCAAAAGCAGCGCTCGAGACATAGCCTACTGGTTGGCCGTCGTGGTAGATGGGCTCCTTGCCAAGGACAACAGATTTGCCATCGTCGACTGTCAGGCAGCGCAGTCGTCGAGTTGGCACCTTCTTGGATAATGTTTGCAATACCATCTCACCAAGATACCCTCGTTTGCGTGAGTCAATAGCAAAATCGACGCCGGCTTCAAAGGGATCGTGCTCGGTGTTCATGTCGATGCCCCAGTCTCGGTAGCCATTCTCCATGCGGAGAGAATTGAGTGCACTCCGACCAGCAGCAATGAGACCGTATGCTTGACCAGCTTTCCAGAGGATGTCCCAGAGACGCTGACCATATTCGGCGCTCGTGTAGATCTCCCACCCAAGTTCGCCCACGTATGACAGCCGCATTGCTGTGACAGGAATCCCGGCGACATACGCGCGTCTGACTTGAAAATAAGGCAGACCATTATCTGTCGATATGTCGGGACTGACTTGACCAAGGACGTCCCTTGAAAGTGGACCATACATCCCGATGCAGCAGGTCCGTCCCGTGATGTCTTCAATAGTAGACCATCGGCCTGGCGTTTGTTGACTTTGCTTGCGAGCTTCTCTTTGTAGATAGACTTGGTCTACTGGTGTCTGCACGCGAATCTGAAAAGTCTGATCATCAAGCCTGGCAATCGTCATGTCGCTGCGAATTCCCCCGTGTGTGTCCAATAGTAGTGCATAAGTGATCGTGCCGGGCTTCTTCGAGATGTCCGTGGTACATAGCCGTTGCAAGAGATCTACAGCACCAGGACCTTGGACCAAGACTCTTCGTAGCGGTGTGAGGTCATATAAGGCCGCCGCTGTCCTTGTCTTGTATGCCTCCGCGGCAGCTATAGGTGAGTAGAAGCGGGCAGACCAAGCATCACGTTCTCGTGGTGTCCAACTAGCTGGCAGATATTTGACCAGTCCTGCATTGGCCTCGTACCAATGCGGTCTTTCCCATGCACCAGATTCGAGGAAGAAAGCTCCGAGTTCCGTTTGTCTCGCGTAGAAAGGACTGACTCGAAGGGCACGAGGAGATTCTTTGGGTTGAGCAGGATGCAAAATGTCGTAGATCTCGACAAAATTTTGTTGCGATGTCTCGCTGACATATTCTGGAGCGTACTGAACTTCTTCAAACCTGTTTAGGTCGCACTCGGCGAGATCGACGTCAGCATGACCTGTGGTCAGGACCTGGGCAACGGCGCGGGCAACGCCTGCTGAATGAGTGACCCACACTGCTTCTGCCACCCAGAAGCCGTCCAGATGCGGCGCTTCTCCCACGATTGGCCCGCCATCCGGCGTAAAGGAGAAAATCCCGTTGAATCCATCATCGATCTCAGTCTCGTGCAAGCATGGCAATAGCGATTTGGTCTCTTCCCATGCCGGCTCGAAATCCTGGGGTGTGAACTGCAGGCGGGATGGCATGTTCTTCTCATCTACATGCTCCGCCGTCTTTCCTAGCGACGCGGCAACAACTGGCATTGGCTTGTGACCGTAATAGCCTACACCAATGCGCTCCCCCCACTCACGATAGTACAGATCCCGATCCTGATGGCGCAGAATGGGTAATTTGGCGCCATTTGGTGGAGTTCCCCGGCCAGCCAAAGCAGGAACGGGAGTTGATTTGGCGTATTGGTGAGCTAGTGGTAGGAGAGGGATGGGAAGACCAACCATTTTACCAACTTCGACGCCCCAGAAGCCTGCACATGAGACAACGATATCCGCGGGAAAGAAGCCTTTATCGGTTCTGACACCAGTGACATGGCCATTTGCTTGTTCGATACCGGTGACGGCAGTCATTCCATGGTATCGTACTCCAGCTTTGCGGGTTCGTGTAATCAATTGCTGCACAGCCCGAGCAGCCAGCGCAAGTCCGTCACTGGGAACGTGAAGACCACCGAGGACCTTTTCCTGGTTTAGTATTGGGTACACTCGAAAGCACTCATCCGCACTCATCATGCGCGCATCGATACCCCACGACGAGGCCCAGCCAAGTTTCCGCTTCAAGTCCTGCAATCGCTCGGGTGTTGTTGCTACTTCCAAGCCACCGACTTGGTTGAAACAGTCTAGGGACAACAACTTTTGTGTTGTATACTGAGCGAGCCTACTCATGGTCTTCGATGAATTGGTCTGAAACACCAACCCGGGCGCGTGAGAGGTCGATCCACCCGGCATATCCAGCGGACCTTGCTCGACAACTGTCAGGTTGTTCCATCCTCGTTGCAGCAATTCGTCTGCCAGGTTTGTGCCGACAATGCCAGCACCAATAATGACCACTCGCTGAGAGGTCGCCATGGTCGATCAGCCCAAGCAAGGCGTTGCTGTGAAAACAATATAGAATTGGGAAGCAGAGATTACTCAAAGCATATATCGAGCACTGCGAACTTGTTCAAGTACTTCGACAGCTGAAGGACTGTCCACAGTCACTGACCTTCCCCTTGACGTTCCAAGGACGAAGGATCCAATTTCGACCAGAATCTCCACGTATGACATAAAGCCGTCAGTGGCCGCTCTACTAGGAGGTAAGTTTACTGGTAGCTGTTGGGAGGCATGGCGGGGAGCTCTTCCAAGCTGCTCAAGCTGTGTGGCTGCATCGGGATTCCATTCTTGGTTGTCGAATCCCGCGATTGGCGACACAAACGCGAGCAATACTCACACTGAAGAGATGCTATGCAGTTCAATGCGTGCATCTACAACAATCATAGATATGCGTATTTCGCGAGTGTTGCAATATCGTCATGTAGACGAAGAGCTCTTCGAACCCACGAAGCTTATCACAGCCCGACTTTCAGCCGGAAGCTGCTTGTCCATATTCAAGGTACAGATTATCGCTTTCGTCTTTCTCGGTCTTTCGATCTACGAGTTGTGATCCGTTGATGCCGTATGATGCTAGGGATACAACAGCTGAATTGCGAGGTGGCAGAGCAGCGTATGTAATGCCTTCGGCCAGGATTGGCGTCATAGGACTAATAGGACTAAAAGACGAGACCGTCTCATCAGTGCTGGAGACAGTACTTGCGAGCGTCTCACTCCTAGAAATTGTGGATTGATATGGCTCGGCAGGTAGCTCCGCTGCGAAGCTCCTCGGGTTTCGAAGACGAAGTGGTGCAGGAATGGCTGAGGAATCGTGCATCTCTACCGCAGTCTCGCTGTTTGAGGTGTTGTTGTTCAGCATAGTCGCTGTCTCTTCCTCGATGTCGTTGTTGCTAGAAGATGGCGACGGCAGATCTTGCCGCAGTGAGGCCATCGTGAGTGGCATCTCATTCGATTGCGTTACAAAAGTAGATGGTCTCGACAGTGTGGCTCCAGATGCGACCACAAGACTCTCCAGCGGCTGTTTAACGATCGACGATGAATCTAGTTCCACAGGGTCAGGGATCCCGAGTTCATGCACTGTAGTCGGCGGCGCTGGACTATATATAGGTGGACCGACTGGAGGTTGTGTCGTCTTTGTCTCGCCCACTGAAATGAAGGCTGGAACTGTCCGAGTTGGAGGATGTGCCGATAACGCTGCTTTGGCGTCACGAACAGCAAAACGACTGGGTAACGGATAGCGACCCATTTTCTTCAAGATCTTCTTATCGAGATGCCACAGCCTACCGGTCTTGAAAGTTTCCATCTGGTCCCAGGTCACAATCTTGTGAAGCATACCAGGGCAGTCTGCCAGCCAACAAGCCAGTACCTCTGCCGACGATCCACAAGGCAAAGCGATCAAATGCCCTTCTTGCAAATTCAAAGTATCCCGGCAAATGAAAGCATGTAGAATTCTGCCAGGGTCCATCTGATCGGCAAGGACTCGTTCAAAATCTCTGGTCATCTCGCAGCTAAAGGGGCTGGTCCACCCGGCCCACGGCATACTCCAAGTCGAAATCGTCATGCCCGGAGGTGCTGGATGTCCATTCTTAGAAACGTACCGCTTCCATTCCCGGCAAGTATGAAGTCCCCCGAGTACATCTGCACGAGGTCGAGGGGTATACCGTGGCTGATGCTCCAAGAACAAGGACGTATTGGGTCGGCGACACAAGAAGGTCAAGCCTTTCATCTGAAGGAGCTGGATAGCGCGGTCAAAAGCAAGAAGTATCGGCCGATTAGGTTGTGGATCCGGAGTCTTGGAGAACATCCCGCTGGCCTTCTTAGCTTTGCCTTCCAGGTATTCGTAATCTGGACATGCCCAGTCCCAGTCACCGTGTAATGAAGCGCCGAATCCTCGATAGAGGTGCATCGGGGCAAATGCAGCACATACTGTCAACGCAGCCACCGACAGGTATCGCAGTTCCGCAGATATGCTGTCAAATATATCTTCCACAACAGCATTGCCGCAATTTGACATGGCAAATCGGATGTCCCTGAGAGTATTGTCGTACTGCGTGTCGTCAAAGATTGAGAGCGGCAGTAATGCTTCACCCATCAGGGCGAGCACCAGGAAGATATCGTCAACTTGTGCTTGTATATTGTAGCTTGGGAGAACCTGGCCTTGCGACTGCGTATCCTTCTTCTCCCACAGAGTCTTAATGGCACGCGTGAAATTGTTCGAGCTCATAGTGCCGGCAACAGGCTGGGGTGATGCTGCTTGGCAGAAAATGTTGATCAGAGGAGATCAGTTCTCTCATGCTCTTGTGTTGATTAAGGTCCCGTCATGCGTAGGCCCGCCACATATCGAGAAGCCAGGAATTCAGGGAGGCCGAAATAGAGTTTGATGAAGCAAACGACTCGCCGAGGCAGGTTAGATCGACACCGAGGAAGCTGCTGCCGTGTAGGTGTACATGGCGACATCCCAAGCATCCGCCTGGCGTCATCATCTCGAAGACTACACGGACTCTGGCAATTTCAGCTCTGGGATCGTCTGGCGAATGCACATCTGACAGAGCTTCAATCTGCTGACGCTTCAGGAGGAGCAATCAGCCCTGTGCGATATCTTTTTGCGCCAAGATTCTCTCGTGTCGAAGACCTTCTCATGTTGCAGTCAACTTTCAATCGTGGCCAACACATAGCCCTGCTGCTTCGACATGAGAATGAGTGATGATGGTTTGAATGGCGGGCGTAGGCAAGAGATGGCCATGGCAGAAATGCAATGAAAAGCTGACTTAAGCAAATCTGCGATAATGTAGCGCTGATTCCACATCTCTATTCTTGGCTGGCCCAAACCTCGTCTCGACCTCAGTACAACCCAGGGCAGTGCGCTTGGTCATCGATATGTCCTGACAACACAGAGGGAAAACTTGTTGCGAACGCTTTCCTGCTCCCATGACTAGATGACAGGATTCTGAACGTTCAGCGCTGTCTGAAGACGATCTGACGTAGGCCTGATCAATTCACGCTTGAAGAGCCTCGACGTATTGGAAGCAGACGAAGTACTAATATCACTAAGTGCAGAGAAGTCACAGCCTTCCCGGGTCTACTAGATGCCCGCCTCGAAACGTTACAAATGCCAAATGAGAGTATCACCAACAATGAAAGTGTGTGGACAAAGGCAGCGATCGCGAGATTCGTTGGAGACAAGACATCCTCAACGTTCATGGCAAGCGCTCAGTATTGTTTGCGTTAATTGTCAGCCCGGTAATCTGTAAGCTTGCCGGTTCTCAAAGCAACGGAAGCACAAATAACGACAGTCTGCCCAGGGCAGGAATTGGCTCTCTCTCCTTCTGCATCCTCGAGGCGACGTTCCAATTGCTTCGACGTCGCATACTTCACCCGCAGCGCCCATTGCCAGCTCTCATGTGGTCTGCTTCTTAGAGTGTCCGAGATTGGTAGTGGCCCATTCTTGCCAAGCTTTCGCAACTGGTCCTCGCACAGCGACAATGATAGGTGCGTTGGTGTCCGGAAGACCACTAACCAAGGAACTAAACCGTGTTTTCCAGTATGTGGTGTCAATGGTTGTGTCCTCAGCATGTGTTCTGATCTTGCCACGGTGGTGGGAATCCTCAGCACCCTTGTGTGCCTCGACATAGTCCTTGTCGGGCGCCACTGGAGCTCAAAAGCTCGAATACTACTCCGCCTAGCGGTTCCTAACACGAAGTGGGGGACTTACGAGATGTCTTACAAGACTAGTCTGGGTATCTTCGAGGAATAACAAGGATGCAGGGCCATGTAGCGAATACATAGCACACATCTAAGTCTCAGGAGAAGGATAGCTGTCGTGGAGATCAAACCTTTAGAGGGCAGCAGATCTTCGATATCGTGATCAGAGGCACAGCTTCAATCCAGCAACTCGAAGATCACGTTGAGAGGCGATTGAGTCGCCGACGAAGGCTGAGCAGACAACATCAGAGGTACAGCGTTCTGCCTGGTCTGATCGACGATACCACATTGCCCACTCTCAAGGCGGTCGAAAGTGACGGCAAGGATAAGCAATACATCATTTCGCGTACAAAGAACCTTTCAATATAAGTATTGGCGTCATCCTATCTCGATGGAGCTGCGATATCTCGACATTCGCATAAGTGGGGAACGCTGACCATACTGGGCTTGTTCTGTGCTCGTCAGATTAGTTCTCTAGAAGCCTCATTTGGAATTCGAGACGTTATTACAGGTTCTCTGATACATACTGATGAGTTGTGTTCTGGTAGGTAGCGACCAGTAAGCTGTTTCATCGATACATCATCTGTGCATCGTGAAATCTGCCCGTCCTGCGAGGCGCTCTGCACATGCGAGCAACTGATGGAACAGCAGAGTCGCCATCTTTGTCTTCATAAGTGTGCCTCTGATTGCTCCACACAAGTACTAGAATATGACCAGATAGCCTTAGAAGTCATGACTTAGCCGGTCTCGATTGCACAAGGCGCCAAGCAAAGTAAGCAATCTTCCATGCTTTATAAAAGGCAGAAATAACAACCCAATGTACGACTAAAACCTGACCACTCATCACAATACTCTCGGCTTCTTACTCAAATGCATCTGTGAGCCTTACATTAGTCATGTGCGCTTGAAAACATTCTGTTTTTGCCTTGAATGATCTATTCTTCTTCTACATCTACTTCGTCCCGCAGCGCACTATACCCACTCCAACGTCCATCAGTCATACTGGGGAGAGCTCTCAGAATACGCATCAAACAATCTACATATAAACTGCACCAAGCCAGCATAATACTTTCCAACCAGAGCGGGTACAGCACCCCCAGTGGTGGTGCCAAAGATTTCGAAGACAGCGCTACCGACCGCGACTGACTCAGAGAGGTATCAAGCAGCCACCGACCTGCTGAATGCCACAGAGGAGGCTCCAGACTCCGAAGATGATGAAATCCTTACTGCAGCTACTGGAAGTGCTGTTGCCGCTCGTATGCTTCCCATGTTGCATTAAGGAACGCCATGCGGAGTAGTATGCGAGCCTTTGAGCTCGATGGGAAGGGTTTCGATAGCGCACAGAACGATCGTGAGTTGTGTAATCGATGACTCCCCTATGGGCTGGGAGCTTTTGAGTCTTGTCTTAGTACCACGAGGAGTGTCGGCCCACGGCAGATCGGAGAATGACTTGGGCCGGCATGCTATCGACACAAAGACAAGGGCGTGCTGCTTGAAGGCTTACAATGTCGTTGTTCATCATTCAAGCTTTTGAGAGAACTTGCGCTCATTACTAGTCTCGAGGCTCTTCTGGCAATACTGCGTAATGCTCGAATAAACGATGTGTTCGCAGGTGATGTGCGACGGGCAAAGTCATGTTTCCAGGCCACATTCACTTCTCCAAGGCCAAGTCTTGGCACTCGATCTCATTCCCCAACCCGCACAAATCTGTGGACTCGAACTTACACCCACCTCACTAGCAACTTTTCAACTGTGGTAAGACATACCAATAATCATCCGCGCAGCTCGTATTACATTGTGGTCATACACGCCAACAACCATACTCGCAACCCGTACTTCCAGTGACCAGCCAGAACAGCATCCGCCATGGACACTACGAAGGAATTGACCTTTGACGAGAAGATCGCAATGGTCGAGTCAGGCGAGATGAGCGTCGAGGAGGCGGCGCAAGATCCAAACAAGACGCTTGCCTTCACCACGTTTCCCGGCAAGGATGTTGGTGCGAAGCCGTAAGTGTCGCCCCCATTCTTTCCATTGATAGCCCAGCATACTGATCATGATCATCTACAACAGTGGAGATGCTGACTACACCGTCAAGTCTCGTAAGCGCAAGCTGCAGGACGATGATGCTGAAGAGACACCCAAGGCCTCCAAGGCGAGCAAAAAGGGCGAGCAGGGCGAGAAGGGCGAGAAGAGCACCACAGCACACAGTAAAGGAGGCAACAAGTCCGGAGGACTGGCCGCGCCGTGGTTCGACGACGAAGCGGATTTCGCATACGAGAAGCTCGCGGAGAATCCCGATGTGACAATGGCATCTCTTGCGAAGCTGGTCAACGACGAGTTCGCAAATAAACCGTACCAACTCGGGGAGAAAGCGTACGAAAGGGGCAACAGAACTGTCCACGGGGTTCAGCAACGATTCAGCAAGCTGAAGGGGCCCTTCTTCGCTCGATTGGATGCAGAGACGGATAAGTCAGCTCCCTCGATGGGATGGAAGCAGACCTGAGAGAACGCAATGCATTTGAAAAGGCTACATATCGAGGGTCGCGGGGGTGGGAGAATCGTACATGGTCCTGAACTTGATGAGGGATAAGTGAGTATCGGAGCAGGTACACAGGGATACCCGAGTTGTTGATCATGTTGTCCGTAGCCCCATCATACGGGGAAATGCCTCAAACAGCCGTTCGTCGACCACGGCACTTTTAACTTCATCGTATCACTGTCTCGACTCTCTACATCGAGCTGCCTGACTCAGCAAATATTTGATTCGGAATTGAAGCTGCATCACAGGAGATACGCCGCTATCTGAGTCGAGGTATAAGAACGCCTCCAGACGTGAATCTACTCCCACCTGGGACCTCATCATTGAAAGTGTCTCCGAGTGTCATACGCTAAACCCAGCACTCAATCCTTTGCCGTCTCCTCAATGCTCAAGCGCTTTACCGAATGACTAGAGCCACAATGTATTAGAGTTTCATCACTTTCATACCTTCTTCAAAAGTGACTCAATGGCTCTAGTACTGCACCGATCGTCGTCCCTATGCATCATCGAAGGCTTCTTGAACTGATCGATCGGAGCTGGAAGAAATCGCCAAGGTGTCCCCGGAGCACATGCTGCTAAGGCTCTCTTCAGCTCCCGAACAAACACGAAGCGCAGTGATTTGTACCACTTTCGGCGCCAATTTCCAGATGCAAAACTTGATCACCATCTCACCTAATGTAACAGTAAGCGCGAGAGACACGCCGCTGTAGGAAAACAAAAGAGTCAGAGTTTCTTTCTGGGCAGCGGCACATTCTACCACGGCAATGTGACTTCGATAATATGACCGTTATTTTTGACGGATCCAATGACGCCCTTGTGGGAGACTTGGGCCCAGCTCTTTAGCCTTCTCCTGATGTGCACACATCGCTGCATGACCGGCCAGACCACCTCCAGAGGCATATAAAGATCTGTTGTAGCCTCACGTGGAGTCAAAGAACTCTCACATTGACCTTGCTATGCTAAATCCTCAGACACAGCCGTCGCGATAAGAGACGGATAGCTTGAAAGAGCAGGAATGGCACATGCAGGCCATGTGCAACAGCAGGAATGTCCAGCTTGGAGTCGTCTTATCTTTGCGATAGTAAGTCACCTATATTTTCCACTTAGAGAGGTGTGTGGTCGCAGAGGAGGTCGTGCCAAAGCCCAAACAGCGGACTATGCTGCATCTTGTCAATAGCAATGGTTAGCAGAGTCCAAAGGCATCAAGCACGACTCATTCAAGTTTTTTTGTCGTCATCAGCACGGAGACTGTCGACGCTGGAGAAAGGCCACAGAGTTCTCTGATGACGTTGCCCTCCCATTGCATGGTGATAGTTCAGCGCTGGCAGTAAATATGGCGCGGCGATCCCTCCAAACATGACTGTAGCTCAATGCGATTCAGCAGTCTGCCTCTGCCGTTCAATTGCAAGCTTAGTTGCATCGTCGATGTTTTCCTCGGGCAGACCTAGGAGCTCATTCAATGTACCCTGCGAACGATATATTAATGCGAGTCTAGCTTGGGACAGCTAACCATTGCTTACCTTTTCCTCAAAATCACCTCCCCCATTCTCGTAGAAGAGTCGTCCGTACAGAAAGTTGCCTTCACCATTCCAAATGCCTTGTTTCATGTCTCGCATACCCTGGTCATACATCTCTCGTGCAGGTCGTTTCGTTATTGTCCATTCTGTTTCCTGGGTGCCCATCACGCGGCAGGCTGAAGCAAGCATATCTTTCTGGCTTACGTTGAAGGAACTGATGTATACCATTTTGTTCTTGAAGTTGTCGAGACAAGCTTTTTCGTTGCCGCCTTCGGGTGCCATGGGCAGACTGAGAATCGCGGCAACAGCACGGCCGACCTGTCGATATAAGTCATTGGATAAACATAAAAGACCTCAAAGCTTACTTGAGGCCATGTGGAAGTGCAGATCCTCGTATCGCCTTCGTCGTAAAACTGAACCGTCCTCTTTTCGAAGTTGAAGCCATAATTCTTCGGAATTGCCAGACTGTACTCGTACCAGAAGCCGGTAGAGACACCAACAAAGCTGCTCTTGCCATATTGTTCGATGAGCTTGCGAGTTGACTCTGTACTGCGTTAGGTAGGGCGCATACGACCGTTGCCACGTCCCATTTTCACTCACGCTTCATGCCAAACAGAAAGACGTCTTGAGCAATACCATCGTGGTCTGAGTCTGGAGCCCATTCGTTTGGCAGGAGCCATTTGACCCCTGTACAATCGTCAGCATTTCAATGCCGTGCTCACTGATTTTTGACTTACCAGCATCACCGGCGGCTCTGACTAGCTTGCTCTCGATTTCTTGGAACGGCGAACGACCGCTAAGTGTGATGACGAGGGCATCCTGGCCTTCCAGAGCGTCCACGATACTTTGCTGATCCTCGTAGTCTACCGTTTTGATCTCGACACGAGTGGGATACTTGCTCGTGCTTCACACAAACCACGTAAGAAGCTTTTCCAACATGCTTGGGTCAAGAACCGTACCTCTCTGGCCTGGTAATGGCTGTCACGGTATGCTTCCCGCTTCTGAGCAGCGCTGCAGTTATAAATCTTCCCACATTGCCGCTGGCGCCAGTAATTGCAACTTTACGAATGTGGTTAGAGCTCATCTTCGCGCTGCAGCCTCAGAGTTTACCGATGGACTCTGCAGAAAGGCTGTGACCACTCAACTCAGGACCGTGTCGTAATACAGAGGAAGAATGGGCATCCGAGTGGTCGTATATGTAGAAAGTAAATCTGTTTACTGTGCCAAACTACAGCTGTGCCTTCGGTGATAAGCGGAACGAACCATAAGCTCCGAGTCCTGCGCCCATATGGAGCGCTATATGCAACGGGTAGTTCTCCCAGCCGATGTAACGACCAGGATGTGCTCTTCGTACAAGCAGTGTATACGATATGCTGCACTTACCAATCAATGGCGGCTCAGGACCGGCAATTTTGGAATGTAGTCCGTCACACGGTGGCACGTTGGTGTTAATTTGCAGCGGGAAACCTTGGACACTAGCCATGTTTCGTATCACGACCTTCGTGCTCTGGCGGGAGGCTGGCGCCAAAGCAGAGGCCGAGCGTAAGTTTCGATTGCAGCGTGTCCTTGCGGCGGAGTGTATAACTTTCGTTTGCATTCCGATGCGAAGAGACGCCCTATACGCGTCACCAAGCATCACATCAACAGGCAGCGGCCATCAAACTTTGTGATGGACCGTAGCACTGCCACATCGCCATGTCGTGTGCGCGTACCGTCCTGTCCGTCATCACTCTCTCCACTCCTCGTCAGAGGAAGCTTGTTGTGACGATTGACTGGGGTGAGATTGCAGGATTTGAGTTCTGATAACTTAAATCCTCCTGGATCTCAGGCTCTCCCCAATAACTCGTGCCAACACCGGCCTGTCATGCTATATTCGTAGCAGAAATACGCTAACGGAATCTGCGATCGACACAGCAACAAGCAACAAGTTCCTGGGTGTCCCTTTTGCTAAATCGCCCCCTCTCCGCTTTGGTCTTCCGGAGGCAGCGGCTCCATGGTCTTCTCCGATTCATGCGACCACCTACAAGCCATCGTGTATTCAGCAAGGGAACGTGTCTGCTGTGAATGGTCAGAGCGAAGACTGTCTGTATGCCAACATCTACACGCCCCCTGGAACCACATCAAGTAGCAACAAGATCGTCATGTTGTGGGTTCATGGCGGTAATCATCAAAGTGGAGACGCATCGTTGGCGGAGTACGACGGCTCCTCGTTCGCGGCGGATGAAGATGTAATCGTGGTGACTTTTGGGTATCGCGTCAATGGTACGCCTTGATATTGCCTTGTAAATTCTGCCATTCATTGACAACATGTCACAGATTTTGGCTTCTCCAGCTCGCCCGAAATCCCAGTAGCACAGCAGAATGTCGGCTTTCATGACCAGAGATTCATGCTACAGTGGCTGCAGGCCAACATAGCATCCTTCGGCGGCGACCCAAGTAAAGTTACCATATTTGGGCAGAGTGCAGGGGGCTACTCTGTGAAGTACCTGCTTGCGTATCCTCCCAGCCCGCTTCCATATCGCGCGGCGATCATGGAAAGTCAGGCAACCTTTATCGCCCAAAACGGGACTCAGAGTTGGGAAGCCTTGGCACTCAAACTTGGTTGCACAGGCTCGAATGTGCTGGCTTGCGTTCGTGCTGCAGATGCAGCCAAGATTCAATCCATCATCGACAGCGATTCGCTGGGGTTTCCACCCGTCGATGACGGGCACACATTTATCTCGAACCCCAACCCGCGTTTCGCCAACAAACAGGCCGCCCAGGTCCCAGTCATGATTGGCAACAATGGTCAGGAAGCATCCATTGTCTCGGAGCTACTCGGCCTCAATGGAACGCCTTTGATCGACTTAGTCCAGGATTTATCGGAGTTTCTGCCAGGGCTAGGTGGCACATTAGTCAACATCTTGACCGCGATTCTCCCAGAGAATCCGGTCTCTGAGCTCACCAATCTGTTCTTTACCGACTTGGTCTTTCAATGTCCAGCGGCAACACTAGCGAAGACCCTGCAGAACAATGGGCACCCGACGTGGAGATACTTCTACAATGCCACGATTCCGAACAGTTCTCCGTACCCAAACGCGGGTGCATTCCATGGTGCCGAGATCCCAGAAGTGTACGGAACGTACTCGAGAGTGTGCGCAGCGCAATTTGAAGAACAGCTCAGCATGTATATGCAGACAAACTGGGCAAATTTCGCGAAAGACCCCGCTGCTGGCCCTGTGTGGCCGGAATACGGTTCAGACCAGAATGTGGCCAACCTTGGTAGCAACGGTGTCATCGAGCATACCATCCCTGCGTCTTCAATCGACAAATTGTGTTCGCTCTTGGACCCGGTCATTGAACTAGCTAATCTGCCGTCAGAGGTAAACCGGGGTGCACAAGCGATAGAGGCGCTGACGCGAGTTTTGAGACTCGACTCCCAGCTAGATCAGCTGCATGTAACATCATGATCATGTCATGTCCAACATAGGGATTCATCTAGGGCTTGCCATGAGCCTCTACTTCTACGAGTGACTGTTGACATGCTTCGTGGCCGCATAGGATAAGGAGTTCAACAAACGTGACCACATACCCGATGTATTGACGTCTTGCGTGAATGCAGATAGATCGTCTCTTGAGAATCGATCAAATGTCTCTGACGCCATGTAATTTTGGTAAAGCCCTTACCAAGGAAGACCATGAAATCTCGGGTCAACGGAGTCCGCACGGAGTGTTCATCTGTCCGCCAGTATACGACCGGTGGTTAGCTCCTTGCCCAAAACGTCAAGCTGAATCCTACCAAGGACCATTGTATAAGTCCCTCGGTCATACGGTCAACATTTCTCGCATATAGGGCGGGACGGACTTGTCAATCCAGCCGTTCAAACCGAAGATATAAGGAGCGAAAGCCCGCTGTTCGATCTAAAGCCATCAGCTTCCAATACTCATTAGCGCTGTCGACAAACACATTGCAAGACATATTACCTACCAATTAACATTATGCACATCTTTCTTACAGGTGCCTCCGGCTTTATAGGCCAAGCCGCCGTCACCGAGCTCTTCAAGCATGGTCATGAAGTGACTGGTCTGGTCCGTACTCAGGAGAAAGCCGACGCTCTGGCCAAGACCGGGGCAAAACCTCTTATTGGAGACCTGAAGGACCTCGATTCGCTGAGGAAGGGCGCTACCGAATCGGACGGCGTGATCCATCTGGCTTTCATCCACGATTTCAGTAATCCAGGTGGCTTCTCAGAATGGTGTGCTGCCGATCGCAACGCAATTGAAGCCATGGGAAAAGCTATGTCCGGCACTGGAAAGCCTCTCATCATCGCTTCAGGAACACTCATGTCCCAAGGAAGCGAAGTGGCAGATGAGGATACACCTGCGAATCGCAACAATCCTCCACTCTCCGATCGTGCTCTCTCTGCGGATCTGGTCGAAAAGCTGTCCAGAGAAGAGGGCATTCGCGGAATGGTCATACGTTTCTCCCCAACGGTGCATGGTAAAGACGATGCGGGATTTATGAGGATGTTCATCGATGTCGCAAAGAAGAACGAAGCCGCCATCTACATCGGCGATGGCAGCACTCGATGGCCAGCAGTCCATAGGCTAGATGCTGCTGTCCTCTTGCGACTGGCATTCGAGAGGGGCGAGGCTGGAGCGACATACAATGCTGTCGGAGAGCAAGGGGTAGCCATGAAGGATATATGGGAACTGATCGGTAAAAAGCTTGGTCTTCCAGTCGAGAGCAAGGCACCTGGCGATGAAAGCTTGAAGTCTGCCGGGTTCGTGGGAGCTCTGATCGGAGTCAACAATTTCACGACAAGCATCAAAACGCAGCAGGCGCTGGGTTGGAACCCGAAGGAGATCGGACTGCTTGCGGATCTGGACGCAAATTACTTCAACTAGCTCGCGTACGCTGTTGTCCTATGCGGATCCACGGGCTGTTCCTTCAGTCTTAACTCCAGTGGTGGTGCACGGCTGTCGCTCGTCCGAGGTTCCAACAGATGCCGCTGGCGGGTGGGAAGTCGGCCATGCATTGAGTGGACACTTTGGCGGCGACATCGATGGGATGATGATGGTCTAATGCAGACGAGGTAGACCGGTGCGAATTTGGCGCCACGTAGTAGCTCGGTGGGGCTTCTGGATCTCTTGCCCTTATTCTACCGTAGCGCAGCCTTGTCACTCTTAACTTCTTCTCACCTCTCAACAAAGTCCTCACGAAAGTATGATGATGGCCAGGTCGAAGACGGCACTACGACTTCGACCTTGGCCCCGTTGTGACGTTGAGGCCGGACATGATCTCATGCAGTGTTTCTCAGAGCCTTTCACCGATGCCTCGGCCAGGCGCAGTGAGAGATAGGTCAAACCCATATTCGCTACGCACTGGCCGTCAGATATCCAAGCTCCAGAGCCCGATCATTCGGTCATGATGGCGGTATACCATAATATGATGACCTGCCTCGCGAATTCTGGAGAGAGGACAGTGAAGCAATCCCAATAAGAAGATTGGGGCGTATACACCATTACACACCTCAATGAACACCAATAAAGCTCTGACCATGCTCTTCGTGAACCATGCTAGCCCAAGAAGTAATCATCGCCTCATTCCAGCATAAACGCCTATGATTGACCGCTGAGCCACTGTGCGACGTCTACAGATGGGAGGATCTCCACCTTGTCAGCACGACGCTTGCGAAAATCTCGGCAAGATGAACTTTAGCTGATGTTTCTCGTGGCTCTTGTGCTCGAGCTGCTTGGCGATGTTGAGCAATAGACCGGTCGGTCCGACACGTCTGACACGTTTGTGAAAGCATAAGGAGCAGTCTTAGATCTCCCAGCAAGAAGCATTTAGTTGCTTATGAGAGATCGAGCTCTCTGCAGTCAGTAACTTACACTATGCACGCTAGTATCTCAAATTGCTGACGATTGTGTCTTTGGACAGCAAATCATGTAGAACAATCGAGAGGCGTCGCGCGCTGTGCTTTGGGATCCGAAAGCCGACGAAGGCCCGTTCCTGCTTCAATGCGCCGTGAATTGTGCTCGTTGCTGGATTGGATTTGTCAGATACGGGCTTTCGCAGATACCCTACCAACCGGGCAGGAGCCTTGCTTACATGTAGTGAAGCCATGTATCGGCACGGAATATGGTTCAATGCCTCGTGGCCCTACGAACGTTTGAGTTATCTATATATATATATATATATCCGGCTCATCTCAATATCTGGAAACGTTCTCTCTTCGGTACTCATCTTCGTGAATAATTACTATGGCCGCAACATTGAAACCAATCCGCGTTTGGGGACAAGGAGGTCCCAATCCTCCCAAGGTCGCACTCTTCCTTCAAGCGCTTGGCGTGCCAGCTGAGATCATCCCGCTTCCATTTTCTGAGGTCAAGTCTCCACAGTACACCTCCTTGAATCCTAATGGTCGCATGCCAACGATCCAGGACCCCAACACTGGCATCACTTTGTGGTAAAAACCTGTCCGATTTCGAAAAGTTGGCCATTTCCTGATGAGGGTCGCAGGGAATCCGGCGCGATCGTCGAGTATCTCATGGCGACTTACGATAAGACTAACAAGATTTCGTTCCCCTCAGGCTCCGAAGAGAGCTGGCATGCAAAGCAATGGCTTTTCTTGCAAGTCTCAGGTCAAGGTCCGTACTTTGGCCAAGTAGCTTATTTCGAGAGAATGCACCCCGAGAAGCTTCCAAGTGCCAAAGATCGCTTCACCAAGGAGGTCCATCGCGTGACCGGCGTACTCAACACGGCATTGGAGCGACAGCAGCGAAAATTTGGCGCTCAAGGGGACGGACCTTGGCTCGTCGGGGCCAAGAAGTCGTACGTAAATCGAAGGCTGTGAGGCATCTTGCATTCTCA
The DNA here is from genome assembly GCA_002785985.1 of Microcyclosporella mali. Lineage (NCBI taxonomy): Eukaryota > Fungi > Ascomycota > Dothideomycetes > Mycosphaerellales > Mycosphaerellaceae > Microcyclosporella > Microcyclosporella mali. The sequence continues at coordinate 281,884 of NHNU01000001.1, forward strand.
GACAATTACTTACTGTATACCCTTCGCTTCTAGTTTCGCTGATATGTGCTTCATCCCTTGGCAGAATTTGATTACGATGATGCTGTCCAAGGATGAATTCGACCCAGAAGCGTATCCCTTGGTCAATGCGTGGCTTGGAAAGATGATTGACAAGGACGTCAAGACAATCCTCAATGCTGCTCATCCCGGAGCTGGAAGTGAGTGGGAGGGCTTCGAGAGGTATGGACTCTGAGGAAAGTTTGGCGTGGGTCGCACGTGGTTAAGCACCGCACTGCGAACGGCCTGATCGGATATCAGACGGTGCCCTGTGTCCATAATCACGTAGATTCCTGCATCGATTGTCGCTTGATCGTGCTCGGTCTGTTAGGATCCTTAATTTCTTCTCCATTGACCTCCACGATCAATAGGTATGACTAAATTCGAAACAAGGCTTTTGTCATTGGAGTGGTCTCTTCCCCCACTGTTGTGCCTTTTAAAACAGTCGGGTCCTTTGGAGACGAATGTGGCACGTTCGGCGACACGCAGTCACGGAAGCCGTATGACTGTCTCATGTCTTGCTATGTTTTCGTTCGTACTATGCGCATATATTGTGCTTGGGCTCCCCCGTCCGTGTCGATGATGACTTCAACTGGAATGGTACGCTCTACCCGCAACGAGCGCAAGTGATAAGGATAGATCGCAGCAAGAGCGCAGAAGATAGCAATAGCAGCGCCGAGGATGATGAGGAAGATAACGAGGCCGTGAGAGTGGGATGCAGACATATTGACAGTGAACCGTCGTAGAGGACTGAGGAATGAGTTGAGAATCAACAACAGCGAAAGTCTGAGGTAGGCAGACCACTCTGTACTCCCGCGACCGTGGGCTGTTCTGAGCATAAGGGCTGCACGTTGCAGCTTCTGACAGGTCTATTCGTGATGTGGGCAGGCGAGCTTGCGTCTGGAGAACAGGTACCGCTAGTGAAGCTTACGTATGATCCGTACAGCGCTACCGCATGCCGCATGTGAGAGCCAGCAGAGATTGCATAGATGATCACCAATCACCAACGCGCCAGATGATATCCGGGCGCAATGGCACGTTGTGGTTGAGAGCAAGCCAGTCTGCGTTCTGGTGTAAGTGGCCGGGCCATATATTGGCCAAGAGCACCAGCACACGATCAGACGCCAAGATCGAGTTTCTTGTCCGATATCTGTTGTATCTGTGGTGTTGGCAGGTACAAGCGAAGTGGCCCGTGAAGCGTGATGGCTTTGAATCTGTTTTGAATGGCTAGGCATGGATTTTCGCAAAAGCATGTGCCACAATGCTGCTGTTTCAAAGCTTTCTGACCACGGCCCGGGATAACCATCGGCTCCATACCACGGCCGTTCACTAACTCTGCAATCGGACTGAATCAGCTCCGTACTACTGACTCAACGTGCAGGGGAGGCTCACTCGCCTCCATGGCCACTTTGTTGTATGGCAACAGAAGTAGCAGCATCGTCTTACTGGCGATAGATTCCTAAGAAAGGCGCTCAAGACGATCATACTTGCCATTGCTCACTTTCAGTCCGAGCCCCCCTTGGCATGTGAGGCCCTCTCGGGGTCTTCCACAGTATCTATGATATCATCCAGGCTGAAGAGTAAGGCATCGTCGTCCAGAGCAGGCTGCATATACTTGTCATCGGCCCAAAGAGCGGGCTCACTGGTGTCCGGCTTCTGCTGGCCAGATTGAGCTTCAGAGCGGATGTAGTTCACCAGTTTGATTGTACTGTAGAAGTCGAGCTCTGAGAATGGTATTAGCAGATTGTGTCGTCGTGAAGGATATCGCCGCACGTACTGTGCTGCTTCTGGATGGCCAAAAAGTCGAAGTCGTGAGCAGTCTTACAATGCTCAACCATTGTCGTAGCCTCCTGGAAGCTCTCCTTGCAGAGGAAGCACTTGATGGCTACCGCTTCAATGTCGTCTTCAGCATCCTCCCAGCCTTCAGAGTCTGGCCGAATGTCCAATGGCTCTGCGAGGTCATGTTCATCTTCGCTTCCGGAGTAGACGCCATCATCCTCAATCGGTGGACCCTCGATTTCGCCAGCGCTATTGTGCATCCGCCATCCATGAGGCAACTCGGGCATGATGACAGAAGTTATCCAAGACGAAAATAACGACGAAGGATCGGCGTGCGCGAGTGGAGGAAAAAATGATAGGCGACATAAGGTTTGGTCTGTGCGCCCGCCTTTGGTGTAGCTGATTACCTCACATAGCATGTCTCACTGTTGCGGTACCTTCACCTTTTCTGAATCTCCTTGCTCTCGTCCGCTCTCCTCTTTCACCTCCTTGCCGCCTGGGCGCGAGCTTCTGCATCTTGTATAGTTATGGCGCCCGACAGAGGAGAAGGCGAGCCCTACGAAGATCACGAGAGGGAGGTCGAAGATGGACCAGAGCGCGATACCAGCCAGAGCATCGTCAACGAGCCGATCGGTCAGGAACCAGATGCGGCTTTCCTGGCCAAGATGAGCGAGCAGCCACAATTCACGATAAGAGCGTTGTTGATGGGCACTGTCATCGGAATCTTGATCGCGTTCAGTAATACGTACTTTGGGTTGCAGACGGGGTGGATATCTGGAATGGCCATGCCCAGCGCCTTGATCGGCTTCGCATACTTCAAGGGCCTGCGTGCGTTCGCGACACAACTCGAAGGACCACTGGAAAGACTTGGTCTGGGCGAGGGGTTTAGTGAAGTGGAGAATGTGCTCGTGCAGACCGTTGCCGGATCAGTAGGGACGATGCCGCTAGGATGTGGCTTTGTAGGCGTTGTGCCAGCATTGGAATTTCTGCTGAAGCCTTCTGAAACACCCAAAAGCACTTCCCACGATCCAGACATGATCGCCGCACTCATCGAAGGTGAAAAGTACGGCGGTATACATCTGCCGCTGAGCAAGCTCATCCTCTGGGCGCTCGGCTTATGCTTCTTCGGCGTTATGTTCGCTGTCCCCTTACGGAAGGAAGTCATAATCCGTGAGAAGCTAAAGTTCCCGTCAGGAACGGCTACGGCTCTGATGATTGGGGTGCTTCACGGCGGGACCAAAACTGGCGTCGAAGGAAACATCGAGCAGCATACTGTGCCCCAACGAAGGGGAATGCAACCTGCTAATGACGAGGAAGCCCGAGGTCTTTTGGAGGCCACATCGCCTACCATACAGGAAGATTGGGGAGCACCTCTCCAGAGAAAGGACAGTGCAATGCTGCGAAGGGACTGGAAGAACCAGATCCGCCTGCTGACAATCTCCTTCGGGATCTCTGGCGTATATGTACGTTTTGAAACAGTCCATAGCCACCAAACCATTCACATACTGACAACTGTTCATCCAGACTCTTGCCTCTTATTTTCTACCCCAACTGCACTCCATTCCGATTCTGGGTACGTATATGTCACAGATCTGGGTTTGGAATCTCAACCCCAGTCCCGCGTATGTTGGCCAGGGCATCATCATGGGCCCAGCAACGACCATCCACATGTTTCTCGGAGCTCTGCTAGGCTGGGCGATTCTCTCACCTGTCGCTAAGTCCAATGGATGGGCACCAGGACCGGTGTCTGATTGGAACACTGGCTCCAAGGGCTGGATCGTGTGGGTCAGTCTGGCAGTAATGTTAGCAGATGCAGTGGTCAGCCTCGGCTGGCTCGTGCTGCGGCCTGCTATCTTTTACACTCGTGCATACGGTCCAACTGTTGTCCAAGCACTTCGCGAGAAAGGCTTGGGTCGCTATATACAAGATGTCGTCCGACCTGTCATGCGAGGGTACAGCCCTGTGAATCAAGGCGACGACGACAATAATATCAGCGACGACTCTAGCACTGCTTTGCGCAAGGCCAAATCACGAGACTCGAACGATGAATCTGAATATGACGCTCCTCCGGAGCACCAAATCGGTCTCAAAACTACCTTGGTCGGCGTCGTGCTGGCCTTGGTTTTCTGCATCTTTGCCGTCAAAGTCTCCTTCGCGGGAATCATTAGCATCGGTCTTACCATCCTCGCCCTCATACTAGCCTTCCTACTCAGCATCATGGGTGTCCGTGCGCTTGGCGAAACAGACCTCAACCCCGTCAGCGGCATTAGCAAGCTTACGCAACTCATCTTCGCGGCCGTCGTTCCCGCCGGAAGCAAGAATGCTGTCACGATCAATCTTATCGCTGGCGGTATTAGTGAAGCTGGCGCTCTCCAGGCCGGTGACCTTCTCCAAGATCTCAAGTGCGGACATCTCCTTGGTGCGAGCCCCAAAGCTCAATTCTGGGGCCAACTTATCGGCTCTGGTATCGGCGCTGTGGTGAGCGCTTGTGTTTACAGGCTCTACACGTCCGTGTACAAGATTCCATCTGGTCTTTTCCAAGTCCCAACGGGCTTTGTCTGGGTGTTTACAGCACGTCTCGTTACTGGCCAGGGTCTGCCGCCCAAGACTGCAGAGTTCGCTGCTGGTGCTGCTATCATATGGACCTTGCTCACTGCGCTTCGGATCTATGGGACTAGTAAGAAAGCGAATTGGGTACCTTATATCCCTGGCGGGATCGCTGTTGCTGTGGGAATGTATAATACGCCTTCGTTCACGCTGGCGAGGACGGTGGGCGGGCTGATGGCGTGGTACTGGACGAGGTGGAAGGGTAGGGAGGAGACGCCTCTGATCGTCCTTGCTAGTGGTCTGATTCTGGGCGAAGGGCTTATGAGCATTGTCAATCTGGGGCTAGCGAGCGCGAATGTGCCTCATCTGTGAAGGCGATACCAGAACAGAGTCTGGGATCCATCGGAGAGGTTGTAGATGTAAATGCTCTCTGTTGGGGACGTGAAGTCTCTAGCCACTCATTGCCAGACTCGCAAATCCTGTCATCGAATATCTGAGGGTGCCATCTTAGCACATGCGTGACACGAAGGTAAGCCGTCGCTCACGAACTGGACCACAAAACAGGATGAGTCAGCGGAGTGCATTATACAATGTTCCATCATGATCTTGAGGACTCTGACCTCGCGATATGCCAGGTCACCCAAAAGGAAGTCCGCACAATCGTTATCACGGCTGTTTTTGTGCAACGATCCGACGAATGTCGTTTCTACGGCCCGCCAAATTCTCTACGCCGAGCTCGATTCACTACATAGTCTCTTTGTCATATTTCTTTCTCATTGATGACTAGCGTCAGCCGGCGTGTACACGAGGCAGGGCTGGATCGATGAACGCGAGGAAGTGATGAAGCTGTGGACGTCAGCAGGCGAGACGGAGGGAATCGGCGATCGGGAAAACGTCATGCCGTTTATAAGTATCGCGGGCCGCCGCTAGCATCTGGAGGCGCGTGCTTCGAAGCGCGTCGCGAACAACAATCGCGATGCTACTCGTACCTTGAAACGACATACCTCTACCTTGAACACGACGGACTCTCAGAAGACGTCAAGATTTCGTCCTGACCTTCACATGCACATGAACGACTGCGCACGTCCTAAATCACCTCGAACGCATCAAACCCCTCGATCGACATACAGCATCACATCAGCATTCGCATGCTCCATGACCGCTCGCGCGAGCATATCACGACTCGCCCACTATACAGCTTCTTCCGTGCGTGACGAACCGCCATGTATCTCCCCCGAACACAAATAGCCCAGCTTTACACTCACCTGATACAAAATTCGAACTCATCCTCATACGTTCTGGTCCTTACCTCTCTTACAGTTGACAGTCTATGCGCGACGAGGATAATAACAAATCTGCTCAAGCGGGACTTCATACAGCATAGCATTGTTCCGGTGTCGGGATATGCAGATCTCCAAAAAGCAGGAAATGATCTGATATTGCCAAAGACGCGCCAAAGAGGTGGGGATGGCGCGACAGTAATATGTCTCGGGCTTGGAGGAGCGATAGGGCTGGAGGAGGTGCTTGGACTCGACGGCCAGGCTGAGGATGCGGGCATGGAAGCAGGATTGGACAAGCACGGCATAGAAATCTGGGTTGTCGATTCCCATCGGCCGTGGAATCTGGAGAACGTGTTTGGCTCCTCTGCGGCTGCGCAGCGAGGTGAAGACGGTGCCATTGTGCCACGTAAAGGGTGTCAAGAGGGTCGCATTACACCAGGCTACAGGCCAGGCAAAGGAGGCGTGATTGTCTGGGACGATGGGGATCTGGAGGAAGAACTCTCTGCAGAGAAGGAAGCATACTTTGCCCTGCAGGGTATGCCTGAGATCACTGAGGACGATCTGGCTCTTTTGGGTGACGAAGGTGATGACGACGCCAATCTGAACGAAACGCAGGACACGCCTAGCAGTGGCCAGAAGCGAAAGCGTAGGGATTCCCTGGACGACTCTGACGAAGAGTCAGAGGCAGACAGCGAGCATGATAGACCAGCTCAACGGCGAAGAAGCAATTCTGGCGAATCAGTTGCGATTCCCTCTTCGCCAGGAGGAAATCCTTTTTCAGCGCAAGTGGACGCAAATTCAACGCCGTCATTGATGCCCTCGTCACCACCCAAGCAGCAGACATCCACCAAAGAGCTTCGTAAACAACTGCTGAAGCTAAGGCGAAAGCACGAAGCCACACTGGACAGATACTACGCGCTGGGAACGTCCGGTGCAGAGCCCGTCAGCAGTATGATCTACTCACTAGCATCAGAGCTTGGCCGGGAAGACAATGACACTTTATGGTTGGCAATTGTCGGGATCAGTGCTGTCACCATATCAGCGACTGGCCCCAAGGACAAGCTGAACCAGATACGCGCAGTCTTACAAGAGGAGGTCAACCGCCTGAATCCTATTCCAGCTTCAGAACTACAGCGATCTCAAAGTGCTGAAGCCATAATCCCAACAACAGCAAGGAGTGCAACAGACAACAGCATTCGTCTCTCGCCAGAGCCACGATTCTTACTTATTCGGCACTGGAGCCTGTACGATTCCATGCTTCATTCCCCTTATCTGGCCACAAGGCTTAATGTCTGGTCAGAAGTTGGACGAAAGCGGTTACACAAACTCCTGGCGAAGATGGGCATAAGCTTGTATGAAGCCGGCAAAGGCTACCTTCACATGGACTCCGAGATCAAACGGTCTCTGCGGAAGCGCATCCTTAAATTCGCTGAGCAGTACAACCTGGAAGGACTGATACCTGGCGATAATGGCCGCAACGGCATGGAAGGCTGGGGATTCGTGCGTTCATGGGGCTGGAATACGACGCTCAGCGCCGAGGACGTAGCCATTGTCGTAGGCGCTATCCTCGAGGTAGGCACGGACTCACATCTCTTCCCCGATCTCAAGCTGGGATCAAGTCATGACCCGACCTACAACACCCGTGTCCAGAACCTGCCTACGCCACCGCACTCCTCTGACGACGGCATGGGAGACGACGTACCCCCGTCGGACGTGCCGGACTTTGTTACAGCACGATTCTTTCGAGCATTCGACGCTCTCGCGCCTTCCAAAGGTCACCGTACGATACAAAAACATGTGCCGACAGCACAAAACCTGTACAAAGCCATTCTTCGGCAAGGCACTGAAATTATTCGCAAAAAACTTCTACGACACCTACGTTCGTATCGAATGGCTGTCGTGAGAGAGGGTGCAGATCTCCGCATCTTCACGCACCCAGGTGCTCTCGTGCGTCTGGCAACCTGGATAGGGGAGGCGGTCGCTGTCATCGAGAGTGATAAGGTCCGTAGACCGGGCAAGAAGAACGACGAAGCCTTCGTCATCGCGGCCTTCGACCAAGATCGTGGGACGTATGTCGTCGTAGGACTAGGCGGTGGGAACGGCTGGAGCGGGACGCAAAAGATCCGCTCCAAAGCAGAGATCAAAGAGCGCGAAGACCGCAAGAAACGCAAGGTCGCCGAGAAAGTTACACGGAGGGCTGAGCAAGCTCGCAAGCGCGAAGAAAGGAGACGTCTCCGTCGCGAACGAAATGCCGCTAATGGTCTCGACTCCGATGATGACTTGGAGTCCGAATCTGAACCGGAAACAGAGTCCGAGGCTTCGGATGACGATTCCAACGCTTCCGACTCCGACGACGAAGGCAGTAGCAGAAAGAAGAGGAAAGACCTGAATCGCTTCGGTCTCGCCTTTCAAGAAGTCGTCGAGCAGACCGGCGCACGAGTGCGTATCGACTCATTCGATCACAGTGTTGTGGAGGTGAAGAAGGAAGATTTTCTCGGGTTTCTCGAAGCTCTGAGTATGAAGCAAGTCGTCGGATAGAGGGTATCCGAGGGTGGGAAACATGAGTAAACTTGGCCGTGTAGGGGGAGATGAAGACTGATGATGGGATGTGCTTTTTCTCCTTGTTGGGGCTTCGGGGGGGTACCTTGCATTCTGCATGTTCATGGCTGGAGGCGTTCGCTTTTGAGACGTGTTTGCTTTTGGATTGAATAGCTAGGCATTATGGTTTGATTGGAAAGACACAGAGTAAAGAATGAAAGCATCAAGACGACACAGTGAAGAATTCTTAAACATTCATCATCGAGAGTCGGAATGCTATATCCGCGATCTGCTCAACATGACGTCTTGACGGCTCGGAGTAGGAGCAACATATAGTCGTACCATATAATCACCTCAAGCCTAGCCCGATGCTTCTTGAAACACATACGAACTGCCCTTGCGGACCTGTCCCTTCTGTGTGACGCCACTCAATCACTTCACCGACACGGCTTGCAAAAGTTCCGCTCCATGCGCGGAATCCTGGCGCTCCTCAGGCGCGTCAGACCCCACGTCCAGGCGGCGTCTGGCTGGAGTAATAGCGAACATATTTTCCAAAAGCACTTAATCATACTGAAAGAGCACACTAATGCTCTCACCATGGTGGACGCGCCGGATGGCTTCAGCGAAAACGCCTGCGACCTCGAGCACTTCGAGTTTGCCGCTGCCTCTACCGTACTGCGCTGCTAGTTCCTCCATACGGTTGACGTGTTCCTGTTGAGGAACGGAGTTGGTAACGACGACCTGAAATGACGATATCAGTATCAGGGAAGTGACCACAATCTAAGTGAGGATGACTAACCTTGTCGAGACCAGAATGGAAGATCCTGTCAACGCCGTCCCCACTTAGCACGCCGTGGGTGACGAGTGCGTATACCTTGTTCGCGCCTTCCTTCTTCAGAAGCTTGGCGGCTCTGGTGATGGTGTTCGAAGTGTCTGCAAGATCATCGACGAGGATGCACGTTCTTCCGGCGACATTGCCGACCAGGAGCAACGCACTCCCGGAAGATTGGCCGTTTCCTGATGCAGGATTTGGGTTGCGACGCTCCTGTAGAGTGTTGTCAGGATTCGAGCCGTTCCTGAGTCAACTCGCACGGCACTCATTTAGAACCCAGTCACAAAAATATCAGCTTACCTTGTGGATGAGCGCGAATTCCATGCCGATGGCATCTGCAATGCTTGTCGCTCTCTTCGCACCTCCGGCATCCGGACTTACAATCACACACCTGTCCACGCCGCCCTCTTTCGGGAGAATCTCATGAGCAATGTAGCGCTTGAGAAGGTGACGTCCGTATAGATTATCAACTGGGATATCGAAAAATCCTTGGTATTGGGGATCGTGGAGATCCATAGTGATGACATGATCCGCGCCAGCGCAGGTCAGCAGATCAGCAATTAGAGTGCCAGCCTGTGCGACCCATTGCTTATAACCGCGTTGTGGTTGGAACTCTTTCGGGACATTGGCGGTGTGTTGAGACATCGCTGGATTCGATGTGGGTGTGGGTTTTGCGTCAACGTATCCGTTGCCGTTGTGCGAGCTGGTTGAAGCATCCGACTGGACACTATCCAGGGTGTCTTTCCGTGCTCGTGGTAATGGAAGTTCTCCACTCAATTTCATACCATTGAGTTTCCTCTCCAGCTTCTCGTCTCTTCCATGGGAGCTCGGTCCCGGGGTACCCGGTCTCGAGTCGAATGTATACTTTCCGTCGTCTCCGGCCTTTGTGGGCATTCGCGCAAGAGGAGCGCCGACCTTGTTGTAGGGCAGGTCGCTTTGTCGCGAATATGGGAAGAGTGGGAGGACAGCAGTGACTCTCCGCGCGCTGGCAGTCTTACACGCGCTGATTGTGATGAGGAGCTCCATGAGACCGTCGTTGAGGGACATGCCATCACCGCCATTTTGCTTGGTGGAGCAGGCTGTCTGTACTATAAAGACGTCCTTGCCTCTTACACTCTCGCCAACCTCGACTCTTGTCTCGCCAACGCTGAACTTGGAGAGGTGGATTTTGGCTGGCGGGATGCCCAGATGGGTGCAGATGCTGTCTGTGAGCTGCGGGTGGGAGTTGCCCGAGAAGAGAAGGATGTTGCGAACCATCCTAGCGGTCGTCGGGTGGATTCGCGAGGGGAGGGCTTGAATTTCAATGCGTTTAGAGCCTTTCAGCCTCAGCACACCACGCACGAAACTGCCGAGGGATTGTATATCGTAGAAGGTGATGTGTAGTATAGTACGCAAGCAGTCGGATGGAGGCTGGTTATCGCGCGATTGCAATCTAAGGCGCCTTGTGCGGTAGTGTAGGTCTGAAATGTGGCCGTCGAAGTTGCTCGCTGAGCTCGAACTTGTGTGTCCTAGAGGATCATGGTGAGAATCGAGTTTGGAGAGATTGACCCGTCTCGTAGGCGTATCAGTGTCAGTGTCGCGTGTGAAGAGGTGTAAGTACAGGTGTAGGTCATAGTTGTGGAGTGCAGTCTTTTGCTGCAGTCACTAATAAGGTTACTAGCAGCAAAAGATTGCCTGGTCAAAGTTCTTCCACGAACGCGGGCCGCTCCATTGGGCCTGAACTAAATGGAATCTCGGCCTGTGATGCGCCGATCACATGCATTGTACTTCTATTGGCGGCCGTCCACGTGTATAGATACATGTACATCAATACTGTATCATTACCGCTGTACCGTGTTGTGGGCACTATACATCGATACATCGATATCTATATATCTGAATTCCCACACGTATAATCGAATACATCATGTCTCTGCCTACCACAGAAATGGCGCACGCGCCCGTAGTCTCCATCCTCTTCCTGGGCGACGCTGGTGTGGGCAAGTCGACGCTCCTCTCGTACGTCCTCCCATCGAACATTCACTCCCTCTCCAATGACCGTCGTGTGCTGCGGACTTTCAACTGAACCGATCGTCAAGACGCATGGCCGTCGGACACAAATACACGAAACGACCTCTCCCTCAGCTCCGCGATCTAGACCAGCCATACGCCTTCAACATCCGAATGTACAACCGTCCCTACCGCTTCGAGCTCTACGACACTGCATCTCCGACGAGCTACACGCTCTTGAAGCCCTCCATGCTGGTCCTGTGCTATAATATCGGTGACCCCCAATCCCTGGCGAATCTGAAAACGAAATGGAAACACCAGGTAGAGACACACTTCAACTATGATGAGATGCTACCCGTCATCATTCTTGGCCTACAACGCGACGTTCGAAATAAGGAAGATTATGATGGCCAGGTACGCGCTATGGCGGAGAAGAGTGAAGAGGACAGCGAGGATACCGCGGCTCTGAATGGTCGGACTTTCGTCTATCCGCAAGAAGGCTACCTTGTTGCTCAAGAGATGAGAGTGGATCGATACTGCGAGTGCTCAGCTCTGACAGGTGAGCTTTGTGAGGAAGTCATCGAGGATATCTCCAGGACTGCTGCCCGGACGACGACTGAACAAGGTGGCAAGTCGCGAGGAACACACTGCTGCGTCATGTGATAGCAAGGTCCAACATTTCTCGGCGACTTCGAACGACTATACGGCAACCTACTAGGGTGTGAAGCGGGAACCTCACAACCTGGGCACTGGACTGCAGCCTTCGCCATTGTTGACTTTGACTTTCGGACTCGACTACTATCAAGCGGCTGAACTACATATTTTTGTCATAAACGATGGTGATACCCACACTCAGAAAAGTGCAACAGCAGCAGCAAGAACACCGTCAACCTGACCCTCACCTCCCAATCTCTGCGCCAACCAATTTCTGGCCTTCTCGACCACCATTTCCCAAGCGTCCTTCCTGTCACTCAGTTTCGTCTGCAGGTACGCAATCGCAAGCGCAGTTGCAGCAACATCAGCATCGCCTCCGAACTTACTCACGTCGATCTCGGATTGCTCCACATCGATGAGCTCGAACAACTCGTCGTTCATCCCCCACGCTCCAGAGAAAGTCTGCAGGTCGATGATCTCATGCATCGCATCTTGTGCAACCACGGTGTTGCTAGGAGCGGACTTGCGCGCAGCTCTCGAGGCCAGCTGCCTACGTGGCGCCACGCCGCCGGTAGACTTCCGTGCACTTCCTCCATTGCGGCGGCGCTTCTCTGTTTGCACGGTGGTTGGAGGAGGTGGAGGTACCGGTGCGACGGGGTCGTCGATGAGGCAGAAGCCCATGTCCTCATCAGATTCTTCTTTTTCTTCGTGCAAATTAGCCGCACCTGAACGAGCATGCAATGCTTGTGCCTGTATTGGCTGCATCCCCTGTGTGGTGAACGGTATCTGAGACAGGCTGGCAGAGGACACAGACGCGCTATAGGATTCATCAATGAATTCAGGCACGGCCGTAAATTTCGCTGCACCGCTGGACATCAAAGCACTGCCACCAGAAGACGAGCCGAACACGGCACCTCTGTTACTGCTGAACGGTAGAGCTGCGCTCATGCTCGTGAAACTGCTGCGCCCATACAGTGGTGCAGGAAAGCCGGACGGCTGCTCTCGAGCATTCACAGCAACTTCAATCGCTTCATCGGAATGATTTTCGACTGCAACGAAAGAGGTCCATCTGCTGGCGACTTGGAAGTGTTCGCCGAGACGGACGGCTTCGCGCTCCACGAGCTCGTCGAAGCGGCTTTTGTACTTCTCCTTGGCTGAGACTGTGACCTGTCCCTTCACAGTCGCTGCTTGCAACCAGCCGCGACCTTCTTCGAGGTCTTGGATGGCTTTCCGAGCCGCAAGTTGATGAATGCTCGTTCCAGACTGAGTGCCTGAGATGGGGACGTTGAGCTCCAGAGGTCCTTCGGCGGAGGTGGCACGAAGAGTGATTGATGTGACTGTCTTCTGGGCAGAGTCTGGTCCCAAGATGAGGTATGCCGTGGTGCGATTGAACGGAAAGAGTGGCGGGATCGTCGCCGGGGCCTGAATGATCGAGGGTGTATCGATCTTGGGGAGATGGGCGTAGCGATTCCCATCCTTCTCGCCCGGCTTGTCGACATCCGCGGAAGAGTCGAAGAAGGATTTAGGCGCTTGTGCTGGCACACTAGCCTCCACCTGCGTTTCAACACCATCGTCAAGGACAAGACAATCCTTCACCTTCTCCACGATCTCCAAATCCTCATCCTTCTCGCTCTCCACCATCTTGTCTTCGTCCTTGTAGTGCACCTCCAGCTCATAGTCCTTGGTATGAGCATATAGCGCACCCTTGAGCATCCTCATAACCTTCTGATCCGTTTCCTCATCCTGCGTCACGAACTGCGCGAAGCCATTGCCAGCCCTCGCCACGCCCTCCACAAGCGTATGCGAGACATCCTGTCCAATGCCCAGCGCAAAAACTCTCGCATCAACTGCCTTCTCGCGCACCTGCTCATTGATGTACGCGAAGAGCTCATCCTCTCCCCAGATCTCGCCGTCGGTCAACAGCATAACTTCCAGCGGCAAATCCCCCAAGCGCTTCTCGAAGACCGCTTTGACGGGTTTCAGGAGTTCCGTCCCGCCATACTGCGCCGCGAAAGTCTCTACAAACTCCACGGCCGCTTGCAGGTTGCTCTCGTTGTAGGCCTGAGACGAGGGCCAGAGGAATTCGAAGTTCGAGCCAAAGGCCGCGACGTTGAAGCGCACGCCCAGAGGGAGGGATTTCAAGAAGACCTTGAGAGCCGCGATGAGCGCGGTGGTCTTGGAGCCGGACATGCTGCCGGATTGGTCGGCGAGGAAGACGATTTCCGGATGTGCGGGTTGCAGCGTGAATTTGGGAACGAGCGTGGTCATGATGCAGCGCTGGGAGGGGAGAGTCGGGTGCGTTTCCAGGATGGCGCGCGGAGTGGCGATGTCGTCGATGAGGAGTTGGAGTACGAAGTCGCCCGAGAGCTCGGCGGTGCCTTGCGTGAGAGTCGCTGAGGCGTGGGAGGGGTTGAAGTCGTTCCCGGCCGAGTTGGCAGAAGCAGCGGAGATCTCGCCCATGGACACAGCGATGGGATGCGAAGGAGACTGTACTCGGCGAATGTTGGTCTTGCGACCCATGTCGACGTCGACGGTAATGCGCATGCCGTCCGCGTTGACTGTTCTCGCGGAGAGGACTTCGCCGGGGTAGGAACCATATCGGGGGGCGATGCTCGTAGGCAGGATGTATCGCAAGCCATCGATGGCGGCGTCGTGCTTCAGCTCGCCGCAGTAATCGATCTGGACTGTCACGTCCGTTCCAGGCGGGAGATTGCCTAGAGATACTCCGAAGATGCCAGCAGGGAGAGAATCCAGGAGACCGGCCGTCTCTCCACGATCGACGGCTGCCTCATAGGTCTTCTTGGCATCTTCTTTCTGCTTGACGATGCCGTGCAGAGTCTTGTCGCCGTAGGAGATTGTATAGCCAGCGACAGCCACACCGTCGTAGAGCGGGAAAGTGTATCGTGCTTGTGGAATCTGCTCCTTGTTGGGATTGTGGAAGACTTGTGTCAATGTGGTGGCGAAAGAGGCGGGAGTGATGGTTGTGTGGGAGTCCAGTTTAACCTGTGGCAGGTAGGTATGCTTGTGGGCGACAACGAAGTAACACCCGCAAACGTGGTTGCTGTGGTGTCGCATGATGATGTCTATGTGCTGGTGAGTTTAGTGATATCGGATTGATTTTAGTTGTTGTTGTTGTTGAGGGAAAGGAGAGCAGAGATGTAGAACACGAGAAAGGACATATATGTACGATTGAATACCACGTCTGCCTGAGCTGCCTGTTTGTTATCGATATGCGGAGAGCTGTTTCAAGGACATGGCACGAGAGGCGCCAAGTGAGCTGCGCCTCATGCAAGTTGGAGAAAGCTATCTCTCGTGGCAAGCTTGTAGCCACAATGGGATCGAGCCTTTCGCCAATACCCGCATCGAATGGAAAGACGGAGTGAGTCAGATGTGTGAATGCCTGAGGCAATCAGTTACTCGAGTAATGTTGTAGGAGATCAGAGCCCTTGCGAGTGCATGAGCAAAGTGCGAAGACAAACAATTGGCCAGCACTGTAAAAGCTGGCAGTCACGAATGACTGGTTTTAGGCAGACATGCTGATTTCGTTATGTGACAGAGACACCGACTCTCTGCATCCAACGCCGCCGCCATAATGGGAATATGCTCCACTCAGTCGGCAGCAGACTCTCAGATAAAAGACTGACATGCAGCCCTGAGTATCGCGATCCATCATGAGTGGTTATAGTGCACGAGATATATCATGGCTAGAATTCCATTGGATCTGTCCCTTTACAAGCTCGCCTGGTCATGCTTGGTTATCATATCAGCATCGAGCATCGAGTCAGAAGCGCCTGGAACTGACGGAGAGGAATTTCTCTCACCCGAAATGCGCGAGTCGCACAACGGCTTCGACATCAGGTTATGAGTGTCTTTTGAGTAGAGATGGCAATATCCAAGCCACCTTGCAGAGGCATACCGCGGACCACGACACCATTGTGTCCCAGGTCTCCTCGAGTCCATTGGGATCCAGCACTGCACAGTCGTACCAAGCCATACAATATAGCGGACTACAATCTGCAATGAGGAAGTGAGGTTGGGAGTGTCCTGCTTAGGCAGATAAGACGATGGAGGACGACTGCGTATCCGATATCGGGTCGGGACTGGGTCGGCATAGCGGGGTTTGCCGGGAACAATTCCGAAGGAGCTGAACTCCGTAGGAGGTACTCCTCGTCGCAAGCACCGCGGCCGTGAGAAGGGCTGGATCGACTGGAGAGGATGGCGCGACAGATGCAGGCAAGAAATGGAAGTCTCACGGCATCATCTCGCGGTCAGAAGGCGTCTTTTCTTGGGCCGCAGTCATGTTGGCACGAGCCGACTCGACCGTGCTACACGGACTCGATTTAGACGGCACGTGGTGAAAATTGCGTGAAAGTGGTGAAAATTCTGCTGATGTCCCGATCCACATGCAGCACTTGGATGGCGACGTGACGGCTCTGGCTTTTCCCCTTCGTGTCGCCTTCCTTTACACGGTCGGACATGACACACAAAAACCAGCCGAGTAGCATGCGCTTCGTGTGCGCCTAACGTATGCTGTCGGGTGTCATTGAACTATGGACTTGTTTTCCATTCATGGCTACCGCATAACACGCGTTGCCTCGCCATTACCACTCCGGCGCGACAGTGCCAGCTGGTATGCTCGCCGTGTCCTCGGAGGTTCCGCTGAAGAATTTGCACAGGCCTCTGCCATCGAGTGCCAGAGGATGCAAGACGACCTTGATGGGAGACTTTCTGCCTGCAGTGGACAGAGTTGCGGAATGAGGTAAGAAAGACATGTGAGAGGGAGAATCAGTCAGCAAGACAGCCGCAATCGTCGGAGCTGGAGCTGGGGGACATCAGACACGCCCTATGCTGTCGTTGCTGATGCAAGCAGACACAGGGATGATCTGGTGTGCTCTGGGGATGGCGCCGTGTGGCGCATCGTTGGCGCAACTCTGCAGTGGTTGTTGCCGTTGTGACGAATCAGAGATCGCAGGAGGCGTCAATGGCACACTCCAAGGGTGAGCAGACGGCACCGTGACTCAACTCACCTCACGCCCTTCCTGTTCATCATTCATCGATGGCGGAATCGAGCATTCGCTATATAACAGGCACCCATGCCCTCCCAATGCTATCGGCGTATGATCCAAGATTCCGTCGTCCCTCCCGACCTAAGCTTCGTTCGTTGCGATAACGTGGAGACGTCCTCACGCGCCATTCCCCATATCTCACCCCGAAGCCACTTCTTCATATCTGCACATCCTCCCCGCATTGAGTATCGTGACCTGCAACTCAACCGGCATCTCCCTCTGCCCACTGATTGGCTGTCCGCACCAGCTTGCCGGTCTTTGTGCTCATAAGAACAAGCTGCCACCTCACTTTCAACTTTCTTCACCATCGCCACCGCAATGTCTATCTCGTCCCTTTCCGGCCAGGGCGCGGCCATGCAGGCCAAATTGAAGAATCTCTACCAGCCGCAGAAGCCCGACATTACCTTCGTCCTCAACAACAAACGCGCCACTTACACCACTCTGGACCAGATAGAGGGCGTTGTCCACATCACCGCACTGTCGGACACCAGTTTCGACGACGTCGAGATCGAATTCGTCGGCACGTCCAGAACATATGTTGAACGTCTGACGACCGCAGCGGCCATCTCAGGTCGCTCGGAGGCGTTCCACCAATTCCTGAAACTTCAGCAGCCGCGATTGCAACAACACTACCCAGAGAACAACGTGCTCGAGGCTGGCAAGACCTATACTTTTCCCTTCGTCTTTGTCGTTCCGCAGCAGCTCCTGCCCAGGGTCTGTCAGCACAAAATCGCAAGTCCATCTCTGAGAGACCAGCACCTCCAGCTTCCACCTAGCTTCGGCGACCGCGATGACGGAGCCGAAAAGCACTCTCTGGACGATATGGTTCCCGATATGGCCAGCATCCGATATGGCATTTTCGCAAGAGTCTCGAAGATGAAGACTACGGAAGGCGAGACTGTCCGCACAACGATCATCAGCAAGGCCAAGCGACTTCGCATCATCCCTGCCTCTGATGAGCAGCCGCCTCTAGCTGTGGCAAATGACGATGCCGAATACACCATGCGCAAGGAGAGGACCATTAGGAAAGGAGTCCTTAAAGGCAAGCAAGGCGCTTTGGTGATGCAAGCAGCACAGCCACCATCCATGTGTCTGCGCGCGCGGAGCGACTCAGAGCAACAACCCTCCATGGCCACCATCATGTTAAGGTTTGATCCAGCCGACGAGAAGTCCTCGCCACCTCGGCTGGGCAGCCTCACTACCAAGATGAAGGTGTGCACGTACTTCGCATGTACTGCACGGCAGACCACTCCCACCAAATATGCTTCTCTCATGGATCTTTCTCAGGGCCTGCATTCTGAGCAATTGAATCTCTCTTCACGCTGCGTGGCGAACGTTGAATGGGCCAAGCATGATCCGAACAAGCCAGAGACTCTCGAGCGCCGTGATTCTGCCTACTCGATTGCATCGGTCACTCGAGGACCAACGCCTGAACCTAGCGCGTCCTACAAGGGGAAGTCTTACTACGTCGCGCGAGTTCTTGTTCCGATCAACCTACCGACAAACAAAACCTTCGTTCCAACCTTTCACTCTTGCCTGATCAGCCGAATCTACCAGCTCAAACTCGAGCTTGGGCTGCAGTCTACCAACCTTGGCGGAACCGTCGACTTGAAGGTACCGCTTCAAATCTCCAGCGAAGTATCCGCTGGCGACCACAGCCCTCGTCGCGGCTCAGCCCAGTCCGGCATTGAAGTCGATGTGGACGACGAGGATATCGGTGACTTTTTCGAAGCTCGCACATTCACAGTCCCTGACGCCGAATACATTGGCCGCAGTAGAATTGGCAGCCAAGCTCCGGTCGAGGACGCTCCGCCAGACTACTCTTTCTTCGCACCTGGGAACAGATCTCAGCAGAGAGTTGCGGTCCACTGATCTGCTATTACGATGTTACGACTTATGCTCCTTCTCCGATCGCGCAGATGGGGAAATTCTCTATGTTGAGGAATACATCTTTATTCGACATTTGTCTGATTTTAGCGAGGCGCTGGGAAAGAGATTTTTATTGGCGGCAATGCTCATCCACGGACGCCCACCACGACGAACAGAACACAGGCGTTACAGATCTATAGATATGAATGACAATAATAGTAATAGCAATCACAACCCAAAACTCATGCCTGATGCCAGCCTCACCTGCTCCAACGCCACGTGCGTGCGTGCATGCGTGACATTTGTGGCGAAGCAGGCTCGGATTCGCAACGACACGGAGAGAGCCACCTCGCTTTCCTTATTACAGAGAAACCACACCCTTTCCCTGATCATAACATCGACACACGGCTTGCAATTTGTTCGTGTAAAACGTAACGCGGCAAGACATTGAGATCCCTGCTTCCCTGCCTGATTATAATCCACCCGTACTATCCGCCCAATCCCGAAAGCGCTTCTATCACAAAGACATCGCAGTCCGGGAGCCAAAATCGATCACACCCATCCTTTCGGGACTGATGATCTAAAATCCACGGCCCAGATTTCCTTTGCATGGTGCCATACTATTACGCCGACCAGAAACCCTCCGGCGCCCAATGGACGGCGGCGATCTCGACTTCCATGCAGGCCACCTTGATCCTGGATCAGCCCGGCGGCAATGTCGCTTTCACGAATCTGGATACCATCAGCGGGAGAGTGGTGGTGAGGTCGATCAAGAATGCCGATATTGATAATATCGTTGTCAAGTTAGAGGGTGAGAGCAGGTCGCGACTGATGAGTCCCGTGGGGCCCGCGGGGGAGAGGCCAAAGCCGCAGCTCGAGTATCACAAGGTGAGTGTCTTTGAAGAAGGAGTAGACGTTGATGTATTGATTGTATTGGCAGATACTGTACATGATGCAAGTCGTGTTTCCTCCGCCGGGTGTTATACAGAATCGGGTTCAAGTTCCCGGCAAGACCGTGTGTAAGCCAAATCAAATACGAGCAGCTACCCTGTATCTAAGGCACTTTCTGATCACCACCACCCTTTTGCTTTTCTAGATACTCTACCTGCGGGACAGCATGAGTATCCTTTCAGGTTCAAGGTAGGGCTACATAGCTTACACTAAAAGAGCACGGAAGCTAAGCGTCCATGTAGATACCATTTAACAACAGCTGCTCGTTCAACAACAAGA
Source organism: Microcyclosporella mali (assembly GCA_002785985.1). Lineage (NCBI taxonomy): Eukaryota > Fungi > Ascomycota > Dothideomycetes > Mycosphaerellales > Mycosphaerellaceae > Microcyclosporella > Microcyclosporella mali. The sequence goes on from NHNU01000001.1 coordinate 301,704, forward strand.
ATCAACCACTGTTGGGTGGTTTCGAGCCCATAAGAGCACCACAACGGCACGTGAAGAAGACACTGCCCCCGACTCTCTCTGGATTCCCCGGAGAGGCCGACATACGATACTTTGTCAAGGTGACTGTGAATCGACATTCAATTTTCAAGGAGAATCCGCGAGCAATCACGCCGTTCAACTTCTTCCCCATCGAACCTCCGAGGAAGCCGCTCTCAGGATCTGAGATCTTCGCCCGACAGAAACACAAATTTGACAGCTTGCCAAATAATTCTGGAAGCGGCTTGCCTTCAAAAGAGAAGATGAAGAACATGTTCAGCAAGAGACAGAGTGTGCCGAACTCTCCATCATATTCTATAGATCCCGCCCAGGCCGGTTTCGTGAGCGTCGACGCCCGTCTGCCGGAGCCGGCAATCCTGACCTGCAACAGCGACATTCCACTGCGATTGATCGTCAAGAAGTTGAGCGACTTCAGCGAACCGCTAAACCTCCAATCTCTCCAAGTCTCATTGATCGGACATACCAAGATTCGAGCGCACGACCTCTTCCGGACAGAGACGAATAGCTGGATCATCACAAGCAGGAGCAACATGAACCTGCCCGTCGGGCAAGTCGTGGACGTCGCCGATACGGAAGTCGTCCTCGACGATGCGTCATGGCGAGGACAACCACTGCCGAACACCATCGCCCCCTCATTCATGACATGTAACATCGAACGCTCGTACCAATTGGACGTTCGAATCGGGTTGAGCTACGGTCCAGGAGCCGCAAAGGTACGCAAAGCACAGATTGCACGAATTGTAAGAGGATGACACTACACGATGAGACCTTCTCCATTTTCAATAAAATATATCCCGAGCGCTGGCTGACACTTCTCTTTCCACAACACAGCCTCAGAATATTGTCCTGCCCTTGCGTCTGAACGTCCTTGTCTACTCCGGCATCGCGCCTCCTGCCGAGGTCCTCGCTCGCATGGGCGGCCGTAAACTTTCAACGGTAGTACATCCAACGCCAGCTCTCGACACAAAACTCGGCCTTGAGCGGCAGGACTCGGACTTTGGACGGAATCAAGTCCCAGCTACGCCTCTGGAAGGGCCTACTGTCCCGCCGAGACCGAGTGCTAATGATGCATTGCCGCCCGAGTATGGCGAAGCGCCGCCGAGTTATGAGGATGCCATCGCGAGCGATGCGCCGGCTGTGGGGGGCCAGAGGCCGCAGTACGAGCCGCCGCCGCCTCGAGAGGATCCCCTGTTGCAGGCAGATGAGAAGAAGGGATGGATGGCATAGGGAATTAATATCTTAATGTGAGATGATGCAGTAATCTCACAAGGTATATGCTCGTCTCATCTCCCGTTCTATGCTAGATGAGCGAAAGTCTCTCTCGATTTTCTGTCATTATGCTCTTGTATCACGCTAGAAGCAGCAAGCTGAGAGGGATACCATAGGATATGTCACTCCGGGCTCCCAACCAACAAGAGCAGAGTCATGCCAATCCTCAAGTTCCAAAATAATGCTGGGTGTGGTGTATAATTCGTCCCACGCAGTTTCTTCACCATAAACTGTGCTCGTAGATGGTGGCCTGCGCGTTGTTGTGGTGTATACTTGGCCGAAGTGATCGTCACTGCTGTAGCTCTGCTGCATCGTCGTCGCTGGTAATGAGACGTCGTTTCTATCTTGTCCCAGACCCGATCCAACGACCTGAAATTCCAGGCTCTCGTCTCTGACTCTCAGATGGTCCGCAAATCGCATGACATTGAGTCTCAACGAGGCTGCTAAGCGAGTCGTGACATGAGATCGCATCTGGCCGTGACCACTAGTGGTCCCGATTGCGCGGCCTGCGACTTTCAGCATCTGTGCCGTAGCTTGATGTTCTGGAACTTCGGTTTCCGAGGAGCAAGCAGCGAACATTTGGTAGATTTTGGTATATGCGTTCCATGCGGCTTCGTCATCGGCCACTCCGTGTGGGTCGTCCAGGTACTTCAGTAGAATCGAAGCTGCCATTTGTGCGCTGCGGTGGTAGTGTTGTGGCCGTCCAGGTAGAGGTGAGCGGGCTGGCGAGATTCCTAGGATCTGCGAGGTTGCGACGGTTTCGGTATGGATGTTCGTGAGAAGTGTAGCCAGCTGGACTGCTGTAGCGCGACAGGTCTGTAAGACTTCCGCCCGGATCCCTTCGCCGCACTGACTCGCGCGTGAGTCTTCGAGCGCGACGAGGCATGAGCCATAGAGGTATAGCTTTGCGGCGGCGTGCTCGATCTCTGCTTCCACCGTCCATACCGGAGACCACCTCAACTTGAGGGCATTGAAGCGTTCATGGAACATGCCCACCAGTAACGCTGGACCTTTGTCAGCTCCAGACAGACCGTCCTCGAGAACCAACAAGCTCTGCGCAAGCTCCAACTGGATGCTGACCATAGCAGCGTAGCCCATTTTCGTCGGCGATGATTCGCAGAACCTACCCACAGATCGAGCGTGGTGAGGATAGCCTAGTGTAGGGAGCTGTCCGTGCCAACAGCTTGACTGGACATGAAGTTCGAAGCATTTCATCCAGGTCATTCGCCGAACTTGGCGGGTATGCTGGTGAACTGCGTATTGCCTCGGACGAGAGTGGAACAAGATATCGTCTTCATCTTTGTCGAGACCCATTTGTCTTGCAGCATTGACAGCCATTCCGATTTGTAGCCAACCAAAGTCGTGCGACTGCCCCAGGTCGAATGTGCAAAGCAGTAGAAGAGCCTGTAGGTCTAGTAAGGAACCAAGCTCTTGCGCCAAGGCATCGTTATAGGTGGATTTTATGATGCTGTGTATCCTTTCGGAATAGTGGGAGTGTTGGCGATGACTGCCTGACGCGACGAGAAGGATGCTCCAAAAGAGTAATTCGCTGTCGATCTTGAGGCGTACCAGAGAGTATATCGGCTCGAGTATGCAAAAGTGCTGAAAGTAGTGTTCGTTGAAATGAGTGTAGAGGTCGTATACGTGGGCGTAAGGTATTGCGAAATTATCCTTCGAGAACTGATGCGGTGAGTGGGACTCGGCGATGTTGAACCATTTGGTGGTACTCCTACTCATGTCCGAGCCAGACGGTGAGCCGAACGACAAACGATCAGAGGCGGCATGACTACTGGCAGAGGTATCGTCCAGATGCGAGTAGCTTTGAGCGCGATGAGTCAAGTCGGGAGTAAAATCTCTGGTTGTTCCTGGAGTTGAGGCCTCATTCAAGGCCTGATCGTGTCTCAATTGATTAATTTGGGCTTCAAGATCCTTTATCCGACTGCGAGCAGGCACACGCTTGAAAGACGAATCTGTTCTGCATTCAGTGTGATTCGCGGCACACCTCGTACATGGGTTGGGGTGTCGTTGCTTGAGGTCGCACTTGAGCTGTGAGGATCCCCACGTTAGCTAGGTGGTCAGTATAATGAGTCGATGGCGACTGTCGCGCACCTTCACCTGCCGGCAGCTCGTGCATGACGTAGCTCTAGTCTTCTTCGCGAGATTAGGGGCGTGTCTGGGTGGTGTATCCATGATGTCTGGAAGATTATCGACGTCGAGATTTCTGTGCCGATCTACTTCGAGCAGGCAGGAGAAGCATTCTTGGAGACATCATATATGAATGACAGTATTTGCCGGACGCGATCCTTATTTCACACTGAGGCGGAAGACCTTGCTTCCATGAGTAATTTAGTGGCTGAGCGATGACTGCCTTGCTAGTACTTCCTGCAACAACAATAACACTTGTATGTGCTGCCTTGAACGTCAAATTACCTTCTGTAGCTGGCCCTTTCGTCGCTGTGGGTCTCGATCCCTCAAGACTACGGCTGCATACAACCGCATAAGCCAGAGTAGGGCGGGCAGCCGTGCTCATAGGGCTTCGTCGCTGTCTGCTTTTCGGGCCCGTACACCTGTAGTATGCCTGGCTTGACGTGATAGATGTCTGCCCGCAGATGACTACTGGGTTTGACTTTAAGCATAGCAGACTAAAACTCCATACATAGGGCTGACTTAGGTCAATGTGTGCTGAAAGGTCGGACGATCGCGGCTAACGCCGATGGTGGCTATTTGGGTTCACCGATGATACGGTGTTCCAATAGACGGGGAAGAGATGTACAGGTCTGATTGGGTGTCGAGCAGGCTGCTACCAGAGTCAGAGGATGTTCTGCTGCAGAAGGTCATCATCATAGGTTGAGTCGCCGGAACCTCGCGTCGCATGAAATTCTGTTTCAGCTGTGCCCTGGGAGAACGTTGGTTCTCATCAGTCCTACCGCAGTAGTCTCGCCATACCCAGGAGCACTCAGGCTGGTGAATGGTGAAGTGGAAGATGCAGCTGCGCGATGCGAGAGAAGTGACAAGGAGAGAGGTTGGAGTTGTTTTTAGACCGTTGGCCGAGGAATGTCGGCAAAGCACTCACCGGCGCGGCCCCTAATTGTGACCTCACTCGTTCATCCCACATGCACATGTATGATTCATACTGATGTGTTGCACATCATCCTTAAGACACTGCCTTAGCAGCCCTTCTCATGACTGGAGCTCGCCTTTTGCAATAGGCAAGGTCTTCTGTCAACGCACGCCCGATCCAACCGTTACGCGGGACACGCGTTCCATCCTCAGCTCGAGGGTCCAACGCAGAGGCTGAGACTGCTGCCCTCTTGCTTCAAATGCACTCCTGCTTCCAATGCCCCCCTGCACCAGCTGCACGAGCAGGCCGAGCGCTTCGTCTTCCGGCATGTCCGCGTTGATGGCGTTGATGACGGTCCTAGGACTGGAGACCGCTGGGAAGCCCGCGCTCTTCAGCTCCACCAGCTCCTTGCGCAATACTTGCAAACGACCATTGCCGATCGTGACCGTGTCAGACTACATGTTTATTGTTGTTAGCACATCTTCCGAATGACACAGCAGTTCAAAGTACATACATGGCCAGCCTCGACACGGTGACTGCTGTCGAATCCCGCGGCTGACTCGATGCGAGCCTTCGAGGTTCCTGGATCTGAGCTGCTCTGAGACAGCTCCGGTCTGTGTCAGAACATACGCAAACAGCATGGCTGAGGAAGTCGTACATACTTGAGCCTGGGCGGACGAGTTGGGGTTGACGAATCTCATGCTGACGATGCGCAGCTGGCAGATGTCGCGGCCGTTCACGGTCACCCGAATCATGGTCTCTGGAGTCTTACTCTCGTTCGAATGCAGCGGTTCGACCTTGTGGACATGCTCGTACAAGGCCATCATTCTGTCGTCGCTGCACTTGACTGCATACTCGCTGTACGCGCCGGAGGATGGAGCAGCAGCCCAGAAGGTCGAGGCTTCTCCATAACCTTGATCGCCTTGTTCTGGTCGTAGTGTGCATAGCCGAGGTGGTAGAGTGTCTCGAGGCGCTCATAGTCTTGGACTGCGGGATCGTGGAGTAGCTGGTTCAGAATATCGATGACTGCTGGCACCTTTCCATCTATGAGGAGTGCTACAGCTTCGTCGTAGCGCTTGTTGTACGCTTCTCGGGCGGCAAAGGACATACTGAAGTAGGTCGAACTCGAACGGCAGACAATGTATAGTGCGAAGATTCAGTAGCTGCCAAAGCATCACAACCGTGACTTCAATATGGTGCGCGCGTGGGTGAAGACAAATAGATTGTGCCATTGGAGGGGTATAGCTTTAAAATTTGGCAGCAAAATGGGCGTCGATCGGGGGAACACCGGAACCAAGTCTTACTTCACATGCATGTGAAGTGGTCCGTGCCCTTGTACGTATTGCTAGCATAGGATAACCACGACCAAAAGAAACGAGAAGCATCTGAGTATAAAGCAGATGTTACGGAGAAATGGACCGATCAACATCTTGTTAATGACAATTGTCGTGAAGCTTTGGACAAGTGAAAGACTCATAGGCAATAAGAGCCTGCTTGCTAGCCCTGTCCCTGCTGCCTCCTGTTCATTATGTGGCCACGGCTGTGTCAGAGCAATCAAGCCGAACCGTCTGGCCCCGCGAGGATATTTCGAAAGCTTTATCGCGGACGTGCTATAGAAAGATGGTCAGCCGACGAAAGCGATAGACTAGGCGAATGAGCACTAAGCGAATGAGTTCGTGTGCTACTGCAGGCACCAAGAAGCGCCAAATGCTTCGAGACTGCTGGAGGAGAAAAGAGAGGTAAGAGAAGAAAGGTACGGCATGATATATGCCTGTCGTTCATCATGCGGATCATCTGTCGTCTGGTGCGCCAAGTACTTTCGCTAAACACACCCCTTGCCTTTTTTGAAGCTCATACCTTATCGCCGCCCAAACTCCACGCTCGAGAATCTCAACCTTTTGTTGTCCCAGTTCTCCTTTTGTCCTCTGTGCACTTGCCCAGCCCACTCCGCCCGCAGTACATTATAGGGACAAATATAATGCTTCTTATATCAAAATAATCAGACCTTCCCGGAACACCCGAGCCCAAGTCATCATACACCTTTGGGCGATACATCCCTTGAATCAGGCGCATTGCTAGCACTCATCGATGGCTTAGCGCTGGTGTCTGCCGTGGCCACTTTGCTGAAAGGACTTCTATTGGCGATAACAATCGTACTGCTCACTGCACTGCCCCTTCTCTCCTCTGGTGGTGTGATAGTCTCTTCATCGACCTCAATTATCGGTGGACAGTACTCCTTCAAAACCTTCTTCAACTGTGGTCTTCGAATTGGCTTGCTCAAAAAGTAGTTCATCCCCGAGTCCAGGCAATCCTTGATATTGCTCTCCTCGGAGAATGCAGTAAGCGCAACAATGGGAGCCTGGTAACCAATTTCACGAATCATTTTCGTGCTGGTGAGTCCATCGACATTCGGCATTTGCACATCCATAAAGATGAGATTATAGGGCTTGTTGTTACTCGGAGCAGTGCCATTCATGGACTCGCGAACGAGATCAAGCGCTTCCTGGCCGTCTTTGGCGACTGTGACGTCGTATATGTCCTCGAGTTTGAGCATGCGGAGGACGACTTCTTGATTGACTTTGTTGTCTTCTGCCACGAGGACGCGAATGCGACCAGCGCGGGTCGCTTCGGCGGCGATCTTGTCCATCGCGGCGTTTTGAGAACCTGGAGACTCTAGTGGCTCGCTTGCGAAGTAAGGCTGGCTAAGACCAACGAGACGAGGCTGAGGGTCGACTGTGGGTGTCGGCAGTGGTCTTGTTTCGCTTGCCACTGTACCTCCTGGAGCGTGTTCAACGCTGTGCGCGTTCGGCCGCTCGCCTTCATCTATCGACGAGCCTCGACTAGAGACATCCGTCCGGTCGACTGCCGAACTTGCTGAGCTATCTGCACGCGATTGCACCAAGCGTAGAGGGATCCTCATCGTAAAAGTGCTTCCGAGCCCGACGGTACTTTTCACAGCTATGCTTCCACGCATCAGAGCGGCGAGCTGGGAGCAAATGCTCAGTCCCAGCCCTGTGCCGGCAAACTTCTTGCTCAGACCTAAGTCGCCCTGCACAAAAGGCTCGAAGATCTTGGTCTGCAAATCCTCTGGAATACCAGGTCCTGTATCCTGTACCGAGAATTCGAAGTTGAGATACTTACCTGGAGGAGGTGAGGCTGCGCGCTCGGAGACCTTAACATACGCCAGTGCATGAGGCTTGTCCTTGACGTTAATAGCGTTTGCCGTGCTCAGCCTCGTCCCCGCAATATTGGTATCCGATGACCTGTGTCGTGATGACTGTCGCCGAGAGTTCATTGAAGTCTTCCGGCTACTGATGCTGAACTCTGGCATTTCTGGCAGACAGGAGATCGTCAAGACCACAGAGCCACCCCTCGGCGTAAACTTCAGCGAATTGGACACGAGATTAATGACAACCTGCAGAATGCGGTGGACATCACCCCAAAGCACCATATCTTTCAATCTGCCAGTGGCGGCAGGCCCTTGGTCGCCCATCTCGCCTGTGAGATTCGACACGCCTTGAAATTCAACCCGGAGGTCGATAGCGCCATCTTTGGACTGCTTGTCGAAAATGGCCAAGATCTGGCTGCTGATGTCCCGTAAACGGAAATCCTTTTCATCCAGACTGAGCGACTGGCCAACCTGATTCTTGCTGAATGTGAGCAAATCTGTCAGCAGATTCAGCAGCAAGTCTCCGCTTTTATAGATGATGCCCAGTGAGCGTTTTAGTCTTAAAGGATCGTCTTCTTGCTGTTTGCCGGGTATCAGTATTCTTCTTCATGTGATGTAGTCTTTACGTACCATGCAAACAGCACACATGCCTAATATGCCATTGAGCGGCGTCTTGAGCTCGTGCGATATGTTCGCTATAAACAAAGTCTTGCTCTCATTTGCAGCTTCGGCGGCTTTCTTGCTGTATTCAAGCTCTGCTGTCCGTTGCTGCACTCTCTCCTCCAGTCGTGAATACTGCAACAATAATTCGTCCGACATCTCATTAAAGGTCATCGTAAGGTCGCTGAGTTCGTCCTTGATCCAATTTTTTCGTTCCTTAACCTTCGATGGGATTCGAACGGCGTGTTTTCTGCTCGCTACACGTCGTAAAGAGCTACTGTCATCTTCTTTGCGCCAGAATCTTTTGATACTACCCTTGAATAGGTTCGGCAGACCCTCCTTGCGCGCCAATGCCGCATCCTGCTCGCCGTCGAATGCACCATCACGCAAAGAAGCATAAGAGTCCTGGCTCGAGCGAGAATGCGAATTTGGGGGCATAATCGATCTCGAGGTTGCCTCTCGCAACCTCAGAATTGGTAAACATGTAAAGTGCGCAAGTGGAAATGCAATCAACAACATGAGACCGACCGTTGAAAATAGACATGCGAGGATTACATTCCTCAGGTGATTGATAGGCTGCCAAACTTCTGGACGGGACATTTCGACGACGATCGTCCATTGGACAGCGCTGGTCGTGGTGAGGGCGTAGCCGACGCTGACCGGATGACCAACCTCATTGTTAGCTCGAATATATGCGCCAGTGGTGTCGGTGGGATCTTTAGCCACAGCAGCAGCTGCTTTATATATTGTCGGATAGTCAGTTGCGTTGAACACCGGATCAACAGAGGAGAGCACATGGTCAGGGTGGCGTGACTTGAGCGTATTGTTCAGTGGCAGGACAAAGCGGACCTCGAAATCATCGGGAAACGTCGTGCTGTTTGAGTCCTGTCGAACTCCGTAAGTAAAACGATTTTCTTGGTCAGCAGGACCTATTAGCAGCGTTTCGCCACTAGTGCCAAGCCCCTCCCGATCGTTCACCACCTGTGATATAAGCTGCGCATTCATCACGGCGGTGAGCCAGCCCAGGATGTCGGTCGAATCAGTGTTGTTAACAACGGCCATGGTGAGTGAAGCGAGGAAGAATGTATCATTGACTCGCCAAGGGCCGAGAAGTAGCGTCGACGTTGAATCGAGAACTCTGCCGTCTGAAGTGATCGCTTGCGGTATGTTGGCTATGCCATTGACGGTAGTCTCTGAGAATGTGAGATTCGGGTAGAGCGGTGGAGGATAGCCGTATGGTCCTGCGTCTGGGCCGCTGGCTCCCAGTGGAATCTGACTTCCATTCGGATAGAAATATGGTAAGTTCAGTTCCGACGTGATAGAGCTGGAGGTCGTCTGTAGCAGTGCGCCAGAACCTCCAGATCCAGTGCCATTCTTGCCGTAGATCTTGGACTGCAGGAGAAGCTGTTGTCCTATCGAACTAGTCCCTCCTATGGCGACAGTCAAGTCGCCCTTTGCAGCCTGCCAATTAGCACTCGTGTTGTTACCATCGTTGTTGTAACGCCTTAAGGCAGATTGAATGAGGACACGGGAGCTCACAAAGCTCGTCGACGTCTGCATAATTTCCAGATTGGATTGTAGCTGAGCAATCTTGAGGGACGCGATCAGGGAAAGGTCGGACGCTTTGAGATCCAGAACGAAGGTATGTACAACGACCCATACTGCAATTGATATAACGGCGAGTCCAATGAGGGAGGATAGCAGAATAAGGCTCCCAAGCTGAACACGAATGGGAATGCGCATGGCGGAAGATCATCTAAGCCCTGCGGAGGGTCGAGAATGTCGCATTCGTTGTGTGCTCGAGGGGATGCGAAGCGTGGATTCAAGAATCATGCCAATGCGAGTTGGGTATGCGCGGACCCGAGGGTGTGCCAGCGAGCGCGGTCGTGTGGCCGTAGTGAGGCAGTGGGCGGTCCCATGCAGGGCGAGCGTGCCGTCTCAGCTCGTCGGTGATACACGAGTGTATGTGTAGGAGGTCGAAGGCGCGACAAGTGTGGTGTAGGGTGTGCGGCGTCGCAGGCGAGTGTGAGACGGATCGCTTCGGATGCCTCAAGGTGAGGCGGCAGGCGAGGTATGGAGCGTGAGGAGTGTTGGAGATGCGAATGCTTCCGCCGTCGCCGTCGTGCGGATCGGAGAGGCGAAGGAGGCGAAGGAGGCAAAGGAGGCGCGGGTGGAGACTATCGCAGGAGCGCCATGGGCGTGATGGTGTCTGGTGGTAAAGTTGCTGCTGCCGGTCGTCGTTGAGCGGCGGTCGCGGTTGGGGTGTGGTTAACACACAGCAGGCTCTCAAGCTTTAAGGTCACGGCAGGCTCAAGTCAGGGTCGGATGCAGGATTTGGGGTCAGGTCCAGGACAGACGGCGGGAACACGCCTGTCTTTGTGGACTGTGTAAAAGTCACGCTTCCAATGCCGTGGAGGTGGAAGAGGCCAGACAGACTGTGCAGTACATGTAGCAGCCCTGAGAGGTGTTTGCGCGCACATGGAAGTGGAATGCTCCAGCCCAACAGCCGGCAGTTTGGAGGGTAAGCAGCCACAATTGGCATCGCTACACCAGTCGTGATATTATTACGAGACGAGCGATATGCTCCGGACAGGGCCATCTGGTACACAATAGCACACTTTGCGCCCTCTCGTCGTCGTCGTCCATTCCGACGTTGCTACCTTACTATATTCACAAACAGACAGACAGGAGGTACACACGTGCACTCCATGCTCCACCTGTGCACCACCACTGATCGCTCCACTTCCCCACAGAGACTAGTCTGGACCTTGGACCAGATCTTCGCCTCCATCGAACTCTATCACAGCCAGCCAAGAAAACTCGCTTCCCCCAACCATGTGTCCTGCTCTTGATAAGAAACCCGTGGTTGATGATCTTATCTGCAGCCGAGCCTAGGCTGCTGTTGATGTATGCTCGCTGCTCTTCCTTCCATCAGTCTACCCTGTACACGGTTGAAAGGTCTCGAAACATTGTAGTAGACGACAAGCTGTTGTAGCGGTGAATCTATATTGCAATACCATCATATCTCTGTAGACAAGATTGGTGCACCTTTGCGCACACCGGCAATGTATAAGCGCGTGAGAATGATATCTGCTCTCTAGTATGAGACAGCAGCGGGGAACACGACTTGTGCTACTCAGCTTACGCTGCTAGCATGGTGATCCATCTTCATCGAGACACACAGTCTACTTGTGGACCCAACTCAGCAGTTGCAGTGTGATCGCGAGAATCAAAGAGTACTTTGGGGAAAAGAACAAGGTCGTCTTGTCGTCATGATCAGTACAATAATGCGGCCACGAGATGACCCTGGCGACGTTCTCGGAGCAGAGTGAACATGGCGAATCGACTGGCGACCGAAAGTTGCTACTCCGCGAGCGCTGAGTATTTTTCACGCATCCAGACCTCGGGCAGTGCTGAAGCTGAAAGATGACTTCGCCATGAGGTCTGTTGTAGAGATCACTCCAGAAAGAGGAGCTCCATGCTGCGAAAGCCATCCATGAAGGTGGCAGCGTTTCACAGCCATGCGTGATGCCATGTTCTCCTTTACCGATTTCTCTGCTGCCATAATGTTTGTAAGCATATTCACGTGTCATTGTCCTGTTGGATGGTGAAGGGAGAAATAGGCAGTGACGCACCGTGGAGGTCGTGGTTACCTGACGACACGGAAGTGGCCCGTGCGCCCGTTCTGCCCGCCGCCTTTTTCAACAACCGACAACACACACAACACACTCACCTTCCCACAGCTGCTACAACCTCTACACCACTCTCCGCCCCACATCTACCTACCTGCCTCGACCCGCATAGCTCGGTTCGAACAGCGGCAACCTTGCAGCAACAAGCGAACTGTCTAGCTAGAACTCAGCAACTACAAAACACACGCGACATCAAAATGGCCGAAGGCACCCCAACCTTCAAGCTCGTCCTCGTTGGTGACGGTGGTACTGGAAAGGTAAGATTAGCGGCATCCTGTCACAAGGACATGCGCGGGCATGTTGGCGAGCGGCGCGGGCCACCAGAGACTGACAGGCCCTTATCTAGACCACCTTCGTCAAGCGCCATTTGACCGGAGAGTTCGAGAAGAAATACATCGCCACGCTCGGTGTCGAGGTCCACCCTCTCGGCTTCACCACGGTAAGCCTGATTTCGCATACTGAAACCGGAAAAAGAGCAGGCATTCTAATGTAAATACAGAACCTCGGCCAGATCCAGTTCGACGTGTGGGATACCGCGGGACAAGAGAAGTTTGGTGGTCTCCGTGATGGCTACTACATCAACGGCCAGTGCGGCATCATCATGTTCGACGTCACTTCCCGCATTACCTACAAGAACGTTCCCAACTGGCACCGTGACCTCGTCCGTGTCTGCGAGAACATCCCCATCGTCCTCACCGGCAACAAGGTCGACGTGAAGGAGCGCAAGGTCAAGGCCAAAACAATCACCTTCCACCGCAAGAAGAACCTTCAGTACTACGACATTTCGGCCAAATCCAACTACAACTTCGAGAAGCCATTCCTGTGGCTCGCACGCAAGCTTGTTGGCAACCAGTCGCTCGTAAGTAACGTCAAAGGCAGAAGACGCAGCACTTTCACTAATGATTTACAGGAATTCGTCGCTGCGCCCGCTCTTGCCCCGCCAGAAGTCCAGGTCGACCAGGCTGCCATGGAGCAATACCAGAAGGAGATGCAGGATGCAGCCCAGATGCCACTGCCAGACGAGGAGGATCCAGACTTGTAAAGGACTGGCCTCAGCTTACGAAGTAATGGCTCGGGGGACATGGAGAAGGTTGAGATTAGAATGGAGAGGCACATCATGCCGAGTGGTATATGCCACAAGCATAAAAGACCCTCGATTGCAAACACAAGGTCACACGGACCGAAGCGACGGAACATGGCTAGCGGTTTGTGTGCTTTCTTCAAAACGCCCTGGGGAAACGAGCCTGCAGCGTGCTTCTTGCGCAGCGACAGCACTCAACCCCACTGCACAGCGATGGCGTTCAAGACCGAATGCTAAGCTGCATGATTTTAGATAGACGATCCATACCACCGAAAAGCGCGTTTGATGCCAATTCTATTTTCGTCACATGTTTCTTGTCTGGGCGTGAAGACGCATCGCAAAATTTCACCTGCGCCGCGCGCATGGCCCCGTCAAGCTGTCACATGTGCCTGCGATCCCCCATCAGGCTCTCAGGCAATTCGCATGTGCATGGTTCAACAGACAACCAACCTCTCCACATCGTCACACTCACATTTCCATTACAGCAATACACTCCACACACTCTCAACGCCACTCAACATCCAGAGTACAGCACTCCATGATGGCTATGCCGCATAGCAATCTCGACACGCTTCGGCACACCAACATCCACTTCCCGCAGCTCTGTGCTGCGCTTCGGGAGAATCCACAGCTACTCGGTCCTGCTCTCACGCTCACTGCAGCTGCTGAAATACTGCTGGCAAAGGCAATCATCGAATCGCCTGCTCACTTCGTAGAGCTGCTGACTGAAGGAGGAACATACGACGTTCCCATCCTGCCCGCACAGATCTCATACTTCGCTGACGCTGTGGCCGAGGCCGGCAAGCTCAATGTCGTACTCGGCTCGCGTGGGGATCTCATCGGCGTCAAAAACAACTCGATCACTGGTATGGCTCTTCCTCCAATCCTAGGCTTGCCTCTTGTATTATGTGCTAACAACATCTTCTTCAAGTTCGACGGATCACCTCCGCGATCTCTGAGGAGCTCGAGATTTCGTTTCAGCGCGCAGTCCGTGTGCCCGACAACCGTGACACAAACAAACTTCCTCCAGGTCTCGGTCGCTTCCCGCTCTATCGCACGTCCGAGTTCCCGCAGCTGCCAACTAGCTTGGCTAAAAAGGGTGGCCTTTTGCTGCCCATGTATCAGCGGGAGGCTATGTGGATGAATTTCAGCTCCAGGGCTCCGTTCGCCATCAAGGTCTACGTCGGTGGGTCAATGCCATCTCTGGCGAGCCGGCTATCGAGACAGAGGCCACACTGATGCGCCGGCTCAATCGTATGCGCGAGAAGACGAGCATTCAGGACTACGTCGTAGCACCCAAGCAGTTATGGCTCGATGGTGTTGCCAGCGCAGACGGTATCGTTCGTCAACTCGTTGCTGTGCCCACTGGTAGCGGCTACTCAGTCGAAGCCCAGATCACAGGCGAAGACGCAATCGGCGGGATTCAGATTGAGGTGACCCCAGCTAAGGTTGAGCTCGAGAAGACCTTGCGCCAACTCTCGCGACGTCTTGGAACAGGCGACTTCTTGATTTTCGTGCGGACACTGATCGGTCGAACCTATTCCCTTATGGCCTCGAGTGACATGCTTATCGATTCGATCAAGACGCTTGTATATTGTGCATCAGGAGTTCCAATAGATGAGCAGCGGCTTATCTATTATGGCAAGCAATTGGAAGATGGTGAGTATCGTCACAAGAGGAGCAAAGTACTTGTTGCGACTGACTTTCCACACAGGACGCACTCTTGGCGATTACAAGATCACCACGAGTCAGTAGCCTTTCTTCCTCCACCTGCTTGTGCATACACTGATCACGATAAACAGAAATCATTATTGTTCCTCATCCATCGTCTTCGTGGCGGCGGAGGTGATTACGTCGAAATGGGTCTGGCCACCGGAGGTTGCATCAAGCAGACCATCATCACAGACACCTACCCTGGCGGTAGCTGGGACTCTGGGCACGGCACCATCTTCAACGTCCAGATCATCAACTCCGACAATTTCAAGCAATTCACGGGTCTCGATCCGCTCGAGACGCCCATCACGGCCCAAACGTATGCAGCACAAGGCTTGCCCTACTTCAAGATCTACGACGAAAAGCCATCTGGCATCAGAGGCTTCTTCGAAGGCTTGAAGTCGGTCAAGCAGCTCGACGGTGAGAAGCAGGCGAAGGAGCAGCATGCCGAAGTAGAGAAGTCGACTTATAATCCTGTCGTCTTGCTCAATGCCAAAGGCGAGGGTGTTGGCTTCCGCACGGCTGAGGACATGGAGAAGGAGGTCAAGGAATGGGTCCAGGAAAAGGACGAGAAGTTTGCTTGAATTATCACAGCATGGATGCATGAGGAGTGACCACGGTCATGCGTACCATTGAATCTGATGGAGTTCACTAAAGACGTCACACGAAGCCGGTCGTGACTTGATGACAGAACAGCCTTGCTCCAGGAGGGACAAAAAACCAGTTCCCATCTCTCGTATGAGCACGCCAATCTCAGACCCACCCGTCTACCGAACCATCTTCCACTCCCTAACCACCCAGTCTCCATTCAACGTAAACAACCTCCCACCATCCTCATCGTCCACAAAGACACAATCCGTTCCCTGCATATCCAACAATTTCCCCTGCGGCCGCTGAAACCTCCACTTCCAATTCATTTTCCGATCCCACACGAGAAACGTATTTTCGCTGGTCTGAATCGCCAACTTATCCCTGTTCAGCCACTTGACGAAGCTGATCGTCTTGAACGCTTCTATCTGACGGTTCTCGCTCTTCGCCAGAGCGAAAATCTCTGTCTGCTTGCCCGCCCCTATGAAAGGCTCCCAGAGGATTACAGAAGAGTTGCTCGCAAACGCGATGCTCTCGCCCGAAGGCGACCAGCCAAGGTAGCGGATCCAGGCTGCGAGGCCGTCGCGATCGAGCTGTTGAACGAGCTGGCCGGTGTAGACGTGGTAGATGGCGACGTTGTTAGTTCCGGCAAAGAGGATGTGTTGGCCATCAGGGGAGAATGCTCCGGTCCAGTTCTGGCCTCCTGTTGGACCGATGATATGTTTTGGTTGGCCGGTGGTGACATCCCATAGGTAGTATAGTCTATCCCACGCGGCAGAGGCGACGAGATTGGGGTCTGTCGGGGACCAGGCGGCCCACATGATGGCATCTTCATGTCCACGAAGACGTGTCACCTGGGTGTTCTTGGATGTGGACCAATGGATGATTATCTGTGGCAGTTCGTCCGCGGGACGCATACCATGCTGCGTGGTTTTATTATGCTCGAGATGCAACCAAGCCTTGCCATCTGGGCGTGCAATGGTAGAGTTGAAACCTGGGAACTGACCATCCCAGGTTAATTGACCTCGTAGACTATTGTCACTGTCGGCTTTCTTGAGCGCTGCGACAAACTGTACCCGAAGCTTCGTTACTGCCTCGTCGGATAGCTCATGGTGACTGCGCAGATCTTCTTCGACTGCAGCCATGACTCTATCCGCGAGGTTTTCCACGGCGAATGGCATGATCCTGCTCAAAGGCTTCCCTTGTTCGTTGAGATGCCAAGCTATGACGAAGTCGTCTCCAAGACGGTGCACTGCTTCAGAAAGCAATGTATAGACCGCCTCATCTGGTCCTTCATTGGCATGAGGCATGAAGATCAGCCGACCGACACCATTCTGCTGTGCTGGCAGTGTTGCACACAACGTCCTGTCCGCTACTGCGTAGATTCGCACGGTACTGTTCGTCGCCACCGCGAGGTATCGTTCGTCCGGAGTAATTACCATGCTGGCAGTCTTCGGCTCAGGTTCTCCATCAGGAGGCTTGTCCCGGATCAGCTTGATAATACTGTATTCATCTCCCCAAGTTTGTGGTCCTCCAGACAATGACGGACCCCAATTAGGCGGATTGCCATCGCACAAGCTGAACTCCCTGGCAATCTTCAAGACATAGTCTCTTAGGTAGTCATTCCTGCTGTAAGACGGCATGTTTACGACAAGGTCGGGTATGTACCTACGTGACGCGAGAGAGGAGAGAAGGAAGAGTGATGGAAGAGATATGCTTGAAAGAGGAGGCTGTGCTGCCTGGGAGCTCATGTGGCACGAAGGATGGATGTACGATCATGCAATGCATACATGTATTTGTACCTAACCTCGTCATTGTGTTCGCATGCATCTTGCCTTGATTCCCTCTCACCATCTTCTCGTTTCAGCAGGAATCATGGGTCTTTTTGAGCGGGTCTCTACGTGCGGCACATAGCGGATGTGATTCCATAATGCTGAACCGGGGAAGAGTAGCGATAGTGCTGTGCTACGATAGCTGCTCGTTGGCGTCTCACGTGATTATCGCTTCACCTTCCGTCTCTAAATCAAGCACATTCAGGGACTGGGGACATTCACGCGACATTCGTGTCAAGTTCCCCGTTGCCAGGTTCAGGAGAACTCATATTCCAGACGACGACAATACACCTCCACCACCGACTCTTTCTACCCTCGAGATGGCCACAATGCTCGCCTTCAGACTCCTCCTCGCATTTCTACTTCCCCTCATCTCCGCCCTCAAATTCGACATCCAAGCACACCCAGGCCACGAGTCGGCATCGAAAGAACGGTGCATCCGCAATTTCGTAGGCAAAGACCAGCTTGTAGTCGTCACCGCCACCGTCTCCGGAAACCGTGGCGATGGGCAGACTCTCAACATGCACGTACGTTCACTCCCATTCCCTCCCTTCCTCTGAGACAATCACATCCAACTAACACCTCCCATACAGATCAAAGACGCTCTCGGAAACGACTACGCCCGCCCTCGCGACGTGACAGGCGAAGCTCGCTACGCCTTCACCTCCCATCACGACTCCGCCTTCGACGTCTGCTTCGAGAACATCCTCTCCGGCGCCTCGTCCCACCACTCCCGCAGCATCGAGCTCGACATCGACATCGGAGCCGATGCCAAAGACTGGTCTGCCATCCAGGCCGGCGAGAAGCTCAAACCCGTCGAAGCCGATCTCAAGCGCCTGACTGAGATGACGAAAGAGATCGTTGATGAGATGGACTACTTGAGATCGAGGGAGATGAAGCTGAGAGATACGAATGAGAGCACGAATGAGAGAGTCAAGTGGTTTGCCATTGGCACGATGGGCATGTTAGTCGCGCTGGGCGTGTGGCAGATTGTGTATTTGAGGGCGTATTTCAGAAGCAAGCATCTCATCTAGGTTGGGTGAGGTAGTGTGTTCAGGACAGCATGGCGCAGGATGTTCCGGATGGGATGGGAAATGTGATACATGTATGACTAGGCTGCAACATGCGGTCAGACTGCGGAGCCGTGCTCATGCAATAAAAGCAATCGAACATAAAAGCTGCCAGTTCTAAAACAGTAAAGATGACTTAGGATTTCAGGTGAGCGCCGTCGCGATATCTAGGTTTGTGCTTAGTGTGCAGGAAGAAGAAGACAGAGAGGCCTCGGACGACAGACGTCGAGACCATCAACAATGACAGGATCCACAGTCGCCGCCGCCGCCGCCTCCGCCAAACGATCCACAATCGCTTCCGGAAATGCTGCTTCCACCAAAGTCCCCAACCATGAAAAGCGTGGACAGCAACCCAGAGTCACCTCCTGATGCGGAGCGTTCGGCGCGCGCAGCCCGACGCTTTCGTTTTTCCTCCCTCTTGCGCTCCCTTACCAGAGCTTTCTGATATTGTTCTTCCTCCTTGGCGAGCCGCTTTTCCTCCTCCAGACGTTCTTCCTCCTCCTATACAGTGCGACCCGAGGATGTCTCGGAGACAGTCTCCTTGTGGAAGAAGTGGAAGGGAGTGTGCTTCCTGTGGAACTCGTGCTTTCCATGGAAGAACTCATGCTTTCCATGGAAAGGATTCTTGGATCTGTTGATACTGCGCAGTCTAGATGGCTTTGTCAGTAGCTGTGTTGAGAGGGATCCATCTGGGCAGTTGACTTACTTGAACTTGATGATCATCCAGGTGACACTCGTCTTCATCCGCCTCTTCGACTTGCTGTCATGCTCTTTGAACTCAAGACCGCGATTGATATTGTCCCAATGGACTTTTTCGCTGACCCAAGACTTCTTCTTGACTACGGTCTTGGTCTCCTTGACGGTCTCTGTTGTCGTTATGGTCGAGGCGGCGTCGTCATGCCCCTTTTTCGGGACGATGGCAGTCGTTGTAGTCGTGGCCACTTCCTCACGCTTCTCCTCCGGTACTGTCTCCATGGTCTTCGGTTTGTCATCGATAGTAACAGTCTTTTTGGTCTCAGTCTTGACAACTTCCTCAGGCTTCTCTTTCGGAACGATCTCCGTTGTTGTTGTAGTTTTGACGGCTTCTGCATGCGTTTTCTCCGGGACCATGTCCACGGCCTTGGATTCGTCGTCGACAATGATGGTCTTCTTGGTCTCGGTCTTGACCACATCTACAATTGCAGGCGGATCGGCAGCATGGACGACTTCGACTTGCACAGGCTTCTTTTCTGGGACTCTCTCCACGGCCTTAGGTTTGTCATCCACAATTACGGCCTTCTGGGTCTCGGTCTTGATCACTTCTATAGGTGCAGGTGGAGCGGTCACATGGACGACTTCGACTTCCTGCGATTATAGTCAGCGTCTTGGCAATGTCAGAGATGCATCACGTCAAGAACATGCTTTGTGCTCGGCTTCTGGAGCAGGAGGCACTGTGAAGATCTGCAAGACTGGTGGTGGATCATGGGCCTCTATTGGAGCAGGAAGGACTTCAATGGGCACTGTAGGTGGACCATGAGTCTCTACGGCAGCAGGAGGTGCCGTGATGGGTTCTGGTGGTGGATCATGAGCCTCCACGATCATAGGAGGCGCTGCAACGGGCTCTGGTTGACTCTCCACGATGACAGGAGGAGCTGCAACGGGCTCTGGCGGGGGGACAGGTGCCTCCACGATCACAGGAGCAGCTGTAACGGGCTGTGACGATGGGACAGGTGCCTCCACGATCACAGGAGGCGCTAAAACTGGCTCTGGCGGTTGGACAGGTGTCTCCACGAGGATAGGAGGAGCTGCAATAGGCTCTGGCGGTGGGATTGGTGTCTCCACGAGGATAGGAGGAGCTGCAATGGGCTCTGGCGGCGGAATTGGTACTGCAACAGGCTCTGGCGGTGGAATAGGTGTCTCCACAAGAACAGGAGGCACTACGACGGGCTCTGGTGGTGGATCACGATTTTCAGATGGGGCAGGACTCACTGTAACGGGTTCTTGTGGTGGATCATGATGTTCCACGGCAATAGTAGGCTCCACGAGAACAGGAGGTACCGCGACAGGTTCCGGCGGTGCAATTGGAGGTTGCTCAGGAGCAGGAGGGACTGGCTCTGCCACTGACGCTGGCGGTGAAGCAGGAGGCTCCTCGGCAGCCGGAGGAATTGAAACTGTAACTGGTTCTGGCGGTGGGGCTGGAAGCTGCTCAGGAGCTGGCGGAACTGGGTCTGCAACTGGTTCTGGCGGTGGAACTGGAGGCTGCTCAGGAGCAGGAGGGACTGGATCTGCAACGGCTGCTGGTGGTGGAATTAAAGCGGGTTGCGGCTCTGGTGGCGGATCATGAGGTTCCTCGGGAACAGGGACTGGATCGTCGTCTGCCATGTCGCCACCGCCAAAACGCTGTGTGACTGTGGACATCTCGTCGAAGGCGCCATCACTCTGCCATGGCTCTAAGGGCACCGGCTCGCAAGCGATAGTCTGCTCGTGCACGTGCTACGCGCAATCAGAGCCACGACGCGGATCAGCCATGTCAACCTTGACCAGGTGGACAGTCGCTTCCGCATAGTCCATTGCTAGCTCTGGAACCTTGAGCATTGTGCTTCGCATTGACTCCGAGATGCTAGATGATGATGCCGGTTCGGCCATTGCACGGTAGGCTGCAGTATGAACCAAGAACGTGCGCATGAGGTTTGGTGTGTGCATATACGTGTAGATGTACTCGAGACGGAAGGGTGGTGCGGTCATCTTCTCGTGCAGATAGTAGTGGCGGACTTGATCCATGGCTGTTACAAGAGTCAGTTCTGTGCTGAACGAGATTATGGACATGGCGCCTACTCTCATTCTCCAGCACCTCGATGCCGAACTTTTTTGCCAGCACATACAGGCCAAGGTAATGTTGGAAGCTGTGGAAGTCAGAAGGACCGTGAAGCTTGCCGTTGGTATCAAGCCAGTGCTTGAGAAGCGCCATGGAGAACTCGTCGACGTCCTCGAAAACATTCTGCTCAGGTGTCATGGCCAACGATCCATCGTGTCCCTCGTCTTCGGCGAACAGCTTCTTGAAATAAGGGCTATTGGCGGCTAGCTGCCGGGCATGAAAGTCGAAGCGCTTGCGTGCCTTGCCAACGAACAGCGCCACCATTCCATTGAGCACATGTGGTTGGCACAGGAGGCCGTCGTCCTCAGAGCCGAGCGCGGCCGCCTCAGCATTGTCCGCCATGGAAGAGGCTAGGCCTGTGACAGGTGCATTCCTGCCAATCGTCAAAGGAGCTGCCGCCATGCTAGTGCCTACTCTTGGATCGATGGGTATTAAGCTGCCGCTGGGATCTGAGGTCAGGATCGGAGACGGCGCAGCTAACGATGCTCTGCCTCTGAGACTTCTCTCCGAGTTCCGACGTGAGGCGCCGCGAGTAACTGAAGTCAAATCGTCGGACGATTCAAGGCGCTTGTGAAGACCGTCGACGGAAGGAGAGCGAGACTTGTTCCTGTCAGGTCGAGTGGACGTCACCGGGACGTGAAGAGACATCGGCTACAAGTGAAGCGAGCTGCAAAGTAGAGAAGAGGACGCGGTCCACGTCTGTCTGTGCTGAGTTGTTTCCAGGGAAGAGATATGAAAGTGAAGATGATAGAACCCCGAACACCCGCAAATGGAGTGGAGGGGGAAAAGATGATGCTGATGAGTGAGTATATGTTCGGTATGCACGGGGAACAGGAAGAACACGATGCGAGAGCGGAAGCGTGAATGACCGCAGTTGTGACACCGGCTGGTTGACTTCCTTCTGACCAGAGCTGGGAAGGAGATGTAGGCTCTTTGGAAGGAGTAGCTGTGTTTTCTGCGAGGCCGGACGAAGGAGCGTGTTGCTGATTACCTACTGTGGGGGAAGGAGCTGGTGTACAGGCGTATATACAAGGTGCATATATGTACAAGAGAAGCCGTAGTCTGGAGCCATGTGCGGTCTCTTTACTGGTCAAAGTTCTTCAGCTCAGGCATGAAGCCAAGCCCACCGCCCCGAGGAGTGTGCGTTGCTTCGCCGCCTGGAATGTGAACACCTCCGGCACTGCGATCAATGACATGCTTCCGCAACATAGAAAGAATCTCGCTGTTCTTCCACCGATTGGGTACCGGTCGGTATGCAGGCTTGAATGTGCCCACGGTCTGTGCCCATTCACCGCTTCGAGGCTTGCCAACCCGCCAACCATCGGTATCAGACTTTGGTCCCCCATCAGGTGCTCGTTGCATATCCTTGCCTTGCACGTCAGGTGTAGCCATGCTCGGTCCAGCACCCTCCGCATATGCCATTGATGTTTGAGGTGCTTCTTGCGTCACCCAGTAATAGATGTCCCAGTCATTCTCGTCAAGGAAAAGATCGTATT
This sequence comes from Microcyclosporella mali, assembly GCA_002785985.1. NCBI lineage: Eukaryota > Fungi > Ascomycota > Dothideomycetes > Mycosphaerellales > Mycosphaerellaceae > Microcyclosporella > Microcyclosporella mali. The sequence continues at coordinate 324,246 of NHNU01000001.1, forward strand.
GTTGCAATTGCGACATGCTCATCTTGCCGAGGTTGGCGTCTGCAAAGGTTGATAGAAGCAGGTCACTCTCTAGCGTGCCTCTTTTCCGGCTTTGATCTACAGACAATCATCAGCGTCAGTAAGGCAACATTGATCATACAAGCAGCTTACAAACGAGACGTGCGCGAATTGTGTTGGCGTCTTCACCAGTACGGCGAAGAGGCTCAACCTTGAATTCACCGCCCTCGATTTCACCTACCCCGAGTTCCGCATTAGGGCCGCTGCTTGGAGCTGGCTTCTGGGTACCACCGGTCATCTTCTCGGTGTTCTCTGGGACCGAGTCTTTGGGTGTGAAGCCGGCGTCAACGCTGGTGATCATTTCTGGTGGTGGGGCGTCTTCGCCAATGCTGGGCATCTCATTGGAAATGGTCGAGTTGGTGTTGGTCATGTGTGGGTTCAACGGCTTCTCGATCTGGATTTTGCGATACTCCTCGGCGGTGTCGTTGCATCGCTCGTTGATGGGTACTGCGAATCGGGATGGTGTTGTAGCGAAGGGGCGGACGCTGGCCCGTATTGCCAGACGGCTGGTCCGCAGCAGAGCGCGTGCTGAAGACATGGTCTATCACGTTCGATGGGGTTTTCAGGAAATATGGGAGGAATGATCAAGAATTATCGTGTTGTTGAGGTGCGACAGGACAGGACCAGTTCATCAGTGGAAGACATCATCGCGGCTGCACGGACCCGAGCTGCTTACGTAACGATATACCGTACCTTCAATGCGCCTTACCTAGGTAGCTTCACCTTGGCCAGGCAATATCATCTGATGATATGAGTCTACTGCAATAGCCCATAGACCAGCCTGGGATGGCACAAAGCCTATATACCTAGGTACCGAACACATGGTTATGAGGTGTCACAGCCGATGTCCTGCTTCATACACCTTGCCTTCCTCATGTACGCGACTCAGTCGTCATCGTAACGCAGTGCCGTCCAACGATTCGACCTTGCCTTTATCATGAGCATATCGTCAGGTAGGAGCTTTGTCGCCTGCTGAAACGTTGCCATCCACCTCAAGCCTCATCGATCTTCTCTCATCATCACAATATCTTCTCATCACAGATATCAATTTTTCACACCTCAACATATCTGCTTGGCCATCACGGCGCCCCTAGAAGACATCAAGACTGCCTATCAACAAAGCCACAATCTACCAAGCACCTACAGTACCCACCATCATAACAGCAGTTCGACCAACAGCAACGCTACCAGCAACAGCACTACCGGCAACAGCAGTAACGTCGACAATATGGTCGGCAACAGCCAAGGACTGCACCAGATTAAGCTCGTCAAGAATGCCGCATATCAAAAGAGCGGCCGACAGTCGTTTGGCAATATGATCCGCAAATGTCTGTACCTACCACCAGCTTTCGTATTTTGAGCCCATATTGATGAGTTATTCAGATGAAATCACGCCAACACTCCCCACTCCCTTCACGATGGTCGAAATGATCGTCGAAGAAGGCCAAAGCTCTTTCATGAAGCGCTTTCACCCCACGAAAGGCAAGACTGACGACAAGGGTACAACAGTAACTCGCATGGTATGATGGCACACTTCGTGAACACCGTCCGGGCAGATACTCATATCACATCGCAGGTCAGCAAAGATCCGTCCACTGGCAAAGTCGGGGAGATCTCCGCCCAGGACATCCAGAACGACTCTGAATACCTGGCTCAAGTTCACATTGGCACGCCGCCACAAGCAATGAATCTCGACTTTGACACTGGTTCTGCCGACCTATGGGTCTGGTCAGGATGTCTTGACGACAAAGTTGAGGCGCGTGGCAAGCAAAGCGGTCACAACATTTTCCATGCCAAGCAGAGCTCCACCTGGAAGGAGGGCCCAGGTCAAACATGGAAGATTCAGTACGGTGATGGTTCGACTGCCTCAGGGATCGTTGGAACTGATACTCTGAACATCGGTGGTCTCCATGTTGAGAACCAGGCTGTCGAATTAGCTGCGAAGCTGTCGTCTTCGTTCGAAACGAGCGCTGGTGACGGACTGCTTGGCCTGGCTTTTGTGAGTCGCTTCTCGTCGGGTCTCATGGCATCGTTGCTGACCATTCGCAGGGTCAAATCAACACTGTCAAGCCAAACGCAGTCAAGACACCGGTCGAGAACATGACCCAGCAAGGCGACATCAAAGCCGGCAATGAGCTCTTTACCGCATACCTGACCAACCACATTGATAACATGCCGCCGTGCTACACTTTCGGCTTCATTGACCAGGTGACTTCAGTCTTTGTCCTTCCGAGATGACTCCATGCTTATATGCTTTCAGAAACTTGTCAACGGTGGCACGATTTACTACACTCAAGTCGACTCCTCGCAGGGCTTCTAGCAGATCGCCTCCACAAAAGCCACCATCAACAATACCACGCTGCCCCTGACCAACAACACAGCCATCATGGACACAGGCACAACCCTCGCCCTCATCGACGACAATACCTGCAAGTCCCTGTACGCCGCAATCCCCAACTCCAAATACGACGCCTCGCAGGGCGGCTACCTCTTCCCAGCCAATACGCCACGCGCATCGCTACCAAGACTCACGTTCGCAATTGGCGATCACGATGTTGTGATTGACAAGGATGATATTGGGTTTGCAGACGCTGGGGATGGGTGGACGTACGGTGGATTCCAGAGTCGAGGCAATATGCCTTTCAGCATCTACGGAGGGAGTGTGTTGAAGAGCATGTATGCGATTTTCGACCAAGGACAGAGGCAGTTTGGTTTCGTGCAGAAGAGGGATTTGCAGGCGCAGCCTTGAAGAGATGAATGTGCTTGGGATGTGAGCATGGGGTAGACGTCAGAGGCTAGAATGATTGCGGTGGAGTGCTGGAACGCTTACTTGAGTTAGATTGCCATAGTACTGTCTGAGCCTGCGAAGTTGCGAATCTCGTTATGTCACGCTACTATTCTCGTCTTCACAGATGTGCAGTATGGACTTGAGTTTGATTCGATTATGTTTGACAGTCTACTGCGGGCGCTCAGCAGATTCTTGGTGTACACTTGGAATGGTATATCTACATTTTGTCTTACACCCCTTACGTTGTTCGCTTTCGGATTTGTCTTTGTGCATCTTGGTATGATGTGGCGCCTTGATCTCCATTAGAAGAACGCAGAAGGAATCCCACCACTCCTTCCAAGAATGCGTCTTTATCGCTCACCGCACATTTCGAGCCAGCCACAGATGGACGCTCGTTTCACACATAGGCTGATGATCTGCCCTCAAGCTGCCGGAGCAATGTGCCACGCCGTCCCGCATCGAACTGGCAGAAATATATTCCGCCTCATTTCACGCAGATGGAACCTCGATCATCTCAAGCATCTCTTCCCCAAAGTTTCTTTCTCTCCACTCTTGCCTCTCTCGCATCCCTCTTCTTCCTCCCATACCTTGCCCGTATCGCTTCATGCTCCGCATCCTTAATCTGCTTCATCCCCGTCTCTGATGCAACCTCCGGCGCCGAACAGATTAACCCAACGAAGAACTCCGAGCAGTCGAATTTGTCTGCCAATCGTCTGCGCGTCCACTGTCTCGGATTCTCTTTTCGCAGCGCTCTGATCTCTTCAACCTGGCTTGTCTCGAGATGGTACTTCTTCTCGTATATAGGTCGTACAGGTTTCAATGCTGATGCAGGTGTCTTGATTCGTGATGCGGCGATCGCGGCCAGGACTCCTTGGGGTGCAGATGGGGCTTGTGCTGCAGTTGCTGCAGCTGTTGCTGCTATAGTGTGGAGTTTCCGTCTCGGATCCGACTTGGGCAGGAACTTTACGGGAGTGTGATATACATTAGGCGCACTGGACGGAGGGTTGAAGATGATGTGATCTTGTTTCTCTGTTGCTGAGGGAGCGAACGATGGGTCTGCTTTCACGCGCAGAGCTTTGCGGGTGCGGCGGTATGTTGCTTCGTTGCGGCGACATGTTTTGCAGATGAAGGACGATGGCGAAGTGGAGATCGAAGGTCTTAATGAGCGAGCGAAGAAGGGCGAAGTGGCCATTGTGTATATTGGAAGTGTCGCGTGATGGGGGTGGAATTGTTGGAACTGCTTGCATTGGAGGTCGGACTGAAAGGAGATGCGATTTCAAGGTTGACGCCGGAGATCTGCCGGAGCCAGGCATGAATCTTCATTTCTTTTCCCCCTTTCGCGACATCAGCTTGCCTTCTAAGCGTTCATCGACTCCATATATATCATCAGTCCTTCGGCGTAGGCAATAGCGATCGAACTGTAGTAGTTTTTGTCAACGCCGTAGATTTACTCATGTCTACCTGGCTCACCTCCGCCAGCCACGGTGTCAGGCCGCGATAACGACTTGACCTTCGCTTGGTCTATTTAGACAATGATAGATTTGGCCTCGACTCGCTTGATCCTGCTGGGTTGAGATCATCTGGAGACAGAATCTGGCTCCAAGCAGTGTTATCAAACGAACAGTCAAATGCAGCCCTCACTGTATTCCTCGAACGTACACGAAGACAAGTACTTTCGGCCACCGGACCGCAAAATGCTTTGAGATGTAATTTAATGCTCCCACGATGGTGGCTGTGGTATTCTAGCCTGGCTTCGTGACGGCCTTCAAGGCACGTCGTGAAGGCGATAGAGTGTGAGAGGCTAGCTGAAACAAAGTTGGAGCTGCAAGCATGCTCCGCCTCATCAACAAGGCTGAGCAGACCTGAGCAGAACTGAGCTCCCTGCTTTCTCAAAATCTACACCTGCTGTCATGCACAAAAGACGCCTGTCTCCAGCGAACTCGAGGCACAGGTCATGCCGTGATGGAAGTGGGACGGCATAACAGCCGTCTTGAACAAGGAATAGCCTCTAGGTCGCAACAGAAGGGAGTCCCAAGTCACGATATGCATGAACCTGGAGTTCTCTCAGCTCTCGCAACCTTGCACTATCGGGAGTTGAGCTTGGAAGAAGCAGATTTTCGACTGCTAGATTTGCTGCCCGGGAATGGAGAAGAAATCATCAAATGCTCCTGCCATCATGCGAGATTTGCGGACAGCCCTAATTACAATACTATCTCATACGTATGTGCTGATTGCGACGATCCATTTAAGTTTGACGGTGATATTTGGGAGACTGACACACGACAGTTCTGGGGCGATAAAACGCAACGGACCTCAATTCAGGTCCATGGTAGAGAACTCGCAGTGCCGATGTCGTCCGTCATGGCCATGCGTAGAATGAAATTTTCTGATAGATCTAGGACATTGTGGATCGACGCCATCTGCATCTTTCAAATGGACCATCGTGAACGCGGCCATCAAGTCGAGTTCATGGGGGAGATCTATGGCCGTTCAAGAGGTAATTTCGTCTACCTTAGTGAGGATGCACACGCATTTAAGATTTTATCCAGCCTCTTCACTATGCGAGATCTTGCCGCGCGAGAATTGAACGGCTACCAGACTCTTGCAGCTATAATACAGTCTAAAAAAGACCGTTCTGTGTCAAGGACGTATGCGCCACCTCCTCCCGTAGCCGACATTGCTCAGCTCAATTCATTCTACAGCTGTTCATGGTCCAGGTATGATCTTCCAAGATCTACGCAGCGCGTCATAAGACTGACAATTCAGAGCCGGGTGTGGGTCATGCAGGAAGCCATTTTAGCACCTTCAGATCTCTGCTTCTATTGAGACCATCGCATAGACCTATTAGAGGTTGCACGAGTATCAGTCTGAGTCTATTATACTCGGGAGATATATCGCCACCTTGCTTGTAAACCTTGCCTTGCCACCATGTACGATTTATGGAAAATTATCGAGCCCGAACAAGGCAAATATCGAACACCGTCTTCGAGGCGCGGTACTGGCGTCACTACTGCACTTCAGTTTGCCCAAACACTCAACACTTCAGACCCAAGAAACAGAGTATTTGCCATGCTCTCGAATATGAGGTCCACCATGTCCGAGAACGGCATACCAAACGCTGGCTCCAAATTAAGAGAAGTCGTTCTGGGTTGTTGCGCGTGATGCTACATTCTTCGGGATACAGGAGGAGAACCAGCTCGACCAAGCTCTACTAACTCATCAGTCATCGTAGTGATGATGAAATCGGAGATATATCCTGGCCATCCTGGATACCGAGGTGGGATAGGGCCAGAGATGAGTCCTAAGAAGCCGGTTATGTGCATTCCCCATTCGCTGGGCGTTGGGGATCAAGGAAGGGCGATGCGTTGACTGTGCGACCGATGGGCAACAGCACGACTCTACACACTTAAGGCATAGCAGTCGACACTGTCTCGCTTACCACACATAAATTCGAGGACAAGTGGTTGGATACTCGGAAGGACAAAGACTATGTACAGGACGCTCTCAACTGGCTCAAACAAAACAAATCGATACTCGAAAGCTCTCATATGAAATATTATCTGGATAGCACTGCAACAGACATTTTTGGCATGATATGCCTCGCATCCGACGGGCGTGCTGACGAATCATTGCTATGGGCAAAGCGTCTCCACGATCTGATTTTGTTTTACGAGCGCGAGAAGTCCCTTGCCCCTTTCACCGAGAATCCTACACCAGAGAGCTCAGAAACTGCTGCATGGGCGGCAAAACTTCAAAGAATCATGTTAAAGACAATAATCAATCGTTGTTTCTTCACCACCACAAGTGGGAGGGCAGGGGTGGGATCGAGAGTGGTGAAGGAAGACGACAAAATCGTATACTTCAGTGGGAGCAGGCATTTATACGTCTTACACCGTCAAGATCAACGCTCCCGCATTCTGGGCGTATACTACCTCCACGGCTTCACGGCACATTCACTAGCTACTGTGGACCCTGAAGGCACCGAAAGGGCTCAGGGGTTCTACATCTTTTAGAGGAGTAATTTAGAGGAGTAAAAGAGCGAATTGATGTTCCGAGCTTGTCCCGCAAGCTCAACACAATATATATTTACAATGATCATAAGTGTACAAGATCTGAAATGATAGTCCACCGGACACCATCGTCATAATCACCTAGGTCGCGTTATGCCCTTGACCTTGGGACCCCTCATGATTGGACCGATAGTTCTGAACTGCGGGTTCTCAGATTCAGCCTTCGGTGAAATGACTTCCAGATCCGGCTCATGATCGACGTGGTACTCGAAATCGACCATGATCATATGGTTTTCCTTCAAAGATTGGTGGCCGATGATGACCTAGATTCAGTCAGTAGCGATCTTGCATTTGTTGCGGCTTTGTAGCTGTATTCGGACTTACATTTGGAACACCGTCTGTACTGGAGCCGACCGCATCGACGTCTGGATAGACCACGAAGGACATATCTTCGAAGTATCTGTTGGACTTCCCGGCGTAGAAGCTGAGATTGACCCGATGAGTGAAGTTGATGTGATTCGAGCCCACTAGGTTGTACGTAGGTTCACCGGATTGCAGAGGATGCATCGCGGCTTCAGCTTGCTCGTCGCCCAAGAGGTCCTTGAGGGTGCTGAGATTGATGAAGTTGGTGTCTGCGCCAGTGTCCATCTTGGCCCACATGACAACTTTGACTCCGTCGTATCTGGTGGCGACCAAGGGGACGTTTGCTTCGTCACGTTGCTCGGGCGTTGTCTTTGGAACACAAACGAGATCATAAGCCCTATTCTTTGGCACCCGGATCAATTCGAAGTCGCTATTGCCATCGTCATCGAAGTATTGAGGTGCAGTGCTGTCTGCGCTCGAATCATGGCACTCCCGGAGAGGCGTTGCCGAGTGTGGTGGAGTGGGAATGTCGTCAATTGCTGAAAATGGTCGCTTGACTCCCCTGCTCGTCTCGACTGTGACCGGACTCTCGAGAGAAACGTTTTGTCCGTTGCCGCCAGTGTTAATGGTGAAAGTGAGCACCGTGTTAGGTAATCCAGAACCGCTGATCGAGACTTGCCATGGTTGAGCATTGGCGCTTGCATTGGAAGTATCCTGTTCGACACCCATAGTGGTCATTCCCTCTTTGTCTAAAAAGTCTCGTGGAGTCAAGGTTGATCTTGTTGCAGATCGCAAAGTGTTGAGGCGAGCTGTGTTCAAGTACTCATGCGATACAGAGGACTGTTGAACGGGTACCCAAAATCAGTCCATGGATTATACTTAGCTGAAGTTGCACCAAGTGATGTATTGATGATGACCAATAATAGTCGTTGGACTACGGGACTATGCTAGGGAAGTGTGGAATCCAACACGACGCTGAAATCCTTCGTGCAACAGCCAAAGAGGCCCCCAACGCTTGTGAGTCCTGATAGGGCAAGACAATCGAGACACCGCCTAAGGTTGAGGAGGCAGTGTAAATCTTCTGGGTAGCCTTCATCATGATCTGAGGGCAATGGGCTGTGCAATCAGTCGCAGCCTTTCAACAGCAAAGTTGTGCGCGACCCATCCTACGACGCATCGCATGAAACACGGGAGTAACGTCGAGGGTGTCGCCTTGATGTGCGCGAGGACGAGCTTGAGGAGTCCCGGAAGATGTGGAGGGATTGGGCTGCGCCATGACCTTCGGAGTAACCACAACTTCTGCGGCCGAGAGGGCTCTCGATTGCGGAATATCTCTGCGAGACGCGTCGACAATATTGCCGTGCTGTCAAGACAGATGGTGCGCCATCCGGCAATATCAGTGGCTCAAATGCATTCCAATCACGAGTGACGGAATTTCACATGCGTTGAGAGGGCAAAAACTGTCTGTATTGGGGAGATTACCTTGTCTCGGCGGCACATCGATCAAGGTTTGCCTGCGATCTCACAAGAACAGACCGTTGACTTTAAGGCGACCAATCTCCAGAGGTGCGATGGTTGGTTCCGCGGCTACTCATGCAGCGATCTTCTTTCAGCTGAGGCTGGACTTCCCCACCTCGCTCGCCATCCTTCAGTATTCCAGCCTTGCCAATCCGTCGCTGCGTGTTTCTGCTCAGTTCCCATGGGCTCTATGATTTGACGCCGCCAACTCTGTCAACACAAGACCCTTTGCTCTCCCGGCTCGCTGGGTTTCAGCTGAAGGCGCTTGAAAGAGTGTGGCCGCTGACGTTCGGGCTCGGGTCCGATGGCCCTCAACTTCGCCCCTTCGAGAAGTGTCTCCCGAGAAGGCAGAGACACCCAGGATGATCTTGAAGCACAGAAGGAGACTGCGGCCGATAGCCAGCAGCCACGCCGGGAGACGTTTGCATCCAACGATACTTCAGCTTCCGGGACCACATTGACTAGAGAATTGACATGGCGAGTCGAGGAAGAAGCACTTCACGGATATCCCAGACTCGCCGAGGCACTGGGTTGCAGGGAAAACTATGCCATTTACAGATCGTTCAAAGCTCTGAACGCTCGAAGTCTCTTGTACCAGCAAGCCAAGGTCACTTACCTTGAGCATGAGCTGAACGACCTGGAGAAGCAGTACGAAGAGCAGACTCATCTGCATTGGAAAGCTGAGCACCTCATCCGCATACAAGAGCCAGGCTCTCCTGGGCATAAGCTGAAGAGCAAGCACGAGGAATTGGTTGTGGAGTTGAGAAAGCATAATCAGATGCTCCTTGAGCAAGCACGAATCCACGAGCTTTCGACTCCGGATCCCTCATTTGTGGAATCCCTGTGGGGCATGATCAATTCGCCAAAGAAGCCCATCTGGATGGAACACCCAGAGAACGCAGCATATGCCATCGATGATGATTCGAGATTGCCAATACAGAAAGACCTGGTAACACTCAATCGTGCTTTCCGTCAACAGGACGCCTTCACAAGATTCTTCACAGGCACCGTGATGTCTTGGTGGCACTGGATATACTCCAAATTCAAGCCCCCGGACGACGACCTTGACTTTTATGTATACGGTGACCATGCTGTGAGCAGGTACATGAGGGCCTGTGTTATGATTGTCGCTGCAGCACTACCGACATGCTCGATAGTCGCGTTGTACTTCATCGACTCCGTGGCATGGCGACTGTGCTTCATCGTACTGTTTAGCGGCGTGTTCGCCGCAGCCTTGTCGTTCTTCACGGAGGCCAAGAGTATTGAGGTTTTCACGGCGTCTGTGGCATTGGCAAGCGTCCAAGTCGTCTTCGTGGGCACTGCCTTCGGAAATCCGGGGAATGGATACCAGACGTGACCATGACGGAACCAGACGATGGAAAATCACTTCATCGGAAAGCCATGGCCCATTCAGGAGCCCACAGATGAACTCGCCGATCGTGCAGATCGTTTTGCCGACTGCTCATCGACTCATCATAGGAATATCGGCGTGACCCTGCCGTCGTGTTTGCCGAGCCCGAGGGTGGAGTAGTACAACGGATACTGCATGTCGTGGACGCGCCTCTAAGCGGTGACGAATGTGGCCGCAGTGTCATTCAGGAACAAGCCTCCTCAATGCCCAGTGAAAACATCAGGAAGCGCTCCTACTCGACGCCAGCCATGAGCACCTCTGATCAGGATATGCCATCACCGCACAGTTTTGATGCATCAGGCGTAACGTAACATGTTGAGTTTGAGTACAGCTGGAGTGTGCAGCGCCATGATGAGTCTGTCATGATCTTGCAATTGACATCGTCCATAACATTGACGCTAGACTGCGTTATCGCTCTGCGGGATTCTGATGTCTCGGGATGAATTGGTACCATATTACGCGTCGCTATGCGCATAGATTTTCGCACGCTGTCGTCGGCAATCGGCAGCGAGTTGATAGTACGGAAGCTCAGCAGGCAAGCCCCGTAGCATGTTCGCTGAGGACCTTGAAGCTCGAGCGAGGGGAATTTTTGTTCAGCGCAATGACAGTGCAAATCGACTTGCATTTTCGATGTTGATGTAAAACGCACCTACGAAACTCTATTGTCAATTGGCTACATCTCAAATAAACCTCCCCCTTACGATCTCTCCCAGCAGGGTCGACCACTTCGCCTCTTCTTATCTAGCTCTGGCAATTAACACGATATCCCGCATGATCTGTAACGATTCCTATCACTCTGACGCGCCATTGGTCTGTCTCGGAAACAGCCGCATGAGCTGAGCCGCAGGGGAGCAGGCACTGGCTCGCTGTACAAAAAATTGGTCTGAATACGACTGAATGCTGATTTGGCTACGATAGTCCCAAGACAGTGGTCAGTCTTGACGCTCGCTATCTAGTGTGCAAACCTCCCGATAGCTCATGGACACGATGGAGCACTCAGCTCCCCAGAGTAGACCCTCGCCGAATAGCGCGTACGAAATTATGAATTACAACCGGTCTTACGTGAAGCTTGTCCTATTTGGCTTGGCCGACGCTCCCGCTCTTGTTTGGATCAGGTTACCATGTCAGATATTGGACCACTCGGATATACTTTTGAACTCGGGAGATCGAGTCGAACACCACGGCTGTGACCCAATCTGTGTTCTCGACAGCCAATATGGAATCTACTTGTGTGGCTATCTACATGAGTCTTTCTGTTCGGGGAAAATGCAGCTGTCTCAGCCGCTTTCAGGGCAGGCGCTATGGTCGGTGGCTAAAACAAGGACCAGTACCAGCACAGTCACCTTGTCAGCCTTCAACAACACAAGCAATACTGTAGGATGATTGTAGGCTTGCAACGGGCACTTGCTGCACGACCCGCTGGGCTTCTCTACATATCTAATGGGTGCGCGAATGTAGGGAAGCCTGTTTGTTGGTTTTCAAATTGGAACCCATGGCAGTGGATGGAACTGCACGACAGCACCAGATGGTGGGATACCCTGGCATCAATTAGTACAGTAGATCCTACCATGTCGGGGCCTCGATCGGCTTGGCATATCACAACGTTGTCGAAGGTGCCATGGGTAACAATTACACGTATCAAGTGGAGGAAATTTCACAGCGTGGTCAAGAACATTGACTTTAACTTCCGGCTTGCTTATGTTGGAACTGACGATTCACGCTATGCGGCCAACAGCGGACTATTGCCCTCAATACCGGAAGATCCCGAGGACTCCGGTTACTTGGGACATGTAACAAGTGCTGCTATGGCCATTGGAAGTGGGGAGACATCCTTTAAGCGCTTCCAAAGTGCTTACAATCTCTGCAGACATATGTTACGCGCATCTCAGCGACGTGCAATGGTATATGATAGCCAGAATCGCCTGCTTGGCTGTCTGCGCAAGCAGTCTCACCGGCGAATATCAGAATATTGCCGTGTGGATGTCGACGATTTTGGTTGTCAAGACGTGTGCAATTCTCAACAGACTTGGAATCGCGAATCGACCGATCAGTATCATACATCTAGTGACCTTATCAGTGAGAGATACCAGCTGCATTTTGCCGTCATGGCGAGGTGACTGTCAAATTTGAGCTTCCGGTCAAGCTTGTGACCAGACCCTAAAGTCAGAGCAGTGCGGCGTGGCCGTGTGTAAATCCAAGCTTGTGGCCTCACGCTTCCTTCCCAGCTACAGCACATCGCAGCAAGTAACGGATGACTGCGCATCTATTCGGATGCACGATGATACAGTAATTTTGGTGGAAAACTTTCATCTCGATATTGACGACTGCCTTATTCACAGGCGAAGCAGCACCGCTGCGGTATGATCCCGTTCGAGGAAAGTGCTACGCAGTGGACAAGAAGCAACTGATCAGCATAGGTCTCCGGCAGACTCACAACTTGTTCTTCTATGAAGCGTGCGTCAAGACAGCGCAGGAGCGCGAGACAACCGGTGAGGTCTCCACCCAAGCTCTCGATTAGAGCATGCCATATCACACAATCCGGCTCCTGCGTTTGTGGCTAGGTCGGGTCAAGAGGAGATGCACTTATGAGTTCCTGACGAGTACAATGTCATCGACAAGCCCCGATGTCGTAGAGGCCGAAAGACCACGACAATCACCTGCAGCTCCGCCGCATTCTCAAGCTTAAAATGCTGCATAATGGCCCCAGACAACAGTGTCTGATTGATGCGCGCACGGCCACAATTTCACATGATCCTACGAAGGCGGCCCCAAAGAGGATCAGCCACCATGGGCTAAACGTTGAATGGCCTGATACAGCAGAGCACCTCTAGGAGAGCATCTCTAGGCTCTATTCCGCTCTTCAGTAGCCGCGCCTCCCTCAGGTACCGGTGGCGTCGCCTACGCCACGGGCTCTAGTAGTCCACATTTCATGTAGAGAGCGCATGTAACAGGCCGATTCTTTGAGGGCTAAAGACACTCATTGGACCTTGAGTGTGCCAGGACCTCCGGGCCGCCAATGCTCCCGGTGGCAGTATCAAGTGTCTACCGTGAGTCCGCTGGCAATCGGTCGCTCCGTTATGACTCCCGCGAACCGTACATGAGAAGGAGTGTCATGAAAGGAGTCATCTATCGGAGAATGCAGTGCACTGGTCTCCTTATCGGCGGCCTTGTTGACATGACAATGTCTCTGAGATGCACTACAGCGTGTACCTGATGGTGAGGCTGAGAGACCGTCTCCCAGGATTTAGGGTCACTATGTTGGACAGCTATGGCCTTTCTTTTGAGCCAGTCAAATCCTTGATGTTAACGCTTCACCTCCAGGCAAAGACGACCGAAGCGCCTCGACCCCCTTTACCTTTCCTCGCCACTCCCCTTATGCGAAACAAGTTTATCATCAAATCTACAATGTCCAGGAATACTCAAGAACGATCGTGGTTCTTCGACGATCATGAGTACCTTCAAGTCATGTTCGAAGAAGGCCAAACACCTTCTTGGGATGCGCTAGAAGAGTTACCGGACTTTGGCTGGCAAGACGCGGTGCCGGAAGAGCAATTTCAGCTTGCGAGAAACATTTTCGTGCCGCAGGTTCCGTGTCAATCGATGCGCTGGGCAGCTTCTGCTGGCGCACCCGGTTACGATGCATCGTCGCCCAGAACCCACGGACAACATCAGCAAACTATGAACTGGGTAGGGTCAACGACAACTGCGAGCACTTCCTCCGTAAGCGTTTTGCCAACGGCCACTCAGGGTCAACTACATAATCCTAGTGCTGGGACTCAAACACAGCAAGAACACCCACTCAGCGACGCAGATGCGAATGCCTCACAAGCCTCTGATCTTGGCGAGCCACCGCTTGCACCTTGGTCACAAACGACTTCACAGACCCCGTCGCAAGTCCCTAACCTGATCAGACCCTCGATACGACAACCTCGTCCGCCATCACCGCGGACTCAAGAGATGTCGCAGTTTGGCACTCGCAACACAGATGGCACCTGGTCATGTCGCTACGATAAATGTACTTCACACGTCCGGTTTCGACGAAAATGTGACTTGCGCAAACATTATTTGCGACATGTCATTAGATACTACTGCAGCCACCCCAACTGCGAAGAGGGGAAAGGCCGTGGCTCTGGCTTTTCCAGCAAGAAGGACTGCACTCGTCATGAGCAGAAGCATGATCCCAAGATACAGTGTGACTGGCCGACGTGCACCAAGCTTTTCAGCCGAAGAGACAATATGAAAGATCATGTGAAGCGAAAGCATTCGCGAACGAAAGTCCGGAAGCGAGCTACCACTGCAGATTGAATGATTCGTTGTCACGCCAGGCACTCGAAAACTTTCAGCTTTGTATGATGGTGGACTTTGTCTAGGGGATAAGACTCGACGCTATCACTCACACGCTATCATGTGGGAGCCATCAAATAGCCATGATCACGATGTTTCAGTTCCACTCGCGGCAGATGTGGCCATTCCGCATTTTCGAACACCCAAACGCAATGTAACGATTCGGACCGCCGTTGAAACAACTCTTTTCAGGACTGCGACATCCGCGTAGCTTAATTCTCCTCCAGTCTGCTCTGTACCTTCGGATAAAAGTCTAAGTTCAAGGATTGCCATAACGATCATGAAGTGTTAAATTCAGCTTCGGCGCCTCGAATGTTGGTAAATGGTCGGCAGCGGTTCGGAACATGCATAACTGCGAATGCGTACGAGTCTGCGCATCGAGTGACATTCAGGATGCGCGGCTTCGACAATCGCAGCTCCTAGATTGGGATAAATGCGGACCTGGAGATGTGCAGCAGCGTAGAAGACATTTTTAGCTGGCAGTATTCACAGTACTGTCGCGTCTTTCGAGATCGAGTTACGTGGGTGGCCCTGATCCATTGATGGCCTCTTTCCGCGACCCTTCGAGACTCGGCGATCGAGCAAGTCATATCCAGGCCTCTAAATAGGGGCTAACGGGAATAAGGCCTTATATGTGAAAGGCGCATCACAGTAACCTTCGACAACCTGACTCATGACATACTATTGATCGTTGCGACTGAGAGTGCATATTATCGCAATGCCTTCGAGTATCGATTGCTACTGGACAGAGGAACTAGTTGCCAGGTTTCATGTCAGCACCCTATGTCGGGGTCCTCTCCTCGACTCCGGCCGCCCCTCAACATGCTAGGCAGTTGCAGGAAGGCTTGCTCTAGGTTTGATAGTGTCAGTTCGACCGACGCCAACAATAGCTGTTTCCTCTTGCTGCCAGATGCGCCAATAGAACAACATGAGAGACTGTGGCGATCATTTGTACTCGGACCTGTCGATCTTCCTCTTGGAGCGAGCAGCTGGTGGCGCTCTTTCTATGATCTCACTGTAGTCGATCTACCACTAGAATACGGCGATCTTCTAGTGGATGCCAGTATCCTCAACATCGGTGTAACACCATTTTGCTGCTATACGGTCGATCGCCATTGCTCTCCGTTGTTCTGAGGATATCCTCCCTGGATTGTCTGATAAGAACATCGAGAAGAAAAGGGGAGTGATGATCACCTGACAGATCCTTCGTAGTCTCGCCGTACTCTCACGACAAAGGTGGAGGATGGCGTCTACCAACGGCAGCATCTTGGCTTTTGGCATTCTCAACACCCGCGCTCAGCCTCCGCTGTTACAGGTTGTTGTCAATCCTTTCTTGGTTCCCCTTCAGCCTACCTCTCGATAGTAGGTACCACCAAAAGCATCCGCTCAGACCCAGATTCAGCACCATGAATGAATCACCAGGAACCACCTCAGGTACAGGACTCTAGTCCATCAACGAATATGCTTTTTGGAAGCCATATGGTCGGCAGATCTATGACAGGACGAGTGACCCACTATAACGGACTAAAATGTTGATACTAGCACTCATATCGACGGCGAAAGAAGCGCATGTGATTAATTGCCAGTCACGATTAAAGTTGACTACTTTTGAAGGCATCTAGCCGGACTGCCCATGTGAATGCAATGACGGAAACAAAGGGCGCGATGAAAGAGGTGATGAAGCTGGTTCAGGTAAATTATCTGAGGCTTGCAGATGGCTCACTGACAACCTGCGAATTGCGCCAACGCCCGAGAAGATACAGACGCCGTGGATGAAAAATACATTGAGTGCATTCGAGACAAACACAACGCTGACGACAGTGATTAAGACCTGTGCAACAAGTATCTGGACTGTCCCTAGCTCGTGATCAACAATGAACCGGAATCTGTCGCACGCATCCGCCCAAACTACGGTGAAGGGTCAGCCTGTGATGCACTTTCGCAACAAGATAATGTATACTGTAGCGTTAAGCATGCCTATTGCGACAGTCGTTACACCTCATAGATAAGCATTCGTGTCCCAAAACCTGTGTTGGAGATCTCAGGCTGCGCATCGCTGACTTCTCGCCAAGGGTCAGATGCATGAGAGGTGCAGCAACGTGGGAACCAAGGAATATAACGCCTCTTGACTAGATTCCATCGATGGGATGGCAGTCATTGCCAGGAAAAGACTGTTAGGAAGGCATGACTCGCGAATCCAGTCTGCTGCAGTGCGATTGGGAGTGCATCATTATAAAAGCGCATATGTCGTTATGGATTTGCGGTCCTTGTCAGGTCGTACAGCGTCAAGCTAGTAAGCCGTGGGGAGTTTAAGATACGAGGCGCGGCCAGATTATCACGCTGGTCGTAACCGGTTCCTGGAGACCATGGATATCGTCGTCATGATCTCACCTCGCGTTGTCGCTGCTGTGATATGAGCATGTTGTCTGACAGGCAACAACAGCACGGACTGCTGGGGATGAAGAGGAGGTCCACCAAGAAGGGACCTGGACTGGGTAACACGATTCAGCCTCGCTTCTTCCAAACTTGAGGAAAGGCTAGACCACCGTCTGGTCGATTCCACCATGACGCCATCTTTTGCAAGGCTGCGAGTGCCATTGGCCATCCGACTGATCTCATTCCACCTGTGGGAAGCAAGCATCTAGACAACAGTATCAGAAAAAGCCATGCAGGTCAAACAGCGAGGATTGCAGCCACAGGATACTCACAACAGACATGCTATGCTGGTACCCTGGAGTTCAGGAGAAGCTGGACGATCGATCACAAAGTGTTGATGGACATTGTGGTGCGAAGCTGGGGAGCTGCTGTTGACCCTGTCTGCTATCAGGCTGAGAAGAAAGTTTACTGCGCCGTGCAAATGAATGCAGATCGACCAATCACGTCCCTATGTTACCGCCACAAATAGTGGCACGGACACGAAAGTCACGAAGCTATCGCAGCCTTGCAGCTGCACTTCGCCCACCGCCACCTGCACATTGCATACTGCATACTACACACGTCGTGCACACGCTATGACTTTCCGTCTGCCGCTCTCATATCGACAACGAGGCTGCGCATCTCCAGAACAGGCAATACTTCCGTGCGAGATGTAGCACGTGGGCTGTGCTTCCCCCACTTCCATTATCCTTTCTGCTGGCCTCGGATTTGCTCCCGAATTTGCTCTTCAGCCTGGCGATTGAGTGATGAATCTTGTTCACAGACAGCACGATGTATAGTGGATGAAGTCACAATTCACGATGGAGCCGACTAGCTTTCTCGCTGGTCTTGGAGCGGCTGTCGCTTCTCCCCTGAAAATCACAGGAAAGGTGTTTGAGATCCGGGCTGTCGACAAACAGGCAAGCAGCCTTCTGGAGACCATCAACCAAGTCAATGGCCAGCTTGAAGTCGCCAGGAATCTGCGAAAGCAGAAGTCAAGACTTCTCAGCGTTACAGAGAAGAGACATATGGAAGACACTTTTTCAAGCACAGACCGTGCGATAGGCCTTGTATCTGGCCTTGTTGAAAAATGCCGGATCGCGTTAAAGACCAACAACGGCAATGTCGCGATGAGGACGAGGATCATGTTTGTGCTCAGAGATTCTCCGAGGATCCAGACAAGTTTGCAACAACTCACAATCGCTGGTCAGAGCCTCAATATATTATGCCTCCTACTGGTCAGTCGTGAACATGATGAGCAGCGCAGAGTATCTCGCCCTTTGTCAGATGCGCCACGGGGCCCACCGAGCTATGAGGAACATAGTTTCTTGAACGAGCGGAGATCGAGAAACTTGCTTCGTAGGGCCAGCAGCAGTATGTCCTCGGTTGGTCTGTATGACCATGAAGCGATTCAGACGTGCGTTACGATACCGGACATTCCGGAAGACGATATTGACTCTTTCAATTGGGATACTGCTTCTGAAAAGCTAAGACGAGATAGAGACGAGCTGTTCCTGGAGCAATTCAGCAGCCAGGATTCGAAGACCAGCTCACCTACCGATCATCTGCCATACAGAGCGGGAAGAACAAGTTCCAGTATGACCAGTCTACAGTCCATGAGTAGCGCTGCATCTGAGTCACTTCGAAGACATACGTACACTCCTGTCCAAGGTGTGGCAGATGGCCTTGGGACGTTGAGAATGAACCGCAAAGAGCCAGGGCCTAAATCGCTGCATGAAATTTTCAATGCTCCTGAGATAAGCGCGGGAGATCCATCACAACTTCCATATGGCGGCCGACAACCACTTGTCAGCACGAACCTCTTTCCTCAACGCCGATCGCTTCCTTCAGAACGTAGTGAATTTTGCTCAACACGTACGGCCACCAACAATCGATTCATAGTGCCTCGAAAGCCCATTTCCAGTGCACTTACGCCAGAGTACCCTCTTGTCGATTCATCTCCCCAGCTCGAGACGTCTTCTTTGGCAGCGACAAACTCGACAGAATCGCCCACAACTTCTCATCCAGTTTTCGTGCTCGAGACCAGCGAGGATGTGGCGCTCTTTCATAAGATGGTGAAGATAGATTTGACAGACGAAGAGCACACTCTGTCTGGGCAGATGTTCGACGAAAAGGTCGCCGTCGATCCACAAGCGCCAATAGAGAGCGAATTTCCCGAAGTCATCGTTGCCGATTCACCTCCTGAGCCGATACCGATCTCTGCAGAGTCTGCAGGCGGAATGCTGACTAGAGCCCGAAGTAAACGCTATATTGACGTCGAAGCACAGTCGAGACGTGCTGCGGCGACAATGACCGCACCTCCAGTCCCTAACAGAGGAGCTGAGTTTGCCCCGGAAGTTGTTGTACCGTCACCAATGAATATAACTGTTCCTCGACCATCGACAGCACATTCACAAATACACTCGGACGCCTCATCGGTACGGTCGTTGGGCCTGTCGTCGCACCAGGCGGTCGGACGAGCCAGAAGTCGGAGATGGCAAGAGATGCAGTTTGAAAAGTCTGAGAAGCTGGGAAAGGCAGGAATAGCAGATTGAAATCGACATATCATTCGAGCTACATCGATATAGTTTTTAGCTGTCCCCAGTGAACAGTTGCACGTGAGGTCATCGTATGCAGCATGAATCGTCTACATGGAAATAGGCTCTGCACGAGATTTGACCAGCACCTGTCTCTGCTGCAATCCAGTACCGCTTTCATCGGCCGTCTTCTGGAAAGCTGGAAAGGTGACAATCCTCGAGTTGCCCTTCCCGGATGGCTCGTTGTTCCATGCAAAATCGAAGCTGCTGGGCTGGGACATTAACAGCAGACCAGTCTCGGACGCTGCCTTGACAACTTTGGCAAGATGATCCCTCCCTACAGCTCCACCTTTCGACCAAGGAGCGAAAGCGGCTTCGAGAGTGCTGATACACTCCCTCGCGGATGGAATGTCGTCGAGATCGATGTTCCTCTTGCCCGATCGAGGGTACATAAGGTGAGCTGTTAAGACACGCCAGTATTTGTAGGCCTGTGGAAGAGCTGGTGTGCTATTAGTGTTTTGACACATCCACAGCCAATGATAAAACTTACCCTGATCCTCCCTGGCTCCTCCCTTTCCATTAGCTGCCACCGCAAGCTGCGGGGGCACGTGCGCAAATTCTGGAGGCAATAAAGATGGCTCCCCGTCTTTTCCTGGGGACAGCTGAGTGAGAATTACCCAAGCAAAACAATGCTTGATCACCGGCGCGGGCGTTGAAGTCGAGGCAAAGAGCGACATGACAGAGCCTGGAAGTTTGCCAGAGTCCACTTTGGCCAGCAGATCAGCATTCGGTTTTCCTGCTGCTAATTTGCCGCCATAGTAGTTCTCCACATGCATCTCGATCTGGGTGTACAAAGACTCGACAGACTGGCGGACAAAGCCATCATCGACAGACTGTGGCAGATAGGCGTCCCAGGGATACACGTGCGACTTCTCATCCAAAAAGCCGCCTGCTCGAGAGCCACCTTTTGGTCTTCGGCGGAAGAAGAGGCAGGCGGCAAGAAAGGCTAGGACAGCCCCTCCAACGGCGGCACCGACAATGCCACCGGCTAGAGCCCCGGCTGAGAACGTGGAAGCAGTTGCTGAAGCAGAAGCTGTCGAGCTAGAAGTCGCGGACGTATTGTTATCGGTTGAGGAAGCAGTTGAAGAAGTCGATAACTCAGGAGTACTTGAAAATGTTGGATAGCTCGGCAGCGTTTGAACGAATATCACATCACTGTTGATATCCGTATACGTCAAGGGACCAGTGATGGTACTTGAGCCTTGATATGCTTCAGTAACGGTACGAAATTGATCACCGGCGGAGTTTCCTGCGCCATCAGCACCTTGAGAAGGGACATGAATAGTCACCAGCTGGTACGAGGTAGCAGGAGAACCCGAAGGGTGATCAACCGTGATGGAGCCGTAGTCAGTCCTGGTGGTATCGGCGTTTGCGGGAAGGTCTGTGACTGTTGTGAGTCCTGGGGTAGCCATTGTGTCCGGCAGTTGTTCCTAACGTGGTGGTCAAAGGCAACAATAACAGTATCGCAAGGATTCGAACGCGCAGAAAAGAAGAGTGAAACTGCTGGCCAGAACATAGAGGGACAGAATAAATCGCAGCGACCACGGCGAGGTTCCATGCGTGCCTCCAATAACACGTCTCAGATCTCGCAGCCTCGCAGGATTCCGGCTGCACCGCACCTGAGCGACTATCGAAGCCAATCACTGAGTTTCGACCAACAGCAGTCAAGCACAGCAAGCGCTGTGAAACGACGGGTGAAAGGCTCCCGGAGACATGCACAGATTGTTTCTGGATTCTACGTGCCACATGCGGTGTTGAACCTTGGTCGGGCGCCACCCAACAGCCTTGCATTCAGCTCAGCCTGATCGACAATCTCGACCTGCGCCCCTCTTGAATTAGACCAGCCTTCCGCATTTCACCATACTTGGTCTCGCAGCCTTGCAGATGATGTGTTGCAGATGCGAGGGCTGCGAAATTTCATGACCACACTCTGCAACGGCGTCAACAACAATCGACGTTCGACGAGCAATTCGCTAGCGGGATGACTTCACCATGGCAGCCCGACATCATAATCGGCATCGACTTCGGGATGACATGTACCGGTGTGGCATACTCCATGGGGCCAGAGTGGCCTGAGCCAAAGACGATCCAACACTGGCCGGGCAAGCTGGGCCACGAGCTTCGAAATAAAGTCGACACCGCCATCGCCTACGATATCCACAGTGGCATCCCCAAGACCTGGGGATTCCTTTGCAATCCTGACGATGAGAGCTGCGAGCATAATGAGTTGTTCAAGTTGTACCTTGATCCACATTATGAGGACCCTTCTGGCATCGCTCCTTCGATTGAGCAGGCGCAGGCCTGGTTTCGTGACTACATGCAGAGCCTTCACAAGTACATACACCGACATTTCGATGAGACAACGCCGCGCTTCGAATCGAAACGGGTCGAGTACGTTTTCTCAGTGCCCACGACATGGAAAGATCCGGCCTTAATCGCGGCCATGGAACAGCTGATCAAGGCCGCCGGATTCGGCCAGAAAATGAGGTAGGATCTGAACTCTTGCGTGACCGAACCAGCCTGACGCTTTTGCAGAGAGAGGGCTTCGATTTATCTGACCGAAGCGGAAGCCGCCGCAGTTTACAGCATGAAGCGCATGGAACGCAGCGAAGTCTTCTTGGTCTGCGATGCCGGTGGTGGAACGACTGACCTCAATGTTCTAAAAGTGGCCTCGACTGATTCCAGCAAGCTTGAGCTGACGCCGCTGAGCTGGACTGAAGGCATTGCTGTGGGATCAACCCTCATCGACTACAAAGCCAGGCGGATCTTGATTGAGAGGCTGCGTCCAGTGCAAGACAAGATCCCTGGAGACCTCGAGACCGTGATTTCGACTATCGTGAATGACCAATTTCGGACGTTCAAATGTTCGTTTGGAGTTGAGGGCATGGTAAGGGAGCTGGAGTGGCCGCGCGAGACAAGTGGACTGACGAGTGATCAACCAGAATATTCCAAAACTGTATATGCCAATTCCTGACATGGCTCCCGGGCTGAACTTTCCAGACGTCGGAATTGAGAACTCCAAGCTAGTCATGACAACGTAAGTTATCTGACATGCAATATAAAACCGGCTGTCTGCTCATTGGTTTCACAGCCATGAACTCCAAGCCATCTTTGATGAGCAAGTTGAGAAGATGTTCGGCTTGATTGATCAACAGCTGCAAATCGTACAGGGCTCGCATCGGAACGAGCAGATCGTGAGCTCTTCCCCAACTCATGGCAGGTGAGCTTTCGCTAATATTTGATCGTACAGTCGTACCTCATTCTTTCCGGCGGTCTCAGCAGTTCCCCGTACGTTCAGAGGCGAGCGAGAGCGCGGTATGAAAATGGCGGTAATCTTCGCATGCACAACACATCAAATTTGAGAGTTCTCTTGGCAGCGGAGCCGTCAGTTGACACCCCAAAGCCGATGTATATTCGCTGTACTGATGTCTTCTCCAGACAACTCGCCGTTTGTCATGGCCTAGTCATGGCTCGCACGCAGAAAGTCAAAGGCGGCCCCGACGTCTGGTCTCAGCGATGCTGTCCTATCAGCTACGGAGTCGTATGTAGAGAGGTATATAACGAGCTCAAGCATGCTGGGGAAGAAGTCAAGAACGACGACTATGAGCAAAAAATCTGGGCCCTCAACCAGATCTCGTGGATAATCAGACAAGTAAGTCAAGCACTCATCCAAAGCCTCGGTGGGGAAAGCTGACGTATCCCAGGGCGACATTGTACAAGCTGCCGAGGGTATCAACCAGCAGTATCGTCACAAAATCGACTTCACAAAGCCAGCGGAGATGCAGCGTTCGAGAATCGTCATGTCGACGCTACCAGCGGGTCAGTTACCGCACAGTTTATTGAAAGGGGGCTCGAATGTCAAACACGTGTGCAAAATTGAGTTTACCCTCGAGAAGAACGATCTGAAGCTCAAGAATCGGCACTGGTACCAGTTCAAGCCCAAATATTATCGTGCCGAGTACACGGTAAAGGCGCTTGTCGGGGCTGGTCTACGATTTCAGATCTGGGGACGGACTGGTCAATTGTCGAAGGACCATGATGAGATTCAGGTTCGTCTAAGTCGGGAGTGCTGTTCAATATTGAAGTCTTTGCTAACCAGTTCGCATAGGTGCAATGGCAACCTATTGATCCAGTCGCAGCGGGGCGACTCGCGGAGAGGAGGTCTCAAGATGACCATGGCATGTATCGCTACTAAGCAGCAGAGATTATTGTTAGCGAAGAAGCGAGTATGCCACGGTCGATTCCATGTCCGTACAACCTTTCACTCGTTGTTTCCTCAGAAGTAGTGTTTTCGGCCTAGGTCGAGACTGATACCACAGCGAGGTCGGCCTGTTCAAGTCATGGGGCGCCTGGAGATGATGAAACGTATGCTTGGTGGCATTTCAAGATAGAAATCCGTTGGTGTTGGTGAAAGGTCGAAACCTTGCCTGTCTCCACGCCACCTGCAAGCTGAAGGGGCTGTGCCCATGTCGATCCCAGCCACTTCTGCCGAGCTCCGACATAGTATCGCTAGCGCCGTGACCTCACCTTTCCCCATCTCTACAAATCATCAAAAGTCCGGACTCCGGGCGGAATTGAGAGGCATGATGTCGAAACGAAAAAGGAGTGGTGAAGCGAAGCCAACAGTAAATCAGCACCGGAAGATCACTTCTTTCTTCGTACCACAGAAGAAGCCGAAAGTCGAGGAGCCCAGGCGGCAAGAAAAGATCACTATTGACCACCAGGATTTCCAAGACGAGGATGACCTCGACCTGGAGGACTTCGCCCAATCGGACCAGGACGATGATGGACCTTTCGACTTCTTCTCTGGTGGTGTAGGAGTCCCGTCTTCGCAGTATTATGTCGAATCCCAGACACAATCGTCCTCACGGTGGCGATGGGTACCGCTAACAGAAGTCCAAGACATACGAGTCCTGATAATCGAACCATCGAGTAGCGCGCAAGACCCTATACGCTGTAGCTTTCGCACGACGTCTATGCAGAATCCCTGCGACTACTTCGCGCTCAGTTATTGTTGGGGCGAAACGCACGATGACGGCTCCCACTTGACTGAATCTATCCTCTGCGATGACCATCTGCTCAAAATCACCTCAAATCTCCATGAGGCACTGATCAGACTGAGAAAGCTGCACTCTGATGCGGCAAAACGCGCTTCGCGGTACAAGCTACACATTCCGGCGATCTGGATTGACGCCATCTGTATAGACCAAGGTAATCCCGTGGAGAGGAGCAGACAGATCATGATGATGGACAAGATCTTTCAGAACGCTCAGCACCTCCTCGTATGGTTGGGAGGCCATACTACGTCGGAACCAACCATTCACGAACATGAAATGCGTAGCTTTCTCAGCCCTGACCCTCTCGACAACGACGTCCGGAGTGACATAAATTCTCGCCTCCGACGGCGAGCCTTTTTCGGTCGGAGATGGGTCGTGCAAGAGGTTCACCTCTGTGGTAATCGTCACTCTATCCTGATAGGTGATTTTATTTTCTCCAGCGACAATCTCAAAGAAGTGCTCAAGGATCCTCAGTCGACTGCAATAGCGCACAGCCACATCGTTCGCTCAGATCATTCTGCGTCACAAGAGAAGAAGCCTTCCCTGTTTCGCAATCTCAGTCGCTACGAGTCCTTCGACTGCTCTGATGATCGCGACAAAATCTATGCCCTAAGGAGTATCAGTTCTGACGGCGATGCTCTGCCGATCGATTACCGACTACCCACGGCCAGGGTCTTCCTCGACCTCGCAGTCCGCTGGCTTCATGCAGGACATCTAATCCCTACTTTCGTCTGCGCCGTGACTCGCACTCCTCGTGGCTACAATGTCGGCGACTATACTCTGCCTTCATGGGTACCCAACTGGCAGATCGCCTCATCCAACAAGGCAATAATAGACTTTTCACAAGACCATCGACGACGCCACAACGAGATCCGCTCGATGCGTCGCCAAGACACTCAGACCCTCTCGGACCAACTCTACACCGATGCGCGTCTCACCAACCGAGACGAAGAACTTCCACCCGGCTCATGCACCGTCGTAAACGAGACCCGTTTGAACGAGGTCCGAGTCTGTCTCACAGGATGGATTGTCAACAAATGCACCTGCGCGTCGAATGTTGACCCGACACTAGAAGACCATTGCGCATGGTGCTTCTTCCTCCCACATGTAAAACAAACATTCGGTATCGACTACAATAGCTATATCAGAGTCAAAGCACACGAGTCAGACAAGCCGGTAATGCTCGTAATGGAAGAGCTTTGGAGACACTCATTCCGCTTGTTCGTTCTTGAAAACGGCTGGGTATTACTGGTCTCTTCCGAAGACAAGCTGAGATCGAGTTACACGCTCCGTGGCGTTCTCGAGACACAAAACCTCGTGTACGCTGACGACGAGTGGACGAGCAC
The DNA here is from genome assembly GCA_002785985.1 of Microcyclosporella mali. Classification (NCBI taxonomy): domain Eukaryota; kingdom Fungi; phylum Ascomycota; class Dothideomycetes; order Mycosphaerellales; family Mycosphaerellaceae; genus Microcyclosporella; species Microcyclosporella mali. The sequence continues at coordinate 350,152 of NHNU01000001.1, forward strand.
AAGGCTTCTGTGCTCTTTGCCATCCTCGTCCATGGAAACGATATCTCTACGATAAGATGTAGCTATACACAAGGATGATCAATGATTGACGTCTTTGATATTACGTCTCCACAAATGATTGTCCTCTATACTGCATCGTCAGTGCAATGCGACATGCACGGTGAAATCCTCTCGGGGTATAAAGCACAACAAAACCAGGGTCGCCAGACTCCTTCGCTGCAATAACGTTTCTGTTCGCCGATCTCATGCAATCGTGTCCGTCTCCTGAGATGTCAGACGCCTCACAACGGAGTACTCAGAATCCTTTCTTCCTTCCCGTCTCAAAGATCCAGTAACATGCCGGTTCCAGCCAACTTCTTCACCCTCTCCCTTACCTCATCAAACTTCTTCACCGCCTCTAGATGCTTCTCACATCCAATATTCCATGCCTCGCGAACTTGTTCGTCCTCGCGTACACCCTTAATGTAGCTGTCGAAACCCAAATGCTCTTTGGTGTCGCCCGAAGCCTCTAGCCATTGCGTGCCGCGCATCAGACGAATCTCAGACTGCTTCTGTCGAGCGTCAAAATGTGCCAGAACAGTCTTGTTGAATTCATGAAAAGCTTGTAAATAGATCCCAAAATTGCGGGCGTACATATGCCAACTTGTCTTTGTGAGCTTCACGGGAAGCTGTGGGACCTTCGGAATAGCAGGTAGCTGAAGTCTCGTCGGTTCCTTAGCCTGTGAGGACAACGACGGCGCTGCCTGCGAGTCGAACGGCAGCGTCGAGCTCATATCTGCCAGATTCTGCAAGCCGTCCGCGCTCTTGACGATAGGCTCGACGTTTGCCAGGTCATCTAGGTTGGTATTCAGCTTCGCTCCACTGGCTGGCCGCGAATCACCTGGAGCCTTGTGATGCACTTGAGCTTGCTGCTCCTGTCGCTTACGCCATGCAGATGGTGGAACTGCGTACAAGCGTGGCTCTTTTGGTCCTGGCGCATCAGTTTCGGTCGTCACCTTGGCTGTGCCGGTGTGAGGTGGAGTGTCAATATCCATCTCGTCTGCATCGTCAACAATGGCAGTCCCGCTGGCCCCGCTGGGCGCTCGCCTGAATTGCGTGTCATCAACAACGATATGTGATTTGGTACCAGTTGCAGCTGATCCATCATCAGGGGTCTGTGCATGATTGCTACTATTCTGGCGGCTAGGAGTTTGTGTTCCAGCGGACGAGCGGGTCCATGAAGCATCATGAAATGTGTTCTTCCATGCTTCTTCGTTGAACTGTGCATCACTCGGCGAGTTGAACATAGACGCCGGCTGGCCTTCGCCTTGCGGCGGAGGTATGGGATTGTTACTCGTTGGCGGGATGTCCATTGTAGCAGGACGGCCTGGACGATTCGATGGCGTGCGGCGTGCAGGAGACGGCTTCCGTCCATGGGCGGCAAAGTAATCAGGTGTACCCTGGAAAGACGGTGTGAAGCCATCTGGGGTGAAATTTGTATTGATGTCCTCCACGCTTCGGCTCTTGCCTGTCGTGTGGGCGAATGTATCATGGGTGATGGGGATACTGAAACTGTGTGCGCATGAGCGGTCAGCAAGTTGTGGAGGAATACGCGCCGATTTGATGGACGGGAACTGAAGAAAGATATCTTGGATCGCGACATCGCAGGCGACATGACCTGTGGTCTGTCCACTGTGCACCATCGATACAAGTTGAAGAAAGCTGTCAAGATCGAGCTGGTTGAGCTGCTCGACGTTGCCGCCTTCATGTTTGATGACAGAGTGAAGCCTGACACGAAATTGCGAGTACGCTTCGCGAACGTCGTGAGAGACAACTTTCCACAGCAGGTCTTTTTTCTTATTTCTCGTAAGACCTGTAGCACACAAAGGTGACATCTTTGAGGCAACTGTAGCGCTTTTGACAATTTTATGTTGCTGTGCAACAGGCAAGACAGAAGCTGGGAAAGCCCACCTGGGGATGGACGCATTTTCTTTTTGACCTTTCGACTTGAGCGAGCCGAAAGCATTTGTGACCCAGTCTTGACGGCTGAACGATGAAGAGGGGGGATTAGCAGAAGGAGAAGGGGTGCCATACATGTTCGTGCTGTTTTTGCGCTGTTGCATGCTCGGCTGATCGACATCAGACTGCGGGTCTAGCGTGGGGCCATTCATGGGCTGCGAAGATGTAGAATGAAAAGACGAGTTTGATCCGTTCAGCCGCGGGGTCGGTTTCTTGATCGGTCGGTTCTTGGGTGGTGGCAATGAGCTGTTCCTCGAAGGCCCACTTGTCGTTTTGCGCGGGTTAGCCGCACCGCTGTTGTACTCTCCCGGAGTCTGAGTATAGTCACGATCCATGTCCGATGAATCCTGGGTCTCTTCGCTCGAATTGGCTTCGCTCGAATCTCCCTCACCACCTGGAACGAATGCCTTACCTTCATGGCCCTGCTTCTGACGACTGACTGGTGGACTAGAACTCCTGGCGCGAAATGCGCCGGTATTTGCTCCAGGGCGGAGGCGCGTGGTATCTCGCGTGCTTGCCGACCTTCGAAGTCCCTCGCTGTCAAACCTCGTTTTTTCTCCACTAAACGATGTGTAAGGTGAGCTCTGTCTGTTGCCTTCTGTGTACGGGACGTCGGCCGTTGGGAAAGGTCGCAGTGGACTTAGAAAAGGACGATGAGCGGTGGTAGCAGTAGGCGACGTAGTATTGCTGGTGGGAGGAGGTCCAGGTGGAGGTGGAGGATACATCCCATCCGCGCCCAAGTCGCCCGATTTGTGCCTGTGGTTGTAATGTCCGGTGGATGTCGGTGCAGGTCTCTCGTCCGAGCCAGGCGCGTTAGGATCGAATCCTCCGGCTTTCTTCGGCGTGCTTGTACCTGTTCGTTGTTTTCTGCCTGGCTTGTTCGGGTTAGCCGATTGAAACGCCTGCCATGCTGACTGTTTCTCTGCTGCTGGACCCTCAGCTGCTGCGGCCGCGGGCTTGCCATGTCTCATGCCGGCTCTTATCTGTTCTTCCGTGGGCATCTTCGTGTCTTGCCTATCCATTCGAGGCCTAGCTGCGTTCTGAGGCTGTGTCTGCGGCGCTGGTGCTGGTGATCTCGGAGGGGGAGGTGGCGGAGGACGTGGCCCACCATTGAAGGCACTTTGCCATGCTCTGAAGGTCTGCGAGCGCTCGGCGCCGGGATTCTTGCTCGAACCGGTGGGCGAGGCCTTTGGGAAGTTGGCGTAGCGGTCGGCGCCTGTTGGCGCCCCTCCATAAGCGCTCGAAGCAGGTCGTTGCCATGTTCCGGGTTGCGTGCGGCGTGGTGGCGGAGGGTACGCAGATGTGGCTTGGTATGGATTGCCCGGGGTAGGTGCCGCGCCGCTTGTTTTGAATGCGCCTGGATATAAGCCAGCTTTTCGTCGATCTTGGTCATATTTGTTCTTGACTGTAGGATCGCTCAGAACCTCGTTGGCGGCCTGGATGGCCTGGAAGCGAGGAACGCATTCCGCCTCTTTGCCGGCGTTGCGGTCGGGATGGAATTGGAGGGCGAGCTTGCGATAGGCTTTGCGGATGTCATCGATGGAGGCGTTGGTGGGCAGATCGAGGTCGGCGTAGTCTGTGAAGAAACATGTATATCAGTATATGCCCCGCGATGAGCAGTGAGTGCAGCGCCAACGTACAGTTGTGCTTGACATCGGGCTTGACCATGTTGACGATGCAGCCCAAGCAGATCAGCAAGGAAGGAGATGGTGTGAAGTGAGCCGCATGTGCTGGCAGCGGGACGTCCGGATGTCACAGTAGGACATGTGAACCTGCGCTGGTCAAGTGGACGGATGAGCGTGTGCGCGCAGAGCGGCGCAAGGATGTGTACCTCCGGGGTCGCAACGGAGCAGAGACCAAGCGAAGAGAGACACGCGCTTCGCATGCGTGTGCACGTACAGTATGCCCGTAGCCGTGGGAGGTGGTGGTCGTGGGTTGAAGTAGTACGAGTCGTGGACGAGTGAGGTGTCTGCCTTGTAATGCTTGTTCCTCAGGCTGTCACCCATTCGCCGCCATCAAGTTGCGCCTGCGAGAACTGCTGCTTTGATGGATGTGCAGGAGAGATGTGCAATATTGAGTCGCGAGTCAGACTTCGTTCACCACGCTGCAGGACGTCGACGTAATGTGTGAGGGGATTGGCAGGTGAGTGAAGTCGTGCATGCTGTAAGAAACGCGAACTCATGCTCAAGTCGTGTCAGCGGGTGAGCTGTTGCCAACGTACATACTGTATGCATAGTGACGTATACAAGAGCCCTAGTCCTAGACCCTCTATCACATGTAATTACTATTCATTCACTCCTTCTGACCATTCACTTCACCGTGTCAGTGGCCTCTAGGGCACCAGAGTCATTTCCGCAGAACGACTTCAAGGTCGGTGTCGGCCAGGTCGAGAAAATATCTCCCAACAAACCTTCGTGACTCGTTACTTGCTTGCCGTCGCTTCCGTATCATCATGATTGTGTCTTGAGAGACAACATAAGAGCTTCTTCCTGGTATAGCTGGAAGACATCTGTCATTCCGGCTCACAATCCTAGAAGTCTGCTCGAACATGCAGCTTCTTGAATTTGTGAGAGCTAGAGGGTGTGCAAGCAGTGAGAGATGTGAAGCTCTTTCCAGATCAAACATGTCCGGCCTTGCGAAACATCTTGACGATTGATTGCTTGTTGTTTGTAAATCTGATCCGATGCATGTCTCAAACTTTAGGTCCATTTATACTCGAAGGTCTCAGTCCAAGACGTCCCACGTGTTCATCATCGTTGTACACATAGTCGACATATTGATGAAGAAGTTGAACATCAACCAACGTAACTGCGTGCGTTGCTTTGTGGGAAGACTACGCCACCTGTGCAGATGGATGAAGTCAGCATACGTCCCAAACTCGACGTCGGTGAAGACGTCGGAAGCTGGACTCACCAATTCTCGCCTGATGTTCGAATGCTGTGTCTAACTGTCCAGAAATGCGCGCCGTTTGCAAGTAGCATACCAAATGCAGCTATCGCGAGCCCATGTTCCCCTTGTCGTATATTTTTCGCGGCTGACAGTATCGTGAGACACAGGTTGACTACTGCGAGCGCCAAATTTGCTTTGGTGAGGACATAAATTTTGCGGTCATGAATAGAGAATAGAGCTCTCTGACACAACGCACAGGATACCTGGTAATGCTCACCCTTGAGCTGGAGACATCCAGTACATTCTTTATGATTGCATGGGAGCTCAGCGAGTGGATGTGTGTTGTCCCAACAGATCATGCACTCTTCATGCTCGCCGTCTTCACCCGGTGGCAGAGTCCGTAAGCTGCGCATGAAGTGAGAGTGGTCAGGTAAATCGAGACTTTTGAGTGAGCCAGGTAGACAAGTCCACACGACCGACGCGACGGCAATGCTCAGAGATATCAGAGGCATTTCCATGCTGTCGAAGCCGATGCATACAACCCATGCGCCCAAAACCAACATTCGTCGAGGCCAGTTGTGATTCGTCCAAGCCGCTAATGAGAAGACAGTGAGAATGGTGCAGGTAATGGGCAGCATGTACGGTTGTAGGAACGACAGGTCATTCTTCTTTCTGGTGTGCTTGAGCATGTCTCGATGATCTGGGTCAATGGCCGAAATGCCAAAGTCGTGGCTTTTTGCACCCGCACTGTCGATGAGGTCAGATGCCGTGGAGGTCATTGATGCTGGACGAATGGGCCGATGGGTAGTGGTTGTTTCGGGCAGTAGAGACAATTGGTGGCAGAGAGGCAAATTGACAGAGGAGACCTGGCTCAAATGACACAATGTGCAGTCTATTGCACGGCGCAGTCGGCAAGTGCTCTCACAGCGGCGCCAGCGAGTGTACGGAGTCACATCACTCCTTCAACCACGGCCCGGGCTGGGCTGAGTATCGTTGAAATACGTATACTATGGGAGGAGGGAGTAGACGGGAACGACAAATGGCTAGAAGCACAGCCTCGGATCCGTGCGCGAACGTCATCTCATCAGTCAGGACGTCCTCCGCGGCGCTCCTGCACATCCACCTCTCATCGTCCTTGGTCCTACCACCGAATTGACTGGCAGCTCAGCTCGCAAGAAAAGATGCTGAGGAGATGCGAGACATGCGTGTCGGAGATCAAGACCGTCCGGCTGGTGTTCTCGCTGAACTCTCACATTCATCTCCCGCTTGGGACACTGGCGACCGATTCTGATAGAAGACGGCGTGTGGCTAATTTGGGTGCGGTGGAACTATGAAACGAGCAGTACGAGTTCTTGCCACCTCCTGGCAGACCCTCCGGAGGTGCCACTGCATATGCCATACGCCGCGTATTGCCCTCACCTTCGATACCCCTCAGCAGCTCCAGATCTCCAGCTACACCCTATGCAAGCAAGGGCGACCTCTCTCGCGAGCCGCCCTGTCCATCAACCCCGCGACCGACCAGACAATAGCATGCCAGCAAGAAAGCACAGCCAAAAGAGTAGATCGCATAATTCATAGCGGGAAATGCCCACCGATAGAGGTACCAGAGCGACGCATCGCGCTCTGTCTGCATTCCTAGGCGAAGAGCCCAGCGAAAAGCGAGTGCTGCAATTGTCAGCATCTGCAGGAAGAGTGACAACAGACTCAACGCTCCCGGATGCCCGTTCCGCGCTTTGAGCTCCAGAAATTGCACGTAGAACTGCAATACGACGAAGCAGAACGCTACCACAGAATTGGACATGCTGACCAGCGTTAGGTAGATGCCCTTGCCCATATCATCGTCAGGCGTCGGTTTCGGTAAAGTCAATGCAACGATCGGGAAAAGGACGGTGGCAGCGTGTACGAAAGTAATCATTGATGCAAGTTTTCCGCTCAGCCCAGTGCTTTGCGGCTCACTGGCAAGTGATACCAGCCTGTAAGGCCATCAAATACCGCCAGTGTCTATTTTGCTATGCATACTTACATGGAGACCGAACATAACCACTGGGCGAAGATTTGAGGAAGGCCAAGGATGCCACCAAGCGCAGAGGCTCCAGTAAGCCTGCGCCTGTTTATATCCATTAACACGGGACGGTGTTCCGTCGGCCATGCCCAGGCAGCTAAGAGTAAAGCTTCAGAAAGTTGAGCATTGCTGAACAACACGTTGAGAAGGATGAAGTATGTCGAGAGTCCTCGTGATGTCTTTGCAGACAAGATCCGCAGTATGTGAGGTATGTAGGCGCACACGTTAAGCACCAACAGAGCACTGCTGGTCATCAGTCTGCTGTCGGTAGAGGAGAGGATGAACGGCGGCACTGACCCGTCGATCGCTACGTCGGCTGTGGTGTTGCAAAGATTGCCATGTTGTATGACCGACATGATGTCGCGTCGTTGTTGATGGTTTAGAAAGTCGAGCAGATATCGAATCGAAGAGTAGACGGACCACGATGCAGTTTCTGTTGCTGACTTGGCTGCCTGAAAAGTGGACTGCTAGACGGCCACCAACACTACCACCATACCGCGCCGCAATGCCGCAGTAACTTGAGCTTTAGGCGTCCTCCACCAGGATATGATTCAATTTGTGCTAATTTCGCGAGTCGGACGCCTGTGACTGGCTCACCACAAGACCCACATGCCCAATGTGTCACTTATAGCTAAGAACTTTGAAGCAACTTCTCCAGAGGTGAATGGAAACTACATTGAAGGCCTTGGCAGGATGCCACTCTGTCCGACAGACGACATGTCCGGTGGCCAAAGTCTCTACGAAGTATTTTCGATCGACACGAATTTCTGGATGGATACCTCGTATCATCAATAACGTCGTTTCCTAACGCCACGCCGGCCTCCACGTGCCGTAGGTTAGATTCCATCCTCGATGATATGGTAAGGTAAACTCCCAGAACGTTCTTTTCTTCGTACAAGGAGATAGCTCTTATTCAATGCTCCTCTTGATCTGATCTTGCACTTCACATCTAGCAGAACTAAGACAGATCCTCGGAATCCAAAGTGTCCAGATCCGGCATTCGTACAATGCTCAACTTATCGCACTTTTGTCAATTCTGTCGAGTGCTCAGACTGCCATAATCTGCGAAGACAGCATTTCTGAACCACCGCCATTCAACTGGAGCGACGTAGCATGCCTACTCGGTCGCGTACTCAACTGGCGATGGCGACAGGCGGCTTGCTTACTTGATCTGTCATCGAGACTGATATACAGTCATGCCAGCTCAACTGTGTGCGAAGTTACGCTTCCCCAGCTCAATTCTCAGCGGCATCCAGACGTCATCAACAAAGCGAAGAATGACATCCAGTCGCGCCTGGATAGTTGGGCTGGTGCATGTATTGGTGTGTTAGGGGTGGAGACATTGAGCAGATGATTGTGAGTTCTGTACGCTACACCAGGCGTGACCATTCGGTGTTCGCTCGCTTGTCATGCTTCCTGAAGGTGATTATACAGAATTCTCAAATCCGGCTGCATGGACGTGTGTTGGTGTGTTCGCGGCATGTAAAGGAAGGATCCTTAGGGCTGTTCGGAGCTAGCCGACCAATCCGCGCTAAAACAGCCTCTGTAATCGTGCTCCTGCCAGTGAATGACTTTTCCCAGATACGTATACTGCACATGCTGTTAGTAAAGCATTCATCACTGCACTGAAGAGGTCAGTCCTCAATCTTCCCGGACAGTTCGGCGTCTTTCGGGGTTCCTTCGTACCTGACACTTGGGTGTCGAATCGTAGAGCTTTGCAAGCTGCACCCCAGATTCCCACTTCGAGCTTCAACCGAGGGTATGACGATCCCAAACGCGATTCGACCTCTACGACCGCATTTGCCGAGAGCGCATGTGCCACCGTTATAGTTGGAGCTTCGCGAAGAGACGTGTGTCCTTGAAGAAGAGGTTTGTTTCGATTGTTCTCTCCGTCACATCTGACAGCGCCATCATGTCTTCAAATCCTCTGACCCAAGTGCCCTTCTCGGAGCCACCCTGGCTCTCCGGCCTTCCCTCTCCTCTCTATCAAGACACCCACAGGCGCTTCCAGAAGGCATGTCGAGCATGGCTCGACGAGCACTTTACTCCGTTCTTGATGGAATGGGAGAATTCAGGCACCTTGCCCTCCGACTTGTTCGCCAAGTTCAACAAAGCGAATATGTTGCTTCCGAACCTCCCGTCACCTCTCCCGGTGCAATGGCTCCACAAGCTCGGAATCAAAGACATCTTGGGCACGCCCGTCGAAGAGTGGGATTATATACATACCGCGATCTGGGTCGATGAGATGAGCCGCAGTGGAATTGGTGGGCCATCGGCGGGTCTGACAGCTGGATTTGCATACGCGATTCCGCCGATCATCAAGTACAGCTCGAAAGAGCTACAGGAGCGATTCCTGCCCGACTTTCTGACCGGAAAGCTGAGGACATGTATCGCCATCACAGAACCAAGCGCGGGCAGCGACGTCGCGAATATAGAAACCACAGCAGAGAAGACCAAAGATGGAAAGTTCTACATCGTGAACGGAACGAAGAAGTGGATTACAAACGGCATCTGGTCCGATTACACCACAATGGCTGTGCGCACGGGCGGCAAAGGAGCTGCGGGACTCAGTCTGCTCGTTGTCCCTCTCAAGGGAGCCAAAGGGGTGGATATGCGAAAGATAACCGTCACCGGGTCCAAGACTGGAGGCACAACATTCATCGAGCTAGAAGACGTCAAAGTACCTGCGGAGAACTTGATCGGAGAAGAAGGCAAGGGCATGTTCTACGTGATGAACAATTTCAACCACGAACGGCTGCTTATCGCCATTGGAGTCACAAGACAAGCTCGTGTTGCTCTATCGTCCGCGATGGGATATGTGTTGAAGCGAGAAGCGTTCGGAAGGGCGCTTGTTGAGCAACCTGTTGTACGGCAACGTTTAGCAAGGGCTGGAGCGGAGCTAGAGACGTTGCAGGCCTGGATAGAGCAGTTCCTGTGGCAGATGAACCACCTATCCAAGGCCGAAGCCGACCAGCGACTAGGAGGTCTGACTGCGATGCTGAAAGCCAAAGCCGGCATCGTGCTCAACGAGTGCGCACAGACGGGCGTGATGTTATTCGGGTAAGTCTGATTCTGATCGGTCCCAATCCGCAATCGAGCGTTACTGACGACAATCCGCAGCGGCAACGGTTTCACAGAGACAGGCCAAGGCGAGCTGGTCGCGAAGATTTATCGAGATGTCTTTGGCGCTCGCATCCCAGGCGGGTCGGAAGATGTCATGATGGATCTGGGAGTGAGACAGCTTGTGAAGAATTTCCAGAAAGCTTCAAAAGATCTGGAACGGAATGGAGGTGATAAGAGTAGGCTGTAATTCGACACTTTGCAAGAGAGTGCTTTCCTCTTCGTCCAACCGCTATTCTAAACTGTCTCTATGCTGATTTCAGCGTCCAATGCCCGGGTTGAGCATTGTCAAAGTGTCGCCCACAAATCCGACAGTTCATATTCCGCCAAATAAGTTCATGTTAATAATAGAATCCACTTCGCGCAAGTGCCACTGAAACTTGACATGCAATCGGCTCGGACTCATGAAAGCATCCAGCCTACTACCTTTTCCCTGTCCTCGAAATCTTCCCCAGGCGGAACAGAGAGGGAGAGATGCCGTCGTCGACGTCAATGCAACCCATCAATCACTCGAGAGCCCTAGCGTTCCGTGCACTGAGATGGGCAAGGATGGACTCGTTTGGGAAACACAATCGATTGTCACCCACACCGGTGGGATCTTCAGATCCTCATCATATTAGCGAGTCTGATCGGACTCTTGACTATACATGTCCAGTGCATCCACCAGGGATACATCATACTACTTTACAACCTGCTCACAGCACACACGACCCCCGAAAGCCATCACCAAGATCTGGCTCCATGGACATGAAACACATTATGGGCACGCAGTTTGTTGCAATCACAAAGCAGACACTTGCCAATGCGCGCCTAACAATGCCAGGGTTCTCTGGACAGCGTATCGTACACTACTCTCTTATTTCGTTTCGCTGTTGATGGCAGGAATGTCGCTCTTGCTCGGTGCTCTTCGACTCCAGAACCATCCGCCTGAACCGGCACTAGCTGCCGGCGCGGTTTCCACCTTCTTGGAGACAGTGATATCTGGAACATTCTCATCGCCGGGAGTTCCGGCGGGAGTCCCTTTTCCGCTGCTGTTGCCGCTAGACGGATTTTCTGCAAACGGAGTAGGCGGCAGGGAGAACAGCGGTGTGCCTACGGTAGCCAGCTGCGACAAACGCACAGCCTGCGTCTCAGCCTTGGCTGCGTGCACTGCTGCTTGGGCTGCCGCGGCTTCCGCCTTGACAGCGTCCATCTCAGCGCGGAACTGTGCAAGAGTTTCTTCTTGCTTTCGCTTGCTAATCGCCAGTGCTCTCTTGAGCTCGTCAACTTCTTGCTTGGCTTGTGCTTCCGACGTCTTGGAATTGACGAGTTCGAGAAGAAGAGCTTCATCTGGCACAGGCTCATGTTCTTGTGTAGCGAATACCTCCTTCGTCGCAAGACTTGTCGTCCGCCGAGCATATCCAGTTCGTGGTACCGCCATAGAGCTATCAGGTGCCGCTTGAGTGATCGTCGACGGAGTCGTCTGACTGACTGGTGATGGAGCCGTCTCAACAATGTGTGGTGAAGCATCTGCAGACGAAACAGACTCTGGCGGTGAACGATGTGGCGTCCGTAGGCTCGCTGCAGGAACTTCTGTCTGTATTGGAGTTGGGTTGCGTGAGACTGGTCGAAGGCTCTGTATGGATGAAGTGGAGTCTCTTCTGCCCAATCTTAGCTCGCGAAGACCGCCAGTGCCTGTGACTGATCCCGCTGGTAGCGAGGAGACGCTTCCTTGTCGAGCTCTTGACTCTGAACCTGTCTCTGCTCTCGGCACAGTCGATCCGTCGATCAAGCTCTCATGCCTCTGCAATCGCTCCTTGCGTTCGATCGAACGTGCCTGTGCTCGGAACTCACTTAGTTGATGCTCGAGCTTCTGTCTCGTCTTGAACTCATCGTTTACTCTGGTCCTGAGCTCCTGCACCTCAGATCGCAGGTCTTCGCTCTCAGCCTGAAACGCCTCCACAGATGTCTCCGCAGAATCAAGTCGAGCTGTCAATTCTCGCGATTGTGCTTCTGCTGTGGCAAGCTGCTCTCGAGTCCGCGTCAATGTGCTTCGGAGCTGTGCCTTGGTCTCCAGACTGGCCGAGAAGCGAAGATTGCTGTTCAGCCGCTCCTGAGCCTTCTCAACCAGGTCTTCCATTTCGTCCTTAGGCTCCTCCTTCTGAGGGTGCAACGGGATATCGCTGTGGCCGCCAACGCTGAGCGGACGACTCTTGACTGGAACATCGAGTCCTTCTCGTGACTGAGGTGGCGTAGGTAATGTCCTTCGCCGATCATCTCTGGCACTCTTCTTAAGCTTACCCACGATTTGCCGCATCACTTTTTGGTCCTCGCCTCGGTTTTCCCTTTCTCGCTGAAGCATGGCAGCCAATTGCGCCTGCTCTCGCTGCATGTCACCGAGTGCGGTGAGGAGGTCTTCAATCTGCGCATGGAGATCTTGAGTATGCCTTCCATGCAGGCTGGTCGAAGGAAGCAGAGATTCGGGCTTGGATCTCATGCTCATCGTGTCTGCCATGCTCTCGCGCATTGTCGCCGCGGTTGGCGTACCGGGCTCCGTAGCAGCAGTCGAAGCGAAGCTGGCTGATCCCGAGCCTGCTGTCGAGTTACTGTCTCCGCTTTCAGAGCTATCATTCACGATGCCAATGCTCTGTTTGCTAGGACTTCTTCTAAGGAAGTTCGAAGGTCTTCCAAAGAAGGCGTAGCCGCTGCTTGAATTTTGGGTCTCTGCAGATTGCGGCGAAAGTGTCGTGACGCTGGGGCTAGGTGTATGTGATGTGCTTGGTGTAGGCTTACTGGGTGTGTACGCGTGGCCAGGTGCCCACAGGCGCCCCAGGAAGCGTGAGGCAGCTGCTTGTACATCGGGCAAGAAGCCTGCGCTCTGTCCGATGCTATCAGAAGACTGCTTGTCGAATTGCCGCTCCAATTCTGCCAGCTTTGCGTGGGTAACAATGTCGCCCAGTGAGGTGAAATCGTCGACAAGCTGATCTGCATCACTGCCATAGCAGTCCCACATCTCGCGGCTCAGCAGAAACTGCATGACTTCCTCGAACTCAGTGGTTCCAAGCATCTTCTCCTCATGTTGGCGCATCAGAGCGAGTGCTATGCGCATGACAGTCTCGTTGGCGCCTTCCATGAAGATAACGTCGTAGATGCGGAAGAGCATCTGCAGAGGGCAGGTAACTGCGAACAATGACAAGAACCATTGAGAAAGGTATGCTGGCTCGATGCCCAGCTCCGCCAAATGTCCGTGTAGCTTGGGGTGATGCTGCTTGAGCAGTGACGAGAATTGGTAAATTCGCATATGCAGGCCTGACAGCGACGGAAGGAACGATGGTCGTAGCGAGTAGTGGTCCATGAGGCGAACAAGTACGCAAAAGGCCTCCCTCTCACCCATATTCATGAGAAGAGGTCCGACCAAGAATCCGAGTCCTTGGCAGTAGCCAATGTCCTTGTCATGCAGCGAGAAGCATTTGAGTACTCTTCCCAACATCCTCTGACCTTCACCCTCCGCGTCTCGGAACAGCTCTACTCCAGGAAAGGAACGGCCCACGTCTTTGTTGATGATGCCCTCGTACGGGCTCTTCTCTCCCACCAGGCGCTCGAAAGCTTCCTCCAGCTCTCTGTCGCGGGCACCAGCCATGGACGTCCACACCACGCCGCGGAGTGGGGGTGGAATACCACCTCGAATCTTCGACGTCGTCAGGGTCGGCAGGCGGCTTGCTGTTGTTGGGTAATCCTGAACCAGAGCAGCCCAGAACTCAAGCTCGGTCATAGGAGGTGGTTCCTCGATGTATCCGGTGTCAGATGCCAGGCTGTATCGTATCGATGGTGCATCTTTGGCTGTCACGAGTTTCTTTAAATGCGCTATGCTGGGCGGTCGGCTACCTGCTCGCGCCCGCGTGCCATTGTGGGAGGACGACTTTGGATCTGCCGCGAACTTGGCGTTCTCTTGCTCAAGTCTGGCCAGCAAGAACGCCGTCGACTCATCCTCAGCACCTTCAGGAAGTTCCTTGTCCTCCTTCTCCTGCTCTTCTGTCTTGTCTAACGCCTGCCAATTGACTGTTGCTTCCTCTTCCGCTGATGAGCCATCTGACCTTCGATACAGCCCGTCAGTGCTTCCAGTCGTGGATGTTCTCGACGCCTCCTCCTCACCATTTCCCCATACATCTCGATCATGCTGCAGCTCGATGGCAGATATGGGCGTATGGAAGGATGCGTCGTTGGTGTCGAACAAAGTGCTCTGCCTCTCCGGTGGTGCCCATTTGTTCTGCATGATGTCCAAGCTGCTGACCTTGCGCAGATGACGCTTTACCCCACTAGCTCTTGGGGTAGCCAGGACGTCTTGGACTTGCTCGGTAGAGAGATGGTCATAATCGAGGCTGGACTCAGAAAGAGCGATGGAGGTCATGCTATCTCGGATTGAGTCTATGGGTGTGATGGGGGTAGAGGGTTCGGTTGGGGTATTGGCCTGGGGCGAGGCAGCGAAGGAATCGTCTAGGGATTCATCGTGGACAGTCATGGTGGTGACGAAGACCGGCAGTGACTTTGGCGTTTCCTCCTGAGTAGATGTCGCTGCCTCGTCGTCTACAGTGGGAGTATCTGCACGGTTCTTCTGTTCGTCCAGCTCATCCACATCAGGGGTGCTCTCGTCAGTGGTCGTGTCCATGCCGGGAGACTCCACGCGCATGGGCGGAGTCAGGCCTGTCTTCTGTGGGTGGTGGTGGTGGTGATCGTGGTGAAGAACATCCTTCAGAGGAAGAGTCGCAACGACGTCCATCGCTGTGCAGTCTGTGCAGTCTGTGCGGTGGTGCAGGAAGTGTTCGGGACTTCTCCCCTGGACCGGCCAGGGTGCGGTCTCGTTCGCGTGGGCACTGGACGTTTCAAGCGCGCTTCTTTCGGTGGAGAGGATTGCAAACGCGCAAGTGGCAAGATATCAAAGGAGTGGCAGGCGGTCGCAGCTGAAGGAGAGACAGGTGCACGTAAGCCAGAGACAGCGACAATATGGACTGAGACAAGGAGTGGGAGTCTTCACTACCGGGACCCGTTGGAGGCTTGGGTGTCAGTTTGGTTCCGGCCAACGATCTTCTGAAACGCAGCTTCAAGGGCCCCAGGGGACTTCCAGGGGTCGCGCCGGCGTGGAAGCTTAAATCGTCGCGCGCGCGAGCAGCTGATCCCTCTTTTCCCGTACTCCACCAGCTTGTGTGATAAGAAGCGTGTCTCGTCAGTAGCTTGGTATATGTACATTGCCACATTCTCTCAACATACATGTCGCCATCAGGACAACCTCGGAATTGTGTGCTGTTGTATTGACATCATTGACGCGATGCTTTGTTCGCATGTCCTGCCAGCTCCTGCTTCCTCCTGGGTCACGAAGAGTGCAGCATCAGCCCACTGCTGGCTACATGAATATGTACGCGCTTGAGCAATGTCGACTCTCCCAACGCGCTGTTCCGTCCACTGGCGACAGCACACGCCAATTCCGTCTACACCCCTCAGCAAGAACGTCCACGTACACGTGTCGGCTGCCTGCTACTCCTAATCGAGCGACAGCGGCATTGGCGGCATATAGCTCCTGCTCGCCGGCAGATAGGCCGAAAGGTATAGGCTACTTCCTCCCTCGTTGTCCTCGCGAAACACCTTTCTTTGCTTCCTCGCAGCCAGTATCATCAGACTCTATCTTCCACTGAAGAACTCTGGAGCGTCGCACAAGATCGTTCTGCCCCTAATACACGACATGACGGAACAGGCACTCCCACCTACGAGTCTCATCTTGGTCCCGGGCGGCTGGCACACAGCTTTCCACTTAGGCCCGATCATTGACTCCCTGGAAGCGACTTATGGAGCTACTCTCGTCCTACCCGAGGGAGCCAGCGAATACAATGACCAATTACGACTATCTCTTCTAGCCTGGACTGCTCTCAAACCCGAGACAAGTAGCAGCACGACCCAGATCAATGACAACTTTCGCGTTCTACCTTGTCCGCTCTATGCTGCGGGTCCGAAGCAGGAACGCCATGCCAAGTTCCAGGACGACGTGCAAGTCATTCTCCAGCTCATACGTTCGGAAGCACAAAACGACAAACGACAAATATCCCTCGTGGCACATAGCGCGGCTGGTATCGCCGTCTTGCAAGCCGTCAACGAGTACCTTTCCGGCCTGACTGAAGGTGCGAACAGCCAGGTCAAGCATCTGATATGTGTTTCTGCCCTCTGTGGCGGCCGCAACAATGGTGCACAGGCTGGCATCGAGGCAGGCTGGGTCAGCATTGATTCGGCCACAGACCTGATGCATGTCAACTCTACGGAAGGGTTTTTCTTCAATGACATGCCACCTGAAGCTGCAAGACCTTTCTCAGACGCATTGGTCCCGCATGTCATGGGCGAAGCGGCGACTAGGGCTGATTTAATGACCAGCGAGTCCTTCCGAGATATTCCATACAAGACCTACATTCTGTGCACTCAAGATGCTGTTGTGCCGCCAGCTTTCCAGGAAATGCAAGCACAAGAACACGGAATGTCCCTGTTCAAGATGGAGACCGGACATTGCCCTTTCATTAGCAAGCCATCCGAGTTTTCGGAAGTCATATATGGTATGATATCAGGCAATACTAGCGCCGGTGAAGCGTGACAAGACCGCCACAACCTCTATCGCCCTCGATTAATCAGGGCCCTCGTTGATCGTGAACCCACTGGAGACACAAAAGTTAGCGGGTGATGCCGCTAACTACGCTTGGGACGAACTCACCCATCGATCACCAGATTATGGCCGTTGACTAGGCTCATGCGTGGTGTGCTAAGCAGAACAACCGCATCTCCTATCTCGTCCAGACTAGCCATACGGCCCTGTCGTGCTTCATATGTGCTCCACGCCTCTTTTGGAAGCTGGCCGTTCCGGAAGGATGGGCCCAGCAATTCCGTACTGAGAAATCCTGGTGACACACAATTCACTCGGATGCCCAGGCCTCGAGCTTCCCTATTTGCAGGGAACAAAGGTTAATGCTGGAAGTTCTGGGACACGTTTTCGTGTATGGTCGCGGACGACTTACAACGCTGCAGCTTTCGTCACGCCGAGAACGCCATGCTTGGATGCGGTATATCCGGTCACGCCCGCGCCAGCTTGAATTGAATTGACAGACGCAGCATTCACAATAGATCCTTTCTGCGGCACACGTCCTTCTTCTATTGGAATCGAGTCCTGGCTCATCATCTGTTTGAGGAGATGCTTCGTGCATACCCAGACCCCGACCAAGTTGACATCAATTACTATCGACCATTAGCCAGATTATTTGACACAAGAATGCTTCATGATTACGGTTCACTTACCCTTTTTCCAGTCTTCGAGCGATATGTCCCACGATGGCGCCAGGGGTCCGAGGATGCCTGCAAAGTTCCTAGCGTCGCTCAGGTCTGCGACAACGCACCTCATGCCTCGAGACGACCATACGCAGCATAGTCGATCCTACCGAACTCTTTTACTGTCTCAGCTACAGCCCGCTCGACATCCTCTTCCTTTGTGACATCAGCACGGATTGTAATGCACTGTGCTATAGGTATCAGCCTGAATCAAGCTCGGAGTGTAGTGCTATCGGCATACCTTCGCACCATATTTCTCGACCGCGCTTTTGCCGGTCATGAATGTCGCGTCGTTCAGGATATCGACGAGCGCCACTCCTTTTGAGCCGTCTTTGGCGAAAGAGACGGCTATAGCATTTCCCAAACCTCGCGCTCCTCCCGTGACGAATGCTATGCCAGGAGCTACCGGACCATGACGAGAATTAGACATCTTCTGAGATGACGACGATATACACTTCGCAGGACTCGGTCGAGCTGATCTTCACGACACTTATCTGAGCGTTTGCGAACCATTGCCCCTCTCTTGACACCCTCGGTTGGACGTGCGTATTTTAAGGAACGGAAACCGGTGGCGAGCTTTGCGGAGCTGTCGCAGCACTATTGCCGATTCAGAATGCTCACAGCTGCGGGCCCATATTGTTCCAGCAGCCGCATGGTCGTCACATCTCACTCCGATTTCAGTGTCACATAGAGCAACAAACCATCGCCCAACAACATTGTATCTGGCCAGGGGCAGAAAGCACACTTGACTGCAAACGGCAATTATGTGTGCCACAATGATGACTTGATCACTACAGAGCTACCCCGCTCTCCTGACTGTGATGTACCACGATGACAAGCGGAGGTCTCGGATGAGCCTGTCCTGGGAGTGATAAGAAGGCTTTGTGCTGCTATGAAATTTCTCATTGGCATTTGCTTTGAGAGATAACCAGCAACTGCCAATAGTCTTCGTACGAACTCCAGCAAAAGCCTGCCACTCAAAGAACAGAATAATGTCCACACCATGGGAAGATCGCCGGGGATTGTTTCAGCGAGGCAAGGAAGTCCATGAGCCTGGTAGAAAGTTGTCCAACGCAGGCGTGGTAGACGCCGTTCGACGAGTGTCAACAAGCAGCATGGGCGCTGCCTCGCTCGTCGACAAGCCATTGAGCAACGACTCCGCTGCTTCTCCATCCTCTCCCACTAGCGAGAGGCGCAGGGTACATACCATTCACTCCTCAGCCCACCTCACCTCTCCCATCTCAACCATGCTGACTTCTCCTACAGTCCTCAACCGCATCGAACAGCAAATTTGCCAAATTGAACCACCACAAGCGTGGGAGTGAAGATTACGCTACTCGTCGCGCGAGTTATGCGGAACAGCTCGCGTCAGGCGGAGTCGTGGCGGGCTGGTTCAACAAGACATTCCGGGGAGTTAACGGCTCCACGGACGAGAAGAGTGCTCAGCAGAAGAGGGGAGTGATGGAATGACTCGCTGAGAGAGGGCCAGAGGCATAGTCAGGTAGCGCTCTGGTCCTTTGAGGGACGGCGACAAGGTGCTGGACACTCGGCCTGTACTGTATTGAAGATCTGGTTTGTGTAGGATGTGTTCTTTGTTGAGGGCTGCCGGATGACGAAGGTAAATCTGAGGCTTGATATCGGGATTGAAGTGTACGAAAATCGTGTTCAACAAAGAGAGAGTCAATGATTGTTTGTTTCACGGTAAAAGTGAGCGCAAAATCAGCGGTATGATGCTTTCTAACAGAGGGTAATATTGCGACTCACTCTCCGTCACCCAGAACACGAATCACAAGCCGAGAACAACCCTGGCAGTTATCGCCTGCTATCAGCTGTTTCTGCTATGCTAGCACCTATGATCACGACTGTTCTGGCCTCATCCGTCGGAGAGAAAGTTGATGGAGAGCCTTCCGCCGACGACTGGATTCCACTTTCACTTACCGACTTGATATTTGCGCTAACAGCTTTCAGCGATCTTTAGCGCCTTCTAGTGGCCGCCTTTCCGCTCTTGCCCACAAAACACGTTCGCGCCTGCCTTCTCTCTCTCTCACCTCGACTTCTACCGCCACCGCCATCAGCCTCGCCTTGTCGCCGACGAGTGAAGCCACATGCAGCTTTACTGACGGAGACACTGCAGACTCTTCTCTTCACACGGCAACGCGTCTCAAGATGGCTGACGTTCCTCGCGACGAAAACGGTCTCCCTACCCTCTTTCGCGGTACCAAGTCTGGCGATATTGAGGTGAGTGCGCGCGTTGTATCATCTGCTGCCGCCAATAACCATCACTAACTCTGAGTAGATTGCACGTGCTGCCATGACTAGTATGACACCTGGTCGTCCTTCTTCCCGCACTTCTCGATTTGGTGCTAGGGATAGAGCGGTGCCTCGCAGCAGCATCTTTCCGCCGCCCATCGCGGGACCTGTCGGTACACTTGCGCCGCTTCCACGTGTTCGTGTCGGCGACTTGCCAGCCTCCTCGACGACCTCGTCGCCTCCTGCAATGACAACGAACACCAATCCAACTCCACCTCATCTTCGTCGACGTCTCCAGGCTGCCGCACCACGTGAAGATGCGGAGCATGTCGCCGTAGTCGCCCCGCCTACTCCGGCGTTCACCTTCACTCCGCCATCGTCTTCGGATCCTGCACCTACTGCTGCTCCACGTCCACCACCGACCGTAGCAAGCAGCACGACGAGCACAAGCTCACTCACCGATCCCATACAGGCTCAGACGGACATAAAGAAGGCTGAAATGAAAGCGCGAGTAAGTACGAAGTGAGCTTGTGCATGGACCACATACTGACTTGTCTATCAGATCCAGCAGAATCGTGCTCGAGATGAGGCTATCAAGCAGGAGCTTGTCGAGCTCGAGCGCCAGCAAGAAGAGATTGCCGAGCAAGAGCGCAAGGACAACGAGCGCCAAGAGCAAGAGCAAGAGCGCCAGCGCCGTGAGCAGAAGCGCATCGAGAAGGAAGCTGCCGAGATTGCTTTGAAGAAGCAGCAGGAGGCTGAGCATCGCCAGCATGAAGAGCAGACCAAGGCTGAAGCTACTCGTCTCGCAGTCCAAGAGAAGCAAGAGGCGCTCGACATCGCTCGCAAGGCAGAGGTCAAGCGTGTCAAGCAAGAGGGCGATCTTGCCATCCAGCTAGCAACTCAGCGTGCTCTTGTCGAGCGACAGCAAACTGCCGACGACAGTCAAGCTCTGCGCAACGGCTTCCGCGATGCTACTGACAAGTTCGAGCAAGCTCGTGCGGACAGTCCCATGCAGGGTGTTCCTATCGAGCACAAGGTTCAACTCTCCCGTGCTTCCGCAGTGTTTCACGTCTCTCCACTCGACACACCATCTGCCACTGGCTCGTCAGCTGTCGACACCGCGTTGCTATTCAGCGAGTATCTACAGCTCGTTAAAGTCAAGAACGAGCGCAAGCGGGAGATGATGGAGGCCCAGGCTCGGTATGCTGCGGTTGAGGAGGCGGCGTCGGCAAAGGAGCAGGAGCTCGCTGCCCTGCCCAAGTACCGTGATCTGTATTGACGACTTTGTGGCAGCATCGAGACGTACACACGGGGCTGAGGTCCCGTCAACAAGCGTTGGCGAGCTACATTTGCATTTCAGGGGAGGCGATCGTTGTGGTATTGTCGGGAAATCTGGATACCAGCGGTAGCTAGAAGATTCCAATAGCGTCCTCCTCCGTGAATGACATACCCCCAGGTTCAACCAATGTCTTTGCTCTTTGTCATCAAGGTGTCCGGCATGGTCGTAAGAAGATTCGCCAGTCTAGTGAAGAGAGTGGTCACCGCGGAGCACCTGCTTACGAGACTCCCAAGGACATCTAACAAAGCGCTGCTCACACACCATCAAATCCGACCCAACCACCGAACTCGCAAAGATCTCAATCTAGACTTCCACTGCTCTTGAGAGGCCGCCGCTTTGATGTGCCCAGTATGAAACAGTCTGGTGGTCGAAGAATCTGAGGCTAGAGACTGCCACTCAGCAGATAATTTCGAGCGAAGTCCTCTATCAGACGGATGTGGCGACGCCACTGAATCTCAAACAGGATCGGCCTCAGTTGACTCGCTACAGGAAAGGGGGCCGTGCTGAGAGTGTTACCCATTGATCGCGTTTGTGGGCTTGAGCACATGGGGACTCTGCTCTCGTTGGAGTACTCGCCCATTGTGATCTAGCGCAAATGGGTGAGCATGGGTGGCACTGGACGAAAGATTCTGAGTATCGACAGTTGAATGCCTCCCAGCAGGGGCTATGCTGCTCCGCTCGCAATTACACTTCTGTGAGGCTAGGAGCTCCACGCGAGACTGCTGCATTTTATGCTACAATGGAGTGCATTTCAACCAGCTGAATATCCCAAGAAGACTGCTGAAATCAAGAGGCCGTGGTGATTGGAGACCGAAGTGCTTGGTGCCGTCCTCGCTATGATGAGACCAACCCGACTAGCTCTTGACAGTAGAAGCTCCTTGGTGTATGCCAACGGACTCAGTGACAGCTCCACTTATGTGAGAGTCGCCATCCATTATGAAAATTCCATTATTGGTCTCACGCTGTGTTGAATGCAAGGGTAAAGCTGGCGCCAATCGTGTTGGCTTGTCCTCGATGCCCCTTCGATTTGATGGATATTTGGCATCAAGTTCCTCAGATCGTGATAGAGGCAGCTCGTCGACGTCAATTCTCACACGGCCTGTCTTGGTCCGTATGAGCAGGTTCAACTCCTCGGGAGACATTTCCTTCGCTTCATCGCCGAGCTCAAGCTTGATCTCTTGAGCCAGATCAAGGATGTCGCGGTATCTCGATTGGCGGTATTTGTATCGATCCGCGCGGCTTCGCATCCAGACCTCCGAAGTTAATGCCAAGAGTGCGAGGGTGAACAGAATACTCATGATGCAGAACACGAACAGCAGTACGGACGAGAATCCCCACTGGTACGTCTTCAAAGGCTGGCAGACCGTGCTTCGTTCCAACCACTTGGGCTCCAATGGGCTTCCAGAGTACAGGAAGGTCTGTGGCACGACGAAAATGTGCAGTGGCGGTGCTGGCAGGGTGAAGTTGCCGTTCTCCAGGTTGATAGAACTGTTCAGAAACTTTACACCATCGTATGACGTCCTTTCCCAGACCAATTGATACGATGGGTATCTGCTGTTGACTGGAGACGATATAACGCCTTGTGCCTGCGATTGATCGCCTGCTGTTGGTGGGTACTTTATCTGTTGGGGCGGCTGTGTGCGGTTTGCATCAATCCCATCTGCGCCACACAAAGGTCAGTCGAGTTCGAGGAACAGACATTAAACGTGGCGTACAGCTTTCTAGTATGGCGTAGTCGGTATCTTTGCTAGAAAAGAATTGCGCATCTGGCTGTAGACCAATGCGAGGGCCGTCTACGACTGTCAAGCTGCGCACGACTTGGATCATGCTCGAGTTGACCAACTTGCCGCTACCGGCCTCTTCAAAAAATGGGATTGTCTGCGCTTGGTATCCCGTCATTGCTGAGACCTGTGGTTAAAATTGTAAGCCCTCGAGAGGTTATTGTGAGATGAAGCAATGATTCGGTAAGAAGGCATACAAGATTACCGAAACTCAGCAAGTATACCAGGATCTAGAACACGTCAATGAGCTGAATGTCGTCTCTTCCTACGGTCACAAACGTACATGCAGAAAAGCCATCAGTCTCCAGTCGAAACAAGCAACCACATCTCGCAGAACCGTCCAAAGGCAGGATAGACTCGCGTGATCGAATGCAATCGAGGCAAGCAGATGCAGATGTACTGGCTTCCTCTCCATAGAGAGACACAGTGACCGTCTGAAGATTGGGTAAGTGATCGCTGCAAGCAAGAGCTGACCTCCTCTGCCAACAAGTAAATCCTGCCAAGATCAGTATCGACTCCGACCTGATCTGATCGAGGCACATACCCAGCTTATGTCTATAGCTTTCGCCTGAGAGAAACTGAACTTGCCAAACCCCATTGTAACGCTGAGAATGTAGCTGGAATCCCAATCACGGTCTGCTGAAGTCTGCCAAGGGAAGACCGGATTCCCATTGGGCGCGCACAAGAAAGGTTCGCTGGCTGTGGGACCAACTACCAGACTGGCTCTGTTCCCGAATATCATGCCAGTGAACAGAGAAGAGAGACACAACAACGTGACTGGCATTCCCAACGCATTGAGACAAGCCAGGGTCTCCCGAGAGCGTATTCTGCTTGTCGAAAATTTCATCCTGCTACAAGTTCAACGTATTGCAAACAATCAATGGCCTGAACAGGTTCGGCCATGACGGTTTAGTATAAAGGGCTCCGAAGACGACAGCCTCCAGGATTGCATCATCATCATCCCACGCACAGCGTGGTTGTCTGCAAGGCAGATTGTTTCAGACGCAGCTCAGCATCCTCCTTGTTTCAGTCCACCAGAATGTTGTTATCAAGAAGTCAATGATCGACCTACTTGAAGTATCGATGGGCGAGCTGAGGATGCACTGCCACGCGTACGATGGCTGAGCTGAGTGCCCCGCGACAGGAGGCTCACATCCGTCAGCATACGTCCGCCCCATTTGAGGCTGAAGACGCGGCGGTATATGCAGTGAGGTAATAAAAGCAGGTCCATCTGCAGTATCCTTGATGATTGCACTGATGTTTTGAGACAGCCAACTTCAGGCTGAGTGCCTCATACTCCTAACCCACGAGACTCAGCTAGCAGGCCACGTACGCGTAGTTTCGAGGATGAAAGCAATTGGACAGAGACTGTGAGACGCGCTGTCTATGAGAGGGCATAGTCTGCTCATGTCGCAGGTTGTCTGCCAATGCAGTGCGGTCCTTAGTGATGGATGACAGAAGACAACATTTGACCATGAAGCTTTCTGTAACAGGTTAGCCACTTCTCGGAAGCTTGTACGGTACGTACCGACCCACAGGAACCAAGTGCACCCGCCATCTGCAATTATCTCCGAGCAACCGGCAAACAAAGGCGACGACTTCATGCACGATACGGCGACTAGCGCCAACGCGTACGTACCACATGCCATCGGCTATATCCCCGAATGTGAGTTCCTGTCTGCGCGCGGTAAGGATTCTTCGAATTCTACTCTCTTCCGTCGACCTTTTCAAGTCCTTCGTCCCCAGCGATGATTCCTACCATCGCCAAACGACGTCTCGAACCTACCTGTACTGCTAACCGACGGCTGTGACGTGCAAAATGCTCGTCCCGAAGCAATGGACCCGGCTGGTAGGCAGCGGTTTCGCGATCTTCCTCGTGATAGGACTCCTCAATCATCTCAACTACATCAGAACGCCAAGACAATTGTTGCAACCTTCAGGCGGAAGTCTATCAGACGACACCAAGGAGGTGATACCATCACGCCCGGGAATTGAGGAGCAGGAGGCTCATTGGGTTGATGACGATTTGAAGTCTACTGATTTCACGCACGCGACCGCCGATGAAGATGGCTGGTATCACACACCGGACATCGTCGCTGTTGAGGGTACAAAGACTGTGGACGCGCCGACGACCTTGAAAACTCCGACCAGCACGACTACCTTAGTAGGACAAACCAATACCAGTAATACAAATCCAGCGAATCCCGACTTCCGGAAGACGGTCGTCATAGGCAAACTCATGACCGAGGACACGCAGTGGGTATCTGAGTATGTTATGGGCTGGAATAGCTCAATTTACGTCGTCGATGCACCAGAGAACGGGACATCGCCGACAGGGCTCAAGACGAAAATGAACAAGGCAAAAGAAGCTACCCCATATCTAACCTTCATTGTGGAGCACTACGACGACTTCCCAGAAATAGCGGTTTTCCTTCACGCCCACAGAAGTGGCTGGCCGCAAGCATGGCACAATGATGCCGAGGAATACGATGCAGTCAATATGCTCCGCAACTTAAAACTGGATACAGTCCTGGACCGGGGATATGTCAATCTTCGTTGCCAACCCACTCCAGGATGTCCCGACGAAATCAATCTACACCGTGATCCTCAAGATCCTGAGAGGACGGCTGAAATGGCATATCCGTATGTCTACGGTCAATTTTTCAATATGACCGTGGAACAGGTACGAGAGCAGGTGCCCATGGTAGCGTCGCCGTGCTGCGCACAGTTCGCTGTATCGAAAGGACAGGTCCTCCAAAGACCGAAAGCAGAGTACGAGCGATTCCTGACGCTGATCGAGACCTCGACATACGAGGATACTGTGCTTGGGACTGTGATGGAGTATATGTGGCATATCCTTTTCGGAAGGGATGCCGTACATTGCGAGAACGTCTTCTCGTGCTACGAGGCTATATATGATCTCGTAGAAGGGCCGACTTGGAAATGACGCACTTTGGCTGCAACGACGGCACATATACAATGCGGATTTAGCGAGGCGTTCAAGGCGGCCGTCTGTATAAGAAGTGATACCGCGATCACAGTTTACGCGAAAGACAACAGCAACAATGAATACTCGCAGTACTCTAAGCACTGCTATAATGATATTCAATGCTGTCGCCGCTATCGCGGGTTTCAATTGTCGATACTATAAGCTCTTTCTCCTGTCAAGAATAAGCCAACGTTCATCTGACACGACTAAGCAGAAACCATCCAGATTCCAGCTGGATGATGGAAATTCGTGAACTTCGAAAACAAGTGTACGTCTCTTTCCAAGCTCGAGAGGCTTTCTTGACTGCTGCTTCGACACCCACCTCGCGTTGTGAATGACTTCGATCCTTTTCCTTTGGGGCTGTCTTTTGTTGAAGCCTTCAAATCGGATCCTTTGTCGGAGTGTCGTCTGCACTGAGACCACCTCACTCGTGCAGCCCACCTTCCTCCTTCGTCTGACAATTCTGTCACTCGATATACAACTGCTGAGCCAGGATAATCATATTGATTTGCGTCGCATTACATCGTAACTCGTCACGTCGTGCAAAGCATTCTGCCGACGTTTCGGTCATGGTCACATCTCCTCCCTCGAAATTTTTGTACAGTTTTCACTTCCTCATCAAGCTGAGAAGGAAATCAGCACCGCCTCAGAAGCCCGCACAGTAACAGACAGCTTCCCAGCAGCTACTTTTATAGTCTCCGTCGTTTGCGCAGTCGAGACAGCTTTGCCGTGACTTTTGAACGTCCAAGAATACCCCTTCCACGAAATTTGACTTGAGTCTTGAATTTCGGCTCCTGGTGCCGTCAGCTTCTCGACAGTAACACGACTGCCGCCGTGGCTGCTCCCGACATCGATATCGACAGTTTGTACAGGTCGAGAGCCATCTTTCGTCGAATTGTACAGCTTCAAGTTGATGAGAGCGACCCTCTTCAGAGCGCCAGATCCTGCATCGTATACGCCGTAGCCAGAGAAAATGTCGGAGCTGATAGACAGAGAAGCAATACGTATATCGCCGCTGTTACCGATGACATCGGCCACGAATGGGTGCGCATAGTATGGAGGCAGTACTGCTGGTGGGAGCCCATTGAACTCGACGCCACGCCAGGATGCATAGCTGAAGCCGGTGCTTTGCTGAACGTTCATGCGACCAATGTTGAGCGTCATGCCATACAAGAGGTAATCAGTCAGCCACAGAGCAGACCCAAAGATGCCAATGACGTCGTTGTTGTCCTTGCTAGCAGTGTTGGAGTTAACCTCAGCTAAGTAGAGGGGGATATCAGGATGATTCTTTGCCAACCATGCGATTGGTGTTGAGAATGGACTCAAGGTATCTACGATCCGGGTGTGATTCATATACTTGCTTTGCACCGAAGTGGCAGGCACATATCGCGAGTCCATATAGTTGTGTAAAGCTGCAGTCTTGACGTTGCTCAGCGAGTCTTGGCCCCGGCCGAAAGCGTTGGCAACGCAAAAAGGGCATACGTTGTTTGCGAAAACGGGCGCCTGGTAGGTCTTTTTGCCGACTGCTGCAGTAATTGCTGCCTCGTAGTCTTTCCAGTCTGCAATGTATGCCACTGTGTTATAGCTAGATGGTCGGTTCGTACCTGGATAAAAGTCGATCTCATTACCAATCTCCAGGTTGTCCAGATTATCGCCGATGTATCTCAAAGCCTCTTGTACAGCTTTCACCGAATTCTGTTTGAAGCCGTCGGAATTGTTTGCTAAATGTGCCATGTACGTCCACTTTACATTCTTGAAATTTGCAAGACCTTCGAACCAGGCGTTCCCAATCGAAAGACCATGTGGGATATCAGCGGGGCCCGTACCAGGAGGATACACCAGAGCTTTTTTTTGGTCTGGACTGTAGAAGGCAAAATCCCCGGACGTTCCTCCAACGCGGATATGCACGGGAGCACCAGTCTTGCTCGAGATGGTATTGATCAGGTTGGCCGAGAAGGTGTTAGGTGAGCTAGCATTGCCAGCATATTCCCAGAAAGAGTGTGATGAGAAGGCAAGTCCGGGATAACCGTGGTCGACAACGTTGGAAGCACCTTGAGGTACACTTGCCGATAGTGTTATGCTCATGTGATCCCTCTTCTCCTCTAGTAGAGAATACTGATATGTAAGAGTAGCCCCAATGGGCACTAGTAACAAAGACGACCACATGACTAACAGTGCAGGGATAGGTATGGGTGGCGCTACAGTTGCCATGATGTTGGAAGGAGCCTGCAGATTATATGCTCTCGAGATGATGATGTCGTTCCCGAAGCAAGGGACTTCAGGGTGCTGTACCAAGCTCTGCCGTTCAACGATGGGGTGAAACTTACGCACTCGGGTTGTTCGCGCACGCCATTCAGGATGGAGCCTGCGGAGTGGTCAGGCGGCTGCGGATTCTTGTCGATCACCCGTTCTTTGAACAACAATACTGGGCATGCTCTCCACTGATATGGTAGCAGAGTCAAGAATTCTGTTTTCC
Organism: Microcyclosporella mali; assembly: GCA_002785985.1. Lineage (NCBI taxonomy): Eukaryota > Fungi > Ascomycota > Dothideomycetes > Mycosphaerellales > Mycosphaerellaceae > Microcyclosporella > Microcyclosporella mali. Next base: position 378,388 of record NHNU01000001.1, read on the forward strand.
GTGCATTGGGCGAGGCAGAACTCATCAGATGTCATCAGGTGCATCGCCATTGAAGTGCAGTACTGCTGTGCCCTGCACGTCCTCTGTCGACCACGCGAGATTCGTGAAGCTACAGCGCGCTTGGCAGTCGGAGCATGCCAGTCACTCGCAGGACAACGGCCGCCCTTTGGCGCGACAGTCAGGGTGTGCGTATTGTCTAAATAGAATCGATGGTATCAGTGATATGGTTGATGTAGCTCACAGATCATTGCCACATCCGATACGGACGAAAGTGGGTCTATCTCATTGCTTGGCAAATGACGCGAGCATAGCATCCGGCTGATATGGACCCAATGAAGTTGCGCTCACATCTGCAGCCTTTACCTTACCTCAGCATCACCGTCGTGCCAGTACCTCTGCAGTAGGCGTTGAGCACATCGCTCTCTCTCTCTCCAACGCATACCGGCGCGACATTCCTCCCTCAGCAACAACGACAATCGAGAGCGAGGCGGAGGCAGCGAGCATCTCTATCGCCGTGCACTCATCAGGCATACCGCATATCGAAGTCTCACCCACACCACACACCTAAGCAGTACCCGCTCCACCGACCATGACGCGCCGAATCGTCTACGGCATCTCGCTCTGGGTCTTCCTCGGCGCCGCAGCCTGCACCATCGCCGCCATTGCCCTCCCCAACTGGATCTCCTACACCTCCCCTACCGACAACGATCCCATACGCTTAACATACGGCCTGCACAAGCGCTGCAGTTCCATAACTGGCGAATGCCATGCCTTTCCACAGAAAGCGGACTGCCATGGCGAAGACAGATATTTCTGCTCCGTGTGGAGGAGCACCGGCTTCTTCATGAACTTCACAATCGTGTGTGAATTGGCTGTCTTGATCGCATATATCACCGTACTGGTGGGAGGGAGAGGAGCTAGGGAGTCCGGATGGAAGATGGTTAGTGGGTTGTTGAGTGTTGTTGCCGGTAGCCAGATCATTGCCATGGCGCTTGTCGTAAGTCGGCATGGAAAGAACAAGCAAATGCGTGCTGTGATGGCTGATCTCTTGATAGGCCTACCTGTACGACCACGATAGCCGCTTCTTCGTTGGCTGGGAGCTGGACAAGTCCTTCGTCCTCTGTACTGTGAGCTGGGCGGTGCTGGTCATCAATGCCCTCGGTGTCGCATCTGCAGCTTTTTTCATGACGCCCGACGACGATTACGAGCCTATCGATGGCTAGTACTCTTTTTGTATATTCAAGCAGCGTTTTGGAGTACGCGAGGCAGCGACGTTAACTGGCATCAGGGTGCGAGCACAGGACATGGCACACACGGACATCAACCACCCAACAATTTGTTAAGAAAGACGCAACGTGCTGTTGACAGTACTAATGATACCCAGAAACGGAAGTTTTATCACTGCTGATCTCCCACCACTCACGAAATGCTTTCCTCACTCAAATGCGGAATCTATGCCCGCTCGAGTGGCTTCGTTTCCCACAGGTTATACCTGATCATAAGCAGCCTCTCCCAAGACGCGTTCAGACCGCACAACGCCCACACAATCACAGCAAAGCCACCATTCTGTTTCAGACTCTGACTGTGGATGCCCTATCTGTGTTCTCTCGTTTATATATATGATACACGTTCAGGACGAGTAAGATCCTGTCGCCATCATCTTATCACAATCATGGAAGCACGGTCTCTTGTGCAATGGATTGGACTTGAGCGTATTGCTTTGAGATCGCGGCAGAGCCCGAGAGGCGTGGAAGGCCGAGTCCAACAGGATCATGGTAATGCTGGCGCTGTAGAACGAATGCTGGAAGTCACAGCCTCGAGTGTTGGGGGCCTCGACGTAGGAGAAGAAGTCTGAACGGCTGAGTAGAGGTGGCTGCTGGCTCAATGTATCCTTGTTGTTCAATTGGAGCGGCGTGCTTTATTCAGTTGGCCATCTGAGTCGATCGTCTTTAGGTGAGGTAGGGCTTGACTAGGGTTGCATCTCCGCTTCCTGTCGCAAGAAGCTCCATCTTGATAGCCTCCAAATGGTGGTGCTGAAGTCGAAGAGCCTCAGGAAGACATGTGCCAGGAGAGCATGTCTTGATATGCTGCAATGGATATACAAAGCGAGTCTCCAAGATGCCAGTCTTGCCTCCACAAGCGAATCGAATCACTCATCTTGTTCTTCGCCTCTTTTCAATGCCAGAAGATACGGCCTCTTCTCCCAGAACCCGTCCCCAATAATGTCCACATGCTCAACCGCAATCCTTGCTTTCTGCTTCCTCTTCCTCTCCTTCTCCAGCTGACTCTTACTCTTTGGGTCTGCAATCTTCCCTCCGTCGTGCCCCTCCCCTTCGCCTCCATCATCATAAGCCCGATAGACGACCGTGCCTTTTCTGAAAATTTCCTCCTCTCTGTTGTAATTGATACCAAACCTCGCAAACAAAATCTCATTCTTATCCGCAGCCAGAGTCCCCTTTAGCTCCAACTCCGCCTCCGTCGGACTCATCCCACCCTTCAAGACCATATTCCAGAAAGTCGTATTGTAGAGATTGTTGATATGACAATCCGCCTGTCTCCAAGCCAGATAATCCCTCAAAACTCTCCGCTTCGGATACGCCACACACCTCCCATCGAACGTAGGCCAAGGCCTTTCTAATTCCACCCCTCCTCCTTCTCCTCCTCCACCCATGTACTGCTTCCACAACATACAATACTCCGCCGTGAACATGGAACTCACGCTCGTCGCGAGTTTCGCGCTCCGCCTCTCAAACAGCTGCGTCTGCTCGTGGAAGACGAAAGAGTACTCATCGCTCTGGCCGTACGCGAGCACCACATCGACGAAAGCTCTAACGACTTCGACGGCCGCGGCGTTCATGAGGTGCAGCGCGCGGCTGTCGTTGGGTTTGGCGAAGGAGTACTTCTTGCAGAGTTTGCTGAAACCACGGCCGTCGATGCGCACCACGATCCAATTGGACGGCGGTAGGGCGTCCCAGGTTTCAAAGTTGCGGACGTATTGAAATTCGCTGTTGGCCATGAGTGGTCTCTTTCCTCTCTTCGCCCTGCCTTTGAGTTGTGGTCGGCTGACGCTGATATTGAGGAGATGAAGTCGCTGGGGCAAGAATTTCAGCGCTCTGGGGCCTCTTTGAGTCACTACAGGGACGTCCTTAAGATATACATCGCCTTTATGATATTCACACTCAGTCACATGTCAGATGCACAAACTCATATCGCTCGAAAGGAAACGATGCATGTCGCAATCAGATGAGCCCGGAGGCTCACATGCATTTACACTTTTTATCTGATTCAAACTGCTTCCTTCTCTCGTCTCAGATGCATCTGAGGCATTGTCTTGCAAGTGGCATAAAAGCAGAAGTACCACCAGACACCTTCCAATTTCGAGGCATCATCCGCTGGGCTCTATATCATTAGCCCTGCGTCCACTCTCGCAGCGCAAAGTCTGCCGCAATGTGACGAAGACTTTTCGTCTTAAGAAAATCAGTAGCAGAAGTGTCATTCTAGTGAGGCAAAGGCAAAACAAGCACACTTTTCGCCTTCCATTCAGCGTCCTCGCTGTCTTGTGTCGCTTCCATCAACGCCTCCAGCCCTCCGTCGCCTGACAAAGGGTCTTCCGCTTGTTTTTGTGAATTCTCTTGCTTTATGTCCAAGAATGGGGAAAAAGGTGAAAAGAGACACCTATGATATACCAAACGCCGTGCCAAATGCCGCTGTTGAATTATTTTTACAGTCGAAAGCGTCGAGCCATGATTTCGTAGTCGGATAAAGGTCAGAGCAGTAACGCGACGTGGGCTCAGCTAAGAGAACGCTTTGCACGCATCAAATGACCGAAACGACCATGGCTCCAGGATGAAGGAAATCCTTTCTGATGCACATTGCATCTGAGGACATGCAGCTGGTAGAGAGCGCAGTATTAGTCGTCCTTGGGGGAGCTAAATGAGGTGTCAGCTCGTAGTCTCAATCTATGCAAAGCAAATATACTTACTTGGGCGAGTATTGAGGGCTGGTAGGGCTGTACTGGGGACTCGTCGGACTGTACTTGTTGCCCGGTGACGTCGGAGAGTAGCTACCATTGAGCTGCGGGCTTGTTGGACTGAACCCTGGCGACGTCGGGCTGTACTTTGGTGAGGTCGGCGATGTGCTGCTCCCAGCTCCGCTAGCACCATACTTCGGACTCGTAGGAGAAAACGCAGGCGAGGTAGGGCTGTACTGCGGCGAAGTTGGGCTGTACTGCGGCGAGGTCGGCGAATACTTGGGCGAAGTTGCACTACCGGGCTGGTGTGCTGGTGATGTTGGGCTGTAGTTGGGAGATGTGGGACTATAGCTTGGAGATGTCGGGCTATAGTTTGGTGACGTTGGGCTATAACTTGGCGACGTTGGTGACACCTTGTTGCTCCCGCTGTACGCCGGGGATGTGGGCGAGTACTGCGGAGAGGTAGGATTGTAGCTCGGGCTGGTCGGCGACCCGAAACGTGGCGAAGTCATCTGGTATGCTGGACTTGTCATGCCGCCTGGCGATGTGGGCGAGTAATTGAAGCTCGGTGAGGTTGGGGAGTAATTGTATCCCGGTGAGACTGGGCTCATACCAGAGCCACCAAAGGGACTCATGGGTGCATAGGCCGGGCTGGTACCTTCGCGATATGGACTCATACCACCGGTGCTGTAAGGACCGTAAGCTGTCAGGCCACCGCCGACGTCGTCCTGGCCGGGATTGATGATGGGCGAGAAGCTGGCGCCGTAGTCTGGACCAGCAAAGCCGCTTTCGGACATCGGTGAGCCTACATCGTACGGAGTCATGGCTCCATCCACCATAGGTGTCGCAGCTCCTGCGGCCATGCCGACCTGGTGCATTGGTCGGTGTGCGCCACTGACAGTCTTGAGCATCTCTGTGTCGAGCAGCATGTCAAACTCTCCTGTACCACTTGGCGCCAATTGACCCAAGATGATGTTCTCCGACACACCACGGCAGTCGTCCAGCTCTCCTGAAGAGGCAGCATCGAACAGAATCTCCACTGTTTCTTCGAAGGAGCAACGCATGAGAGCTCCAGTATCAGATCGATTGATGCCGTGTCTGGTAACTGCCATCAGCTCTCCACGAGCACACATGACATCGCAGAGGATAGCCATGTGTCGATGGTTGACATAGGAACCGTCGTTAGTCAACACCTCCTTCATCTCGCGCATCAAGCCCGCACGAACGGCTTCGATACCGAATACAGCCGCAATGGATTGGAAGTGGTTGGAGTAGACTCGCGAGGCGTCCACGCCCTCCACAGCAAGAACTTCCTTCAGATTAACACCACTGGTTTCGAGGTACCACTCAGTGCACTCTGCAGAAGAGGAGCTGTAGAGAAGCTGGCCGTCCTCTTTCTCGTGAAGTTTCACTCTCTGTGTCACGAAAGCACGGCTGACGCCAGTGACTCCACGAAGAACGACTGTATCAAGCATGTGCATTTCGAGTCGCTTGAGTGTGTCTTCGTGCTCGTCTTCGCCATCGTCATCCTTGTCACGGCCAGAGCTCCCGTTTGTGCGAATGCGTATGACTGGCTCGTCTGCGTTGTCGTCGGAAAAGATGATAGCGATGTCGTTCGCAAAGATGTCCTTGATCTTGTGTGCGACATCGGTGACAGTCAAACCCTTGTCGAGCAGCTGTCGGCGCCCGAGGACAATACGGAGAAGCCACTTGCTCTGTGCGTCGACACTGTCAGATTCGTCTGGTATGATGAAGTACGATTCGACCATATCCTTGTCAGCCGCGATCACAGTGTCCTGGATGTCTGGATCGTAGTAAATTTCTGTGCAGTCCGTGACACTCCTCAAACTGGTATGTTCGACAACAGAGCGGAGTTCTTTGGCGCCGTCCTGTGACAAACAGGCGTCTGGCATTTGGTAGACTTTCATGTTGGGGGTCTTGATGTTTTCAGCGACGTTTAGAATCTCCTTCAGGCGTGGCACACCCTTGGTGGTGGTGTTGGCGGTGACACCAGCCAAATGGAAGGTATTCAACGTCATCTGGGTGGCCGGCTCTCCGATGGATTGCGCAGCGAGCACACCGACCATCTCACCGGGGTTGACAAGTGCACGCAAGAAACGATTCTCGATGTCGCCGAGGATGTTGTCGAGTGCAAGCTTGGACAGACGGTCCTCCTTGACCAGCCGCTTGAAGGCGAGTCGAGAGCGGAATTGCGCCTTGCACAGCAGAGTGGCGTTGAGATCGGCCTCCTGTGAAAGCTCATCGTCACCACGAATGATCTTGAGACGGTCCAGCAGCGCTGCAATCTTCGGAATAGTGGCTCGGGGATCCAAGTCACTCTTGCTGGTTTCCGTGATCTTGAACTTTGTTCTGGCGTTCAATATCATACGATCGAGGTTGAGCGGCAGGAATCGGCTCTCATCGTTATCGTCCACACTCGATCTGATCTTCTCTCGATCGTGCTTGATAGCCTCGAATTCGGCATCGAAAAGCTCTTGTACTTCGACATCGCCGACCAGTTCGTTTGCCATTTCGAGAACATCGGTGGTGAGCGACTTGTTGCTGTTAATGACATCGATTCTGTACTTCCGCTCGAACTTGTCATGCGAAGTCGCAATGATCTGAAGCGGTTGACGCTCGATGTACATAGCGTCGAGACCGTCCTCACCGTATGTGAATTGCAAGATATCTCCAAGGGAGTTGCGGACTGTGCTGTCGTATTTGATCATGACCTCTTCAAGAGCCTTGACAAGTCGGCGCTGAATGTAGCCGGTCTCTGCAGTTTTGACAGCGGTGTCGATGAGACCCTCACGACCACCCATGGCGTGGAAGAAGAATTCTTGAGGAGTCAGCCCGCGCAGGTACGAATTCTCAACGAATCCTCTAGAAGCAGGCGAGTAGTCGTCCTTGGGGAAATGAGGAAGCACGCGGAATTTGAAACCGAATGGCAGACGCTTGCCCTCCAGCGATTGTTGTCCAACAGCAGCTGTCATCTGTGAGACGTTGGTAGTCGAACCCTTTGATCCGGATTTTACCATAGTTCCCACATTGTTGCAAGGTTTCATTTGCTTGTAAGCAACGTCACCTCCTCTGTTTCGAGCGTTATCCAGTGCGGCCTTTGTCTTGGACTCGAACGTCTCTCTGACAGTCATACCCGGAAGTGCCTCCAGTTCATCAATCTGGACACTGGCGACGAAGCCGTCGATCTCATGCTTTTGCTGCACGATCTCGGCAGCAATATCGTGCACCATCTGTGCGTCTGGAATAGTATCGCCAATGCCGACACTGAAGCCGTTGTGGAGCAACCAGTAACAAACGATGCGCTGCGCGGCGTTGAAGAACTCAACAGTTGCCTCCCATCCTCGGTCGTTGTAGATGCAGTGTACGACACCTCCAGCACTGGCACCGACCACTGGTTTGACAACACGACCCATGACTAGTTCGCCATTCTGGATGATATATCCATGCTCCTTTTCTTCGACAAGTGGGATGATTTCCTTGCTGCTGACGATGTTGAGACCTTTGGGAAAGGCAAGAGATGCTATTTGCTTGCCAGTCCATCGTGGAACAGGCTTGATGATAGCAGGTGGAGGAACAACCCCATCCCAGCCTGGTACCCACAACAAGATGTTCATGACCTTTTCATAATCGAGCATGACGTCTCGCTTGGTCATCATGTAAATGCCGGCCATGGTGTCTTGCACAATACCCATGAGAGGACCATTCTTCTGTGGCGAGACAATATTGAGTGGAACGGCGCAAAGATTCGCCACTTCAGCGCGTGTCTCGTGGCTCTGAGGCACGTGCAAGTTCATCTCGTCGCCGTCGAAATCAGCGTTGTAAGGGGAAGTGACCGACAGATTCAGGCGAAATGTCGAGAAAGGCATGACCTTGACGCGATGCCCCATCATAGACTCCTTGTGAAGGGAGGGCTGTCGGTTGAAAATGATATAATCACCGTCGACGATGTGGCGTTCGACAATCCAGCCGAGTTGGAGTTGAATTTCACTTGCACGCTTATGGTATCGAAGATCGATACGAGAGCCGTCTTCGCGGATGATGTGCTTTGCACCAGGATGTTCGAGTGGACCATTGCGAACCAGTTCTTGGAGCTTGTGGATGTTGTACAGAGTCACCCGCTCTGGGAAGGTGAGAATTCTGGCAGTCGACCTAGGCACACCAACCTGATCGAGGTCCAAGTTGGGATCACCAGTGATGACAGTACGCGCTGAAAAATCCACACGCTTTCCCATCAGATTTCCGCGCAGACGACCTTCCTTGGACTTCAGGCGTGCACGAATAGCCTTGAGAGGTCGACCCGTCTTCTGTTGAGCCTTGGGCAGACCTGCGATCTCGTTGTCCATGTAAGTCGCGACATGGTACTGCAGGAGCGCTCTGAACTCCTCATAGATATGCGCGGGCGATCCCTCTTGCTCGCAGCGTCGCACGTTTGAATTGGCACGGAGAATGTCGGACAGCTTAAAGGTCAAATCGTCTTCGGAACGCATGCCTTGGCTGGTGCCGTCGACTGAGATACTCGGCCGCACAGCAGGCGGTGGTACAGGCAGCACCGTCAGGACCATCCATTCTGGCCGGGCGTAGTCGACGTTGAGTCCAAGCCGCTGAAGATCCTCCTCTGAGATATTGCCAAAGATCCTCAGGACGTCTCTCGGTGTAATCTCCTTCTTGTCGTTGCCAGTGTCTTCACCATCCTCATTTTTGGAGCCTTTGTAGGTTCCCATGAGTTTCAGCTGCTCTTTGCGGATGACTGGGTGATCATTGCCGCATCCACCATGGCCTTTTACTTTGGGTTTCTTCGGATCCTCGCCAAATCCGTTTTGTTCCTCAGGCTCTATGGGATCGGACGCACACTTCTTCTGCGTTTTGCAAAGCTTGGTGACAGCCTCGAACCGGCGCTTCGGATCTCGTAGGGTCATTGCTTGCGCGAAGTGGGCATTCGACTAGATTCATATATGTAAGCACTGACACAAGCACAAATGACTTACCGTTCACCAGCCCAGTGAGATCAACTTACATCATCTTGCAAGAGTTTGCCGCAGTTGTGGCAGACTGATTCAAGGATTTTCTTGATCTTGGAGATGAAACCTGGTCACGTGATGATCAGCTGCGATTACAGACATTATTATTATCTCCCATGAGCAACTTACCAACATGGAAGACTGGAACGGCCAATTCGATATGGCCGAAGTGACCTGGACACTCCTGCTGGCTCTCGCCGCACGTAGCGCAGTTTTGGCCACGGTCGATAGTGCCCAGCTTGGGATCATTAAGACCTCTCTCTCGTGGCTTCTGGCGCTGTTCGTCCATCGTTTCCGGATACTCGATGCCGACGACACTCATATTCTTGATCTCTTCAGGTGAGAAGAGTCCGAACTGGATCTCCTTCACCGTCTTGAGCGGCGCCATGGACTTCTGGAAGGCAGCCATGGTGGCGGCTGTACGCGCGCTTTCGCCTTCCTTGATGGTGTCTCTCGAACGCCTATGCTGCTTCTCTGTGCGCAGATGAAGCGTTCCCGCGCGTTTGTGTGTGGTTTGAACCCGCTTTATTGTCGCGTCGCTTTGACTAGGGTCGTCTCACACGCAATCCGCCGCCTGCCTTTTCACCACCGCACGACCTCACTGAGGCCCGGCTCCGCGCCTTGCGCGCTCCTGCACTCGAATCCGCCCGCTATCACACTCACGTCGCTGATCCTCGATGAAGGTGATGACGATAATGCGCGGCGCGCGCTCGTAACGATGTCGACTAACTGCAACTCGCGTGCGTGCACGTCGGGTCAATCGCAGGCCCGCTGGCGACCGAAGAGAAAACCACAATTGTCTTCCGATGTCGAGATTGACCGGATGGTGCAGATACGCCGCGATCCAGGCGAGTTGCGATGGGTTGGATGGTGGAGGAGGTTGTTGACAGGAGAGTGGTGAGTCGTTGCGTAAGGCGGCGACTTTCTCGCCGGTCGGGCTGCAGATGTGGCCCGTGCACGCCAGATGAGCCGCAGCCACAGCGGACAACGGCAACAGCACGCGAGTCACAAAGTCTCTCCCAGCCAAATGACATGCGCACCAATCGATGCGTCTTCCTTCGTGCACCTGAACACTGTGCGAGAAGGACTTTGACTGGATTACAGCGTGGACTCAGCGGATGTCTCGAGTGATGATGGTATGATACTGGCAAGTAGTGGTGAGGACTTTTGTTTACAACTATAACCCGCCTCTCATTGTTCTTCACTGTCGTATCCTGCCACATCGTTCTCCCACCTTCACACGCATGCTCTGAACGTTCGTGGTGACATGCACTTGGCCAAGAGTCATACATCCTTCACACAGTCGCACATGACTGGCAGCAGGCACCACCGCGACAGCCCACGATGAATCTGCCTCTGTCAGATCCGGTGCTGCTCGCCCAAGACATTCCCGAAACGCTCACCGCGCGCCTCCGCTCCTCGGGCCAGGCTGTTTGCATCCGCTTCTCGCACCGCGGTGATCTCCTGGCGTCAGGCACTGCTAAGGGCACCATTGCCATCTTCGACCTCGAAACCAACGGCGTTGCGCGAAAACTGAAAGGCCACACCGGCGGCCGCACGGTACAGTCCCTGTCATGGGAGAGGAGTGGACGATACCTGCTGAGCAGCAGCATCGACTGGAAGGTCATTCTGTGGGATCTAAGAGATGGCAGCAGAGTGTATACCGTCAATTTGGGTGCACCAGTGTACATTGCAGAGTTGCACCCGTCCAACTTCAAGCTGTGCGTCGCTGCGTTATACGAGTACAGGCCTGTCCTGGCAGACTTCACCAGCGACAAGCAAATGGCACTGCCCAATCTGCCCAAGCGAGCGCCGCATGAGATGGAAGGCAGCGAGAAGGCAGATGCCAAGCACTTTACCACAGTGGCCGCCTTCACACCCACTGGCTCACACATCATTACTGGCACAACCAAGGGATGGCTGAATGTTATAGACTGCCACACAAGAGAGACCGTTTACAGTTCTCGTCTCTGCACCAAGCCTATCCTTCTGATTCGACTCAGTAGCTCAGGGCGAGACTTGCTGGTCAATGCCTCCGATACAATCATCCGCACCATCAAGCTTCCTGACCTTTCATCCCCGAACCTGCAGCCAGACAGCATCCGGCTGGACGTCGAGCACAAGTTCCAAGACGTCGTCAATCGTCTGTCGTGGAACCACGTCGCCTTCAGCAGCAACGCCGACTATGTCATGGCATCGACGCTCATGAATCACGACATCTACATCTGGGAGCGCGGGCATGGCTCGCTTGTCAAGATTCTAGAGGGACCAAAGGAAGAGCTGGGTGCAGTGGAGTGGCATCCGACACGACCATTTGTCGCAGCTACAGGTGTCGAGAGTGGCAAGATATACCTCTGGTCGATCAATACACCACAGCGATGGTCAGCGCTGGCACCAGATTTTCTAGAGGTGGAAGAGAACGTGGAGTACATCGAGAAAGAAGATGAGTTTGACATCCATGACACTGCGGAGCTGCAGAAGCGGCGACTAGATCAGGAGGATGAGGAAGTCGACGTGTTGACGGTCGACCAGGAGCAGCTGGAGCGAGAAGGACGGATAGCCCGCGGCGGAGATGGAGAGGAGTTCCGCATGCCAGTACTGCTTGATATGGGAGAGAGTGACAGCGAAGACGAGATGGTCGCGATTGGTACTGGCCAGTTCAGGAGGAAGAGCACAGGCCAAGCGGACGACGTGGATTTTGCGGATGGTGACGACGCGGCCAATGGCGAGGTCCAGACGAACGGCCACGCAGGCTCGAAGCGGAGACGACGCGACTGAGACGGTGTTAATACGACTCATACGACGATATACGGGAAACTCGAGGCTAGCGTATTGCTTAGACGAGCTGCTGCCGGCCATCTGGTACCGCTATATTAAATTGCTACAGTCGATCACAGCAAAAGATTCGACTAACGAGTCAAGGGCCGATCCATCTCCACAGCCGGCTCAGAACTCATCACATCTGAAGCCACCGAACACCTCCTAGCTCTGCTACATTCCAGACCCTTGCTGCCACTTTCCTCTCATACGGAGTCAGGTGGTGGGGACCGAGAAGTCGATGATGCTCGTAGGTGCTGAGAACGAGGATGGTCTCAGGCGACATATTGCTTGCGAGCTCGTCAGCCGGGAAGAGGATGGTAAAGTATGCGACGGGATAGGAGCTCGACGCACTGCGAACAAGAGTGATACCATCGGCGGCAGTATGCAAACTCTAGTGATATACATAATTTGTATGCAGGCAGTCGTGCTCAAGGACCCAACGATATCACGATAAAACAAACTCGTTACCCACTCCTACTACTCTCAAGCTCCGTAGCGTACTAGACCCATGATGACATGCGATCACATCTGAGTGAAGTTTACAGACGCTTGGCCAGAGTGAAGAAAGTTTCTAAGGCGTGACGTTGCACGTGTGTCGTCGGGCCCGCTTCAAGTTGCATCTCCACACTGCGTGTCTGCCTGGCTTGGCCTGGCCTTCCGCCTTATCAATACTAGGAAGTACTACTAGTATTTCATGCAGCAGCTTCAGCCTCAATTTATTCGAGGCAAACAAAGAAGAACACGGTCGACGGCAAGGGCTGAGTTGCCGTACCGAACCGCGCACTATAGCAGCACGATACAATACAGTACAGCCAGCCACGAACAATCACCACCGCCGCCATCTTCTTCTCCTTCTTCTTCTTGAAAAGGCGTCGTCGCACCCGCAGTCGCACGAGAGCGCAACGCCTACTGCTACTGACCACTGCCACCTTCGAAGAGCTTTGCCACACATCGCCGCATCCACCCGCCTTGAGCTTCCTGCAGCGGTCTTGCAGGGTGTCAGTCCTGCTGTGTGCGAGTGTGAGATTCGCTCGTATCATCAGTTGCCACGCGCTCCGCACTATGCTCTCACCCATTTGAAGGCCGCCCCGGGTATATACATCGCCTGTGCCACCTCAGACGCAGCTACGGCTCTTGGTTCGTGTGCGGCCTCCGCCAAGTCCTTCTACGTGCCGCCGCAGTAGTCTGCATGAGTCTCTTCACTCTGAGTTCACCATGGCTTCACATCTGGGCGAGCCCACCACTCAGCAGGCCATAGATGAAGAGATCACCTTTTTGGACGTTCTGATGGACACTCTCGACCCCGAAGCCGCTGATTATGCCGAGCGTAGGGCAGATTATGAGGCCAAGAAGTCCCGCTACCAGGCTCTCGCACAGCAGATAATGTCCAATTCGAGTCCGCACAAACAGCCGGCACATCAGCAAAGTCAGCCATTATATCAGCGCAATCTCAACTCAGACCCTTTCAGCAGTGACAGCTCGAGTGCGGCGCCAGCTCGCGACTCATGGTGGCAGACGGCCATGAACGGCAGGCCTGACAGCAATCAGAGCAATCTCAGTTTCATGTCTGGCTTCGGCTCCGGCACTCCACATGGCACACCTGTCAACGGCAACAAGCGATTCCGAGGTCATTCATCGTATCTTGATCCGTACGAGCAAGCTACAAAGCGACCTACTCCAGACCCATCTCAAGCAGGCACACCAGCCTCGTCTTCCGATGAGGACCTTCAAGACCAGGCACGTCGTCGGCACATAGCCGCTGAAGATGCAGCAAGGAGACAGCGCGAGTCCGATGCTGCCCTCGCTCGCCAGCTGCAGCAGATGAATCGCGCGACACCCTCGCAGCCTTCATCACAGCGGTGGCAGACCACGCTCAACTCTAATGGGTCCTTCCAGAGACCACCTCCAAGCGTGAAGCCTGAACCGTCTTCATCCGCGCCCTCCTGGACATACAGCCAGCCATCTTCTCATCAATCAGGACCGTCGCACGTCAAGGCTGAACCTGGAGCAAATTCACCCGCATCGCACTTTCAGCAGATGGTATCACGGCCGAGGCAGACTCAAGTGGTCGACCTTACTGGTAGTGACAGTGAGGATGAGGTCACTGAGGTTGCGCCTCAACGTTTTACACCAAACCATCGTCATCCTTTAAATAATCAGGGCTTCAGCACCGCCAGATCTTTTGTTCCTGCTGCTACTACTATGCAAACGCCTACCACCATGCAGCAAACGCAGCAAATGCCAGGCACCTTTCCAAACCACCAGTACAACGATGGTCAGGTGTATGGTGTTGGCAACAACGGTGGCAACGAATGGCTAGCACAAGCTATGAGCAGTGTCAGGAACGCTGCGAGTAGCATTGGCGGCCCTCTGCAACAGCTGCACGATGTGGTCTATGGATCGAGCTCCCGACCGCTCGATATCGATAGCGATGACGACGATGTGCTCTTCGCTGGTCAACGACGAGCGGCATCTACCTACTACGGCGATTATGCTGGCAACGAGGATCTCTACAGAAGCCGGTACGATCAGCTTGCTGCATATGACTCCACCAAGACGAAGGAAGAGATCCAAGCGTTGTTGGAGAATATTCGGCCCGATGAGAACATGCCGGCGCACTTGCGCGTCCAGAGTCCTGAAGACCTGTCTTGCCAGCTCCACAAGTATCAAGAAATGGGACTGACATGGTTGAAGAACTGCGAGGAAGGCTCGAACAAAGGTGGCATTCTGGCTGACGACATGGGTCTTGGCAAGACTATTCAGATGCTCGCGCTGATGGTCTCTCGCAAGTCACAAGATCCCCGATGCAAAACTACACTCATTGTTGCACCTGTAGCTCTGATGCGTCAATGGGCACAGGAGATCCGGAGCAAAGTCAAACCTGGCCGAGCACAGCTTACCGTGTTCACTCATCATGGCTCGAAGAAGGCCAAGGATTTCAACGACCTACGCCTATACGATGTCGTGCTTACCACATATGGCAGTATCTCGTCTGAACTCAAAAAGCTGCAGAAGTTTCACCTCCGAAAATCGCGTGACTCAGCCGCTCGTCCTTGCCCCAACGAGAAGTGCATCTTTCTTGATCCTAATGCGGAATGGTACCGAGTTATACTGGATGAAGCGCAGTGTATCAAGAATCGCAACACACAAGCGGCGAAGGGTGCCTGTCTGCTCAAAGCCCAGTATCGCTTTTGTGTAACCGGAACGCCCATGATGAATAATGTGGAAGAACTGTACTCGCTTATCCAGTTCCTACGCATCAAGCCATACTGTCAATGGGAGAAGTTTCGTCTGGACATCAATATGCCGCTCCGCTCGATGAACGAGGATACCAAAGGCAAGGCTATGCAGATGCTGCAGATTCTATGCAAGTCTGTCATGCTTCGTCGTACGAAACAGAGTCACTTTGAGGGCAAGCCGATCTTAGTCCTACCAGAGCGGATCACAAACATTGATAATCCGGTCTTCAGCGATGACGAGAAAGACTTCTACAAAGCTCTCGAAGGACAAACCCAGCTCCAATTCAACAGGTACCTACGAAGAGGAGAGGTTGGCACTCAGTATTCTGCCATTCTGGTTCTTCTGCTGCGTCTTCGCCAGGCTTGCTGCCATCCTCACCTCATCAAAGATTTCGGTGTCGCAGCAGCGGCTGACTTAGCCGAAGATCAGATGGAAGAATTTGCGCGACAGCTTGATGAGTCTGTCGTTGCTCGAATCAAAGAAACGGGAGGGAGCTTCGAATGCCCAGTGTGCTATGATGTGACACCAAATCCGGCCATATTCATTCCTTGTGGTCACGACACATGCTCCGAGTGTTTTGCGCGCATCGCAGATCCAGCAAATGCTGTTCAGAATGGAGATGAAGGTGCTGGAATACGATGCCCGAACTGCCGTGGCCAGATTAATCCCAAACGGCTCACTGACTTTAACAGCTTCAAGAAGGTGCATATGCCTGAGCTGCTCACTGAAGCAGAGCGTCAAGAACTCGAGCGAGACGATGATGATGATAATGGTAGCGACGACGATGATCTTGATGATGGTGATGATGATGACGACGACAGCTCTACTGCGAGCGAAGCTGAAGAGGATGGGGACGAGACGCTTGGTGGATTCATCGTTAAAGATGATCAGACTGAAGAGGAGGATGACACTGACGACGACCTGGACAGATCTGTCAGACCGAAGAACGAGATTGAAGAGGGTGTTGCAGGCCCATCTAATGCGCAGGCCTCGGACGCCAATGAGTCAGATCGCAAGCAGGGCAAAGTGAAAGCGTCAAAGAAGAAGAGCAAGAGCGAAATGAAAGGCAAAGGTAAAAAAGCCAAGAGGAAGAAGAAGGCGAAAAAAGTCAAATCAACTCTTACACTTGCAGATCTGAAGCGGCTGGCATCTCGCAACAAGGAACACAAGAAGGTGTACTTGCGACGCCTACGTAAAGACTACGTCGGCTCTGCCAAAATCGAGAAGACGATGGAGATCCTGGATGGCATCATAGAGGCCAACGAAGGAGAAAAGGTCCTCATCTTCTCGCAGTGGACCTCGCTGCTCGACCTGCTTGAGATTCCAATCGATGGCAAGGGTTATTCATACAGGCGCTATGATGGCAGCATGTCTGCGACGATGCGAGGTGACGCAGTCGATGACTTCCGTGACGAGCGCAAAGACGTTCGCATCATGCTCATCTCTCTCAAGGCTGGCAATGCAGGGCTCAACTTGAACATGGCTAGTCGAGTCATCATCCTGGATCCCTTCTGGAACCCTTACATCGAAGAGCAGGCCATCGATCGAGCTCATCGCTTCGGTCAGAAGCGCGCTGTACAGGTGCATCGTGTTCTCATCGAGGAGACAGTCGAGGACCGCATTATTGCTCTTCAGGAGAAGAAGCGCGCTCTCATCTCCGAAGCTCTTGATGAGAAGCAAGCCTCTGCACTTTCACGACTGGGAGTGCAAGAGCTGGCGTACCTCTTTGGTGTTACACACGATCCTTCCCAACACATCAATTACCGACCTCGTAATCAGCGTTAATTCGTCGTGCACGATTAGAGGCATGGCTCTTATTTACATATTTGTGAAGTGGTGCGCAGCGTTTGAGAGAGCTCAAAGCGTTTATGATATGGACAAGAGGCGCAAATTATACAGGAACATACTCACGTACGGTATCAACAGGGTGGCTTTGATTTGCCCAAGCACGGCGTTCTCGGTGGTGGACGAATGGGATGGCCCAACGAGGGTTAGATAAGGTAAAATCTCGCTTCCGACGAATTCACTCTCATTTCTTCGACCAATCTGCCATGGTTCCATTGTTGATCCTCCTTGGTTTCCTGGGCAGCGGTTCGACAATTTTATATGGACTGCTACTTCGAACGCGAGCTCAGTCGCAAAGGCAACACCCTCGCATCCATTAAATCCCCTCACATTACCAATCCCATAGGCTTTTGATATGCTGTCCACCACTCCGCCAAACCCCATGGCGAGCTGAAGATGCGAAGAGTAGCAGCCAGACACTCCGTGATGCACTGTGCTAATCGATCTGCATCGAATTGGTGCCGAATCCACCTATGCATCTTAAGGTAGGTACTGTATAAATGTCGGGCTTTTGCTGTGCCCGAAGACTCCAGAATACGGCCATGGCTGCGCATAGCACGCAGGTCTCACATCGGCTCCTGTTTACAATGGGCTTCGTCCGCTAGAAATGGCAACACGCTGACAATCTCTGGAAATGATCTCATCCGTGGCTGCTATGAACAGCAGGTAAACAGGCAATCAATTTCGTCTCGTCTCCCGTGAAGAAGTCACTCAGCCAGCGGCGTCAAACGACAGGCTTTGGTTGAAATGGAACTTGTCCATGTAATCTTCGATCGCAGACTGCAGGCAAGCACGATTCTTGTCAGCACTCTACATCACACGACCCGCGAACACGCGACTCACCCTCGATTTGCACGTATGCGGCACTCCCCATCCATCAACAGCCACACCAGAACTCGGACCATCCTGCTTTGGCCATTCCAGCGTCATGTCACCATTGCACTGCACTGACTGGCGCAGATAGTCAAAGCAATGTTGGATGTGTGCCATGCCCGTCCGACTGGCGTGCGCGCGAGCAACCGCATCTTCTCCGGTCGTCACGGCATCGAGGAAGATCCAATATGTGCTCCGAATGCGGGCGAGGCAGTGCATCTGATGCCACATCGCCACCGAGTAGATGGGCCCATGCTCTGTCCATTCCCCAGGAGCTAAGCCACGTTCTTCGGCGTCGGGAACGAAGACGTAGCCGCGTCCTTGCGGAAGGAGCATGTTCCAGGCGTAATCGGAATCATCTGACGATTTTTGAGAGTAGATCGGATCGGCTTCGAAGACGACGCTTTCAGTCGGGACTGCCAAGAGTCAGGCTCATTTCATCTCTCAGTGGTTGGCAAGACATCTTACTGGTAGGGTAGGCATCGGTCTTTGCGAGCACGTACGTCTTTTCTTGCTTCTGCTGGCCATTTCGCAACGCCAGACCGAATATCACCGACGCTGCTATGGCTCCAAAGACGAAAGCGGTGAAGAAGGAAGCAAAAGTGGACCATGCTGACCGCCGTTCCTGCACATAAATTACAGCTCTTTCGCTGCCAGCTTCTTCGACCGGCGTCAAGGAGGTCCTCTCGTGCATGGCATTGCTCAGCCCTGTGAGAGGTCGCTTGACCTCCTCCTCAATTTCGCTATCCTGGAATCGACTCATGGCTGATTGACTCGGATGTTACGATATAACAGCAGAAGAGATCAATTTCATGGGGAAGGGAAGGCATCGTTACGTCGGGCATTTTCGTCCAGCATATTCTCGGCTATCGACCAAGAGAAGTCCGATGTGGACTTCCCCAGGTTCATCCCCGCCGCCTACGAACCTTGAGATATTTGTTCCTGCGTGAAGATCGCCGCGGCACGAGCGGAACGACCGCAGCAAGCTAGCGACTCTACCAATCACGGCTGTTTCAACGCCCAGTGCTGCCGAGGCCGCGTCAGAGTCATTCACCTTGTCGGTTCGGCCAAGCTTTATCTTAAGCTTCTCTTCAATTCGCCTTCCGCTTGCACAGCTTGCACACCAGAATGCTGGTCGCTGGTATAGCAGACAGACTATTACCAGTGGTACTTCGAAGTCATCAGTGGCTGTTTGAGCCCGCTGCGGAGACCTTCGCTGCAAATTTTAGGTTACGTCTCGACGATCCTTCTTATTATTCTTGCTTTCTGATGCGCGTGACGTGGATTCAGAAACCAGGAAGGTTTCAGCAAGCTGCTTCGCACGTCGACCAGCCGTGTCCGTCGTATATCGCAACCTCGGCAGCACTTGTTTGGTCACTTATTGCCAGAGGCCTGATGTATAAGTATAATCTGACCCCACGAACCATGTCGTGCATTGGGTTTGCCCTTGGAGATCCAGATCTTACACACACCTTGCAGAGACATCATGGCCGCCATGAAGAGCCTCCTCACCCTGGCAGCAGCTGTCGCCCCGGCCTTCGCCAACCCTATGGTCTTCCCGGAGCTCGTTGCTCGTCAAGATTTTGGATCTTGCCGCAACCAGAGTTGTGAGATCGCTACTGTGGCCGGCTCGACTGGAGCCACCAGCTACCCATACAGCACCTACCCCACAGGAGACACACAGGCTGGCGACTGCTGCATCATCCGCTACTTCCCAGCAGTCAAGGACGAAATTTACGCCCAGCGACCGGGCCTCCAGGCATACTGCGCCGCCAACGGAGGTGACGCCCCTCTCGACAGTAACCCACCTGGCGTCTCGACCATCTCCGTCGCCAAACGCTCCGAAGCCACGCCGGCCCCAGAGCCTCGCGAGCTCGCCGCGCGTGTCGCTGAGCCAATCGCGCTCGAGGAGCGTAGCCTCGAGGAGCGTGCAAGTTGCAAACCCAATATCCTCATCTTCGCCAAGGGAACTCTCGAGCCAGGCGACACGGGTATCACGATCGGACCCTCTCTTGCCAGCGGATTGGACCAGAAGCTGTGGACCACTGTCGGCGTCAACTACGATAACTCCTTCGACAATGATTACTGCCTGGGTCTCCCCGGCGGAATCACCGTCCGTCAAGTCCTCCACAACCAGACGCAGGCTTGCCCCAATTCCAACATCGCCATGTCCGGATACTCCCAGGGTGCTTTGGTCGTGCGTAATGCTCTTGCTCGCGCTCCAGCTGCCGACGTCGCTCGCGTCACTGTATGTTTTTCTCATCTCTTCTTCTCGCCAATCATGCCCCAGCTGTCTCCCTGCTGACCTTGCATCTCACAGAACGTTGTCACTTTCGGTGACCCATTCGTCGGCGCCAATATCGGCCAGTACAAGGGACCCGTGCATGTTTTCTGCATGGCCCAGGATGGTGTGTGCAATGGTACCCTCAACATTGGCTTGGCACATCTGTCATACGGTGGAGATGTCAGTCCCGCTGTTACGATCTTGGAGGCGACCGAGAAGAAGTCATAGATTATGACAGGGTGGGAGATCAATGATGACGAGAATCCTGCAATGAATTGGAATGGAATTGAGCAAGCAGCATCTATTGCATCCAAGATAATGACGCGCGGAATGACTCCCTGTCTCTTCATTCATCTCAACTTCAACATTTCCAAAATGTCGTGCCGCGAGAAGAAACTTCGACTCTGCTTCCCCAGCACATACAAGGGGATCGTCAAAGCACACAGCCCGACTTCCACACTTCCAATAATGGTAAAGAGATCCCTCGCTCCCAATTCGGCCAACCACACAAAACCCCTATAGCACAGTCCGAAACCGATCATATTCTTGAAGAGCAGCATGCAAGTGAAAGCCTCGATGGCGATATCGCGGTGCGCATCGACGATGTAGAGCGCTGGGGCGACAGTTCCGAAGACGAGACCCCCGCAGACGCAGCCGAAGAAGACGTCCGGAGGGAGCCAGCCATAGACCGTGGTGGCAGCGGTGATGCCGAAACCGTAGAGGCCGCCAGCGGAGAAGACGACGACGGGGAGGATGAGGATCATGCGGAACTCGGGCTCGTAGACGCCGCGGTTCCAGCGCGTCAGGACTTTAGCCATCCAGTCGCTCAGCAGACTGCAGAAGATGAAGCCCAGCAGAGCACCTATGAAAGCGCCCGTGTACATGTTGCCCGTCTTGACCTCGTCGAAGCCGAGCTGGATCATCAACAGGGCTAACATGACACCCAGAAGCGTGGTCCAGCCGATGACGCTACCCTGGACCAGACACGCCCAGCAGACGCTCGGGTGCAGGAACAGAGGCATAGGACGAATGAAGATCTTGAGAAAGCTCTCGTCTGTCTTGCGGCCAGTGAAGAGTCGCAGCGAGGACCGTGAGATGAGAGGCTGATGAGAGACTTGGTGCTCAGCCTGGGGATATTCAAAATTGCCACTCTCGGGCGAGTCGACTTTGTTGACGGAAGCTGCAGTGCTCTTGGACTCGTAGGTTGGTGGACTTGATGTTTCGGACACTTCGGCCGTGGAATGCTGTGTTTTGCGAACAAATGCCGTCTCCGGGCATAGCAGGTAAACAACCGGAAGTAAGGCCCCCAACAGAATGCCGATGACCCAGAAGCACCACTCCCAGCCGATAGTGGCAGTCATGTGGCCGACGACGACCGGTGTCAGGAAAGCCGCGCCGAAAAGAGACATGTTCGAGATGGCCATTCGGAGACCACTCTCGTGCACGAAGTAGAGTTCTCCGACCGAGGCGTTGAGAAGAGACTCAAAGGGAGCCAGGCCGACACCCTGATGTTGCAGAAGTCAGTACGCTTCAGCGGTCGAATTGCCGTGAGTCGAATGGCATCGGGTGAGACAGACCTGGAAGAAGCGAGCCGCCACAAATGAGTTGTAGTTCTTTCCTGCAAAGCCGCCCCAAACTGTTGATACAACCATGACAAGCATCCCAATGAGGTAGAGATGTCGCTTGCCGAATAAACGGGCATCCGCCACGAAGCAATACCCACCGAGACCAATACCCAGCAGATGGTAACCTGTCAGCATGGCGATATCTGTAGTGGTGACTTTGGGAAACCAAGTGAGAAATGTCAAGCTGTTGGCGGCCAGGAGCGGTGTCAGAGTGGTACCAAAGATTGCTGCCAAGCTCAGGATGCAAGTGATCATGTCGCGTCTCCAGAGAGGCCAGTTGAGAGGGTCGTTGGGATCATCACTGGGCTGAGGGACGAGAATGATGCCATCTTGGTTCCGCTTGAGGTTTGGATGGCGTTGCTGTATCGAGGTGTGGTCGTCGAGGATTTCGGTGCCTTTTGTCGCGTCAGCTAGGTACGAAGACAACGAAGGTATAGCTGTTTGAACGACATACCCGGCACATGTCGGAGCACCTTATCCTCCAAGATACCCAATCCCATCTTGCTGGCGACGATATATGCGAGAAAGCAGAAGCAGGAGAGGTGAGCTCAAGAAGGAAGAGAGGAAGCAACGCCACACCCAATACTGTACCTTATCTCGGACGGTATAGGTGCAAGTTTCCTCTGGCGCTTGCTGGGGTTCTCCACAAGATCTTCGCCCTAGCAGATGTAGCGCCAGACGCCATTGCTGCAGGTATCTTGAGTGTATGCCTGTGTGCGTGCTGGCTGGCTGGATGGTCTGCGCAAGCCCAAGACGAAACGGCAGATCCTTTCGGGGGTACCGCTGGATTAGGTAGACCCCCTGCTCCCTGTTCCACCTTTTGCACCACCAAGTTTTTGGTCCAAATGTCATCTATCCTAAGTTACCTAACTTGTCGCTGCGACCCTTACGGTCGACGGGTTCCCAAGTGTCACGATTTACGATACTTCACTGCATTGCCATTAGCGCCACCGCAGCCGCCACTGTGCTGCCTCTGCTTGCTGTAGCTCGGACGGTATGCACTCAGCGCGACATGTCGATTCGTTGGCAGTCAAGATTGTGGACGGCTGTTCAATAGAAGTTGGCGTCCAATGATCCTGCTCCCCCGGGCAGACACCCACAACTTAATTGCTCACTGGCGTGGATTTTCAGCCAACCTCCCCAACGAAGCAGTTGCATGGACATGCTTGTGCTCCCGCCGATCAATCTTTCACGGTACTTTCGTTACCCTGTTGTCGCTGTCGTTCAAGCTTGATGCTCCTTTCTGAGCCACATACAATCACCAATACTTCATATCACCTCATACGAAGTGAACGTCAGTCATTATAGTGAAGAGCGTGCGATTTGAAAGCTCCTTCGATGACTGTGAAAAGACCGAAGCAAGAATCTAGATTCGCCCATTGTTCGCAACCCTCCATGGGACATAAACACTCTTCAATGGCTTCGCCGCATTCGAGATATCCTGAAGGGCTATCGGGAAATGGTCGTTGTTGGTGCCCACAACATTGCGATGCATAAGACCTTCAGGTACGTACCGAAGAGTGCAACGATGACAAAGGACCCTCATCCTCGCAGATTTCATCGCCAAGGAGGGATGGCAATCCGCTGCCCAGTCGCTCTATATATGCGCTTGCTTATCCTCAAACCACAAACCACAGTGGTAGATGTATGGTACGGCAGGACGCGTTCCTCAGATCGACCTAGATGTCATTGCTATTAAGCGTCGCGAAAGCGTCTTCGGTACGTATTTCGGTGCCATCTGATAATATATGTTTTTCAGGGACATTTCGCCAGGCAACCAGTATGAAAGACTTTACTCACGGTGGTGACATTCGGCAGAACCTGACCCTGGACCAGCAGATAATGCAGAGCATCGCTCTTCGTTCGTTTGTGCTCATTCCTCTCGTCGATAACGGTATCAAAAGATCGTGAACATCCTGATTCTGCACATGTATTTTCCGATATGCTTGGTGTCGGGAGCCGTGTTTACATGAGGACAAAAGCCATCGTGCAACAACTTATCGTCTCGAAGTACATGTAGACCAGACACCTCTCCAGAATTTCGTGATCATCGGCAACTTCGTCGCAGACCGCACTGCGCATAGTCAAGCGCAAGAACAGAGGCCAGGATATCGCTGCCACCACGTATCTCTATCTTTGGTGGCAGCAGTGGATTCTTTCGAGATCGTGGGGAGATCTCCAGGGACTTCCTTCTACAGCCTGTCAGCAGCAGAGCGCATGAGATTAAATTGGCGACATAAGCTGCCTCGCTTCCTAAGTAGACTCCCCAAAATTACTCCCTAGTGACACCCATGATTCAATCAGCTGGAAAGGGATGTAATCTTCCTGCAAGAAAGAGGTATAGCTGTAGATAGTGCTGAAAGAGGTAGTTCGCGCCCAAAACGTCCTTGAACGGGATTCCTGTGGCGCCAACCACTATCGCTTCGGGTATCGTGGCACTCGCATGGAGGGTAACAACGTGTATCTTGGACTTCAATTGAAACTGAATTGTGTCAAGCTTCCCGTATGAATGTGAGTATCGTCCGAGCCGTCTGTGCTCCGCTTTCCGTATCACCTGTGTCGGGCGGCTAGTCACTGCAAAACACGCTTTTGATCTTGCCCGACAGCTTTCTCGTGATGATCCTGTCCTGTAGTTACTATGTGGTCCAGCGGACTTCTCCTGGACCACAGCCCTTGACAGCATCTCGCTCTGCGTATAGCCCAAGATGCGAACAGGTATCGTCGGCACTCTCCGTGGGTGGCGTGAATTTGTCGACGGAGTGACGACGGCCGGCTACAATATGTATGTCACGAAGTGCGAGAGAGTCGATGCTGGACTCGCGTCCTTCGCATTCGCCGAGAACCTCGCAGGAAAAGTCATGCATGATGAGATGGTATGGGAGGATGAATAAGCTTCGCCGAGCCCTGCTTTTCGCGAGATCAGATGATTCTCCACACCGCATTGGGATGTCTCGTGTCACAACGTCAAAATATGCAGCGCGAAACTCAGCCACGTCCTTCGCATGGCCAGTCAACAATGACTTTCGAGCCATTGCACGCCGACCGCACAGCTTTGTCGCGCAAGGCACTGGCGATGCTACTGATCATTCGTAGCATGGACGGTCTGATTGCTTCGCGAGATTGCCATCGGCACGCCTGACGCGAGGCCTTCAGTCTCTACCGGTCCCGCGAATCCCATGGACCGCAGAATTGCGGCAGCCAATTACGCCAAGTCGTCTTTTTCAGCCGTTCTGGGCAGGACTCGTTCAACGCCCAATCCGAATCAGATGCCAAAGCTATTCTAGGGTAGGTGTCCAGGAGGCACGAGGCTGTGGTGCTTCTGATGTGTTCAGCTCTCAGCCTTGGATCCTGGGCACACAAGGCATAAGATCATCGCGTTGCTGCTGCCAATTCTTGTTTGCTCCTTTTTGCATTCCTTGAATCCAGTCTTTCGCTTCCTGCGCGTAAGTCTTCCAAGAATAAAACTTCGGCCGCATAACAAGAAAAACAGACCGCAACGCATCACTGTACGTGAAACTTCCATCGTAAGGGCCGAGGCAGCAGAGAAGTTAACACTACTTTGCAGTTGTCCTGATTGACAAAAATGACGGACTCATGGCGAATGGGCATGTGCAGTGGAGTCTGTGGTGGTGATTGTGGGAATTGCGTAAGGCGATGCTCAATGCCAACAGTGGTATATACTTACGAGCGTCTAGATGGGTGCCTGGTGCTGTCCTTGCTTCTTGTACAACCGTGTCGACACTCGCTTGAAGCACTTCCCTAGCGAGGACCAGGTCGAGTCCTTCGGTGGACCCTGTTGTATATTCTACCTGGCTGCGTGCTTCGGCGTGTACTGCATCCCGCAGTTGATGACGAGAGGACAGATTCGAGAGAAGTTCGGCATCAAGGGAGACGGCTGCACTGATTGTATGGTCTCCTGCTTCTGTCAGCCTTGTTCGCTGGCGCAAATGAACATGGAGCTGAAGGACCGCGCTACGGCTATGTCCTCTCAGGGAGCTGGTGGTTATATGCCGCAGCAGCAGACTATGGACTACAAGCCTCCGCCACAGGGATACTAGGCTTGACGAATATGCAAAGGGGAGGTAATATTCTCTTGCCGCCGATGATCTCAGGCGAGGAGTTATTTGTTGTGCTACTGTTTGAGTTGATTCGATACCATGATAGCACATTCAATCCATACCTACTAGGCACTCCAAGGATCTGCACAATGAATTGATACGAATATGGGCGACCCGCCTTAGCCACCAATGGAATGTCGATTGCTTCAGACATTGCAGAGACTGGTTTCTGGACATCCTCAGGCGTCTGTAAGAGTCTGCCTGCCAGTGTACGAGTATATGAAGCTGTCTTTGATCGCCACATCAGCCACTAACATCTTTCATTTCGAGTATATATATGTTTGCTGTTAAGTATGCCCAACACAAGCCACGGCAGTGATCTGTAATCGCTTCCTACACCTTCTCCGCGCTCGACAAACGCAATATCGCACAATCTTCAAGCTCGTCACCGTCCTTGCTCACCTCTATGCAGACGCAGGCACTGGCGCGATCCAGACATCAGTCCGAGTACAGTGCGTCGAGTTACCAAACCCAACCTCAGGACCAAAAGCCAGGAGATTCTTTCCCTGCGATTGACATATAGCAAACACTCCATCAAGGCTCCTTAACTTCCTCTGACAGATATCGACTTTCAGTTGGATCCCATCATTCTCCGCGGTGGGCTGCTCGAGATACAGATATGGGTCTGCGTGTGGATCAGGATTGACGACGGCTGCGATATTGTAAGAGCTATCGACGAGTGCGTTATTGGTGGCATTGAGAGTGAAGACGTCGCCTCCTAACGCACTGCCCGGGAATCCGATCTCTCTGCCAGTACCAACTCCGACGTTGGACCCGTACGTGAGGTTGGTACCGGCAATATTGGGGTCTGACAAGGTAAGGCGAAAAGCTGTGTATTGGGAGGAATTCGGCCCTGTGACAGTGGTAGTTGTGTAGACGGTCTTGGTGCGGGTTTTTGAAACGATGGGAATGACCTATGGCGGAAGTTCTAGCATGTTCACGACTGTACGAAATCTGATTGAAGGCTTACGGTCGTCTTGAGAGTCTCAGTACTTGTCACGACTCGAGTCACGATTTTGGTGGCCAACGAGGTAGCGACGTCAGAGATTGTCCTGGTTGTAATGGTTACCTGCTTCATCGTCAGACAAGCTGCCTATAGCTCCACATCCAGCTTTGCTTACGGTCTCGAGTTCAGTGACAGTGGCACCAGAGTAAGCTGTATCAGTTCTGGTGGCTGTCGCCGTAAATCTGCCAGACTGTAGGCAGTCACAAGCAGTGACCAAGGCTTGAGCGCCGTAATCCGCAGAGACCGTCGCAAGGCATGATCCCAGCGGTACGGTAGCAGTGGCTCGCCTGTAGTGACTTGGTATGGGATCTGTTGTTTTTGCTATTTTGACGCGCTGCAGCGTTCCTGGGCAAGTATATTCTGTTGATGTGCTGTTTGCTGTATCAGTCCATGCTGGTAACGACGAATTTCTATGATGAGGATGGTGTACCGTGTCTTCGTACTAGTTGCATTGTGCACATATGAAGTGCTAGTGAGATTGCTGGTTAAGGTCAACGTGGTCGTGACACAAGTGGTCGTCAAGGCTGTGATATTGCTATGTAGCATGATTAGCGGCATATAAATTGAGGCCAAAGGTAGCAGCTTACGATGTGACAGTAGTTGTTGCCGTCGGGCTAAAGACTGTCTCCAAGAAGGTTGTGAACGTGGAGGTTACGGTAGGATTGCTGTGCTGCCGCGTTAGCAATACAACCAGTGCAACAATCACGGCGGATAAGGCACGCATACGTAGTGACGACAGTGACTGCAGTCGAAGTCGGAGGAAACGGGCCGCAGAAATCGTCGACGAACGTCGAAGTTGCGCTCGCTCCACTCCTCAGACAACTGGTGGCAGAGCTGTACGGATATGCGTTACAAACGCTGGCTGGCTGACCTCGTTTGGCAACCCGGGTGATGGCTGGACTGGCAAAAGCGGCCGAAACAAGAACAAGAGTGGTCAAAGCCTTGATGACCATTGCTGCGGCGTATGTTGGATTATCAGAAGTGAGTGGAACGACGGTGTATGAGATCTAGCATGGCTGAAGGCCCAGCTAGATATACAGACTGGTATTCGGGAGGGAATGGAGTCAACCTGGTCTTGACTGTACTTCGGAGCTCAGACTTGAGCGTGGTCTCAGGACGCGAGCATTATGCACACGTCGACTGATTTGAGCTGGTCTGTACTTGAACATGTGTGCATGTGTTCGGAATCGACCAATGAAAAAGAATTGTAGTAGTGTTGAGCTTGCACTATATCTCGAAAGCCTGGTTTGTAGGCTCAATGTTGTGGCTGAAGCATCCAAGGGCGCCGTGGCCGAGATGAGAAGGTCAAATTGGCTGGCTACAAGTCTTGTAACACTACAACTTCTCTTTATGCGCCCCTGGAAATGACATGTGCGGAGTCGTGCAGGTTACGATGCAGAGCTCGGACGGTCGAAAGAGGCTGATTTGGTGATATAGCAGACAAAGAACGCGCTGAAACATCAAAATGCGCAGGACTAGAACGAAATTTCAGCTCTGCTAACCCGACTAAGAGCTTTCCACAGATCGACGATTGTCCTTCAGAGGCCTGGGATTTGACCGTTTCCGTCTTGAGAAGCCCACGACCGACATAAAACTCGAGAATAGCACGGACGTCGCAAGGTGCTTCCACCAGCCGTAGAGTGCCTCGACTCCTCGGATGCTGTTCAGGCTCGCCGAAGGACCGAACTCAAGTCCCGTCCTAGTGGTTGAATTTCTGGCACAAATGCCTCACCAACCCAGTCCAGCAATTGCGCACGAGACAGATCTGAAAACTCATCGCTGTGCTGGATCGATTCCGTGGTCGGCACTTTCCCACCGTTGATCATAAAATGCTCCATTGCTCTCGACATGGGTGTTCCCACCTCATCACTCAGCTCCTCGCTCAGGAACAACCCGAAACCGTAGTTGAGGTGTTCTCTGCCATGGAAACCACCTCGCAAGCACACTTTCTCAAGGCGAGGCAGTCGAATGGACGAGAACCAGTCGTGCCAAGGATTTGACCCGTATGCGTCTTCATTACGACCTTCCACGAAGACTAGGTCGCACATTCGCAGATGTGTAACAGTCTTCTGATGACGCAGTATGAATTCTTTGAGTCCTTCTCCGTCTGTCGCGAGATGTTTGAAAGAAAACGACTCCAAGAGCGGGAAGGAAGTGGTGCCGAATACATCTGTGAAATTGATCGGTCGGACGCCAAGTTCGTAGAAATCTTCCACATTGATCACCAAAGTGCGCACTTTTGTGGCGCTGGCGATGAAATCTGGAAAATGATCCCTCTTGAACATCCTCAACATATTTTGGAAATCTCCTGCATCAAAGCCGTAATAGGGTTGAAGCGCGTCGTCGTTAGCATGGACCAGATTGACAAATGAGTCACCGACATCCCATTGCAAGTGCCTTACACCCTTGAGTATCTGCCTGAATGCCGCCATATCGACGTTTTTCTACGTCACAAAGCTGTAGTGAATCCTGCCGAAGACAAGAGTATCCAGCTCTTTCCCAGCGTCGAAGGCTCCAAGCAGTAGCTGAGAAGGAACGCGCACGTTCTGAGTGGAGATAGGGATGTAGCTGTTGCGGGGGAAGACCAACCCTGATATCTGTCATTCCAACGCGGAATCTGAGATCGAGATCTCAGAGGCTTACCTGGAGTAAATCCAGGACTTCGAAAAGTGGTAGTCGTACGTGTTGCATCGCCGCAAGTCACCCACAGACCGGACAATCTTGGACAGATGCGGAAGAGGGCGGCAGACTTCTCGCGAAGGGCGTTGCTTGAATCCAGATCGCGTTGCTGAGAGAACTTCACGCTGTACTTGGCATAACATCGTTCGAGGTAGACTTTAGCAACTCTACCAATCCTACTGCCGCACGTTGGCTCTGGCACAGGAATGTGCCCAATGTTCGAAATGCCCTCTGCTTGCAACTCTTCGCGCCAGCCATCCTGCAAGAAGGAGTGCTCTTGAAACAGTGCAAAGTACTCTTTTTTCCAGGCATTGTAGGTGTAATCTTCGAGACGGTCTGCCTGGAACCAGAGTGTTTCGATAGACCTGGCAAGATGCCGATGGGTCGTGACTAGAGTGTCGAGCAGCTGAAGACTCTCGTGATTGTAGTACAGCGTCAGCTCTCGGATGAGATGGCTGTTTGCAATCTTTTGAAGCGTCTTGTTTGCCAATCGACAACATTTGACAGACTTGGTATCGCAGTGCTCAAGACAACGGTCGAGAAGCTCGTCAGGCAGGCCCAAGAGCGACATACCGCTTTCGACAATCGCAACCGTGTGCGATCCAGTACACGGGAAATACAGACGGTATGTCGTGAGAAAACATCAGACTGCTAGGGCTGTACTTCATACAGTGTTGAGCATTCAGTGATCCAGCGTTATGTGCCTACAAGCCTCCAACAAGCAAGCCTTGGCGAGCTTGAGGGCATCGAAGGAGATATCGAAGATATGATCGACTTATCCCAGGTATTGCCGAACGTGCGGCTGATGGACAAACAGGCGTCGTGATGGATCTCGCGAAAGTCAATGTCTCAGGAACCAGAGGTGCAGCTGGAGAAGATGATGTCAAGTGGACTTCGACTCGAGACCTGCGCAGCTTCTCCAGCCACCAAATATTTCAAAATGGTCAAGGTGATCCATGTCGACCGCTCTGCTCCTTTCCCGATAGTGCCACGGTGGTGACGGTGCAAGGAGAAGTTGTATGTGGCACCAGAGCTGGGATGGCATCAACGGGGAACAGCCAGAGCAACGCCACCAGAGCACCTACCTATCTTGGCCAGGCGTAAGCAGATCCATGCAGATCAAGGATCGATAGCCAGGAGCATGGCCATGCCTTCACTCTGCCTTTTCGGTCAGTAATGACCTGGGAGAATCACTACCAAGCACCCAGCAACACATCTATTGACGATGAGGAATTGCCTACTCGTAAGTGCTTTGGCGGTATTGCGACTCCCGACAGCACTGGGACAAAGCACGACTACCATCGGCGGATTATCGGGGAGTCATACAGACATTCCCCGCTGGTGTGGCAAGCCTTACGAGGAAGGGTGAGCAGAATAAGACCACACATGAACGGACGCAAAGGAGATCTGAATTAGTATCAGCTCTCCAAATTTCGATCCCGGTGGACAGCTGAAGGCTCCTGTACCGACTGCGACCTCGACGTCTAACGTCAGATTCTACCCGCGATATAGCATTTACGATAGCAGTGAGGCTACGGGAACATTCATTGTAGACATCGAGTCTCCTTCGACACCCGGATGGCCTGTCAGACAATATCCATCCCAATGGGAGTCCAGTCCGTGGCACCGCCACGGCGGGATTGACCTCGAAATCAACGTATCTGGCAACCAAGATGTGCTAGTCTCCAATAAAGCAGCTTTCCCCACCGCAGACAACGAAGTCGAGTTCAGCTTCAAGGATCTGAAACCAAGGCTAGAGCCATATACCATTGTGTTAAACTATTTTGATGGAGGACACAATCGTACCGCATCGACCGAGCTCT
Source organism: Microcyclosporella mali (assembly GCA_002785985.1). NCBI lineage: Eukaryota > Fungi > Ascomycota > Dothideomycetes > Mycosphaerellales > Mycosphaerellaceae > Microcyclosporella > Microcyclosporella mali. Next base: position 409,710 of record NHNU01000001.1, read on the forward strand.
ACTATCTTCCTGCGAAGAACACAGGCTCCACCGTCAAGATTGATTATCTCAACGGCGGAATGCTTGTTGCTAATAATGTCACCGACTACGCTTTTGAGCCCTTGCTGCCCTTTGGCTTCTATACATCATGCTCAGGCTATCTGAACTACAGCCTTGCCAATGTTTCGGCCTACAAGGACATGGGTTTCAACGCTGTCAATCCGGTCTGCGCTTTCACCGATGGAGACCTCGGTTTCCTCTTCGACTGGATGGACGAGGTCGACCTATGGTACCAGTATGACATGCGTGGCAGCTATCAGAACCTAACCGAGGTTACGGAGCAGGTCACACTTATCAAGGATCGATCAAATCTTCTCAGTTGGTATACTGCTGATGAGCCAGATGGCTGGCAGTACGCCTTGAATAGTACAAAGTTGACCTACGATCTGCTCAAAGAGAAAGACCCTTACCATCCTACGGGTCTTGTCCTCAACTGTCAGAACTACTATTTTGAAGCCTACAGCGCCGGAACCGACTACATTATGCAGGATGCATACCCAGTCGGCATCGATCCTACCTACAGCCGGAAATTCGACACCGCAGTAAATGTCACCTACGGAGATTGCGGCTGCGACAACTGTGTAGGCTCGCTTCGTGATGTGAGCGACAGGCTTGACGACTTCACTCAGTATCAAAGCTGGATCAGCAGGGTCGGGAAGCCGCTCTGGTCAGTATTGCAGGCTTTCTCTGGAGAAAGTTATTGGGCTCGGGACCCGACACAAGAAGAGACTTGGGTCATGATGATCATCAGCTTCAATCATCTTGCGAAAGCGATGATGAGTTGGACTTTTCCGTCATCCGATGTCCTCGCAGCGGCGCACGGCAGCATGGCGAAGGTCACGACCAGTTCTGAAGTGAGCCAATTCCTACTTGGAGGAGACCCGAACTTGATCGAAGTTGCAGGGCAGCCGTCGGTCGATGCGGCGTACTGGACTCTCGGAGCTGATATCCTGGTGGCCATTGCAAACACTGGCAACGCTACGATCAGCGAGCAGGTCTCCTTGCAGCTGCCCGCCAATTTCACTACATTCTCCGGTCAGCCTTGGGGAGACCTAGACTGGACTTTCACAAACGATGGGAAAATGAGTATTGCGAGCCTGGAGGGTCTGGCCACGAGCATTGTGACTCTGAGCTGTTAGTGTCATACTCAAGTTATAGCATCCCTCCCCATGACACCTGGGATTACTCAGCGTCCACACTTCCACGTGCCTACCATGTGGCACCTTCCATGACGGCGCCTTTTTACTGCCGCATATGACTGTCCCCATAGTTTACTTTCGCATTGTCCTATCGCATTTCGAACCGCGTGCAGAAAGGTTGAGCTGTTAGCTTTGTGCTGCCCAACCACAATATCAAGCTTTCGACATAAAGCAAGATTCACTTCCTCGGCCGCGAAGAACAATACTAACGGCAATATTCACAACGTCTATAATTGTACATATCTCGCATCCAGTCTCAACTTTCACATCCTCTTCTTTATTCGAACAGGATGTCCCGCATTCAGAACATTGCCCAATTCGCGAACGAACTCGATATAAGAACATTCAACCCAACCACCCCAAGTCAAACGTCCTACTCTACAACAACGAACAAAATCAATACCACAACGAACAAAATCAATACCAAAACGAACCACCACCACACTCACTCACCCGTAAGCTCACACATCCCCATACCCACACCATCACCTCTCCTCACCCACTAACAAAACCCGTCCCCAGGCCTCAAACAAAAGCCAAACAGCAAAAATGGTTGCCTTCAAGTCCGGTCCCACTCACGGAGGCCAATGCACCCTCTCCAAGAGCGGTCCCACCAACGGCGGTCAATGTGTCCTGTCCCTGTGGCTCAAGACCCACTGCACCGTCGCCAAGTCGGGTCCCACGAACGGAGGCCAATGCGACATTCAGTAAACGTCCCAACCTCGACTGGACTCCTCCCGGTCTTGATGTCTCGGCCAATCGACTTCCTATGATAAGGTTTCCGTCCCTTTTAGAGGTCTTGGAGATTTCAAAGAAATGGATATCTCAAAGCCACTGAGCGTCTTCTGGACGATATATCCGTTGCGAGCTCTGTTATGAATAATTCGAGAAATCATTCGAGGCGCTTGCGACGCCTGTCGAACGCGTCTTTGTTCTAGAGATTGATGATTTGATATGGATTTGTACTCACTGGTATGGAGGAGAGGTAGTCTTATTCGATGAAATACATTCTTTGCTTCTGACATGTTCGCTACACTTTTTCACGTCTCTTGAGGTGGTGTCCTCGAGACGGAAAGCTGAGCATGCTTGTCCTCCTTCGAATAATGTTGTCTTGCCCACGGCTCGAGTGGACATGTCTTGTACAAGTGCTGACATCATTTATAGTCGTTCTAGACTGACTCAGGGTATCTCTCGTACAGAGTTTTGCTTCACTTCGGAGCATGGAATCGTACAGTTCTCGCGCCTTCAAACAACAATGCCCTCGCTATGCAACCCGCCAGAAAGCAAGCGCTCTCCCGCTTTGCAAATGCAACCCTTCCAGTAATGTCCAGGACAAAACCCCAACGCCCCAAGCCGTTCAAAGAGACTTCCAGGCGCTATTCCACGTTCGCAGGGTCGACGTGGCGAGCAAGCACCTTCTTCTTGAAATCATCCATGTCCCGGTCCCAGAGAATGGCTGCTTCACCATTGAGTGGGGACGCGCTGTATATGTGTCAGCGAAGATTCGCTCCTTTGATCTCCGATCGCCTCGATTCGACGACCCATTGAATCTAGAGAAACACTCACTTGTTTGGCTCTCCCAACAGGCTCTGGATGCTGAGCAATACACTGCCCGTGTTCAGCGCAGCACTCCAAGCACCCTCTTTCGCCTGGCCTGCCGGCTTCAGAATGTCCAAGCATATCCGGCCGCTGAAGTCCACGTTTGGGTGGTAGATGGGTGTCTTGAAGAGGACCTCGGGCGGTGCGTATGGATAGTTGGAGGGGTAGGACAGGGTGAGTTTGAAGGTGAGATTGCCGTACGGGGTGCCGTCTGGTCCGAGGATGGTGGCATTCCACTTGGTCATGTCATTGGTGGGGAATGCTGAGATACCAGGAGTAGGGGAGGTCATGAGGGTCATGAGCTCGGACTGAAGGCTGAAGATATATTGTCAGCGATATGGACATCACAGCAAGAACCTGCATTTGGCTGCACTGCATACCGCTTGACGACATTGCCGTTGCCGGGGCGTGCACTGCTGGCTGCTTTAGTTCCCTGGTTGATGGAAGGAGTCGAGTTCATGGTCGGGTTCATGGCGTCCAACCTGTTTGCCATCGTCCAGTATTCGAGGTCGCGTGAGCGAAGTGCAGTGTGCGGGAAGTGGTAGATGTATAGGATTGCTGATAGCGACTGTGTTGAGGCTCTTCCGAATCGCGGTAGCCGTGGACCTGTGGAGAATATGGATGCAAAGCAGAAGCCTGCTACTCGTGAAGATGTCCGGCGGTGCGCGTTGATGCAGACAAGAAGAAGAGAGGCGTAGGTGAAGAGCGAGAGCGAGAAAGACGAACGTGGGCTGAGGAGGATGGTGAAGCTGTCAGGGCAACATCCGTTGCTATGTTGACTCGGATCTTATCTTATCGCGATACACGCCGCACCCCCCTGACCACCGATATCACGCGCCGCTCATCGACAACCACTCAGTTCGTGTCGTCTTCGTGATTGCTGAAACGCTCCAACGACACAACATCTCATGAGGACATATCTGCCATTCTAGCTGCTGTTGCGCGCGTCTTCGTACCTTCATCGACACTCCGCCGAAAATGATCACAAATGGCATACCTTATGCTGCCAAGTTTGCAACCTGACTGACTCGTCAAAAGATACGACATACGTGGTCACAGATACTTGAGACCAGCATGTTCCATGGGTCTTGGTCGGAAGGAGGTTGTTCGCGCTGTTCAACGGGTTCTCATTGCCAATTTAGGCCCAGTCAGCAGCCTTGACGTCTCTCTCTCCGCCATGTCGCAGCTGCATGACGAGACGGAGAATTGTCGATCCTCTGCAGCTCCACGCCTTGCACCTATTATCAGTCCAATCCCCGGTCCTGTCCCCAGTCCTGTCCTCAGTCCCGGCCCATCCGTGACTTCGTATTGCCACTCCGGGATGTGGGCGACATGTGAAGCGAGGGTGTCGCGCGTGATACAGCATATAGAGCTCTGTTAAGAACACCACTTTTACTGATGGTTACTCTGATACACATCACGAGCAAAAATGTCTACAGCTCATATTGTTCTGGCAGCACTGTTGGCGTACGCAAGCATTGCCAGAGCGGCAACGGCGACGTTCCTTCCCCTCATTAACATGACAGATACCGACGGGAATGCGATTCAGGCACATGGTGGCAATATTATCCAAGGACAAGGAGACGATACTGCTTGGTACTGGTTTGGCGAGGACAAAACAGACGAAACCACATCTGGCCACTTCATCGGGGTGACCTGCTATAAGTCTCCCGACTTCTCTTCATGGGAGTACGTAGGCCATGTTCTTTCTCCAATCGCGGACACAAATATTTCCAGCGACTCAATCGTCGAGAGACCGAAGGTCGTCTACAACGACAAGAATGCCGAGTTCGTCATGTGGTTTCACGGAGACACCTCGAATTATGGTGCTGCTCAAGTAGGCGTGGCGACAAGCAAGACGATCGATGGGCAGTATGAATGGAAGGGCAATTTCAAGCCTTTTGGACAGGACAGCCGCGATATGACGATATGGAAAGACCCGGATGATGGCATTGCCTACCTCATATTTGCAACGAACGGCAACGCAGATTTCGAGATTGCAAGCCTGGACGAGGATTACTACGATGTTTCTGAGGCACTTTACACCTTCGAGGGAGTCTATCAAGAAGCACCAGGTGTGTTCAAGATCGCCGGACAGTATTATCTGCTTTTCTCTCCACAGGATGGATGGTAGGCGTCGAAACAAGCCATCAAGAAGAACGCATAACTGACAAGGCACACAGGACTCCCACCGACAATGGATATCATGTTGCTGCCTCAATGGCAGGACCGTGGTCCGACCAGACGCTCCTCGCTCCAGCTGGAGCATATGCTTATCTCACCCAAAATGCCTATGATATCGTGATCAATGGCACTCAGGGTACGCTATACCTGTATTTAGGCGACCACTGGAATGCTGAAAATCTCGGTGCATCGACGTATGCTTTCTATCCTGTCATATACAATGGCAGTGCCCTGTCGTTACACTATACAGGAGGCTGGACTCTAGATGCAGAGGCTGGAACTTGGCAGGATCTTCCTTACACTCTAATCACGGCCGAAAACTCGACGACTACAGCATCAACTCGGGTATCATGTAACGATGGATGCGTGGGAGGACTCGCCGCGAACCTGACCTCAAGCTCCAATTTCACTTTCACCTGGAATGGCAGCGCTGGGGACAAAGTTCTCCAAATCATTTATACATACCCTGGAGCCAAAAACGCCTTCAAGCATATCGCAGCGACGGTCGAGGCAGTTTCAAGCTCTGGAAGTGCGCTCCTAGAAACGACTCGGGCGACCACTATTGCACAACAAGCGCCCTTACCTATAACCTTGGAGCAGGGAAGCGAGGTTGTACTGGCTCTGCTCGATTTCGATGGGACACAATTTCTGGTTGATGGTGTCAAAGTATACGATGCATGAAGACATGTGCATGCGAATGATTCGAGTTGATGCGACATCTCACGCGTAGTGCTTGATGCCGGGTGGCCTGGCGTTGAGTATGCCAAGAAGTAGAATCTGCTCGGCTTCCTTCTTGTGACCCATACCTTCCTCTGCTTTCACTTCCTCGTCAGCCTATTAGACCTCTGTCCTAGCATCTGACGTCCCACAAACGAGATCGCAGTCGAAACGCCTGCCTTTTTCGACGCTTGTCGACCTAAACTCAGTCTATGCACAAGTCTGCAAACACCAGTATCTGGAAGCACATGCTGATGTAAGAATGAAAAGATGGAATGCCTGGTAGCACGACCATGCTCCACATCCATAACACCAAGCGATGGCAGATGGCTTGCCTGTTAAGCTCGACCGATACACATCCCGAGTCGCCACTTAAGACCCTTGATTGGAGCTTCGGCTTACCCAGCTTGTCAGGAAGGTAGCTTGTACCACGCATGCCATTTAGCCGTTTGGCCAGGACCACAAGAGCTTGCGTACCGGAAAGGTTCGTTAAGGAATGAATTGCCTAAAGACGAGAAGATGGGGAGCTTCTTATTCCACCGCATCAAGTCTTCTGACCTACAACCACGTTCTACCAGACTCTCATACAGCTTACTCACGACATATATTGGGAAGTCTGACTAGCTCACCCAATCGACATACACAGCTCTTATCACAGCCTCAAGATGGGTCAAGACCAGCAACAGAATGAGGTCAATGGCACGCATGCGAACGGTACAGAGGCTGTGTCTAACGGATTCCCCACGTTCGATCAGTCGAACCCGGCTCTTTTCACAAATGAGAAGCGCGAGATCTTTATGGGCTCTTCGCCACCTTTAGAGCCAGGACCCAACGACTGCGTTGTACGGATGAGATGCAATGGCATTTGCGGGTACATAATTCCATCCTATTCCCGATGCTCATGCCTGACACTCTCGCAGTTCAGATGTCCACTTCTGGCACACAGGACGCATCGGACCTCTGGAAGTCAAATCAGACCACTGTCTCGGCCACGAAGGCTCCGGTACGGTCGTCTGGGCAGGATCACAAGTCAAGAATCTCCAAATCGGTGACAATGTAGCAGTCGAGCCCGGTGTACCCTGTGGGAACTGCTTCCAATGCTCTAGTGGAAACTACAATCTCTGCGCCGATGTAAAGTTCTCTGGTGTTCCTCCTTACACCGGCTCTATACGGCGATTTCATGTTCATCCGGCTGCGTTCCTGCATAAGCTTCCTGAGCGCTTCTCGTTTTCCGATGGTGCGCTATGTGAGCCGCTCAGCGTGGTGCTACATGGCTTTGAAAAGAGTCCGGTCAAAATCGGCGAGGGGACAGTGATCTGTGGTGCTGGACCGATCGGGATGTGTGCGCTTGCGGTCGCCAAAGCTTCGGGTGCATGTCCCATTGTGGTGACGGATCTCGATGCTGGTCGACTGAAGTTCGCGAAGAGCTTCGTGCCCAACTGCGTTCCATTTCAGATTGATCCGAAGAAAGGGTACCAGGAGACAGCGAAGGATATTTTGCAGGCGCTTCTTGAAGCTGGTGGTGAGCAGCCGAGGGTCGTGTACGAATGTACTGGAGTGCAGAGCAGTGTGGTGACTGCTTGTTATATGCCTCGTGCTGCAGGTGAAGTCATGGTCATTGGCGTGGGGCGACCAATCATGAATGAAATTCCTTTCATGCATATCTCGTTGGCAGAGGTGAGTCACTAGACCTTCCTGGAAGGGAAGGAAGATTACTGATCGAAGGAATAGGTCGACCTCAAATTCATCAATCGATACCACCACTCCTGGCCTGCTGCTATTCGCCTTCTCCACCACAAAGTCATCGATTTGCAACCTCTCGTCACACACCGCTTCAGACTTGAGGATGCAGATAAAGCGCTCGAAGCATCGGCGGATCGAAATTCTGGTTCCATCAAGATCCATATCGAGGATCATGAGCCTTGAAAGCTAGCACCAATGCCTCTGATCGCGTGTATTCTTAGCGAGCGAGTAATTCATGTTGATTCATCCTACTCTCGTGCTTTTTGCTTTTTTCTAGGCTGCTAGTGGAAGGTGACTAGAGTCTTGCACTGGGCAATGGACGTTGGAAGGCAAGCGGACATGGGGAGTAGTTTACGTCTGCTCTTACGTTAGATTCTCGTCGTTCGTTCCGACAAGGTGAGCGTCGCTTCTCATCAGATCTCCTAGCGCTGCTCCCTATTTTGACTCCTGTTTACTTCCCACGGTACTGTCAGAGTCGATCTGCCCTGTCCACCTCGCGATATTTTGCCAAGGCATTGCTGCCGACCGCTTCAAACCAACAGATTTACACAGGCTCAACAGCTGCCGTGGTCTCACTGCCGAGAATGCCGGGGTACAAGGAGTGCTCTTAATTCTGAGACAAATCGAGGGATTGGGGCAGAAATCCTTGGGTAGAGATTGCAATCATGAGGTATCTCATGCATTTATTCATCAAAGCAAAATCGTAATCATCAACAACGTACCCTACGCGAGCGCGCCCATGGGGTCCCAAAGCGGCAGAGTCTTCGGGTCCTGCTTCAGCACGTCCGTCACTTCCTTCGATACAATCGACGGGTCAACAACAGCCTGATAGCAAAATTCATCCATCCACTTGTCAGACATCACAAAATAACCATCCGTGCCAGCAGAACTAGACCAGCTGTTCTCGACTCTCCAGCGAACTGGCTTACCATCCTCGATATGAACAGCAGTCAAGACCATAGCATGGGTCATCTGAGATTCGCCAGTAAGAAGACGTTCCGCTTTGGACATGCCGAGTTTGATGTTGAAACCCAGCTCGTAGTCCACCAGATCCGTGTCCATGACTCCCTTGGCTGAGTCGGAGAATTTGCCGACGTCAGAACCGAAGAAAATTGGTAGACCTTTCTTGAGCATAGCTACACACGCCAGCTTCATGATTGACTTATCGACATTGACATAGGTAATCGGTCGACCACCCCAGACATTGCCCAGATTGCTGACTGTGAGCAGGCGATTGTACTCGTTCCTCGGATCGTTCACCAAAGAAAAGAACTTCTTGACATGCGTCGTCTCTGCAAACTCGATTGGTGTCAAGGCCACGGATTTGAAATGATTCGCACCATCGTAGTATTCCCATGTGAACTTCTCATCGGCTGGAGGCGGTGGGCCCAGACAGAGGGTTAGCACTCGGACAATATCTTGCATCATGATTTCCTTTGCTTCGCTGATTTTCTCTGCTGAGACTGCTCTTGCCTTCAAGCCACGTAGGCGAAGACCGTTCTCGCGGAGCTTGGTTGTGAGTATGCGGTCCATTACAGAGCTGTTCTGCGCATTCCAGCTGTCCGGGTACAATGTTTGAGGTACGATGCCGTACTTCGATACCAAGTTGACGATCACTAAAAGAAATCAGTCTATGTTTGGGCAAGAAGGTCGTCCGAGATGCCTACTATCCCATTGCCCGCCATCGCCGACCGGGCTGGCCATGAGAGCCCCGATGATGCGGCTATCCACATCTTCACCAACAGTGTCCAGGATGGATTCGAGGAAGTAGTTGGCCTTCTCAACTTTGTCCCAGAAGAAAAGGTATGCCTGGCTTAGCTCAAAGCTCTTGATGTTGTACTTTTGCATGATAGCAATACGAAACACATTGCATGCAGCGAAGATCCAGCACCGTCCGGAGCTTCGTTGATTTGTGACCTTTGTTACAGTCAGTATAGCTCGCAGCGGGGAAGACATGGTACATACTGGAGTGCCCTCATGAGGAATAGTAAGATTGAAGAATTGAGTATCCTTCAAGATAGCAGATGGTCTCTCAAGGATCGTAGCGGGGTTGTTGGTGCTGAGAGCCGAGAGACCTAGGCGATTCTTGGAGTCCTTGAGCAGTTCCTTGACGTACTGCTCTGTCGCTGTGGCGTCGACATGCTCGGGGTCGCTAGAGAGGATTTTGTGGCCGGCATGATCGATTCTGAGAGCATCGAACTTCTCGTCGAAGCTGGTGGTTGGAGCTGATTGCCTTGTCCCTCTGCGCTCACGGCGAGGCGCAGCACGCACGGGAAGCTGTGGCGTGGATTCTGCGCTGCCCATGCTTTCTATCGTATAGAGTGTACACAGCGAGCTTACAGATGAGGATAAAGAGGGTATGTCAGTGTCGCCGAGATGATATGAAGTGTCGGGGAGTCTGTTGTAGTCATGCGACCTGGGGAGCGACCATCACGGTGGGTGGCCATAGCTCCAAGATAAGGCGTCAGCTTGTAAGACACCGTGACACAAGGAAGGGTAAGTGAATGACCTCAAGTATTGTATGGTATGCCGTAGTTTATTCTGTCGTTCGCCTGCTGTTGCTGCTCCTATGGTTGTCCTTGACAGTCCGTTTGTGTGTGTGTTGTCATTCAATATTCGATGCATACGATTTTGTGAATCGAAACCACTCGAGCAAGATCGATGGGCGTTTGTAACGGCTGCCAGCTTCTGCCACCTTCCCAATAGGAGTAGCTGGGTTGCATTGCAGTCCCGCTGTCCATTATATAGAACGATGCCTGTCTGACGAATTGCCCTTCCAACTGAACCTTTCCAGGTGTCATCTGGTCGTATTTCCGTCAGTGTGAACGATGCAGAAGCCAAGGATTGATGGGCATGTATCTCCTTGCCATGGTTCGACGTGGCCTCAATGAGATGGTACCGTCAGGAGCCGAATATCGAAGGGCAGACAAGCCAGCTACCAGGGCGGGGTTTTACATCGCGAGCTGTTCAGGACGCTTTAGATCGTCGTCGCCAGAATGGCGTGTCTGACGGACGACTGATGCATATATTTTGAGGTGTGACAATGTGTGGAGGCCGTTGCCCCTCAGTCTCCATCTCGCTTCCCCAGCTCCTCCTGTCTTCGCGTCTCCTCTCTTCCCACGCGTCCTGCCTTACCTCATCAACATACCCCGTACCTCATCGCCCTGCTGCCATCCCCATTCATCGCCAACCTCATCCATCAATCTGGTTGCTGTCGAAAGCCAGGCTTGGCATCACAGATCGGCAGGATGTACAGCCGAAACTATGCTCCACAAGCCCAGAACCGAAGCCCTCATGCGACGTCGGCCAGGCGCGGTCCTGGTAAGTTACCCATAACAATTCACGAGTCCTCCCAATTGTCCCCTCCACGCGCGCGCATTGTCGCAAAACCCGATAGACATAGATCCTCTGTCCGGCGCAACCTGGTCTGCAGGGCAGCAGTTTCGCGCTGGCATCATGGAGCGCGAGCGCGCACACCGTCGGAAAATCAGCTTTGCTGACCTCGAGCGAACTTTTCGCGCTGCAGGTCCTATGGTCGCTCCTCCGCAAGCCCAACAGCCTCAATTGACGGCCGCGCAGCTCCAGCAGCAGCACCTCGAGCAGTTGCGCCGCCAGGATCTGGCCAGACGCCAAGCCAAGAAGCCCACAGACCGTGACATTCCAGACGACGTGAGCGAGGCTATCGTGGGTGATGGAGTAGAACGCTACAAGAAGCTGCGCGATGTGGAGAAGAGACTGGACGCCGTCATGATGCGCAAGCGATTGGACATTAGCGACAATATTCAGCGCCGTTACACTCGGAAAGATGGCATTCTAAGGATATGGATATCAAATACAGCCGAGGGACAACCATGGCAGGCTATGGAGGAAGGCACCGCCAACGACGATGGCATGTTTGAGCTTGGCGAAAGCCAGGCCACCTATCGTGTCAAGATCGAGGGCCGACTTCTCGACGATCCAGAGGAGGATGAAGACAAGCTCCCAGCCACCGGCCGACCGCGCCTAAGCACATTCTTCAAAGCTATAACTATCGACTTTGACCGCGATGCGAATGTGCAGCCCGATGGCTTTAGCCAGATAGAATGGCGAAAGCCACAGCATGGACCTTCGAACCCAAGTTATGATCCGAACAGCCCGGAGGTGTCATTCGATACTTTGGAGTTCCAGCGCAAAGCCGATGAGAGTATCAATATCACCATCAATCTGGTGCGCGACGAGAAGAACGAGCGTTTCAAGTTGAGCCCGGAGCTTGCCGACATCCTAGACACAGAAGAAGAGGATCGCGCTGGCGCAGTGCAGGGTATCTGGGAGTATTGCCGCGCTATGGGACTCCAGGAAGATGAGGACAAGAGGAAGATCATATGCGATGAGCCACTGCGCAAGGTAGAACGTGACGTCTCAGACTGGAAGATCTCCGCTGACCAGACAATAGCTATTCAAGCAAGAGCAGGTATACTTTCCATACGTCCCAGATCTTCTGATGACACATCTCCAACCACTACCACCTATCCAACTACAATACACCATTCGAGTCGACGAGCCATATGTCAAAGGGACGCAGGATCCAGATTCGCCATCTGAGGATGAAAACACCGAAAAGCTCAGACCCTGTCGACCAACCATCTACGATGTCCGTGTCCCGCTCCCGAATCCATTAGTGGGCCAACTGCAGCAGGTCTACAAGTCCAAGGCGCACATCGGCGATCTGCAAACCATTGTACGAACCGATGAAGATCTGGCACTTTTGGTTCAAAAGATTCACCAGACGAACGCGAAGCGAAAGTTTTACGACAACTTGTCGAAAGACCCGGCGTCTTTTGTCAAACGATGGATTAGCAGTCAACAACGTGATCTCGAAGTAATATTGGCGGAGGCAACGCGTGGTGGAGGCGAAGACGCGACCAACGAGGAGTTTCGACGTGGTGGCAAGGACAGCGTTTGGGGCTCCGAGCTGGCACGTGAGAGCGTGGGACTATGGCTTGCGCGAAACTCGAAACCAGCACATTAGGAATTCTCGTGTGGGATTCTTCGACGAACATGCGGAGCATGGTATATTGTTGGACCCATGTCCCACCACAGCAGACGAGGCGGAATTCTTGACTCGTTCGCCTGCTGTTGGTGGACCTGCGGATGTTACATCCTTAGTCCAGACAATCTACAAGAACGTCGAAGAGAACATTTATGCCCCCAAGCCACGGCATACTTCGAAGTCGGCTGCACCTATTCGCGACTCCACCAGAACCACACCTGTGGTCGAGACGCCACAACCGAACACCGAGCCTGAACCAGCCAGCCAGAGAATTAGTTTGCTCAGAGGACGTGACTCCAGCCCTTCTCATATTGCTATCGCGACGAGATACGGTGCTTCCACCGTTCCGTCTGACTCAAGAAGTATGGAATTGGAGCACAAGGCAGCATTGCATGCATGGCAGTGACGCATCTGGGACCAACACCGAACATATCTTTCAAGAGGATTGACGTCCTACAATGCAGCTCTACACAGGGCGCTTGAGAACTTTGTGTGTTTCTCTGGTTGATAGCTGAATGATGCTGCTGAGACTGACATTGGCCGCAGCAGGCTTTCATGCAACACCGTGCTCGAGACCGAGATAGGATTTAGACTGTTGCGAAGCACTAGATCATGGCGCCAGAATTGAGCAGAGAATCATATTTTCAAGCCCCAAAACGCAGATTCCGCGCATGAGTGTACAATGAAAGATTACTTCCCGCTTCAAACCACGTTGGTCTTCCTTATCTGCTGCATTCGATCGCCCCTTCGCAGTGTTATTGATTACTTCGCCACTCCGACATTCGATTCGTCGGGCCATCTGCGAGCGTCATGCCCGTTGGCTCGCGTCCCGATGTGATACCCAAGCTGTACGTCTTCGGCCTGAATGGAGCCCATTGTTGAACGATGTTGTTGATGGAGAGGGATGAGTTGAGTTGTACAAAGACTATGAGTTTCTCAAATAGTGCCAAGAGAAAGTCTTGATGGATGGACAAGAGGCAAAGAGTAATGTCGATGTAAAACCCCTTCGTATGCCGGTGCTCTTCCAAGCACGTGTATTGCCCTCGACACGGAGTGCAGATAGGTAGGTCAAAAGGCCTGAAGCTCAGCACATGCCCCGCTTGCGACAAGGTATGAAAGTGGAGTATGCGCGCTTTCACCCTCGGGCCATGCTGCCATGCTGGCGAAGGTATTGCTTTGAGGAAATGTAACGACAATGATGATAAGGAGGCATTGACTCCGAGCAATTGACATGAGTGGCACCACCTCTCCAGCTGTGGTACTCCATCAATCTCACAACGGACCAACAGATCGACGACACGAACGTCAAATATGGGTTCCGTATCAAGACCAGTCCGAATTGCGAACTGCTCGGGAGCAGTGCCAGATCCTGGGTACCATATGTACAACCAAGCCAAGTATGGACCAGTAGATGTTATTACAGGCGACTACCTCGCCGGTAAGTGTATCACAGATCGTCGAAGCAGTCACATCTGACAAGAGCCACAGAAGTGAATCTCGGCAATGATGCAGAAGCCATGGCGAACGGGACAGCCAACGGCTGGATCCAAATGGCATGGGATGGGATCGAAATGTCGGCCGATCTGATCAATGAAAAGCGTATCAAGGTGGTCATCAATGGAGGCGCTTTGAATCCTAGAGGCCTGGCACTGAAAGTGCACAGTCTCGTGAAGTCAAAGAACTTGGATCTCAAAGTCGCATGGGTTGAGGGAGACGATCTCATGGATAGGATCGATGATATCCTCAACGAAGCGCTCCCGCATCTCGACGAAGAGAACGCTGATGTGAAGCTGGCCAAAGACACAGACATCTTCCTCAAAGCCAAAGAAAGGAATCGAATTGTGGCAGCGAATGCATATCTCGGAGGCCGGGCGATTCGTAGTGGATTGGAAGAAGGAGCCGACATCATCATCTGTGGCAGAGTCGCCGATGCCTCTCCCGTCATCGGGGCAGCAGCATGGTGGCATAATTGGGCTCCAGACAATTTCGATGCTCTTGCCGGTGCTCTGGTTGCAGGCCATCTGATCGAATGCTCCAGCTATATCACTGGTGCAAACTTTGCCGGCTTTCACAAATACGATACCAGCGAGCTGTTGAACCTCGGATTCGGTATTGTCGAAATCGATGCTAATGGCGATTGTCTCGTCACAAAGCACGAGGGTCTAAATGGATTCGTCACCGCTGATACGGTAAAGTGTCAATTCCTGTACGAGTTGCAGGGTAGCATGTATTTGAACAGCGATGTTAAGGCAGATGTTACGCATGTTCGTATTGAGGATGTCGGCAAGAATCGAGTCCGAGTATGGGGAGCCGAAGGGTACCCGCCTCCACCAACAACCAAACTAGCAATCTTCTACAAAGGCGGCTGGCAATGCGAGCTACTGGTCAACGCGACAGGGTATGCCACGGCAAAGAAGTTCGCTCTTCAAGAGGCGCAGATGAAAGCCAAATTGAAGGAGTGGGGACTGTTGGATGAGTTTGACATCCTAGATTTCCAATGGGTTGGTAGGCCAGAGCTTAATCCATCGTGTCAGCTTGCTTCCACAACATACCTACGGATCTTTGCGCAGGCTCAGGATAAGGAAGTGGTGGCCAAAGTGTTTCCTGCTTGGGCGAGCAACACGATGCAGCACTTCAGCGGCTTTCACAGCTCTCTCGACTTCAGGACGGCAGTTCCAAAACAATTCTTGGCTTTCTATCCCGCAATCTTGAAGCAGAGCGAGTTGAGGGAAGCCGTAAACATCATCGAACATGAAGAGACTGAGATCAGGACTTTCGCAGTGGGTCCGCCGCAGACGACTGAGGCCCTACAGCCTCGCGAGAATTATGACACGTCGAGTCCTGTCGGCCTTGAAGTGTTCGGCGAGACAGTGATGGCACCGCTGGGTGACATCGCTCTGGCCCGATCAGGCGATAAAGGTGCGAACGTGTCTTGCGGTCTTTTCGTCCACACCGAAGATGAATGGCATTGGCTTCGATCTCTCATGACCAAAGACAAAATGCGTCAGATGATGGGGTCTGACTGGCAAGACTGGTACCATCTGGAACGTGTGGAAATGCCAGAAATCAAAGCAGTCCACTTCGTGATCTACGGACCTCTCGGACGAGGTGTGACCAGCTCGAAGATTCTCGATGCCCTGGGAAAAGGATTTGGCGATTTCATTCGGGCGGTCCACGTGCCTATTCCCAAGAAATTCCTGTCGTCAATATGATTGGGACACCCCTGAGCCATGGTAAGAGTTTTTGGTGATTTCATAGTTGTCGCGATCAAACAATTTCATTCTGTGACGTGTTTCAGTTTCTTGTGAAAAATCGCTCGCATGCAGCAAATGGTCCCAAGGCCTTGGCGTTCACGTGAGCTTCTATTTTCAGGCGCGCAGCCCCCAGCATTTGCCCATAATGTTCAACACTGCTGTGCCGCTGGCAGAGGCACAGCAAATACTCTTCACCGCACCGATAGATACTCGAGCAAAGCCTCGAAGGATTGGTTTCATGCTGCAGACGTCTGGAAGACCTTATAGGCAGCTACATCGCCTTTGCTCTTGCCCACAGCTGTGAAAAGCATCAGCAGATTGTGATTTTATTTGTATCGACTCACTTCTAACATCATGTATGCGCACGGCCTGTACTCAGCATGGGCACTGTGGCCTCTTTGGACCATCCACACCATCGTTCTCATCCTCGAACTCGTCGTACTCTGCTATCTCGTGCTGGACTGGGATGCCCAGTACCAAGAACTGCCCATCGGCTATACGACCTCGTTGTCCCTGGCTTTCGTCAACTTTGTCGCCGAGCCACTCGAGATGGTGCTGTGGACATATCACTTGCTCGAGCCTTGGGTGTACCTCATTTTGCAGCTGCTGAAAGCGATCTTGTGGAGCGTTGTCGCCGGGGTCGGTTTCAGGATCTTGGTGGCCGCGCATGAAGCCGCTGCTATGTACGACTGGCTCATCGCGCTTTTGTGGACGCTACTGGTCATAACGCTGTACATATCATCACGCGTCGTGTCCCCTGATTGTAGCTGACGTGACTTCCAGTGCTTCGTTCTACGCATCTCTGCTTTACGCAGTGTTCATCCTTTACCAGACCAACAAGACTGCTGGCTACGAGAGCCCAACCGAGAAAGAGCAGATGGCCTTCCAGAATACCATTACCATGATCCATGGCCGTGATCGGTCTGGAAGAGCGCAGTAACTGGCGCTGATAACACCAGCATGCAGCTTGTGGGCAGACCGAGTGCAATCAAGGCAAGCTACAGGCGGGAGAGCCAGTTGTACTGATCCAGCCATCTCATTTGGCAAGGAACGCCTGAAATGCCTTATTGTCGATAGCCACATTTCCCACGGCGCGAAGCTTCTTGCGGCCCTCCTTCTGCTTCTCCAGGAGTTTCCGACGTCGACTGACATCGGCGGCATGCAGTTTCTGGAGGACATCCTTTCGAAAAGGCTTGATGGTCTCTCTAGCGACCACTCGTCTGCCAGCGACTGCTTGTATAACGACTTCGAACATTTGCCGATCGACATGTTCCTTGAACTTCGACACCCACTGCTTTCCGATACGCTCGGCTTCGGAATAGTGGATAACACGGGCTACGGCGTCCACAGGCACTTTATTGACGTGAAGTTGGAGTTTGATAATGTTGGCAGCTCGATACCCAGCGTCCTCGTAGTCGAGCGACGCATAGCCTTTGGTACCACCCTTAAGCTTGCCGAAGAAATCGTCGACCAGGCGCTCTAGTGGGAGGAGATATTTGAGGATGACTTGTGTAGCAGTAAAGAATGTCAAAGACTGTTGCTGCCCCCTGTTGCCTTCGCAAAGCTCGATTACTTTTCCAAGGTATTCTTCAGGAGTGGTGACAGTCGCCATAACGTAAGGCTCCTCCAGGGATGCGACAAATTGATGGATATCCTGTCCTTCGGGGAAGTTGTTCGGATTTCTGATGATCTCTTCACTGCCGTCCTTTTTGACCACCTTGAAAGGTACGCTTGGTGGAGTAATAATGATGTTGGCGCCATGTTCTTGTCGTAAGCGGTCCTCAAAGACGGAGCAATGGAGCGTTCCAAGAAAGCCAAGTCGCCATCCAGCTCCGAGGGCCTCGCTACTCTCCTTAGTGACAGTGACCGAACGGTCGTTCAATGTCACTTGGTTGATACTGTCTTCGAGATGTGCATAGTCGCCTTGGTCTGTTGGAAAAGCAGCTACGAAAACCATTGGCTGTGGCTCTTCAAAGCCTGGTAATGCTTCGACCTGATGCCGACTACTCACGCGCGTGTATGTGTCGCCGATCTTGGCTTCCTTGGAACGCTTCATGCCCGGGTTGAAGTATACATAACCAAGCTGGCCAGCGCGGAGGCATGTTTGCGGTGTCTCTAGTGGATACATGATGCCAACCTCGCCTACGATGTACTCCAGGTCCGTAGCAAATGACACGAGTCTATCGCCGGCTTTGACCTTGCCCTCAAAAATGCGGACGAGCAATATGACACCCTTGTAATTGTCGTACCAGCTGTCCACCAGAAGCAGCTTCAAGGGAGCATTCTCATCTCCAATAGGAGCAGGTATCTCGTCCACAATGACAGGGAGCAACTTCGCCACATTCAATCCAGTCTTGGCAGACACCATGACAGCGTTGGATGAATCGATTTCGAAGGTGTCGCGCAGCTGCTCAAGGGAACGCTTCGTATCCGCAGATGGGAGATCGACCTTGTTGAGGACCGGCACAAGAGTAAGATTCTGAGCGAAAGCAAGGTAGAAGTTGGAGACTGTCTGTGCCTGTATGCCTTGCGAAGCGTCAACAAGCAGAAGAGCTGTGATGTGTCAGTATAGGGCAACACAACGACGGTATTGCCACTGATCGTACCTCCTCCACAGCTCGCATAACTCCTACTGACTTCAGCCCTGAAGTCCACATGGCCAGGCGTGTCTACTAGATGCAGCAGATAGTCTTTGCTGTTGTGGTTATATATCATGGAGCAGGTCTGCGCCTTGACTGTGATGCCTCGTTCTCTTTCCACATCCAACTTGTCCAAGAACTGCTTCTTCCCGCCAGGCTCGATGGTTCCAGTGAGCTCCAGCAGGCGGTCACTGAGCGTGCTCTTTCCATGGTCGACGTGCGCAACAATGCAAAAGTTGCGAAAGCGCTCGATGGGGATTTTCGCGATTCGCTCTTCCAGACTGGAGGGAGCTTTGCCTGCAGCACAGCGAGCAGTTGAGCTCAGAAATTTGCGAGAGCCAATGAAGGCGCCGGTGTTCGCAGGGTTCGCATCGTTTATGACTGAGCAGCGCAAGAATCGACAGAAGCTCCTAGTCGGGCGGAGACATTGTTGCATTTGTGTCAGCTGCTCATCGTCTCAATGATGGACACTTTTTGCAGTGCGAATCTTGCAAGCTGAATGAAGCTGCAGATGTGGCACGTGCGCCGAAGTATCAGAGGCTCTGCTTCGCCTAGCAACCGCATAAACAAAAGTTTGAACATCCATCTCAGCCAGCACACCACACAGAGAAAGCCAACATGCCTTCAGAAAAGAAATCCTCGTCATCAGCAGCGAAACCCTCGTCTTCGGATAAGGCGCAAACGCACAAGCTCCAGCTCAAAGGCAGCTCGAAACTGGTCACCGAGTTTTTCGAATACTCCATCAACACCATCTTGTTTCAACGAGGCGTGTACCCGCCCGAGGACTTCTCAGCGTATGATATGTTGCGCTATGTTGTTTTGAGCTCAATCTGACGAGGGCGACAGTGTCAAGAAGTATGGCTTGAACATGATGGTGTCCCTGGACGACCAGGTCAAAGCATACATCAAGAAGATCATGAGCCAGCTCAACAAGTGGATGCAAAAGTCGAAGATCTCAAAACTCGTCATTGTCGTGACCAGCAAGGAGACAGGAGAGCATGTTGAGAGATGGCAGTTCGATGTACGCATGATTCATATATTCATGACGCCCAAATCTGACGTGGCAATAGGTCAACATTTTCAACGACGATAGCAAGAAGAAACGCGGCGCGTCTTCTGGCGACAAGGAGAACTCTTCGCCAAGTGCAGACGCGCAATCGCACCACGAGAAGTCTGAGACTGAGATCCAACAAGAGATTCAGGCCCTGTTCCGACAAATTACAGCTTCTGTCTCCTTCTTACCAATGCTCGATGGCAATTGCACTTTCAATGTGCTGGTATACGCTGATGCTGACAGCGAGGTCCCTCTGGAATGGGGCGACAGCGATGCGAAAGAAGTCAAGAATGCCGAGAAGGTCATGTTGAGGAGCTTCTCGACTAACTCGCACCGCATAGACACAGTAGTATCATACAGGTGAGCCCAGTATCGCTTCTTCCTCGGGGCTTATTAGGGCGGCGGCGACTAACAAGCTTCTAGGCTGGCGGATTGATCTCGAACCTATATGGCGACCCTAGGAAATTCGTACGGCGTTCATGGACCCCAGATGTCAAATCAGAAGGGTCCCGGAAGTTTGGGAAATAGTGGATCCTTGCTTGACTCCCACGAAGCAGCAGAGAATAATCATCAGATATTCGCCTCGGCGCTGTGTAGCTCGGCGCTTGTTTTCTTCGTACGCCGGGACGTCCTTATCACTAGGCGGATGGCGCGCCATGGGACTACCTCATGGCTAAGATCTCGCAAAGAAGCCCGAACGTCGGTTCGGGAGTGCTTCCACGGCACCAGACCGGCTTTCAGAGTGCCGTCGTCGGTCGATGTAAAACATCAGCAAACAGTGCCGATCCAGTCTTGACTCCCGAACCATGCCGTTTGCCGTTCCACATAGGGCGACAAATGTCTCACTTTGTACCCAGATTGTCGGATCTCTCCAACGACATACCTCTCATTGCTTGAAGCGGTGCCGCATGGCAAGAAGACGGTCGTTCGCGGCGTGGCCGTGTGGTAGCTGAGGTGGTAATGAGCAGCTGGCAGCCATACCGTTCTACCAATAATTAAGCACTTTTGTTTGCTCTGGAATGCGGCTGGCGGAAGCCACGGTGTGGCTGCGATCTCCTCCCCCTCATTCTTCCTTGCAAAGTAGGACAGGGGTTTGTAGCGTCCAATTATCACGACAACGATCGCTTTCAAGTTCTCACCTTTTCTTTCATCGGTCATGGAATCTATTTCTGCCACGAAATGCATATCGCCAGTCTTATAGAGCATGCGCGACGATAGGGGTGCGACGTGGCGCTGCTTTGAGAAATAATACGAGCAGCTGCGTCTCAACCCGTAAGTGACCGGCGCATGTGCGGCACGCCACAGGAGATCGTGCTGTCTCCATCAGGGACGGACTTGACTCCACACAGAATCTGGCCGCATGTAGTGCACCACGCTCCGCTCGCTAACAATTCGCAGGGTATGTCCTCGCTGAGTCGCAGCTTGAAAACACGCGAGAGCCATTCAGTGCTTGATTTCTGCAGAAGCACGG
The DNA here is from genome assembly GCA_002785985.1 of Microcyclosporella mali. NCBI lineage: Eukaryota > Fungi > Ascomycota > Dothideomycetes > Mycosphaerellales > Mycosphaerellaceae > Microcyclosporella > Microcyclosporella mali. The sequence goes on from NHNU01000001.1 coordinate 430,638, forward strand.
CATGGAAGTGGGACCCGCCTTCCAATCGTGACGCTTCAAGAAAGATTGCATGCATCCTGTGGGGGGACGAGAATAGGATACCACTATTGCTGCATCACATCCTGGTCAGAAATGTCACATCCTTGTCGCAGTCCTGCTGATAGCGGGCTCGCTGACCACCTTCTGAGATGCATTCTTCTGGCAGCTGCTGTTCTGAGGCATCGGGTAGGCTCACGGCAGCCGCTGGTCCTCAACGGCACAACGTGTATGAGCCGTCAGAGTCCTGTCTGAGGTCTCGGCTGTCAGCTGGAGCTTGCAGCCGGGGCGGATTTGACGGCATTATTAGACTGCACGGGATGTTCTTGGCGCTCTGGACTCCCCACTCAGTCTTCACTGACGATAACCTTTGCCGCCAGACAGTCCGTCACAGACTGCTTCAACCTTGCTCTATCAGTTGCTTTGTTGAACCACACTATATACCCGATATACGGTAGCGGAAGATCTCGTGGCAGCCCTGCAAACCTGTCGCCGGGAAGAGGCCGGGGGCGCAACAAGTGCAGCTGCACCCAGGTCTCGACTTCTCATCAAGCTGGATGTCCGGCAAGATACCCCATGCGGCACAATCACAGTCACAGATAGATGGGTAATCACAGCGTTTCAGTTGCATTGAAGCAGCTTTTTCGCGCAGTGGATCTTCGCTGGACCTGCTCTTCGACTGGCTGTGATCCCTGGTCAATGGATGGACAAGGAGCCCGTCACTATAGCACCATAGCTACTTCGATGCACACAAGTGCTGTATACGGGCGCCGTCTGGAGCAGCTGCTGTGTTCTATTGCGGCTACTGCCCATGCGGTGCATGCGTTGGGTTCTGGCCGCCACACCGCAGCATTAGCACCGGGCATGAATCATATTCGATATGTGGCCGTTAGATGCGTGGGCGCCACACCACGTCTGCTTCGCTGTCTGACCTGCCACATTCAGAGGAGGGAACAACGATGGCTGAAGCTCGCGGTATGGCCGAGATTATTCTGCCGATCTGCTCTGGATCCTACCGGATTGACGATGAATTATTCCACCTACTTCTCACATGTTGAACTTCGAGTTCCAGCTGATGCGCGTTCGGGATGTCATGGCACGAGGCCGGATCTGATCTGGCAACCAACGCACCGGCGAAGCAACGTCGTGTAGAGCCGGTTGTGCAGTGGATGCGATTGGACGAGCGAGCTCGGCTTGTCGATCCTGAGGTTTCACGACTTTGCGATTCTGGGAGCAGAGTGGCTCGTTCCGTCTAGCGCGCCAGGCACCAGATCTGTTTCCGGCATCGTGCCTGCCAGGAACAGGACAACCTTCTTCTATGGCAGCAGCCGCATCGAGTGCTCTTCGGCCGCCAACCAGAAGCAGTATGGCGCCCTTCGGCAAGGCAGATTACGAGGGAGCGGCAGCAACAGCAACCAACTTTCGTGCATCTCTCGCCAATTCCATTTTGGGTGCCGCGTCGAAACCTTGAAGGCGACCACTCAAATCTTGTGGCGTGCCAGATGTGCAAGCGCTCACACGAGCCCGACTGTTGGGATGCTAGCATGGTAGGCCCTGAGGATGTATGTATAGGTAAGGAAGCGCACATCGTTTCTCCTTCTTCCATCAGCCGCTTGCTGCCCTTGTCTCCCAACGGTAGACCTTCGTGTCTATACTCCTTCGTTTCACAGCGTGCCCTGTGTCGTTCGTCGCAGCTGTCAACATTCGTTCATATCACCACAATCCCTGGTGCACTGACAAGGGCGCCCTCCTACCCTTCCACGGGATCGACCTAGCTGCCCTCTGTCCAATCGTCATCCCAACTCGCAGCAATGGGTCTCTTCTCATACATCAAACCAGCCAAGAAGGCTGCGGCAAAGGATGTCCCTACCGAGATGTCCGAGAAGGATTCTCCACGATTACCAGAATCCACCCAGGTCGGCACTCCAGGCACCATGACCCCAGGAACTTACACTCCAGGTGTGGGCTGGTCACGGCCAGCCTCCATCTATCCGGCGGGTGGTGAGTACCGGAGCTCACAGATGGAGGACATCAACGAGATCAAGTGCGATGTCATGGTCAATTGGCTGTACCAGCAGCAGATGGAGAAGCTCTGGACCGCCGGTGGCATTGACGAGGGTGTGGTCTTGAAGAAGGGCCGTGGCCAGTACACTTGCTGCCCTGGCGACATTGTCGACGAGCCATATGGATTCTTCAAGGCCGTCGAGACCCTCAACGTCAGGGTGAGTTCCTCCTGATATAATCCCTGATCGAGAGCAATACTGACATTTTCCAGGTCGCAATGACTGTCAATACTCGTGTCATTAAGCTTTTCCTCCACAACAACGACAAGCCATACGTCCCACTCAAGAATGGTCTCCGACTCCAAGTCCTTCCCGACATGTCTTACCTCCCTCGCTGCCAGAAGCATCAATTCGCTGCCTTCATTGCTGATCGTGGACTCTTGGTTGTCTGGGACGATGAGCCCAGACATCTGCTTGACCGCGCCAACAAAATTGAGAAGTCGCTCATGGAGATGATTTGGGACGACTCGACCTCCGACGACTACGACGAGAAGAAGGAGGGTACTGTTCAGGTCAACGAGGTGACCGGCGAAGTTGACGAGGAAACCGTCGAGAGCGGCACTGTCGAGAAGCCTCGACGCATCGTGCTGTGGCAGGCAATCTTGACGGCCTTTACCCTTGGCTTGGCTTTCTACGCTCTTGGGTCCGGTTTCAGGAGCGTCGCCGTGGAGACCCTCGTCGACGGCCAGTACATCCGTCTCGCCTTCATTCTAGCACTTCCCATCCAGATGTGGATCGCTTTGTTCTTCTTTCAATCTCTGGTCAACAACGTTGCCCAGCTCATCGGTCCAATCTCGCAGATGAACCAGAACACAAAGTTCTACTCTGGTGTGAGACCAAAGCGTCTCCGCCAGGACGGCAAATCTCTTCCCCATGTCACCATCCAGATGCCCGTCTACAAGGAAGGTCTCATACCTGTCATCGAGCCAACTGTCCGTTCTCTCAAGGCTGCCATTTCCACCTACGAGATGCAAGGTGGCACCGCAAATATCTTCATGAACGACGATGGTATGCAATTGATTTCCGAGGAGGACGCTCGTGCCCGACAGGACTTCTACGACGAGCACAACATTGGCTGGGTTTCGCGTCCAAAGCACAACCCGAAGCCCGCTGAGGGCGAGGAGGCATTCCTTCGCCGCGGAAAGTTCAAGAAGGCATCCAACATGAACTACGCTCTGTGGGTCAGCAACCGTGTCGAGGAGAAGCTTTTGCACGTCCAACGCCACGAAGGCTGGACTCAGGAGGATGAAGCCGGCGCTTACCGTGACGCCCTCGCTGAGGTCGTCGAGGAAGACGAGGGACGCACCTGGGCCGACGGCAACATCCGTATGGGCGACTACATCCTGATCATCGACTCCGACACCCGTGTGCCAACTGACTGCTTCCTCGACGCCGTCTCCGAAATGGAGCAATCTCCCCAGGTCGCCATCATTCAGTACACTTCTGGTGTCATGAACGTTACCGACTCGTACTTCGAGAAGGGCATCACTTTCTTCACCAACCTCATCTACACTGCCATTCGCTTCGCTGTCGCCAACGGTGATGTTGCACCTTTCGTCGGTCACAACGCCATCCTCCGCTGGTCTGCCATTCAAGCTATCGGATACGATTGCCCATTCGGTGACGAGCGCGAGAAGTTCTGGTCTGAGGACACCGTATCTGAGGACTTCGACATGGCCCTTCGTCTCCAGACTGCTGGCTACCTTGTCCGTTACGGCGCCTACACCAAGGACGGTTTCAAGGAGGGTGTTTCCCTTACTGTTTACGATGAGCTCGCCCGTTGGGAGAAGTACGCATATGGTTGCTCAGAACTGCTCTTCCAGCCATTGCGCTACTGGCCAACTCGCGGCCCCTTCACCAAGCTCTTCAGGAACTTCATCTGCTCCGGTATGCCCCTCCCCTCCAAGCTCACGATCATGGCGTACATTGGTACCTACTTCGCGCTTGGATCGGCATGGCTTTTGACTTTGGCCAACTACTTCCTGATGGGCTGGTACAATGGTGCTCTCGACCACTACTACATCGACAGTTTCACCATCTACTTCGCCATTGTCATCGTTTTCTCCGGTCTCGGCAACTTGTCGCTGGCTGTGCTTCGTTACCGAACCGGCGAGTGCAGTCTCTTCCACGCCATTATCGAGAACTACTCCTGGGTTCTGATGCTCTACATCTTCTTGGGTGGTGTCTCTCTGCACGTCTCGCAGGCGATCCTGTCCCATCTCTTTGGCATCGACATGACTTGGGGAGCCACGAGCAAGGAAGCGGAGAACACCACATTCTTTAACGAGATTCCCAAGGTTCTGAAGAACTTCAAGGGAACCTTGATCTTCTGCTTTGGATCCGCAGCCATGATGATAGTGCTCGCGCAAGTGGTACCGCCGTTCTGGAGGATCGATTCTTTCATTGCAATCTACCCACTCTGCAGTATCATTGTTGGACACTTCTTCTTGCCGGTGGCTCTCAACCCCGGTCTGATGAGATTCACTTGGTAAATGCATAGCCGGGGGCACACTCTTTCTTCTTTTGATTACAGACCAGCGATAGACAGGACAAATGGGACATCAGCACAATGATGATATTAGAGACGACAGTGATTCGTCAGGGCATAACGAACATGAGATTAGATTCACTTAATCAGTTGCACAACGCAAACCACCTCTTCAGAAAATGCTTGTGCTTCAGTTTCGCTAGTTCTCATCTGCATTCTGCCCGTTTCTCCTATCTATCGTGGCGCCTTGCTTCCCGTCTTCAGGTCAGTCTGAGTGAAGCCACAAAGAAGCAGGGCGTCAACCTGGACTCGGCGATACCGTGGCGCCTCCAGCTCCGTTCGCGACCACTCTTGGAGGCTGGCAAGAAGTCCGATAACTCCTGCTTGCCCGTATCAGGGAAGCTCCCCTGCTAGAGCGCCTCCCTCTTCTTCCCTGCAGTACTAGTACATATGCCTGATGCAGGATGCAAGATGCAATGCAGTCTCGAATTTCTAGCTGCGCCCCTGCAACACGGCCAGTCCACGAGAGATCCATCCAGATTTCTTCGCCGCTTTTCGCCAAGCTTTATCTGCACGTGCAAACGACCCCTCTATACACAGTATAGTTCTCTGATACCTTGAGCTTAGCACAGTGAGAAGCTTTGTTTTCTTTTTAAACTTTCGCTGTCGCATCTGGCCTCTGCAAGCTTCGAGATAAGGCGTGAGCTCGTGCGTAGCGTGGGAGTTCAGCCTACTACACTTCGGCTCTTCAGCAAAGCCCTGCGCCCGCCACCGACCTGGGATCCCCACGTGCGTGCCAAGATTGGAAGAATGGCCCGGTGAGCGAGGGCGCGTGCTAGAACTTTGAAGGGCGCCGTTTGAGGGAGGCGCACCACACGCACCGGTGTCTTCTTTACACGTTGGTGTCGCGGAGAACTAGAACATGGAGGAGCTTCTGGCGCGGCACAGGAAAGAGCAGCGAGACCTGCAGAGCCAAGTCACGCAGAAGAAGAAGCAGGCCAGTAAGAAGGCGCGGAAGGCTGTCAATGAGGAGTGCGAGCGTCTAGAAGCCGACCTGAAAGAGAAGCAGGCGAGGGAGATTGCTGGGCTTAACGGCGAGGCTGTGCAAGCCGATGGGGACGAGATACCCAGCGAGAAGCTGGACGAGTTGACTTTACAGGTCGATGAAGAAGACAATGAAGAGCCGAGAACATCACCTGCCGCTCTCTCATCAGAGGAACAACAAAATCCCGCCACTGGAAAGAAGCGTAATCGCCAGAAAGATCGCCTGGCTCGTCGTGCCGCAGAACAGGAAGCTCTCGCCCAGAAAGCCGAAGCCGAAGCAGCACATCTCCCGGACCTCAAGAAACAAGAGCGCGAGCGCATGCTCGAGTCCATGAAGAAGTACTCGCTCAAGGAGAAAGAGATCCGCGCAGATGGCCACTGTCTATACTCTGCCGTAGCAGACCAACTAGATCAGCTCGACATCCCCATCATGTCTCCGCCCAGTGACACTCCAGTGATACCCTTTCGAGCCATCCGCGGCAGAGCAGCCGACTACATCGCCGCGCACGAAGACGACTTTGTGCCCTTTCTCGAGGAGCCGCTGCTGGAATACCTGCACAAAGTGCGCAACACCGGCGAGTGGGGAGGACAGGTGGAGCTCATGGCGCTGGCCAAGACGTACGGCACAGATATCCACGTCTTGCAGGATTTCGGCCGGGTCGAGAAGATTGAGTCTGGAAATGAGGATGGCGAGGATGATGATAAGAAGGTCATTTGGTTGGGTTATTACAAGCATGGCTTTGGGCTTGGAGAGCATTATAATAGCTTGAGGAAAGTGCCTTGAAAAAAACATGCAGGCCCAAGGCTGGGATGGACACCGACACAACGTATCAGCACTGGCCTCTGCCATACGTCCGCGGACCGGAATCGATCGCAGCGAGCAGCATGGTGCTCAGAGGATATTCTCGGACACTCCACGAGGTTCGAGATAGCAGGCTGGCAGATATTGACCACAAGGTCAGTGCTCTCAGTGGACCTGTTCGAAGTGGGCAACAGTCACACGAGTCCGGAATGTTCCCGACACTAGGACATCACAGTGCTGTATATCACCGTTATCACCACTTGGCCTGAGGTGGTCTCGCACCTCCTCGCGATGTACTCGCCATGCCAAAACCATGCTCGGCTGTCCATTTTATCTGCGGTCGGGTGCGTGATACCTCGTTGATGGACGCTCTGGGGTACTTGTGAGAGGACGGATAAGCGTGCCACGATGTAGACGAGAAAGTGAATTGAAGCAATTTTCACGCAGGATTATAATAATCGTACAACGAGAGACTGCACGCTGGTCTCTGAGCCAACTTTCCACAACCTCATCTGCTCCAAATTGAGTCGCTCCGTGCCTTGCAACAAGCAGGACATGCTTCATCATGCGCTACTCTTCCTTATACTCATCTGTCTGCTAGGACACACCACCATCTATGCTTTGCCCTCACTCAGCTCAACTTCCGGCCTCGTCCCAGGTGCGACTTCAAAGCCTTCTCCGTTCGCTGTTTCGTCAGGAACTTGTCGTTGTACATATACGTCAGAATAATCCATGAAATTTCTCCGCCGTGTGTTTCCTGCCACTCCTTGTGGCATCCGATCATGAACGCATTGTTTTCGTCCGTGAATGCCACGGCAGCGGAACGCTTGAGCTTGCCGCCGTGGCGATGTTCACGTTGGCGGATGTTTTTGGCCAGCATGACCGCAGGACCGGTCATGGCAGCTTCGGTCAGTCGCTAAGATCTATACAAACAGTCGTGTGTCTCTCACCTTGGGAGACTATGCTCTTTGCATCGCGCTGCTCCTTCGACTCCGTCTTTGGATCTGGCTCCGCATCTGGCTCTCCCCCCGGCTTCCGATCCTCACCGTCTTCCTGACGCGACATAGCGCCAGCGGTAGGCTCTGCACGATCTATGAGTGTTGTCTGGAATACCATGACAGAAGTCTATGTTGGCCCAAGTCAGCAAGGCTCAGGCTCAGTGCAAGTCATGATTAGGGGATGATCGGGGTGTACGCCGGGACTAGAAGATGACACCGACCTCTTGCTTGAGCACTCTGGCCTTCGAGTGCTTCGGAAGAATTTCAGGAGAATCGAACGACTCCTCAAGAGCCCACATGTGTACGTTGCGCTTGGTCGAACTCTCAAACGAGTCAGGACGAGTCTCTGGCGTGATCTGGAGATATTCCCCCCTGCAGTCTAGTCCAACTTGCTCTCGTAGGCGTAAACGTCAGTCGACCATCCGAGTATCAGAGAGCTTATCGACAGCATTTATGTGTTGAGCGTTTCACTTATGTCGAAATCTAATTCATTCACCTAGGCAGGCGCTAAGCTCATATATTCATGCTCGATTTCGTCGTCCCTTTCAAGGAGACACAATGGCTTCAGCTTTGAAGCAACCAGTATTCGCTTGCGCCATGTACTACATTACTCATCTACCATCATGATCATTGCGCCTGTCTCATTCCTTCACGCTGAGCATGTCCCTGTACAATGTTTTCTTCGATCCTGTCGTCATTGCCCATGCAAGTCAATCCGTCATACCAGTCAAGGTGTTCGGCGATCAGTTGTTGTGGCCGTGAAACCTATCGAATATCCTCCGGGCATCTCCCAGGATTTCCTCTCCGAACTCCGGATGCTGTCCAGCTTGGCCCGGGTACGAGGTCTCCACGAGCTCGTTCAACATGCCAGGCTTGTCGTCGATGATGAGACCTGCAGCCATAATGTGGCGGCCCAGCACATCCGCACATGCTTCCTGGTCTTTCGCGCTCATCCGACTCATGGCAATATCCGCTGGGGTCATATACTGCATGCCCTGTTTTCCTGCAAGTCAGCAGCTATGCCTTACCTGTTGAATCTAGAAGGGGGATGCTGTACCAGAGTTCTACCAACAAAGTCCCACATGAAATAGATTCTGTTCTTACTATTCGCGGGTGTCATGAAGGTCTGCTGCAAATTTGGTCGCATCGCTTCGTGCTCCGCCAATTTGCGTAGCAGACTCTGCAGCTCGATGGCTGTTTCCTTCCAGTCTTCCGTCGCATTGGAGGGAAGTCGTCTATTGACCAGATGATCCGTGAATTGCTCTCTTGTTGCAATATACGGGTCCATTATCGATGCTTCAAAAAGTAAATGAGACACCAGTGTCGATGGAGACTGTATGATCAAGTGTCTAGTAGAAGAGGGCAAAAGTTGGGGAAACGCATTGGGGAAAAATCACAACATCAACCTTTTCTTAGCCTGACGCGAAGGCACGTGGCACGCATCCTTTTCTCTGGGACATCTGCAGTCGATGTCAACGTCCCCTAGTCAGACGAGGCATACATGGACGGCTCGACTGGCGACGACGCCCTCCAATCGATACGCTCTCCCATCGTAGGTGCTTATTATTGTTGATGTGAAGTTCTTGCGGTGTAGAGGTCCGGAGTTCGGAGTTCCCGCCTGGCTCATGCCACTTCTTAAAGACATCGGCATCACCTCACTTCGATCCTCCCTCATTCCACATTCTTTGCGTTGCTGATACCGTGGGCTCGCGTTCTTGATGATTCTGATATGCAGCCATCTGGTGCGTGAGGCTTTCCCCGAAGACGAGCCCAAAGCCTCCTTCTGTTCGACACAGTCCGGCCGAGGACCGCCCTATGCCACAAGCATTCTTCACGTCCACGTATCCACTCTCGGCTCCCAAGACTCCACGTCTTTCAGCGTTCCCCAGCAAGCAGATGATCTTGACCAGGATCATGTGGTGGTCTGGCCATATATGTGGATCGCGCCAATCTGCTTATCGCCATTGCATAGCCAAGTCATGCAACGATACGCCGCAAATCCTTCAATCCTGTTCGGATTTTGTCGAGATCCAGTGAACTGATTACCCGGCAGAAATACTATGCGATGGCTACAAGAGAAGTAAAGGCCGAATTGACAAGATGTTATGAATCAAAGATTCAAGTCATCCAAAATTCTGTGACAAAGCTGCCCTATGAAGCTCTTCGACCCGACCTTATCTCTGCAGGCGAAGCACTTGTGCTGCTTCTGATTGGACCCGCCGGCGGATGCAACGCAATGCTAGGATAATGACCGCCTTCAAAAGCTCTATAAGTGGCAGGTATCAACGGTAAGTACCTATACTGCTTTTCCTTACACACGCCACAGCGTGACCGATGCTGCTGTGAGAATAGCCAAGGAAAGCTGTGCTTCTTCTTTCACTTCTTTCTCTAGTATTCTCCTAGAAACAATGGCGCAGGCTTCGACGGAGACGGCATCAAACAACACCGGCAATCCTGCCTATGACGGCTTCTGCGACCCGGAATGGCCGCCAGGTACTGTCAAGCTTGCGCAGCTTCTGGGAACGGACAAAAAGAACGCAGAGATCATTCTTCAGCCAAGACCAACCGACAATCCCAATGACCCTTTGGTAAGTTACAACGAAGCAACATATTTATAGCGTGTAAGGCTGACTCGAAGGCAAGAATTGGCCCACATGGCAGAAAACCCTCAACTATACCCTGGCTTCCTTCTATGCTATGATGGTATACGCATTTGTCAATGCTACATCACCGACATGGGGCCCCCTTGCGGACGAACTCGGCTTCAGCTCAGCGACACTCACGAATACGTACGCAATCGGATGTGCCACTCTTGCCCTGGGCGCCCCCATGCTGATTCCGTTTGCACTGAAATATGGCTCGAGATCTGTATATGTCATCTCCAGCGCGGCACAGCTTGCGGTCTCCATCTGGGCCGCGAGGACAATGACCGCTGGCGACTGGTGGGGTGTCAACTCAGTCCAGTGCTGGCTTGGCGCCCTGGCAGAGGTCCTCATCCAGATGACCGTTGCGGACATGTACTTCGTCCACCAGCGCGGCAGGATGAATGCCATCTATGTGTGGGTTGCGCAAGTCGGGTCAAATCTTGCAATCGTCGCTGCAGGATTTATCACAAGTGACATGGGGTGGTTAGTACGTTGCCTGGATTATGTTCCCAACGCGTGCTGACTGAACCAAAGGCGATGGGTATGGTGGTGGTGCGCAATCTTCTTCGCCGTGCAGCTGGTTGTGTTCTTCTTTGGATTCGAAGAAACCAAATTCACCCATGTCGAAACCTTGGACGGTCGTCAAGGAAGCGTCACCGCTGTCCCAGATGTCTCCGGACACATCCATGGAGAGTACAACGAAAAGAAGGCACCTTCTCCTACCGTCGACTCGGACAACGAGGCTCGACCTTTGCGGAAGCTCAGTGTCATTCATATCAACCACAGCATTCCGAGGAAGACGTACAGGCAGAAGCTTTCTCTGACCACAACATCGCCTGGGACGTGGCTGTCATTCTTACGCCACTCATGGCAGCCGTTCCTGATTCTGGGATCGATCCCTGGCGTGCTCTTCTGCTCGCTTGTGTATGCAATCATCTTGGCTTGGTCTACGGTCATGACGACTGTGTATAGCACTGTCATGCTTGATCCACCTTACAACTTCACCAGTGATCAGATCGGCCTGATGAGCTTGGCACCATGTAAGTCCTCAACACCAGAGTGTCCAAGCAACGAACGTAACGCTAATATACACAGTCATCGGCTCCACTCTAGGGTCGCTGATCTGCGGTCCGCTCAGCGACTACATTGTGATCAGACTGGCGAAACGATCTAACGGCGTATACGAGCCCGAAATGAGATTCTGGATTTTCTTGCCATTTGTGAATCTTAAGCCAACGACGCCGGGCTTGAAAAAGAATGCTGACTATTCGAGCAGGTCCCATTCCAGCTCGCTGGAGCATGGTGGTTTGGATACGCGCTCAATAATGGCTGGAGCTGGGTGCAAGTAGCCCTCGCATACGGCATTTGCAATTTTGGTTCCGCGCCTCTCCAATCACTCGCTCTGACTTACATGCTTGATGCATACAACGAGATCATCGGCGACGCTCTGACAGCCTTGACGTTCATGAGGAATACATGTGAGTATCACTTGACCAGAGCTAATATCACAACGAACGTAAATACTGATTAGCCAAACTCGTCAGTCTCAACCATCTTTGTCTTTGCCATACCCGCCTGGATTGCTGGAGTCGGTGTCGCCAACGTGTTAGTCAACACCCCCAAAGACTGTATAAGATGTCCCCATGTCGAGAGGACAATATGCTGACCCTCTATGCTTTTTTTCTGCTCAGGTTCAACACCATCGGTGCCATCGGTGTCGTCATCCTCTCGTTTGCTGGAGTCTTCATATGGAAGGGCAAGTACTTGCGAGTGAAGACGGCGAGGGTAAGTAGAAGCCGCGAGGCAATTCCCCCTTGATCACATTTCCAGGACGAACTTTTTTTTTGGCTGACCTTTCCACCCTCTTTTCCCCGCTCTCCAGACATACAGATACTATGCTCTCAGACAATTCGAGGCGCGACCGATCTGAAAGTTTCTTATGAACCAATCAACCAAATAAGATAGCTGCCTCTCTCTAGAGAGAGAGAGAGAGATAACACCTCTTGTCTGTTTGCTCGTCTTTCTTTTTTGATCAAGATTTGAAACAACATCGAGGCTTTTCACATTTCTACTACAGCATGTCCCTTTTCTCCTCCCCCTAACCAGCTTGCCCATCGTTCCCCGGTTTCACGATCACCATGTTATCGGAGAGAGAATTGTATTTCCGACATTGTTTGGACACTTCACTCCACCTTGAGCCAGAAAAAAAAGAAAAAGAAAAAAAAAAGCACGATAGATTGGAAGGAAAACAAAAGCAGCAAGCAGACAGTCGCTGGGGGACCTATCAGGGTACATGGGTCTTGGAGATCGCGTCTTGTGTTGTATACATTGCAATGCGCATCAAGCCGATACGTATGCTTTTCATCCGCCAAAAAAAATGGGGAAAAGGGCGAAAATCTAAAAGTTGCTTTCCCTCCAGCCAGAAGGGCAGGGCGATTCGGGCTGGATGTACACCCTTTCAGGCGTGGTGATTTTTACAGAGCGACGGACAACGAGTCTTGTGTTGAGGTCGTTGGTGGCGAGCGAACAGAATAGCGACGACAAGATGCGACCTGGTCCCCACCCAGCGCTAGCATCGCACGTGAGGCGTGTCGCGTGAATGACGGCAACTGCCGCTACCTCCCTCCTGCCTCCTATTCCCCGAAGATAAGGCAATTCATCACAAACCCCAACCCAGCTCTCGCAACACTCTCACTCTCATCTCCTCCCCAAACCCACCACATTCCTCAGACTCCCAAAAGCAAGCACATCACTCATCCTCTCCCTACCAGCGAATAACATTACTAACCGATCGACACCACAACCCCATCCGCCCGTGGGCGGCAAGCCCCATTCCAGCGCCTTCAAGTAGCCCTCGTCCAGCTCCATGGCCTCCTCATCTCCCTCCCTCATCCTGACCTGCTCCTCGAATTTCCTTCTCTGCTCAAAGGGGCTGTTCTCTTCCTCGTACATGTTCGCGTACTCGCGACCCTTGATGAAGAGTTCGGCGCGCGCGGCGACGGTCTGCTGCGTTTTGCCGCAGAGGAAGTGTTTGCTGAGAGGGGACATGCAGGCCGGGTGGTGGGTGATGAAGATGGGGTTGGCAGTGGAGAGTGGTTCGAGGTAGTGAGCCGAGAGTGCGTCCAGGAGGCGTGGGAGGGTCGGACTGGACGGTTCAGGGATCTCACTCTGTGCGAACAGCTCCAGGATAACTTGATGAGCTTCTGGAGACTCGAGGTTCGGCAGAGTGCATCCGAGCTTCGCTTCCAAGGTGGGTATGAATTCGACTTCCTGGAAGTGCTGGCTTAAGCTGTCGTCCAGGGATGGGATAGAGCTTGGGTTCGCCATCTGACTTCTGAGCTCGTCGACGGCTGTCTTCAAGTGTGCGATCAAGTCTTTTGTTATCTCCATCAGGTCCCGTAAGGTGGCGTAAGCCTGGTAGAACTCGCATATTTGGAATTCCGGGTTGTGTGTAGCGTCGACGCCTTCGTTGCGGAAGGCTGGCCCCATCTCGTAGATGCGATCGAGACCACCTACTACCAGGCGTTTCAGCCATAGTTCGGGGGCGATGCGAAGACTCAGCTGCTGTCCAGCAAATTCAGTAGCTTCTGTCTGAAATGGTCGGGCAGCCGCGCCTCCCACTCCACTGGCTAGAATGGGAGTGTTGACTTTGACGAAATTGCGATCGTTGAGGAAGGTCTGTAGGCCTTGTTCCACGTGGTGCCGGACACGCAACGTTGAGATTGCTTCTGGATTCACCAACATGTCGACGTGGCGAGATGTCATGCGTGCTTCAGCATCTTCCAGCCTCTCAGGGATCTGGTGGAGCGAAGGCGACAGAAGCAAGGGAATCTCTGCTGCAAGGATCGAATTCTCTCCACGCGCAGTACGATGCGGGTAGCCCGTGGCCGAATAGACGTCGCCTTTGCGCACAAGTTTTGTGAAAGACTTGAGCTGTCCGGGCGTGATGCTGGCGTCCGCCTCTTGCAGCTTGGACAGCTGGCAGACAATCTGCAGGGAGCTGTCGTCGTTCTGTAGATCGATGAACACGAGCTTGGAGCCAGCGGTGCGGATAGATGTCACACGTCCTGAGTGTCATCAGTATACATACATGCCAGTCCATCTACTCGCCATTGTCCATACCAGCTGCCGCCACGATGCGGTCTGTGTCGGTCTCGTCAGGCTCGAAACCGGAGCACTCACTGCTGAGGTCGTGGGCGCTCAGGCGATTGCGCGCGACTGTCAACGGTATTCTGGGGTAGCATTGTGAAAGTGATTTGCTCGACGACTGCAATTGGGCCACTCTCTTCTCGTAGTCATGTGTCACATCACGCTCTTTCTTGGGATCCGAACGACGCGTGCAAGCAGAGAAGGTGCGGGTGGTAATAAGAGGTGATGGATAATGGGAAGGCTTGAAGGCGGAGAGGAGATAGCATGGTCGGAGAGGACGAGCGAGGCATTCTTTTGACATTATAGACCTATCTACTGCTTGCATCATTAGCCAGCTTGTCGCAAGCATGAGGGTGGACGAGGATGTTGTGAGATGGCAGGACGGGGCAAGGGTCAGTTTTGAGTATGAGGTATGTTGTGATCAGTCTCCGAAGAGTCATTCGCAACGGTTCTAAGGTTTATACACGTTCATCATGTGGATGGAAGTGGTGAAGGAGAAGGCAATAGCACATACCATGTATATCATGGCGGGTGACCGTGAGGATGAGTCGGAGTTTGATGTTGTTGTTGGTGGTGGTGGTGGTGACAAAGACTCGGGTAATAGGGACAGAGAATAACAGCAGTGTCGCCTTTGGGGAAAAGGGACGTGGGAGAAGGATATTTTGGGGTTGGAGTGGCTGCCGATGCCGATGCCACTGCCACTGCCACTGCCACTGCGCCTCATAGTGGCTTGGTCTATCCTTGCATGCCCTGTACTGTCCTCCTCCCTGATGTACATGTAAAGAAAGGTATGCCCCATTTCTGCTTATCACTCCTTGGTCATCACCATCATCATCATCGTCCAGCATCATCCTCTCACTGCTTACTCATCTTCTCTTCTTCATCTTCATCTGCTTCTTCATCTTCTTCTTGTTCATATTCTGACAGCACTTGGCAGTGACGCCAGCCCGCATATATTCCCGTCTCCCCGTCGCCGTTTGGTCGAATGCGAAACCCTAAACCTCAGGCACAGACACAGCGTGACAGCCGCTGAAACGTGTGTGACAGGGCGCGAGACCCCGGAGTAGAGCACTAACTCACCTA
This sequence comes from Microcyclosporella mali, assembly GCA_002785985.1. Taxonomy (NCBI): domain Eukaryota; kingdom Fungi; phylum Ascomycota; class Dothideomycetes; order Mycosphaerellales; family Mycosphaerellaceae; genus Microcyclosporella; species Microcyclosporella mali. The sequence continues at coordinate 445,925 of NHNU01000001.1, forward strand.
CTACGACAACCACACACTCTCCCTACACTGCCACACCACATTATCTCCCACCACCTCGCCATCCACCACCATATCCACCACCTCCCACCACCCTTCCATCCACCACGTCGCTCGTTTCCCCCTTGGTGCGAGTCCATACCATACCAATTCGGTTCAGTCGACTCCAGACCACTCCGCGACGCCCTCCCAGCCTGATCTCACCACCGTCACAACCACCAGCCGCCAATAACGAGTGGGATCGCACACGACTCAGCAAACAGTGCTTGAGTGCTACTGCCACAATACGGCCTCCGCGCGATCCAGCCGACCGCGTGCGTTCCAGCTGCTGCGACACCCGTCAGACGCCAGACCCTCTGCGAGCCTCGTCTCGTCTCGTCTCAGCCCTCCCCATCCCCGTCACCACTTCAGAGGCCGCTTCACTGCGGCCATATGTCGAAATCACACGCATACCGCACCTCACTGCTGGGAGGTGACACCGCTTATCAGCCACTCTCTGGCAACTCCTCCTTCTCCTCCCAGCGACCGCCCATCTATAACCCTCAAGGTACCGCCCACGCATACGAGGCTGGCGGATACCATGACCGCGAGGGTCTACCCACTCGAGATCTAGCATCGTCCACCGGCAAGCGACCCTCCAGAATGTATATCCCCAGTACAAAGTGGACGTGGGCCTTCATGCTCATCGTCCTCTTTCAGGCCGTTGTCAGCTTGGCCCTGGAGGCATACGTCTTTGGCGAATTTCAGACGAGCCTGTTGCCCAAGGACAAGCGCCCCGTCGATCTGGGCACTCCAGAGCATCGGACGGATCCCACAAAGACGATCCCCACATATCTCGCCATATTCATCTTTGGCTTTATATATGAGCTGGTGCTGGCCTGGGATGCTCTGCGCCTCAAGAACACCATTCAGGTCATCGGTATCTGCTTGTACAACCTCGGCATGCTCATCTATGCCTCCGTGCAGATGGATCAGATCGACGAAGCTGTCCATGATCTGGCTGGAGACATCGACCAAGACGCGTGGTCCGATCTGCGACCTTTCCTGACCGCTGCGCCATGCGTGATTGCTTTGGGAACGGTCCTGCTGGGTTTCGTTGCCTATAAGCTCTACAATGAATTCGCCTGGACCATCTATAAGCATATCTCGGCCGATCTGCGCTTAAAGAGGCGATATCTCGTATATCAGGTCCGTACGCCTCAACCCCCTTCGCCTAAGCTATGTCTGACACCTGTGCCTATAGATCTACATCGCCCTGCTGAAGTTTGATTTCTTCTTCTTCCTCGGCTTCACCGTACAGTTCCTCGTCGTCGTGACGAATACCACCGATCCTGAATTCTACCTCACCATCGCCGCCGTCCCAATCACCATCATCCTGCTCCTCCTCGCCGCCTGGTTCACACGACGAGAGTCATACGTTGGGCAATTCTGTATCCTCATCGTCTACTTCGCCGCCATGGCCTACTTCATCTTCAAGTTGGTCCGCATGTACACGCCGCCGCGCGAAAAGGACTACGAAGCGGCACGCAGCTCGCTCACGACGTTTGCCGTTCTGACGCTCATGCTGGTGGTCGTCACCATCGGAGTCGCAATAGCGTGCATGATGAACTTCAACAAGGGACTCAAACCGCATATTCAAAGAAGAAAGGTGCCAAACACCGCCGACCTGGAAGGGAGCAAGTGGGCTGCAGGAGACTACAGCGGACCACCCCACCCGCTGGGAGCGGTACCGACGAGAATGACCATCGACTAGGCTCGATTGTGTCTTGTAAGATGATTGTTACAACTTCGCTCGCGAAGAGCATGGCATGAGGGCGTTCCATAAGGTGTTGTAAGGTCATAGGCGGCGATGAGGCATGGAATGGGAAAGATACCTCCGATCTCCGCCAACTGGAATGGCGATGAATGATTCAATGAAAACTCTGTCTCTCGAAGCCCGCTCATTCCCGGTCTGCGGATACTCCAGTTTCAAACTTCAATCGTCTGACTTTCTATCTGCTGACGAACTCAACAGAGACCGACTCTGGTCGGGATGACGAACCTCCTAGGCACTTCCTATTTACCCTTCCGACAGCAGCTCCGGGAAATCGCAGCCCGGCCTCGACATGCCTCCCCTCATCATTCTTGCAGCCGCAGAAATCCAACTTTTCAACGCAGCAGCCACCACATCGAAATTTGTTGCGGAGTTCTGCGATGAGGGAGACAGAATGGAATTGAGGACTGGAGAGGGGAAAGATTTCTTCATGAGGCTTCTTATTGGCCAGAGGATCTGAAGCGCTTCGATGGAAAGAGGGAGCGAGTGAGAAGAACAGAAGATTTCATGTTTGGCACATGATGTTATTTCTCTCGGCGTGATTGAGCTGGAATGCGCTGTGACGGCGAAACAATTTTTGTTGTTGTCGCCATGTTCGGCGCACCGCAGCAGATGATGATGATGATGATGATGATGATGATGAAGTGTGCTTTGCTTGAGGCCATCTCGTTGCGTCATGCGTCATGCGTCTGTCTGTCTGTCTATTGCTGCTCGTTCGGCTATATGCCATGTACTTGATAATCGTGGCCGCGAATCGTCCGGCGTCTTTCTATACATATCGCTGGTGCGACAAATGTCAACATTTCCGAAAGCGGATCATTGTCCACGGGAATGCAAAAGCAAGCCAAAAGAGATGACCGAGAACGTAACGTCGTAGCCAACGCTCGCATTCCTCTGGTGGCAGGCAACAAACAATGGTACATCTTGTCTTGCCATCGCAAACATCCGTCGTTTCTTTGTCCTCGTCGCATCAAACAGCTATTTCATCGTCAAACAGTCTTTTGAAAAAAAAAACCCCCCTCCAGTCTCTTTTCTCCACACACAAGCCACAGACAACAGCAACAGAAGTAGTCATGGTCGGTAAAAAGAGAGCACCAGACAACGCATTCGACTGGGAGGCCGACGCAGCGGCCAGGGAAGATGAGCTTCGACGACACCAGCGCCCACGTCAAGCTGAATCACCTAGCAAGAGCCAGAGATGGCATCCGGATGTGGTCCAGGGTCGCAGCGGAACAGGCCAGCTGCGAGGACAACCAAGTCGCTCAGCACTGAGACGACTTCTTGACGGCGCAGTCAAGAAGAAGAATTTTATTAGAACTGTCGAAGCGCTCCTCGATGGTCATTTCTACGATGAAGAGCTCCAGGAAAAGCGCAAGGATATCTTCTCGAGTCTCGCAACCTGGGATGTCATCAGTGACAGCTTTGGTACCTGGGAGACCGTGGTCGAACAGACAGCACTGGAAGAAGGGGAGGACCAAGCGTTGAGAGCACTTCTTCGACATTTGAAAAGCGTTGATGTCGGTGACAGAAACGATGGAGCGGCAACTACCAGTACGGGTAAGTGAAGTGTTTGGAGGACATGGTATGCCAGCCACACGGCCACTTACTGACTTCTTGCAGCCACGACAATGTTCGACAGCGATTCCGAAGACCTGGAAGTTGGGCAATTGCCCGTGACGCCCACAGGACCTGACCCTTACAGTGTCCTGGAGTTTTTGAACGAGCAGAATATCACCTTCGAAAAAGTGCGAGAGCTTTTTGCCAAGGACGTCAACTCAGGAGACGGGTTGGCCATAGACGATCATGTCTGTGGTCAGGTATACGAGATCAGCGGTAAAGTCAAGAGTTTTGCAGAGGACTTCGTTGGCAAAACAAAGCCTTCGAACAAATTCTTCGACAACCTACTCTTGGCCAAAGACAATGAGCAGCTCAAACGTTACATAGGGTGTCTCGCGCTTGGTGGTCCCGGAGGCGAAGAGCCCTGGCGCAAGCTGATGATCAATCCGGACACTCGCGTAGCTCTGGTGTTCGGAATTGTTGGACGCGCTTTGAAGGAGCATGTCTTCAATGACCTGTGGTTTGGCGGCACAGCTGAAGACAAGGAAAAGTTGGAAGGACTGGAGAGAAATGTGAACTTCCAGGAGATGGATGGTATGTGAGCGTCGTGATTCCACAGACTGTTGATCGATGCTTACTTCTCCAGGATTTGCTCGTACCAGGCAGAGGGCTGCAGAAGTCCAGACTTTTATTGGCGAGAGAGATGGGTCAAAGTCCGATGAGCTGGAGTTTGCTTCCATCAAAGTCGCGATGCAGATTGCGGAAATGCTAGCGTCTTTTCATCATGACGAAGTGAACGCGAATTGGGATGATCTTCAAGCGAAAGTCTACAAGATCGTCTATCAGGCGGGCACTCTGAGTCGTCTCATGCGCCTGGCCCCGGACGTCGTATGGTACTGGCCACCGACGTTCAAAGATGAAGAGTTCGAGCCCGCACGCATGGAGGCCGTGAACCTGAACGACATGATCTCGAATAGCCCATACGAGAAGAAGAAGGTCAACGGCCACGAGCAGGCGAGCTTGAAGGAGGGACATGAGGAAAGGCGCGAGGCCATTGTCCAGGTGGTCTGCTTCCCAGGTCTGGTCGCGTATCGGCAGTATGGAGGTGCTCTGGGTAAAGCCGAATTGGTGAAGGAGAAGGAGAAAGATCTGCATTACCCGGAAGACGTCAGACGTCTCAGTCAGAAGAACGCGAGCAACGCAGACAAAGACGGCTTTCGATCGCGGGTCATTTGCAAAGGCATCGTGCATCTGCAATGGGGTAAACAGCGCCTGCTGACCAAGGAAGCCGGCACTTCTGTGCATATCGACCTCATGGTCAAGGAAGGAGGCGACAGCATATCCTCGCGATACACGGATGACTCCAAAAACGTGCTGGAGCTGCCTCGAGTGATCAGCGACCTCCAGATCAGGGTGAAGCCAGTGTCGCCGCGTAGGGGATCCCGACGATAGCGAGTGGACAAGGGGAAGGCAAAGGGAGGCATTATCGGGGAGAGGCGGTTGGGTCATGCCAAGAATGCATGTAAGACAGCGATAGTCCCTTCTGCAAGTCATTATATATCTTCATCGTTCGGTCCTGGATTCAGATGCGGTGGGAATATGTAGTCCACGAGGGTTCGCTATGCAAGGCAGTGGCAATGTCGATGCTGTGCCTGTTGTACGCAGAAGTAGGAAGTGTTGTTCACTGCGAGTATTTTTGGTGCTCGCAGGCGCATGCAAAAGTGCCGAAACAGCGGCAGAGGCGCGTGAGAAAGTGCTGGAACTTGGCCGCGACCTCATCCGCTGGCAGGCCTCAGCACACTCCGAGGGCTCGCACTCCATCAGCCGACTCGCTGCCAGTGGGCTTGCATGTGTGTGCCTTGCCACCTTGCTTGCACCTCCCCGAGCATCATCCGCCCTTGGGCCGTCCCCCGGCTTGCCCTTTTGTTCACGGTCAGAGACGCAGTATAGTGCTCCTGAACACAAGACACCGCATCGCAGGACCTCGCTCCCTTACAGCCGGCTCGCCGAAAGCCTCTTCCCCGGCTTCATTGCTTCTGGAACACTTTTGGGCGGCGGACCCCTGGCGCTCTGGCTCTGGCTCAGGCTCTGGCTCTGGAACCACTCGCTTGAACCTGACTTCGATTATGCCCAGCCCCGTGTCCTCGCCTCTCAAACTCGCTTTCTCGCCCTGTCTTTCTCTGGACTTCACGACTCTTTGTCGCCGGCAGCAGTCATGAGCAACACACCTCGTCGCTATGCTCCACTCGCTCCGGCAAGGCCAAGACCTCCGCCAGCGCCGCAACCACGGGTGACTTTCTACGACTTGCCCGCTGAGCTACGCATCGAAATCTACAAATTGACCCTCAAAGACGTTACCATACATGTCTTGCCACTGAGCAGCGGCGAAGACCGAGAGGCTGCTCCACATCCGCTGACGCTCACCACTCGCCAAGTCCGGAATGAAGTATTGCCAATCATACACTCTCTGTGTCCCATCGTCTGTGCCGTCACCGACTTCATCTTTGACGGGCTACTGCTCTGGCTGCAGCGAATTCCTCCCGACGAACAGAGCAAGCTTTGCAAAAACGAGCACCTCAAAATCCGCTTTCACACAACCCAGAATCAGCCTTCTAGAGCCCTGGACAGTCTGCGGAAATGGTTGCACATACGTGCTGATACATATCGACCTCAGCCAAGATGGCAATACGGTGGCGCGACTCCTCCCTCCAAGATCTGCGCAGACTTGCGCCGGAGAACGAAGCGGATGAAGGAGCCAGGAAAGCAGAGTGAAATGCTCGTCATCTTGAAAGCACTCAACATCCCCGGTGGCGACGACGTTCGGATCAACGGCACCCGACGAAACGAATCTTGACGGCCTCCTCATGCCCAACTTTTTTGACCTTTTGATTTTGAGATGTCTGTCGACCATCGAATTAGCAGTGGCGTTTCGGAGCGGGTCACAAAAATCACTTAATTAATCTCGACTGCTTTGCATTAAGCATCACACTATTACTGCGGCGACCATACGTTCAGGAGTGATCAATCGTCAGCTCTGCTGTTATTTGTCGGTTATGAATTGGCGAGTCCATGGAGACGTTTGGAAGGAGTGACCTTTGTTCCAGACGGTGCCTGCTGGGAGACATCAGTAGGAGGAATTGCCGAGAGGACTGCTCGAAATGTGAAGGATTATGGACCATGTCTCGCCTGGAAGGAGACCTACGTCGAATGGTTCCTTCATACGTTCCGGGCATGCTCTGTGCTAGATAGACGTTACATGCTATTTGGTGACCCACATTCCAAAGTCAAAGTCAATATGGTAAAGTATGCATAGTCTCGTATAAGTCCATGATGCCACACCAAGTGTTGTCCCTTGTGGTTGTCGAGCCGCGTGCGCATTTTCGTCACGGCATGGGTCGAAGCTCGCTCATATGCACACTTTGGCAGTGGGGGCCAAGCGCGTCACAGCCGGGTGTTGTGCGCGGTGTCGCAAGCAAAGCTTCGTCTCGCGCCTCTGGAAAGCATTTGGACATGACTTTGCGCCGATGGACACCACTCACGCCACAATGATCTCTAGCGAGCAGATCCTCCAAGATGCCGCCCGGGACGGCTCAATAGACGTGTAAGCCCAGTCACACATTCTTCGGGCCCTGTCTGACTGATATGCGACAGTGCAGAATGGGCTCGCGTGCTGGAGTTCATGCTCCAACGACTTCACGACATCGTTCATAATGAGTTTCCGATACCTGCAGTCCCTCTACCGCCACGTCCGCCTACACTTGACCCGGAGGTCGTCGCATCTACGCCTCCTCAGATACCTACGAGCGAAACAGAGACTACCGAACAGGCGTTGCCTAGCACAGACGAAGATGCACTGCCAAACAGCCAGAGCAGTACCAAGGAGAATGAGGCGCCCACAGAGCTAGCAACAGGCCGACCGCCATCACATCCAAACCAGCTAGGATACCAAGGCCACGTGCTCCCGTACCTGCAGGCAACAGAGGAGATGCTAGACCCGCACGTCGGCGACATGGTGGAGCTGGAGCCAGGCACACTGCCTCCGGAACTGCTGAGCTCATATCAGGTCTCACGTCGCATACTAGAGCACGACTTTGCCGAGAGTCCACCGTACACGATCCAGAGGCTAGCAGAGCTCGTGCTACAACCAAAGAAACATTACCGCTTCTTACCTGCCTACCTTCGCGCTCTCGACCGCATCGTGTCTGTCGGATCTCCTGTGACTGACTTTCCACTCCCGAACCTTCACAGCTCTGTGAACAACGGTTTTCTGACGAACGGAGAGGCTCAAGTGAATGGAGTGAGCGAAAGAGAAGGGCTGGGTAGTGATGAGGCCCTGGGCGGAGCACTCCTCACACCGATACCATGGCTGAGGAATGGGAATAATATGCTAGCGCCGACTCCTGCTTCGGATGGCGAACTCCACAGCGAAAGCACAGAGACGATCGAAGGTCCACACGGTGCTGGAAGTATCGAGACAGTATCAGTAACCGTCAACGGCATATCAAGCACGCACATGGGGTCACAGCCATCATCCTCACCGATAGCTTCGCCGACGCTTTCCGAGCAGAGCGATGCCAGCACTTCCTCTGACACGTCTATGGAGGCACACCTACGGGAGCAAGGCGCTGTCACACAAGGAGAGCTGTTGAGGCAGGAGCAGGAGGCAGGCGTGGTTCCTGTGACCCCCACGGGAAACCCTTTGACTCCTCGAAGGACTTTGCTAGCGGGTGGAGCGGCTGCTGTTGGACGGGAAGGTTCAGGTGTTGCGGCTTTGGCGCCGGCGGAGGTCACTATGGACGATGAGCAGCCTCATGCCAGAGGCCCTGATGTCATTGGCATGGAGGACATGGGTCCACAGCCGATAGCTACAGGATCAGGCTTGAACATGGACGCAGCAGTCGGTCGAGGAAGAAGCAAGTCACCCCAGCCTCCGCCCACTGAAGTCAGTGGCGATGATGACAAGATGAAAGATGTCGAAGGCGATGAGGCAGGCAAGCCAGGCCAGGACCCTCAGGACGTGGAGAAGGAAGTTCACAGGCTCAGAGATGTGATGGACAAGGAGAAGGAGAAAGAGGCCAAGGATGCGGACGGCGATGTGGTTGTTGCTGACGCGGATGGCAAGCCAGTGGACGAGGAGCCCAGGCGAGATGAGACTGGACCGGATGCCGTCGATGCAACTGGTCACTGATGGTACATCATGACGAACTTATGTGCAAATGAAACCGTTCCAAAAGGGCATACGCTGCGTGAATGACCCTACAAGTCGGATCTTGAATGTTTAAGTATGTCTGCGATGCTAGTGAAGCGGGATGACTGCGGATGCGCAATCTACTAATTCACCAAAGTGCTTCTGGGCCCCAAGCTCCGTCTTCTTCATTTTCTAGACACTGCAGAAGCTGGAGATCACATGCAACCGGGTAAATAATGAAGTTTGAGACTCAGATAGTACGTTTTGCCTAGAGTCACGCGATGATCTCATCCGGACCTCTCACGGAGTTCACATTCTGCGCCTGGTATGGAAGCTGACGAGCCTCGAGTTGACCGAGCTCACAAGAATCAGTCCGTGAAGAGTCTCGGGGACCTGCGGTCGTACGTGATTGAAATTTCGCTACGTTACAGAAGTACCTTATGTGGGTGTTGGTGAGGCGGCAAGCAGATCCAGTGGCCGCGGCAGAAGAAACACGGCGAAGGAGGAAGTCACTGAGGAGTCGCATGAGGGGAAAGATCCAAATGCATATCAAGATGAACGAGCAGATCGCAGGTATAACCATGATCGAGCTCATCGACAGTAAGTGTGTGTGCTTTTGTGGAAACTGGGCTTAGAAGGGGAAAAGTTTCCATACTCTTACATGTTCATCATTCCAAGACTTCCTGCTATGGAGGTAGCTCACCAGTACCAAAGACTTCCATCTTGATCCTCTCTGTCTGCACGCCCCTCGCCTGTAAGCCTTTCCGTGTGTCCCCCATGAAGGCCTCGGGTCCACATAAGAAGTACTTTGCATTCTTCTCGTCGAGATGCAGATCCTTCTTCGCATCGAGCTTCGTAAGATCCAATCTGCCGGTGTGTTGGTATTTCGATGCCCTGAGATCAGAGCCTACGTTTTTGATGAACATGATATAGTGTATATTCTTCTGCCTTTCGGCTTGCTGGCGAACATGGCTGGCAAAGGCTTGGACAGACGTACTTCTGGCGCCATGGACGAATGTGATGGGCCGTTGCGAGCCACGTTGTACCAGAGTATTGAGAATGGCGATCATGGGTGTGATACCAACCCCTGCAGAGAGTAGAATCACTGGGCCGTCGTTGTCCTTGATAGGGTCGAAGAAGAAATCGCCAGCGGGATGGGAAAGCTTGACGGCATTGCTGAATTCCTTCTCATCGTGCAGAATGGTGGATATCCAGCCTGGATGCGCCTGAGCTTTTGGGTCAAGAGGGTCGAGACCGGCTTTTCGCTTGACGCTGATGCGGTAGTAGTACGGGTTCGGAGCATCGGATAGTGAGTATTGCCTCGACTGCTGATAGCCGAAGTGAGGTACGTCAGTCATAAGCGAAATGTACTGGCCAGGAAGGTACTGAGGGAGAGGTCGCCCGTCGACAGGCTTCAGGTAGAGCGAAGTGATCTCGTCACTTTCCTTGACCTTTTGAGCGATGGTGAAGTCTCGCCACTCGGTCCAGCCATGGTTCTCAGAGTAGAGCTGTTCCTCCTTCTTGATAAAGATATCTGCAAGTTGCCAATATGCCATTTTCCAGGCTTCCAGGACTTCCGGAGTCAGAGCATCGCCCAAGACAGTGCCCATTGCTCGGAGTAGGCCTTCTCCAACGACTATATAGTGCTCGGGTTGGATGTATAGCGAGGCATGTTTCTGACAGATCTTCTCGACAGCGGGACTGAGTGCACCAAGATCGTCTATGTGGGAGGCATATGCGAGAAGAGATCCAGCGAGTGCGTTTGCTTGATGGTTGTTCACTTGATTGGTCTGGTTGAAGATGTTGTGCAAGGATGGGTTCTCCTCAAGCACAGTTTTGTAAAAAGTGGACGTGATGATGCTGCCGTACTCCTGAAGGACAGGGACTGTAGATCGAATGATGCGAACTTGTTCGCGTGTTAATGACATGTCGATAAGCGATCGTTGGAAGTGTTACACATTGCTTTTCTCATCAACAATGGTGGGTCATGAATACTAGAGACTCGAAAGCCTATATATTGGGCCAATATCCCTGCATTCCGCGGAGAAAGACAGACATACTGTGGAAATACTGGCAGCGTATATGCAGAGCTGCTTTTATATGGGTCAGCGACATCTCCCAATTACCTATGATCAATCCCAGGACGGAAGATAGATCCGATGTATTACTCAGGCAGCACAAGACACTCGGGAAGAAGCGGGCAGGAATCGCTGCATAGGATAGTCGATATTCACGAGCCGAGGAGTGAAGACAGGAGACGTATGATGATGAACCTGCACGAGGTCTACTTGGTAGCAGTCATCGCGATGAAGTGCCTGTTTCGTGCGGATGGAAGATGACGAAGCCGCAAGCGATGGGAGAACTCGAAGTGGATAGATTCGCCAATGGCCCGTGGACCGCCGAGCAGTCGTACCAGTCGCGCATAACTCGTGACACCACTGAATTCCGGATCCACCACTTTCTACACTATTTACCCTCAACACACTCGCTATAGACTCTCTACAGACTCGCTGTATAAGCTCTACTGTTTCTACCGTGCCTACATACCTATCTTCGACTCGCTAGACTCGCCGGGGGCTCTTAGTATACTACGTCCTTCCAAAAACGTTAACAACTAGCGTAATCAAATCGAGCTTCGTTGCCATGCCGCTAGCACTATATAGCAGGACATACTTATATAGCTTCGCGAGCAAGGTGTCGAGATTAGTGTTACTACGCTACGGCGACGACTAAGGGTATAGGGGGTCTACACTTAAGTTAATAGGAAGCCTAAACAATCGGATGCCCTTCGAGACCGAATCTATTAGCTTATATAGATAGAGGCGGCCCTTACGGACAAGACTATAGTAGCGATACTGTTAATTAATAGCTTTTATGTTGGTGCAAGAGCTATATAGCGAATACGCCTTAAACTCGGCGATAAGAAGAAGATATAGAAGAACGAATAGCTAGCGTATAATAAGGCTATTACTAGAATACTAAGGCAAGAGTATATAGACGGGCGGATCCAAGACTATAGTGCGATATATCTTAGTTAATTTATAAGACAAACGTATTATATTATTAGTCGGTAAGTCTACGAGTCTCTACGAGTCTTGCTTCCGTACTACGAGTCTTACTTCTACCTTACGAGTCTTGCTTCCGCCTTGCAAGTCTTACTTCCGCCTTACGAGTCTTACTTCTGCCTTACGAGTCTTACTTCCTCCGGCTAGTACTTCCTACGAGTCTCGCTAACCTGCTATCTAGTCGTCGGATTACGAACATTACTAGATAGATCTACGACGAGGGCTTTAGCGTATAGCATCTAACGAAGAAGAAACGTGTATAGTCTAGCCGTCTATAGGCGTATAGACTAGATTATGTTTATTCGATTAACGCTTTCTATAAACTAGAGCTATTCGGCATTAGTATATATGCCTATATTAACGTCTATTTACGTATAATTATATAGTTCTATATTAGTCCGTTACACCGGACGAAGTAGTTAGTTAGAACTTAGTATATCGTAGCCGCTATATACACTAGATCTATACCTTATATCGTATAGTCGGATAAGGGTATTAAGACTACAATTCTAGCCGATTGTTATCTAGTATTACGTAAATATCTAGAAGGGCACGACATCGCCTTTAACGAAGCATTCTAGTATATAACGAGTAAAGGCAATAATACTATTAAGCAGTAGTAGGGCTAGCAATCAAGGTCTATACTAAATCGCTAGCGAGACTAGTTACTTAAGCTAAGGGCGACTCGCCGCTATACTTATAGTAGACTCGTAGACCGAATCGCCTTACTAGCTATTTATATGCTAATTATTAGCTAAGCCGTAGACGAATTCGTATAACTCTAGAACTACTACACTATCCGGAAGTCTAACGATCCTATAATAGTAACTAGTATTCCGAACATCCTTTATAGCTATCTAGAACTAAACAACCGTAAGCGCTTTATATACGGAATTAACGGCGACAGTCCGATCCTTTAGAATTAGAAGGAGCTAGTTAGTGACTAGGGTGCGTTGTCCGCTATCTTAAAGACTCGCTAAGACTATTAGAGCTAATATAGGCTATAGATTTCGATTTATACCTACCTAAGTATACCCTCGACTAGTGCGAGTCTACGCTTATCGCCGGAGGGTATCTAGCTCGGTTCTATAGCGGTGAAGAGCTTAATAGTAGCGACAAATAGTATATATTAGCGTACGAGTTCCTCCGCGAGTCTATCGCTCGCTACTAAGACTCTTAACAAGAGCCGGAGCTTACTAAGTATTAGCGCCCTAATCGTAAAGATTTTCGGCCGAGGCAACGCACCGTCGATGTATTTAATGCTGCTAGTAAACCGCTCGATTATTAAGTAGAAATTAACGTTTCCTTCCCCGCTCTAAGACTCGTAACGACTCGTAACGATTCCTTCTACTATAGCAGAGCGACTACGACTAGACTAGGGCACCTAGTGCGGTGTAACCGGCGATAAATATAGTCTAGACGTCAATTACTACACTTATTGTCGCGCTGCGAATCCTTAGCGAGTCTAGCTAGTCTAACCGTTAGAGCTTCCTAGTATACTCTCTCCGAAATAGTCTCTATAGGAATCGGATCCCGAATACCCTATAGATAATACTACGAGTACTACTACGAGCGCTACTACGAGTGCTACGAGTCCTACGTTCTCTAGGGGCTTCTAGTCGACTATTAATCGCGTCGAGGCGAAGCTCGGTCGGTCTAAGACCGAGCGATAGTCTTACTTTATTCGTGGCCGCCCTATTACTAATACCGGATATAGCGTTTACTATAGAAAACTATCTCTACGAACTACTGCCGATATAGCTGCCTCTCGGCGTCTACTTAAGGCTCTTAAGAAGAATGTAAAGCCGTACGAGTATTACTTTAATCTAGAGGCCTATAAACAAGTCGTTACTATCGAGCTAGGGCTAAACAATCGTAAATTTTAGATCTATAGTTCCCTAGAGGTTGTGCTTTAGTGGACTCGTAGCGAGTTCGAAGAGAGTCTTAATACTATACGAATTCCTCTAGTAGGCGATCGTACTAGCTAGTTCCTTCGCTATCTAATGCCTCGCGAGCGTAATAGTACTTCTACCCTTGATCTTAAGCTACCTAATAGTATTAAGTCCTTCCTCTCGACGTATTATTCCGTAGACGGCGAACTAATACGGGCATTATTTAAGAATCTTAAGGCAGATATAATCGCTAAGATTACGCTCCCCTTTCCGAAGACCGTTAATAAGCTAAAGCGGAAGGATATTAGTATTACGGTCACGATATTAGTTAGAAAACTACTATATAGTAGCAGGAAGAAGAAGGTATTACTAGTATATGTTCCCCTTCGTAATCCTATACCTATCGCGAGGGTAGCGATACCTACGAGTCTAGCTATAAGTCCGAGTTTATAGCTGTTTATAACTCTAGTACCCGATATATCTACTATCGGAGGTACGAGTCGCTCTATAAGTCTATCTAAGCGCCCTACGAGTACGGGTATAGTCTCCCCTATAGCTATTCGCCCTCGGCGTTCTACTATATTAGTTCGGGCTAATAAAAGTAATAAAGATATAGTGCTAAAGGCTAGTGAATTGCTAGAGTCGAGAGAAAGGATAATTAATAAGCGAGATACAGAGATTCTCCGCCTAAAGGTATTGCTTATAATATAAGAGTCTAGCTTTATACTATCGATAAAGACTTAGCCGTCGACTAAGGATATACTATCGATCGAGGATTAGCTATTACTATGTTAACAACCTTTACTAACGCTACGTAAGGCACGACACCGTATAGTAGAACTATTAGATCGACTTACAAGGTCTAAGGCGAGGCTTAAAGCAGCAAAATTAGACGGTAGATAGGAGGACTTATAAGAAGATAGTACAAGACTCGTAGACTCGTAGACTAACGGTATAAGACTCGTGGAAAGATAGTATAATACTCGTAGACTTATCGGTAACTAAGAATAACTTATAGCAAGAAAGTACACGACTTAGAGACTTACGAGGAGACGTTTTTAGACTCGTAGAGGCTCGTAGGCTAATTTAATAAGACTCGTAGGCACTAAGACAAGACTCGTACTCTCTACGAGTCGCTTTATTTATACTATTAGCTACTACTTCTTCGTTATATCTACTATCTTAATATCCTCGCTACTAGTAGGCCGGAAACGGCCTACGAGTCTAGTCTACGAGTTAGTTAGGCCCTTCGGATATATACGACTCTAAGTAGTACTAATATCCTACGATATAGTAGTGTATACGACACTTAGATAATAGAGTACGCCTACTTGCTAAACCGATTCCTTCTCTAGACTCGTAACACGACTCTTAAGCGTAGCAATCTAACTCGTAGTAGTAGACTCGCTAGTAGGAACAACTATATCCTCCTCCTTATCCTCCTTAATAACTATACTAACCTTCGTAGTATACCTACTCTTACTATACCGCTTATAGTAGGTATAGGAGGTAATATCCTTACGGTCCTTTAGGACTATATAGCCCTTAGTAATGCCGCTATTTCGAGTGCACTAGAAGCAGGGGTACGGCGCAGCTTTACCTATAAGATAGTTAGCTAGAAGAAGACTCTAAGGGACTCGTAGCGAGTACTTAAACACACCCTTATTAGTCTCTATTATCCGACTAGTAGCATTAAACTTCCGTAGCGTATTTATCGCCGGTTTACGCACTCTAGCGTCGCTACTCTCGGCATTCTCGACGTACTGCTTCTAATCTTTCTTAGAGATATACTAGAAGTCGCTTTTGTTAGTAGTCTAAGGGCGTAAGAGCTGTTTATAGCTAATAGGCGTTAGTTACGAGTTAGTAGCGAGTCTAAGAGTACCTACGACTAAGCGTATTAGGCGTATTTATCGTTAGTAGTATCTTGATCGGCTATTAGAGAGTCTTTTAGCGCGAGTATTACGAGTCTATAGCGAGTCTTATTAATTTTAGTATTAATGTTATTATAGATGTCGATATAATGCTAGAGAAGGAAGGTAAGAGGTAGGAAATAAGTTATTATAGTAATAGAGGCTCGTGAAAGTGAATGAAGACAATAGCTATTAAACTAGCTATTACGAGAATAACTACTGTCGGGTAACTATTGTCGTAAATAACACCTAAAGCATCGCTAAATAACCTACGAGTCTCCTATTATTGTTCTGCGAGTCCAATTAATAAAGAGCGGCGATATATAGGCGACAATAGCAGCAACAATGGTGTTTATAACAAGTGAAGTCGTTAGATTTTACGAGTTATGCGCGACTGGTACGACTGCTCGGCGGTCCGTGCAGCCACGGGATGAAGTCTTTCAAAGTTGCCTAGCACCAACGGGACTTCTTCAATTCCGCTGTAGATATTCTCAAGCATCACCACCCACGATGCCTCTGGACAGCTCGACGTACGCACTGGCGCACCTGCGCGTTGACGGCCGACGATGGAATGAGTTGCGACGCATTCACGGCCAAATGTCGACTCAAGCTGCAGCAGATGGCAGCAGCTATTTCGAGATGGGCAACACAAAAATCATCTGCACAGTGCTGGGTCCACGGCAGCAGGCAAGAGGCGGCGGACGAGACAATCAGAGTAGAGAGGCGTCCATCGAGGTGGAGATTGGCATTGCTGGCTTCAGCGGCATGGACAGAAAGAAGAGATCGCGGACAGACAAGTAAGTTGGTGGAGACCGAAGGTGAGTGCATTTCGTGCTGATTCCATCTGTACCAGACGCACGCAAGAAATGCAACACTCCGTCTCTTCTGCTTTCTCAGACACCGTCTTCACTTCCTTCTATCCACATTCCACAATCACTATTTCGCTACACGTCCTCTCGCAAGATGGAGCACTCCTAGCAGCATGCCTTAATGCTGCCACCCTCGCCCTGATTGACGCCGGTGTGCCCATGAAGGACTACATTTCTGCGTGCACGATCGGCTCTACTGCCTCCTACGCTTCCAATGACGAGGCTGCGGATCCGCTGTTGGATTTGAACGGGACCGAGGAGCTCGAATTGCCTTTCCTCACTATGGGAACATCCGGTGGGGAAGACAAGGTCAATGTACTTATCATGGAGACTCGCATTCAGATGCCGAGATTAGAAGCCATGATTTCCGTGGGACTGGATGGCTGCAAGCAGATGAGGCAGATCCTGGATGGTGTGGTGAGAGAGCATGGAAAGAAGCTGCTCAAGGCGAAGTGATGCAGGAGCACGCAAGAAGGCGAAAAAGCACATGTCAACAATTGATACGCGTCAAAGCAGCACAAAATGATTCGGAATCATGTCAGGCACAAGAACAAACGCGCTGCTTCAACACAAGCGGGAAATGCGAATGGATTGAAACGTGCCAGTTGCGCGAAGTCAAGAGGGGATGCCAAGGTTGGATGACAAGTGAGCACACGAGAGAGCAAAGGAAGGCACAAATTGACTGAAAAAGCAAGAATTCCGTGTACGCCGATGTCAAAGGACTACAAATGATGATACGACCCGCTGGTGTTCATACTTCATGACCCCCTTCCCATGAGCTCGACGGCCATGGTTCCCGTTTGAATGTGCAAAGCGGAAGTTCACTCATCTCTTCAGAGTTGAGTTGCGAACCTTTGCAGTCGGCGATGAAGAGGCTGGGCGGCGTGGGCGGCAGCCAGGCTTGGTGAGCTTGCGAGATTTCTTCTCCGATGAATCATCATCAGCAGGAGAAGCCGCACCAGCCCAGCGGGAAGACAGCAATCCGCCAGATTTGCGGTCTTGGGCCGGTGGAGAAGCAGCCACCTGCTTGGGTATCTCGGTCTCCTTGGCAGGCGAGGGTGTACGAGCAGTCTTGGTGCGGGCAACACGCTCACGCTTCTTGAGCTGTGCAATGTGCTCATCGGGAGACTCGCCGGCAGGAACGAAGATTCTGGTGGTCTTAGTGGAAGTCTCAACTTCCTTGAGCATGTCGGATTTCTGCGCTGGCTCCTGTGGTTTAGCAATTCGCTTCTCAATCTGCACCGAGCTTGGAGTTTTGACGGCCATCGAGCTGTCAGATGTAGTAGAAGACGACGGAGTGGGGAGTAATGGCGCGAAGTTGATCAGGTCGCTGCCAGAAGACGCCTTGCGAGCTTTCGCCGCCAGTACTGGGGTCGGAGGACGACTTGGCGGAATGGCAGGCGACTTCTTCTCTTCCTCGGCCACCTCGATCTTCTTCTTCATGAAGTTCTTCGCTTCTTCCATTGGACTCTTGTACTCCTGCTCAGATGATGCTTCAGTACCCAAAGTCTCCTCCTCGGACTCATTCGTCGTCGAAGATCTCTCACTGTCCGCGTCACTGCCCTTCCTCATACTCAACCATTCCTCTGACTTCTTCAATGGTCCCACAATCATGGATCTCTCTCCACCAAGCTTGATTGGCGCCTTCAGTTCTTGCCACCATCTCGGCACATGTCTGATGCCGATCTTCGTGAGACCCTCCTTGTCTAGCATCTCATGCTTGTAGCGGCAGCCTTGCTGCTCGTAAGCGCACCAACCTTGCAAGATCCAGTGCGTGCAGTATTCTTTGCGCTCTTGGTCTGGGACCACGCCCGAGGGTGGTGGAGAGCTGTTGTTGCTGCGGTAATTGATGCGTTCGGCAGTCTCGACACCAGGGGATGAATTGGGCATGACCTCGATGGCGAAGTTGGCTGCGTCGTTGTTGCCTGTGGAGTTGACGACTGGGAACAGGGGATCCGAGCGGCTCCAGGACTTGGTTGCTTCGGCGGCGGAGATGGGATGCTTTGCAGCCGTGCTGGTGTAGGTCAGATTGGGTGAGGTACCATGCTGTGCATAAGCCTGACGAGCGAGGGCGTCGGGAGCCAGGAAATGCTTGCCAGTGCTGTTCTGAGTGCGGGAATGGGTGATGTCGTTCGCAGAGCTGATAGAGCGTTGCATGGGAGCACCAGCAATAGTAGCAGAAGGAACTTCTCGCTCTAGCTCGAACGTAGAGCCCGCGTATGGAGCATCGCCGACATAATGTAAGCCATAGGTCTGCTCCGGGTTCAACACACGGGGAACATTTTGCAGCTTGACGTTGGATGGAAGCTCATCAGCTGGTATCAAAGGGACTGGGAGGCCATTGCTGCGGGTCATGAAATACGCAATTCGAGATTGGCTGGTCTGAGAGCTGAAGCCGGGAGCTGGGAGAGGAGCGTGGGAGTTGTACGTGGTGGGCATGTCTGATCGACTTTGGTGAAACAATTGGTGGTATAGCTGGACGTTGTTGGCTTCTTCGGAGTAGGTACTGGCTGTGTTGGTATTGGTAGGATAGTACTTTCCGCGATGTGATGAGATCTGATGTTATCGGCAGAGAAGGAGGAGATGGAGAGGGTATTTGTGTTAGCGATGAGAGACCAAACATATTGCTTAGGACGAATCGTTCGTGGATGATTGTGCGATTGTCTGAGACAAGCAATCAGTCTGGACAATGCTACCAAAGCCTAAGTATCCTAGGGCAGTGCAGCATAAACGTGCATTCATTCTCGTCCTGCACCTTGGTGTGAGTCTGGTTCGTGTTAGCTGCAACGCAGAAAGGGATAGATCGCATTAGGAGTTCTTGGTTCGGTTGTCATGTGGGTTTGCATGTGAGCATCCGTCGGAGTGTGCCATTTGGATAACGATCCGCGGCAAACTGCAGCACAAGTGACACAGTGTGAGGGCAATCACTCTAGCATGACATGCTGGACAGTGAGCTGGACTTGTCCAGATGCACTATAGCTTAGCCCTGATCCAGCCCCAGATACCAGCACCCTCTTGTCCGTTCACTGTGTCCCAGATACGAAGACCTTCTTCCCATCGGTCGTCTTTCCAGATATCTGTAGTGCCGTCCTCTCTAAGCCTGACCATATCCGTGACAGTTGTAATTTTCCAATCAGGGATCTCGCCCTTGACAAAGGTTGCAAAGGCTTCGTTCCATGGCTTCAAAATGATTTTTTCATTGGCTGTCAGACCTTTACCGAACAGACCCCAGAACCAGATGTCCATATCTGTAGAGTGCGTCACTCCCCAGTCGGGGGGCAAAGCTATATCACATGCGCTAGTCCGCCAATCAAAGCGGTAACGGAATAAGTCCTTACCACTCTCCAGACCGCCTTTGACCAAGGCCTGGTGGAAACCTCGCTCAAGGCAGTGGACTTGCAGATTTGCATACAGGCGTCCAAAGGCATCCTTCCAGTCTGTATATTCTGCAGGTAGGCTCTTGTTGTTGCCGCACGTGGCGTGCATTAGCTTCTGAACGACTTGCTCAGGATAGTCTCCGCATAGCCTGGTGTACACAGCTTCATATGATGAATCAGGCGTGCGCCAAGCACGATAGAGATTGTGCTCGTCTCGACATTCTCCATTCATGATCCGAATCCCTCGGGCTTTGACACGCCTTGCGAAATCGCCATTGTTGATATTGGCGATCATGCTCTTCGAGATAAAGCGGCCGTCAGAACAGCCTCTAAATTCAGAAAGCTTGAGCTTGCCTTGCACAGCCACCAGTTCCTGAACAGAAATCCTCCGCACTCTTTCGAGCTTCTCTTTCGCCGAGATGGACAAAGGTACTTTCAAGGCCGTGAGTAGCTCATCAAATTGGTTCTGTTGTGCGGATAGATCTTTTGGTTGTACACCTGGGCTGTTGGACCACATGATCACTCTCCGGATTATTGCTTTCTCCTGCGGAACAAAATAGAGCTCGTGAGCCAGCTGCTGGAATGTACTGTGGGAGCCCGCAGAGTAACCGCCGACTGTGATGTTCGTACTGTTTCCACCAAAAGCAGCGATGTTCTTTGCCGTCCATTCCAGAGCAAGCCTCTGATCCCAGAAGCCCATGTTACCGAATGGCTCTCCATGAGCCTGGGCTTCTGCAAGCAACTCATTACTTGCAAGAAACCCGAAAGCATTCACCCTGTATGCAGGAGCCACGATGACAGCCTTGAAGGCAGTCTCGCTGAGCAATGTAGTCAGAATAGTGGGGTCCAGATTTGGCGAGCCCCATTGCAAAAAGCCGCCGTGGATGTAGAAGAAGACCGGGAAGCCATCGGTTGGAGGAGCTTCGTTGGGAATGTAGATGTTCAATTGGAGGCAGTCTTCATCCCAAAGTCTCTCGTCGACTTCGCCCAGCCAGGCCGGTTGAGGGCATACGGCTGTTGACTTGGTGAACCGACCTGGATTTGCTTTCGTACCATATCTATAGTGGCCAGGGAGGGGCCGCGCCTGTCGGAACCGATATGGACCAACTGGTGGTAAAGCATAGGGTACGCCTCCGAAGTAGTGTATGCCTTTTCCAGTCGTCGAGGACAGAGTGGCACCTTCCAGCCATCCTAGGTCGCCAGAATTGAGCGTATACTTCTCCCGGCTGACTCCATCGCGAGGCATCGTCAAGAAATGGACAAGACAATGTAGCGACGAAGGGAAGGTATTTGTGATGCATTGAGAGTCGTGCTGTGGTCGCGATTGATGATAGGCGCGGATGAGGTCGGCCAAGCGGCGCGCCTATCCAGCCACCTCCACGTCCATTTCACTTCAGTTGCCTTCAGCCTTGCTCCCACCTATTCCCATCTACTTGTTGTCGACCGACAGTTCAAAGCCATGCTGTACACTCTTTCTGATGATTTCACATTGAGACTCAAAGATCTAGTGACTTTGCTGAAAACAATGGGCCTGGATTTCCTCATGCCACAGATCATGGGCGAATTTTCTGGTTGACGGGGTGGTGTCTCTGGTAGATGAAGAGTCACACTTAGACTCTCCATCATGGACCGTAGCAGTGTTCGTCTGCGGGCCGTTCGTGTGTTGACTATGGTTTTCACGATCAGGTGATGAGGCTCAGCATACTTTCCCAGCTATAATAGGTCAAGCCATTGACGAGGCAGTACAGACGCTTCAGGCTCCCTATCCACTCATCATAAACACTCCTTTTCTAGCCGGCAGTGACTCGCTGATCGTCGGTGGTCTGTCGTTACAGACGGCACAAATGGTGAGCAAACTGCAAAGGCAAATGTCGGATTGGAAAGAACGCACGAGATCTATACAGAGACTTGAGCAGCTACAAGGTTTCCCAATAGCACCGAATATCTTCTGTCATCTGCTCAGCGATTTTGATGAATCCCCTTTTCCCGAGACAGAATCTTCAAGAACTTGGAGAACATTCGGGAGCTATGCACCAACGTAGAATGCATGCCATGAGTGACCAAGGGCAGTCTCGATAGTAGACTTCGATTGAACAAGGCTGTCGACGTGGGTCGAGCTCTAGAGAATGAAACGCATGACTTAGATTCCGATGAGACGCCAGAGCACGTTGCGATCACCACTACACGTGCGAGAGCCTTCTTGCAACCCAGCAATGCTGCAGAAGTGGATCTTGATGCTCTGTTAACATGCGAACCAGACTTCATAGTCCACGGCAAGCACGCTATCAGTGGAGAGTAGAGCCATGTGACATTTTAAATGAGAAGTATAATGCCGCTCGACGTTCCTGAGTTACGTAACTTCGCTC
Organism: Microcyclosporella mali; assembly: GCA_002785985.1. Lineage (NCBI taxonomy): Eukaryota > Fungi > Ascomycota > Dothideomycetes > Mycosphaerellales > Mycosphaerellaceae > Microcyclosporella > Microcyclosporella mali. Next base: position 467,959 of record NHNU01000001.1, read on the forward strand.
ACTGCATGAGCATCCACTCCACTCCCAGATCCAAACGTACAGAATACCCAACTCCTTGCTGCAGCACTGCCAGTACGTCTATCCTGCTCACTATATCTCTGTTTCAGACAGTTAACCTCATCTTCAACAGGTCTTTCTCCAACACCTCTTCCCTTCTCGCCTCCAGCTCCGCAGGATCCCACTTCGCACTCACCAACCTCCCACTCAACCACCTTCTGCTCTCTCCCCCACTCGTCACCCACACACAAAAAGCACCGCACAGATCCGGCGAGTCTGTCAGATACTTCATAAACTCCTGCGGCGCTGTATCGTTTGCCATCTCGCTCAACACAGCACCGGGATGGACAGCATACACTCCCAGTCCATCTGCGATATGCTGCTCATGCAAATTCTCCAGAAGCTTGAGCTGCGCAGCTTTCGAGACGCAGTATTGTGCATTGGCAATCGGACCACGCACTATGAGACCAGCAATCGACGATACAGCGACGAAAGCTCTATTCGCTCCGTTCGACGGCGTAGCCAACAGCAGCGGGACGAGGTACTTGGCACAATGGAAAGTCCCGACGTAATTGACGTTGCTCGCATTGAGGAAAGTCTCCGGGTCCGTCTCTGTGATTTTCAAGACCACCGGTCCAGAATAGCCCGAATTGACAGCCACGACATCCAATCGTCCGTTGAATTTCTCCCTCACGACATCCGCCAGTCTCTCGACATCTTTGGCGGAAGTGATATCGCAAGGAACGACTTCGGTCTGAATGTCTGGGCTGATCTGACGGCAAGCCGCGGCTGTCTCTTCCAGGCCAGAGATTCTGCGAGAGGCGAGGACGAGGCCGGTACACCCGGCTTTTGCATAGCTTGTGGCGATCCCTGCGCCTATGCCACGGGAGGCACCGACTATGCAGACGACAAAGGATTTCGGAAGAGTGGTTTCGGATGGATCAAGAGCAGCGATGGGTTTGGCGTGAGTGGTGGGTGTCTGACTGAAAATTAGTAATTGCTTCTGCGAATGTTGTTGAAGCTGCTCCGACGAAGTTGTTGGTACCCGTGGCTCCCCAGTTGGTCGACATGTCGGATGGCTTGAAGTAGGAAGTGCGATGCGGAAGTCGTGGAATGCTTATATAGTGTGATATCGTTTATGTGGACACGCCTTTGAGTGCTTGCAGCAGCTGAAGTCAAGACCCACACCAAAATGATCAATTGCCGACCACCGCATGATGACTCACCAAGGCTCATGATATGAGCGACGGGAAGAGCATTTGGATACATTCTATTTCTCGTCGACCAAGGGAACATTGCTCGCCGCTTCTACCGCCAAATCTGCTGGATAGCATACATGGATTCTGCAAAACACCAGCCGCACACTACCGACGCCTCGTAGTCTGTCCACATAAAAACTCCTTGGATCAAAGGAACCATGTTTCCCTAAGTCCGAACGCCAAACACCCGTTGAACTGATACGCAACTATCGCTTGCCGCGACCTCTCCCTTTCGGCTTGCCGCCAGCCGAGCCGACGGTGTCGACACTCGCTGCACGAGAGTTGCCATTTGGCGTGCCTTTGACACCATTGACAGCCTTGTTCTGTGATCGAGGTTAGCATGTTTCAGGAACATGGCCGAATGAAAACTCACCTTGACACCGTTCGATGGACGTCCCTTCTTCTTCGCAGGAGCCTCCTCCTCCTCCTCGTCATCCTCTTCCACCACACGCTTGTTCTCCTTGCCGCCGTTGTTGCCCTCAATCTCACGAGAGACTGTGGTGATCAATGTAGCACACCGCCGGGAGAGCTCTTGAGGTGTGCGCGACAGAAAGAACCAGTCGAAGCGGAAGAGAGGGCTCTCGCGAATCTCGTCTCGAATCTTGTCGTACAGGCCTTCGGTGTCGATCCCGTATTTGTTGAGCATAACAAGCAGGAAGCGATCCTCTTCTTCCGTGTAGACCTTTTTGTTCGTGGTGCTGACGGTGTAGTTGAGTTTTAGCTGTTGTAGCGGAACCCGGTACATTGCGAGCTTCTTCTTCAACATCTCACGTTGCTCAATGACACGAGCGGCGCGCTGCTCGCCCTCCTTGATCGCCGCGATATGCTTCTCGTGGTTGTGAATCTCCTTGTAGCGCTTCCAGAACACCTTAGCGTAATCCTTGATCTCTTTCGGGCCCTTCGAGTCCACTTCCGTAGAAATCGCTTCGTAATCGTGGCGACCAAACTTGGCACTGCCATTGATGAACTGCTGAAAATCGCGCTTGTTCCACTCTCCAAAACCATCATCAGCGAGGCGTTCTTTCTCCTCTTTCTCCCCCTCGGTCAGTGGCTCAGCCTTGTCAATAATCTCCTGCTCGAGCTCCTGGTCACGGGTGCGCTCTTCAAGAGTTTCTTCATCACCATCGGCAAGAGGAGCCTTCAGACCATTCTCCTTCCGAAACCAAGCGGTCTCCTTCTCCTGAAGATCTGCAAGGCGTGGATTGAAAAATTGGTAGTCGTGCATGGCCTGTTGCTTTGGTGCACGGGGGACTTTCGGCTTCGCTTCAGGTCGCGGGCCGCCAGTCGAGAGGGCGGTGCGGTAGTACTTGTCCATAGAATATGACTGCTCTTTACGCTCACGCTTTGAGGGATTGATCCAGCTGATGCCAATATCCTTCTTGCGGCCAGGGACGAAGCTCTCGCCATTCCACTCGTAGGCTCCTCCAGCTTCCGAGGTGAATTTCTGGAGATCATCGAGTCCAAGCTTTTCATACTTGGAATTCATTTCTCTCGTGCGCTCTTCTCCCTTGCGCAGGAGGTTGTCGAGATCGTCCTCAGTCATGCCCCCTCCCTTGCTGAAAGCACCGTAGCCATCCTTTTGTTCAAAAATGGTTTCGGCACCATGCTGAATCATGCCGAGCAGCTCGTCCTTGGACGCAGCTTGCTTAGCCTGTTGTTGTGCACGGCCTTGTTGAATGACCAATTGATCCAGACGTAGCTTCTGAGCTGCACGTTCCAAGACCTTCTCTTCAATGGCCTTTTCAGTCACGAAGCGGAACACCACGACTTGCTTCTTCTGACCGATACGGTGAGCACGATCCATAGCTTGCAAGTCAGCCTGTGGGTTCCAGTCCGAGTCGAAGAGTACGACGATATCCGCAGTAGTCAAGTTGATGCCAAGACCACCGGCACGAGTCGTAAGCAGGAAGAGGAACTTTTCGGATCCTTCCCTGTTATAATCATCGATGGCTGCAATACGGTCCTCGTGAGCAGTAGAGCCATCAATACGACAGTATTTGTATCCACGCATGACAGAGTAGTCCTCGAGGATGTCGAGCACACGAGACATTTGCGAGAATATAAGCACGCGACTGCCTTGTGCTTGCATCCGCTTCAGTAATTTGTCGAGCATGACCATCTTTGCCGCATTGTCGACCAGATGCTCATCGGTAGTGTATGGTGGGCCAGGTTCAGCGCCATCGAAAAGGTATGGGTGGTTGCAGCACTTGCGCAGTTGCATGACAATGTTGAGCAGACGCGTCTTGCTCTCCTTGTTACCCGCAGCACCGTTGACGGCGTCGATATCCTTCTCAATGATGTTCTTGTACCACTTGATCTGCATCTCACTCATGCCAACGTACAAGTTGATCTCTTTCTTCGGCAGCAAGCTTTTCTCGACATCGCTCTTGACACGACGCAGCAGGAAAGGTCGCAGGACACGATGGAGTTGTTGCACAACGGCGTCTTGATCTGCATCTTGATTGTTGAACCATTGGTCGAATGCATCCGAGTCGCCAAAGACGTCTGGTAGAAGGAAGTTGAGCAGTGCCCACAGCTCGTGCAGGTTATTCTGAAGGGGAGTTCCGGTAATGAGAAGCCTGTTTCGCGAGTTGAAGACACGAATGATCTGTGCAAGCGACGATTCCTCGTTCTTGATCCGATGGGCCTCATCAATTATGATATATTCCCATGCAAACTTCTTCAAGTGGCTCTTCTCGCGAAGGATCATTTCGTAGGATGTGATGCAGACGTCGAACTTCTCGTCAATCAGTCGCTCGTTGATGAGATCGTGACGCTCCTCCTTCGCACCCTGAAGGACCAGAACGTTGACCTCTGGTATCCACTTGGCAAATTCTCGCTTCCAGTTGTCGAGCGTCGACTTCGGCACAGCGACGAGATGTGGACCAGTGATGCCGCGCATGAAGCGCAGATACCCAATGAAGCTGATCGTCTGCAAGGTCTTGCCCAGACCCATCTCGTCTGCGAGGATACCAGAGATACCATTCTCGTGGAGACTGATCAGCCAGTTGAGACCGGCGACTTGGTAGTCACGCATCTCCCCCCCCTGGATGTACTTTGGGCTCTCGCGGAAGATGGTGTGCTCTGCCTTGCCTTCCTGCTTACCTTGACGAAGCAGCTCGGCGTCTTCTTCCTTCTCAGTCCGCCGCCTCCTATCGCCAGATGCGCCTCCCTTGCGCTTATTGCCAGTCTGTGCCCGCTGTGCCTCTTCTTCATCCTGTCTGTCAATCTCGGCCATGATCTCGCGGATCTTGGGGTCTGGATTGGAATCGATGAAATGGCGGAAAAGATCAGTCAGACCTAGGAGGTATCGAAATCGTCGGATCGAGTCGTCTTCCTTGCTCGCGCCCAACTGATCATGCTTCTTGCCATACATGCTCTTACGCAGCTGATTACCCTCCCACCGCTTTTTGCGGCCGTCGCCGTGGACAGCATCGCCAGCTACGCTATTTGCTGTGCCTGTAGGATTGGACTCCGAGTCTGTGTAGTCGGGCGTGTCGATCATCATGGGGTCAGGCATGCTGCCGTCCCCTGCACCGAGAGTCTGCGCGCTGTCCATACTGGGCAGTAAGTTCGGCGTCTCGGTCGTGGCGATCGGAGTTTGTGGCCGCGCGCAAAGCGCGTGCTACAGGTCGAAATGACCTCGTCTCGAGATAAACCGAGGGATCTTTGCGCGTGTGATGGTGGCCTAGTCGCTTGTTTGTCGGTGGACCAAGCGTGTGTGGTGGCTCGAAGCTAATCGCGGATGGAAATCGAGGTTGATGGCGCGTGAAGGGGGATTGTTGGTCGAGAGAAGCGTGGGAGGTTGAAAGTTGTGAAGGAGGAGAAGGCGGCAGGCACAAACACCAAAGCGCGGAAAGTGAGCTTCCTGACGTCGATCATCACCAATCAGCGCTCACAGGACTTCAATGCGGCCATGGCACGTGACGGGAAATCTACCTTCTTGGGCTTCCCAAGTACTACAGTACGACGTAATAGAGAAAGGCATAGGCACAGATGTTCTCATCGGTGGAGATGTCCAGACGTAGGGAACCAGCCTAGGCATGAAGGACAACCGGGATGAGGGCAGTAGCATAAGCAGTGTGAAGGTCGGACATGAACAAATTTTCCATTTCGTTGTGGTAGTGGAGAGGTCTTCCTGTCAGGCTTAGGGCCTCTGTTGATCCCGCTGTAATCGTACATTTTCCTAAAACAACTTGCAAATGACACCACATGTGGGAAACGAAGGGCTTCCAGGTGATGCTGTGAAACAAAAACCAACTCCTCGCTAATATAAATTGCTCGCGATGATACAAGTGCGGTTGCTGTTGTCGTTGTCGCTGGGGTGATGGCTTAGAGAGCCACTTCCCGGTCGTTCCGCATGCCCTCCAAGACAGCCTGGAGACCTCCATGCTGCAGACGATCCAATACAACGGACATGCCTTTGCGAGCCTTGGGCTGGCTTTTCTCTGTGCGCTGCAGGCTGATCGATTCGATCGCTGTACGGACAGCGCCCGATGTCCAGGTGTTAAACCAGCTTTGCTTTACTGGCTCTTCTTCTGGTGCAGTGTTCGTAGCCGATGCTGCCGGAGCCTGCTGACCCCATCTCTGTCGTGTCTTTCGAATCTGCTCACCAATCCTGCTCTTCAGTGTTACACTGATGGAGACATCGGTGCGTTCTTCCGCTTTCGCGAGGGCGGTCCTCTGACCCGACTTGGTGGCTATCTCCGAGCCAAGCTCATCCACAAACGCGGGTCGCTTGTACGAGTGACATTCAATAACAGAGAGAACATTATTCCAGTCCAAATTTCGACTCTCGGTCTCCATACGTCCCTCTTTTACGTCGACTACACTCTTTTCGAGGATGAAACTTTGGGTGCTGCCATCCTCAGATGCGCCCAGGGAGCTCCGAGGCAACAATTTGAGCACCGCCGGCGGCAGTCTGCTGCGCTTCAGATGGAGTCGAACGGTCGTAAGACGCTGTGTCTCTGAGTCGTAGTGGCGGTCAATGGTGTCGGTCGAGGCGACATGTCTGCTGTACGGATTCGGGTAGCGGAGGAAGTAGGCCAGGGAGACGGCACTGAAATCGTAGTCGTAGGAATAATTGGTGCTGTAGAATTTCACCATCGTGAATAGTGCAATCGGGTCTTGCGCACAGCTCCCATCACCGAACAAGGGCGATGTGGGCGGTATAAAAGTCGATGATGATGTTTGTGTAGGGATGTGTGTGTGGCGACACGGGTCACGCAGTCTCACGACCACCTGCCCTTTTGCGACCGTGCGCAGAAGGAGCCTGGAAGCACTAGAACTTAAGCAAGTCTAGCCCGAAGCTGGGGTTCGGCCTCAGGCTGCCATGGTGGGGGCAGGTTTATCACAGCTTGGTCTGCACAGTCATTGCTTGTGACTCCGCAGCTGCTCTTTCCCATTTCAAGTCGCCTATTCCCTCCTATAGTGCATACGGCAGCTACTGGACATATAACATATCATCGACGGCCTTCTCCCAATCTCATGCCACAATATCGAAGCATCTCCAATTGCATGAGCACAAAAGTCTGACCGTACCCATCCAATGGCTTCTACACAGCAAATCGACCCGTACAATGTCTCGGGAGGCGTCGACGATGAGGGCAATGCAAAAGCAATCGACTATGACCGCCTGATAGAAGAGTTTGGCGTACAAAAGTTGACAGATGAGCACCTCGCGCGATTCGAAGCAGTCACGGGCAAGAAGGCACATCGCTTGATGCGAAGAAGACTCTTCTTTTCCCACAGAGACTTTGACAAGATCTTGGATGTCTACGAGAAGCATGGCACGTTCATGCTGTACACTGGCCGGGGTCCCTCAAGCGGAAGCATGCACCTGGGACACACAGTCCCATTCCTGTTTACCAAGGAGATACAAGAAATGTTCGATGTACCACTTGTCATCATGTTGACAGACGACGAGAAGTATCTACACACACGGAACAAGAACGGTGGGAGACAACTCAAGGGAATGGCTCCCGAGGATTTCCTAGATTTCGCGCATGAGAACATCAAGGATATCATAGCTCTAGGCTTCGACCCGAAGAAGACCTTCATCTACACAGACTACGAGTACATTGGTGGACACTTCTACCGGAATGTCTCCGAGTTTGAGTCCCTCGTCACTCGAAATCAGGTAGACGGCGCATTCGGCTTCACTGGGAGCACCAACATTGGCTTGATCGCGTACGGCGCAAAACAATGCGTAGCTGCCTTTCCATCTTCATATCCAGAGCTGTTCGGCTACAAGGACTATCGTCCACATAACCGGCACGACAGATCTGCAATGCGTCGGCATAAACCTCTGTCCAAAATACCCTGTCTCATCCCATGCGCCATCGATCAAGAGCCATACTTTCGGGTATTACGAGATCGGTGCGAACGCATGACAGACCCTCATCCCAAGACCTGTCTTATACTGTCGAAATTCTTGACGGCGCTACAAGGGCCTGGGGGAAAGATGAGCGCGTCAGATCCCAACTCGGCCATCTTCATGTCAGACACTGCCAACCAGATCAAGAATAAGATCAACAAACATGCCTTTTCTGGTGGACGGGAGTCACTCGAGGAGCACAGAAAACTCGGCGGCAATCCAGATGTCGATGTTGCATACACATATCTTTCGTACTTCCTTGAGAACGACGATGAACTTGCCGATCTGGAACAGAAGTATCGCAGTGGTGAGCTGCTCACAGGCGAGATGAAGGCCCGTTGCATCAAGGAGCTTCAGGCTTTCGTGAAAGATTTCCAGGAGCGCAGAGCACAGGTCACCAACGAAGTCATGGACTCCTTTATGGAACCAAGGAAACTAGAATTCAAGGGCAATCCCAACCCTACCCAACCTGCAGCTGCACCTACTGTGAAGTCAACACCCAACGGCGCAGACGATGGTGAGAGCGCTGAAGGCAAAGGTGGGCGCGGGACAAAAGGCGAGCGGAAAGTTGCGAGACTTGCAGAGAAGAAAGCCGAGAAGGAGAAGGAGAAGCTTGCTCTACGGCAGAAGCAGGATGAGGGCAAGGAAGCATCAGACGCTCAATAGCGGACGCAAAAGGAAGAACGACATTTCAGACACGTCCAACTTTAAGCCACTCCACACGGATGCCACCAACCAATAGTTTGAGACGATCACGTGCACTCCGCGGCCCCAAAACCCTTGGACACGCTAACCCGGCATAGTGTTCCGGCTCAGCCTCACACGTTCATTTCCTGTTGTCACGCTCTCCCTTTCTTCGCACGATGCAACACGCGAAGGATGCCATGGCTTAGACAATAATAATAGACTCGCTGTTTCGCCACGGCAGCAGTACGACAGGTTGGTACATGAACACTTTCAAGTCCTTGCGTCTGTCCTTTCCTTTCCATTCTCACTTCAAGCACGAGAAGAATGCGTACCATAACAACGACAGCGGCCCTTGTGGGCGTCATCTCACTTGCACAGGCAATTGAGCTTGATGTAAACTCCACGTCTTCTATCCTCGCTGCAGCCAGCACGATCAAAGACCACATTCTTACCATCTACAATGCGAACTCAACTGGACCTGCCATTCCAGGTCTCTTCCCTGACCCCTACTATTGGTGGGAGAGCGGCCTCGCTTTCGACTCTCTGATCAACTACGTAACTCTGTCGGGCGACCAATCTATCGTTCCCACGATTCAAGATGGCATGCTTTTCCAAGTCGGTCCAGACAACAACTACATGCCTCCTAACCAGACCAGGAGCCTGGGCAATGATGATCAAGCAACATGGGCCCTCGCAGCCATGACGGCCGCGGAGCAAAACTTTCCAGAGCGTGAGGGACAGGAGGTGTCGTGGCTGCAGCTCGCGAAGAATGTTTTCGACACACAAGTTCCGAGATGGGACGAGGAGACTTGTGGAGGCGGCTTGAGGTGGCAGATCTTCACCTTCAACAACGGATACTCGTACAAGAACAGCCTGACGGAGGGCTCATTTGCTTTGCTGGCGGCGAGGTTGGCAAGGTATACCGGAAATTCGACATACAGCGATTGGGCAACGAAGACAGTCGAATGGAGTAAAACTGTTGGGCTAATCACAGAAACGGGGCAAGTGTATGACGGTACAGACACAACGAAGAACTGCTCTGAGCTGAACCATATTCAATGGACGAGCAGCGCCGGAGTATTTATCAACACTAACGCATACCTCGTCAACAATGTAAGTCGATTCCTCGCATGTCTCGCGCACACTCGGCTGACTTCTACAATCATAGAGCGCTTCAAACTCTACCCTGGGCACTTTCGGCAATACTGATCTCTGGCCTATCTTGTCAACATCCCTCGTAACCTTCACTGACGGTTCTCCCTCTGAAGCTTTTCCGCAGTCCAACGCGGGAAGCGTCCTGTACGAAGTGGCCTGCGCTCCCAGCGACAACTGCGACGTCGACCAGCTCGCTTTCCGCACTTATCTCGTGCGCGCCATGACCTCCGTCCGCGACTTGATCCCCTCTTCAAGCACTGAGTACGGCAATAACTCCGTCGCCGATTACCAGAACCAGATCTCCGCCGTCCTCAAAGCCTCTGCTGAGGGCGCGGCGGCGCAGTGCTCTGGTGGTGATGACGGAACAGTCTGTGGGAGCGATTGGATGGAAAAGACATGGGATGGCACTTACGGTCTCGGACAGGACTTGTCTGCAATGGAGGTGATTCTGGCGAATTTGCCAGCTGTCAAGTTGAGCAGTGGCAGTTCAACAACTTCACCGTCCAACAGCACGACGACGTCCGACGGAAGCAATGGTACTGAGACGGGAAGTGCACCCGCAATGCAGACAACAAATGGTGCAGGTGGAGTTGTCTTGCCAATGACTTTGATCGGTATGGCAGCAGCCTTTTGGGCATTGGTGTAGAATAACGTGTATAGACCACTGTTCAACGATAGTCAACGGATGTGCACTGGCGATATTCTGAACAGTGAGCGATTGGTACGAAGCGCGCTGTGGATCCTTCGCGATAAAAGCGGTTTTGGGGTTGTACTGTTGTGATGTTGTACTGGTCCAAAGAGCGCTCTGGGTCTATCGCGATAAGAGCGGTTTTGAGGCTGCACTGCTGTGATATTGAACTGGTAGAAAGAGTGCCCTGAATCTATCGTGTTGAGAACGGTTTGGGGGATGTACTGCTGTGTTGGTGCACTGGTATAATAAGTGCTGTGGATATATCTTGATGAGAGCGGTTTTGGGGATCTACTGCTGTGATATTGAACTGGTATAAAGAGTGCTCTGGATCTACCTCGAGAAGAGCAGTTTTTGAGCTGTGCTGCTGTGATATTTCGTCGATACTTTTTTGTGTTGTTGTGAGTATGTTTTAGGACGCTAGCAAAAAATGCACATGCTATCCGGCCAAGCACGTGCACAACTTGGTTCACAGAGCCTGCTATACAGACCCAACAGCTCAGTGATAGTATCACATGCGCTGACGCTGACGCCTGGGACTTAGAGGCTGCGGCCCATCTGATGAGATCTCGATGATTTCTTCTGCAGTGGATCTCGGTTCCAGTTGAAGGTCCTGCTCGTGCTGCTCTGTTTGACTGTGAGTAAGGTGACTGTCCCATCTTCACGACGGCAGAGTGTGCCATGTATGCACTGATCTGTCCAATGGCGGCAGGGTGAGCATTCGTGATTGTATGCAGCAGAGTCTCGGGCATCTTCAGATCCTTTGGCATGATATCCCTCAAATTGGCATTCTCTTCACAAGCGTTCCCGCGCTCTTGATCTAACGGGAAACCAAGTAGGAATTGGTGCCAAAAAGCTTCCAGCTCCTCGGTTTTCGAGCGGGATACCCCTGCACCTTTGCCCTTCACATAGGTACAGACATCATCATGCCACCATAGACGCTCACGAGCGGCAGACATGGCCGGCACTGACTCGGGATAGGAGCTGTAAATGTCAGTATTTGGTCGAAGCAGTGCAACGCGAGGTCAGCTTACTTCTCCATGATTGTGGCTGCCGAGGTGCGATGGCACCTGGAGGTGAGGCTCGACCATACGAAGGTGAGTACGGATAGAGGTGTGATTGGAGGTCAGGCTCGACGATGTAAAGGTAAGTGCACAATGAAAGGGCGAGGAGTGTGGACAGAGGTTGGATCACGCGTGTTTGCATCAAATCTTCTTGTTTGGCAGTCGCGAAGTATCGTAGTGCCTATATACCGATAGCACCTGCGTAGAGTACAATTGCTTATCTGAGGAAGGTGTTAGCTAGCTATTACACGCATGTCCTAGGGTTGGTTATGCTAAGGTACCTTTCGATAACTGCGCCTTTTCCACCGCCGATACGAATAAAGCTATAATAGGAATACATCGCTCGTGCAATACAAAAGCGATATCTATCTTCGAGGGAACGGAGCTCGATCGTAGAGATCTTAGGCGTTGCTTATAGCTAGGACAGTGAGGTCTAATCTATCAAAGACTAATGATATGTCGATGTTATGCTTAGGATAGGTAATATATATACTAGGATACTCGTTTTCCCTCGTCCGTCTTCGTTCGTCCGTTCCTATTCGTCTTCGTTCGTCCGTCCCGGTCTGTTCGTTCCTATACGTTCGTCCCTGTTCGTTCGTCCCTGTTCGTTCGTCCCTGTTCGTTCGTCCCTGTTCGTTCGTCCCTGTTCGTTCGTTCTCGTTCGTTCTCGTTCGTTACCGTTTATCCTCGTTCGTTCTTATTCGTTCGTTCTCGTTTATCCTCGTTCGTTCGTCCTCGTTCGTTCTCGTTCGTCCTCGTCCGTCCGCGTTCGTTCGTTGCGTAATTAGACTATAGAGAACATCCAACATACTTACGGAACATTACGGGCTGTGAGAAGAGTACCTCAATTTCCTCAATTTTACCTAGTTTGTAGCAGCTCTCTCGTCTACAACTAATGGCGGCTCACCTGCTCACTCAACGTTGCTCCTGGCGTGCCGCCTTCCGTGCTACTTCAGCAGCTTCCGACTCTCGCCCTGCTCGATCGATCAATGCCTTGAAGTCGGGATGACGGTCGTGATCTGGCAGCAGATGTCGAGGGATCATGTGAGCTGGCACGAGAGGCTTGTAGTCCGGACCCTGACGCGGGTTGTACCCTAGGTCAGACAGAGGAACGACAGCTTCTTCTCGCCACAGATAGGTCCGATACGCCGACATTGATGGCTTGTCCTTGGTCAAGACGACAGAAGAAATGAAGCCATGGCAGTCACTACCAAGCACCCAAAGTGCAACTTTGGCTCGCGTGAGATATGCACAAGCGCGCTTGTCTTCGGCAATGTAGCCAAGGTCACGCTTCAGGCCACCATCAATCGCAGCGTCAATGAAGACGATCTCGGCTTCATCGCCCTGGCAAGCATCACCCGATACGATCCGAGGAAGGTCTTTGTCAGTGAGCTTGGTCCCTGCGAGCTTGCTGAACTTATCGATGTTCGCTCTAGCTTGCTTTTGCCACCAGCGCAGTGTCTCGTTGTATCCACAGAGAATCATCACCATGCCGTGCATAGGACGCTTGAGGGTCTTGCACAGGTCATACAATACCGGCCACACTTCCTTGAACCACCACACGCATGGCTCAAGTACAACCTTCGATTGATTGTACTGGTTCGTGCGGCGCTCACCACAAGCGTCAACCCACATATGTCTGAGCAGCTCCTCGTCGGGGACTTCGGAAGAAGTCAGCTTGCCGATACGCAGCAATGCATCCTTGAGGCCGGGAATCTGTTCGTCAAGAGTAATGGTATGAAGCTTTGTGCCAGTCTTAAGCTTACCACCATAGAACTTCAGGTTCGGGAAGTCTACGAGGCTCTTGTGCATACGATTCTGAGTGACGAAGCGTACTGGCTCGAAGCCTCCTGCGATAAGACGCTCAGGCAATGACTTGTCGCCTCGTGCATGGAATTCGTTGTAGGACTTGGTAGAAACATTGACCGGTGCCAATTGCTTCTCGTCGCCGAAGAGAGAAAATCCATGAATGAACCGAGACCAGCGCGGGTTGACGATTGGGCTCCACACGTTGATCTCAAGGTCTTTGGCTGCCTCGTCGACGAAGACGTGAAGACTCTTGATTGGTGAACGCTTGTAATTCAGGCCTTTGAAATGTTCAGGCGGCGTCTGGCGAAGAAAAGCACTCTCAATCAAGTCTGAACGCGCGAGTCCTGTGGTCGTGATCAAGAAACGACAAGTTGTCACCAGATCGTGTGCACAAAACTTGTAGAGTTTGTTGAAGATGTGTGTAGCATCCGCGGTTTCCCAAGAAAACTCACCAGCCTTCATAAGCTCGACCATGTGAGCAAGCTTCGTCCAGCAGTCGGCGGTGCCAGTCGTGCCGACTTCCAGCTTGGACTTCTCGATGTTGAGGACACGCCGAAGGCCGATAGGCTTAGCACACTCGTCGAGTATGCGAGCCTGGAGACCAAGATGGCGAGCGCCAACGTTACGATTAGCCATCAAGTCCTTCGAGGCCGCAGCGTGCATGAATAGGACTGCTTCGTCTCGGTTCTCGTCGTTCTCGGGAGTGCCATACTCTAGACGAGGATCTTGCTCCATACCACGCTTCCAGGACAGATTCTTGGATGAGGGATAAATCCGGAGAAAGTCTGTGAACCCATCAAGCTTCGCCTCACAGCCGAGTGCAAATTGATCGGCGTTGCTGTTTGCTGGCGCGAAGTATGCAACGTGGAAGCCTTGTTCGTATAGAAACTTCATGAAAGCGCGAGCAGCCAGACTCTTCCCGGTACCAGCTGGACCCATGACCATGTTCATACCGGCAGGTGCCTTGCGGAATCCTCTGAAATAGTCCAGCTGCTCTGGCTCCCAAGTGAAACCGCGTAGGAAGCTACTGAACGCCTCCTCCAGGCGGTCAACCTCGGCTTGATACCCGGGGTCGGCACGATCCAGATGTGCGAGGAGGCCGTCTTGTCGCGGTAAGTCGCCATAGTCCTGGTTGAGAAGTAGTGGATGATACTCCACACGTGTCCTCAAATCCTGAGCGCTCTGAATTTGGGCCTTGTACGTTGCATCATTGTCGTCGAACTCCAATTTGACGCCCATACTGAAGGAGCCGACCTCAACATCACCCTTAGTATTGAGCGTCTTGACTGCACGCGTGGTCTGTATATCGAGGTTGTAGGCAAGCTTCGGGTCTTTGGCGATAAGCCAGAGGTCTGCACCTTGAATGTCGTCGAAAGGCATTGGGCTCACAAAAGCCTCGAACTTCTGAAGATCGTGCTGATGATCCAACCATGAGACCTTGACTGGCGTCAGTGGCTCGACGCGGACGTGCTGTGTCTCGCCGATATTGCTCTCATGCAATCGCTCATATTTGGCAAAGTGGATGGCAGCCACAACGATCTTCATGTTGAGATTGTACAAGACCATATGGTGGTTTTCACGGCAGAGGTTCGCGAGTGCAAGCTGACTCTCGCGATACGTCTTGTCGGCATGGGTCGCAAGCTGGATTTGTGCGTCAGACACGGATGTGAACCAATCGCGACAGGGTAGCGGGCACATTGGGTGAGTTCGATGTCCTCGAATCTGCTTCAGCCTATCTGGGAACCTGTTGGCCGTAATTGCCGGATCACCATCGTCGCGGCGGAAACTGGCTAGATCATACGGCACCTTCAGTGATGGGAGCTGGTAGGTCGTGTGGAAAACGTTGTTGCCGCCCGGAAGCAGACCCTGCATCGCCAGCCAGATGGGACTGCACGGCCAAATCGTCTCGCGCCTGCCGCCACTCGGATAGTCTGTCTCGGCATATGGAAGCTGAAGATGGAGCACGACAGGAAGGAGCTCCTTGTTGGCGACAAAGCCACGCAGATCTTCGACCACCGGCATGAAATTCTCGCTCGATCGCGGTCCAGCCAACATCAAGTTCTTGAGCTCGCCTTCGATGTTGAAGCCAAATGAATAGGCCTGGCGCGCTGTGAAACGTATGGTCTGGGTGACTCTGCACATATCTATATCATATGGCAGCCCAGGTAATGGGTCTGTCTGAACCGAGTAGGAGTCGGAGATACCATGGTGACCTTCCTTATCGTCGTAGGATAACTTCCAGAATGGCCACAGCAGCGTCACAGCGTGGAAGTATTCGCCTAGGTCCTTCGTATCTCTGTCGTAGAATTGAACCTGGACCTGCAGCATCGGCTGATGGAAAAGTGTGGTGTAGGACATGAGAGCGCGGTAATAACGGGTCCCGCCCTGACTGAACTGACTGTTGTCGATCACTTGGCCATTTGGACACTTGAAGACAGCTGCGGCTTCTTCACGACCAACGTAGCGACTGTGAGGCATATCGCTGACGAGGGCCTGCCAGACGGCGCCATGCTTGTACTTGGACGGATGAGGCATGAATTTCACCAGCTGCGTGCTATTCGTGACCTCGAAATCTTTGCTTCCCACGGCTCGGAGCATATCGGTGTTGGAAATCAGGTGCTTGACTTCACTAATCTCGAATCTCTCGCGGTATGCTCGCATCCAAAATTGCTCGTCGTTGACGTTACTGTCGTCCTTGTGCGCTTCACGTCCTTCAGCGGCAAGAGGACGTGGCCATCTATCTTCGGTGGAATTCTCGGGGGTGGAAACGGCACGTGTAGCCTCGAGTTCGTCGTCAGTGGGCCGCCGAGCGCAAGGTAAAGCCATACTCTCGGTGCGTTTCTTGCTAGGTGAGTTTGCGTCAGTCTCCTGTCTTAGACTTCGAAACGTGGGAGATACTCACGCTTTTTTGCTGCTGGTGAGCAGATTTTGTGTCAGAGCTGGCGACTAGCGTGAGCTCGTCAAGTGAGTGGTAGGTAGTAAGTTATAGTAAGTTATAGTAAGTGGTAAGTAGTGAGTAGTGAGTATTGAGTAGTGGGTGGTGGGTGGTGGGTGGGAGTTGGGGGGTTGGCGATCTACACATGCATGATCATTGAAGAATCAGAAATTCGAGCAGCGGCTGTGCGAAGTTTTGAGCAGGCCAGCGGCCTGTTTGGCGCTAGCGCGCATGACTTCTGCGCCAAAGCAGGGACAATGCGAAGCGCGACTGCCTGTTTCTCGATTGCACGTGAAGCTGCCTGCCGGACGGGGATTTACATGTACCGGTACCTATGATGTCTGGCAATGACATGCGAGAGAAGCAATTCCACCGCGGCTCACATACAACAGTCGTGATATCTCTGGTTTTGTCTGTCTCTTCGTCCCTTGCACGGCCTAGTCGACCTCTGCCAACTCGATTGAGGACTGAAATGTGTGTCGGTGCGGCTATCTGCGCGACCAATTAGGAATATTGCCACCGTCTACGTGGTCGTATTGAAGATAGTACATGTTCAGACTGTGTATCGTTCCTGTCTCAAGACTCAGCGACCTCGTTGTTTGTTCCCACCGGTCGTCTTTCGTATGCCAGGATCTTCGAGCAAGAATCCGTACACCAACAGCTTTGTTTCGCGTGAGACCAGTACATTGCAACAAACGGTGCTCTGGCCAAGCTGCAAACACCAACTCTTCCTCTTTACAGAACACTCAAAGCCTGATTTATCATTTCATGCACCTCATCTTTCACCGTTCGATTCTTGGGGAGGCTTCATTATCTTCCGCGTGATGACCTTGAATATGTAGGGTGAATCTGACGGAAATCCTGCGCTTTGTAATGTCAACTTTCCATCGACACCAGATGCAACGCCATTCATGACACAGGACCAAGTGGATTTACAGAAAAATGTTAAGGATAAAAGCATGCGCAGCATATAGCCAAGCAACATGTGAGAAGAAGTGAGGTCGTGTTGTTAGCAGTGCGCTAATTCTTACAGCGTTAGGGTACGACACAGTACCTGGATTGCGCATCCTGCCAAGTCCGATATCGCAATTCCAGCTGCAAGGATGCCCAAAAAGCATGAGCAACCTCAGGCTCCAATTTTCCGACTACAGTCTGCATGTCGCCGCGTATATGATGAGATGATCATTTACTCATATACTCCGTCGACTTTGTTGTCGTGTATGCGCACGGCATATGCTTGACACCACCTTCGCTCCTCTGCGAAATGTATATACTCACACTCCGCTGCTACGCGAAGGGGACTCTCTGTCCGAGATGATTTTGTGTCACTGTTAGGAGCAGGAGGGCAGTCGATATGCTCTCCCGTAGCTCGACTGTTCCCTTGTCATGACGATGGCCTGGAAACTCTTCGATACAACGAGCGATCCTCGGCCGACGAGAATACGATTCGATGTGTGCGAAGAGAGTGTACAGTCTTCTGTGCAGAGGAGGCTGAGAAGATCCGCGGATTTCTCACGGACGCATCCAAAGATATTCCAGAGACCCTCGTATCGAGAGAGGATTTCCCACCAGCATGGGTAGTGCTTGGGAAGCGCCAGCGGGCCCTACGCCTTCGACTTTTGGAAGCGAGTTATGGGGAAGAAGCATATCGCCTCCATGTATCGCATCTTCTCGCCGAACATCTCGATATACAAGTCACTGAACGAGGATCGGAAGTTATGTGCGATATATGTTGCACAAAGTATGTTACATTTGCGACCTCTACTTTGAGCTGATCGTCGTCCCACGCCTCATGAACCAGAGGCTCTCACTCGCAAGCGACATCCATCATCGCACACATGCAAGGAGCAATGACAATCACGATGCTCTCTTCCAAGCGTTGCGGTTATACTATGAAAGTTACATCGCGGATGGTTCCGATGGAGGGCTTGTAGCGCCAACAGTGCATAATATTTATATCCCTACCTCAAGCACCCTTGACTCGAAGACCACGATACCAAAGACAGGTGCCGCGGCAGCGCCACTGCACGTCTGAGCGGACTCAACTTCAGCGACGATTTCGATCTCCAGGACTAGCCGCAGAAATTCAATTCTCATGTCTACAGAGTATGTTTCCCGATGTTTTGCAGCTGCTTTTTTGCGTGCTTTTTTGAGTGCTTTTTCGAGTGCTTTCTTGGCTGCTACTGGGAGTAGTACTCCGGACAGCACTCAGGAAAGCACTCAGGAAAGCACTCAGGAAAGCACTCAGGAAAGCACTCAGGAAAGCACTCAGGAAAGCACTCAGAAAAGCACTCAGAAAGCACGTAGGAAAGCAGAAGGATAGGTAATAGATGAGTCTTGGGCAAAATGGCTCTCTCGGCAGGAATGATCGCGATAAGATGAAGAGCAACTGTGTGCAGGCAAATATGTGAATACCCATCGGGAATGGCACGTTGGCTACTCTAGAACAGTCGAGAATGAGGGCTCGAAATTGTGATCTTGAATGCTAATTACAAGCCCTGTGTACGCAATATTCCATTCTCGACGTCTCATACCTCATTCCTTGACGTCTTCTACCACCCCATTGCTGATGCCGCAGGACCCCAATTTTGACGCCGCAAACTTTCAATTTTGATACCACAAACCTCCATTTTTAGTTATGGCCTCCGTTCTTGCCGTAAGTGATGTTCGTTTCTCTGTTGAAAGCGAAGTCGATTTTGGTCGTTAGTGAAGTCGGGTTTTCCGTCGTAAGTGAAGTCGGGTTTCTGTCGTAAGTGAAGTCGATATTGGTCGTAAGTGAAGTCGATTTTGGTCGTGGGTGAAGTCGATTTTGGTTGTAAGTGATGCCAGGTTCTCTGTTGAAAGTGGAGTCGATTTTGGTCATAAGTGATTTCCTTTTTTGCCGTAAGTGATGTCCTCTTTTGGTCCGAAGTGACCTCCTATTTTGTCGTAGGGCATCTTTTTTTTGTCTTGAGTGACCTCTATGCTCGCCGAAAGTGACCTCAGATCTCGACCTCACTTCTATTCTTGATGTAGCATCTGCTGACGCTCTTCGATGTTCAGTGAAGATGTCCCATCCTCCGGATCATGAACCACAGTGAAGTAAAGATGTCGCATCGATCCACCTTCCTGAGGCTGATCGGCACCGTTCCTACGGTGGTACTCGACAAAGTTCTTCTTGAGGTCGTCAGACACTCCATCCATGATAGCTCGCGCCCCAGCCTTGACCATCTGGCAATGTCTCTTTTCGAAGTAATGCAGGACCTCCAGCTCATTCGGGTAGTGGAGGATCGAGCCGCCAAAGTATTTTGCTTCCGGCTCCAGTTTAGAGTCGATCGGCTGACGAACCTGCTTTGAGAATCTTCGCATGCATTCGGCAATCAGAGCGTATCGCTCTGTTTCTGAGAACGGGAGAAATGGAAGAGGCATGACGACTCGTCCGGCGATGCTATATCCCACCTCGTCAGCAAATTCCGACCATAGCTTCTTCCTGAAATTACGAGCAGCATTTTCTGTCTTCTCGTCCCACTTGGGATTACTGCCCAGTTCTTGCTCGTAGTACTTCAAGATAGAGTCTACGCCGACGTTGGCCGTCAAGATCCAGATCGTCTTCGAGGTGTCAATCGTCCGCATCGTCCTCCTCTCCTTGAAACTCTCTGTATCGATTGTTAGTTGGAACGAACAATGGTTGGGCGGCACATTTACATACCATCCAACATGCCGCCCATTCGACTGATCACGTCCTTGTTGCCTTTGTCGAACTCGTCAAGTCCAACTAGTGAAACCTTTCCATGGTTTTTGGCCAAGAAATTACTAAGCGGTGTACCCTCCTCACAGCCTACGTAGCCTCTGTCCTGCCCGAGAATATCTTCCATCTGGGATACTTGCGCGAAGGGAATCGTAATCGAGTCGAAAGGCAAGGTATTTCTCAAGAATTTGAGTATCTCCGTCTTTCCACTGCCTGATAGACCTGTCAAAAGGAAGACGACGCTTCGAGGACGGTAGAATAGTCGAGCGAACACGAGAGTTAAGATGCCACTGGTCGCCAGGTCCTGGCCGACCAGCATTTCTGGCAACCGGAGGAGATTTGGTGCCCCGGTGTCGTTTACGATCGAGATTCTGGTGGGCGTAGGTGGGAACAGGTTGATCGTGTGATGATGCAGACGGTACCGAAGGCAATACTTCATTTGCTTGATCAGTACTCTCCGATATTTCAGGGTCCAGGGAGATTTGAAGACACCTTCTCCTTCCTCGGGCACTCTCATCAGATCATCGTACAGATCTTGCGGAATGGTTGTAGGGCTTGCACCGCTGTGGAGCAATTCGTCCACCATGGGAAATATGTCGATACCCGACCGGGCAGTAGACATGATCGCGTGGGCGAGTACCGAGTAGCCAAGGTCTGATATCTCGTTGACATCTAAGCCGTACTTGAGGAGCTGCTTCAGTATCGACACCTCACCCTGCTCGACGACAGCGAAGACAAAATTCTTGGTATCGCGAATCGATCTCTTTATCTTCTCTTCATCAGAGTTGTGACGGGCAACGTAGTAGCTGACTTCCGCCGGTTTGCCACGACTCAACAAGTTGATGATGTGAGCCGCCTTGAACTCGACGTTTTGGACAGTGCCATCTTTGTCATGAGGCGATAAACTGCCAATTATAGCCGTCGAATACTCTGGATACTCCCAGGCGCTGCTGCTTGACTCTCGCCGCCGCTTGCCCAGCGTGGTGCCGACGGAACTCATTGTCGTATCTGGTGAATCGTGTGGCGCACAGAGGAGATGACGGTCGCTCGTGCTCAGGAGGCTGCACGATGAGATGGGTGGTTGGTTGCTCGACAGTAATTTTCACGGCGAGCTCTGCTGGCCGATGCGCTCTCCTCTTTCAACGGAGGTGCCTTGATGAAGACGTCGCCGAGAATTGTCTGTAGCGGCCGTGCGGGTCGGACACGAGCACTGCTGATGGGTACGAGTGGCGCGCGGTGTTGAGGGGTGTCTGAAGCAGGAAGTGCCTCAACAGCCGCTTCGAAAAGTGGCGTGGTGGTGTTGTCTTGGCTCAGGTTGTGTCAAAGAAGTGGAAGGAAAGATTGTGGTTGTGGTTGTGATCAAAGGTTTGAATGAGAAGAGAAGAGAAGGTTGAGGTTGTTATGAAGTAGAGGAGAAGCGAGTGATGCTAGAGTTTTGTCTGTGCGCTTGAGACATGTCAGATGCATGTGAATGCAGTGTGCATATGACAGCGTTGCAGAGATGATCGACTCACAATATCCCCGCAGTCCAGTCGTATTATTGCTATTGCTGAGACGATTGTCCCAGACTGCTAGGCAGAAGTGATGCTGCGTGCATCGATCACATGAGATGTTGGAGGCGGCGAGCACCGGAGGGAGGAATTAGGTCGATCACGTGAAAACATGAGGACGAGAACATGTGAAGATTACCGACATGTGAGACCGACGAGCTGTGTTAGACTTCGGAGGAGCGTCGTTGTTGCCAGGGGTATCTACGACCCTCGATACGGATATCATATGACAGAACTGAGACCGCCGCGTGTCGGGCAGGAAGAGAACCACGTGGATAGTCCTATGCAGCATTCAAGCTGGCGTCTACGAGTATGTCGGCGCTGCTCTTGACCACCTGCACATCAACTTGTTGACTCCTGCACGAGAGAGTGTGATGTAGTGCTTGTCCGCTCATCAATTCTGATGGCAGCTTCCTCCTCTTAGCATCATTGCGCACGTGGAACGAGACGACTTGTGAGGTCCTTTCTGGTCTGCGAGACATCACACTTGACCACATCGATTCCACCTCTTCCATTGTTTCCTGCTCGGTAGCTCTCGCGAGATAGTCCCAGGACTGGATCTGTTGCCCATTTCTCGTTGAGGTGGTGTAGTAAATGCAGATCGTGCTATCGGCTGAGCTGCCTTTTCGGTCCGCTGCTATATTCAATATGCCGTTCGTGCGACAGGTGCTCAAGCTGTAGTGGGCTTTGATGTACTCGAGGCGTTTGGCATAATGTTGGCGTAAGCGCTTCATTTCGAGCTTTCTGGTGAGAACGAGTCCTGTGGGTTGTTCTAGCGCTGATCTATCTCAAACGGTCATATCTCTGATTCTTCGGGCGCCTCAGGTTTGCTGGCTTCTTCCTATCCAAATCCTGTCATATAGCTCCATCGGTTCCTGGCGTCCTTGGGGAGACAGGTATCAATCTTGAGTGCGTGTGCCTCTGTATACGCGGACAGCATTGCAACACGAAGACTGCTCTAAATTGGGGGTTAGTGAGGGCGGCTGTGATGGCCGTTCGATTTGCCTCGCTGGATCATCGACTGAGTGAAGTCAATGTCGCACTCTCACCTGCGATGTCGGTGCAGTGAGTGTCCACACGCTAAATTGACATCAGAGCACGACATTGGCGCATTATTACTCGTACAAGAGGAGATACCATGATCAAAGATGCCAGCATCATGCTTGAATAGTCCTACATCAGGATGGGGTCCCTGCACGATACATCTAGAGCGGTTCACATTCTCGAAGTCGCGGAATGACGCGAAAGTGTCGCGCTGTTGGGGAGCTCCGGACATACGAAGCGACAAAACTCGAAGTCTGAAAATTTGGCTTCAGAATACGGACGTCGAGAAATACTTCTACGCTGTCAATATTAGCAGAGATGCAACTCCTTAAACCTATTATATGTAAATCTATGTTTCGAAGCTCGAATTTCTCGAGATGGAAACATAGATTACGTGCGTCCTAACTAGCGAAGAACGCTAGAACTCGGGCATCTTATAGAATTGAGGTTAGGTGATAAATCTATAAATTTTGATAACCATATACCTGGTGAGCGCGGTGCAATCGTGAAATTCGCATAATCAAGCTCATGCTTTGTTGCTTAGGAGAAACAGAGCTCCGTCGCTGTCGCTGCTACTTAGTGCTCCATTGAGATCGAAGCCCGCTTTTCTTGGAGGTCACGCTGGCAGAAATGGCGTATGACGACAGCTGGCGAAGCTTACAGCAACCTCACGCCCTAGAGCTCTTCACAGTAAATCATGAGAATGGCAAGAGTGTTTCGAAAAAGTCATATTTTTCGGTCTATCTGAATGGTGAATTACAAGAAGCAAACCGGTTTACTCAGGCACACAGCCCCAGGGGTATACGAGCAGCCGCTGCAATCTTGTTATGCAGGACCTGCCTGAGCCGGCCGTTTATTCGTTACTCAATATCGTGAAAGGATCTTTTCATATTCTTTCCTTGTAAGCCCAAGCGGAAGTTGTCGGAGTCGTCTGAGTCTTCGTGACAGTCGTCCAGGTCGATGACCATTTAGTTGGTGTCGGCACGGAAACTGTGGGCAGCGAAATGGTTGGGATGGTCACGGTTGGGAGGGTGAGAGTAGGAAGAGTAGTTGTTGACCATGAGGAGGAGGAAGACAACGTCGATGTCTTGGATGTTGTTGGCACTGAAGGAGTGGCCGAAGACGACGATGTTGATGTCTTAGAGGTTGATGGGATGGAGACAGGTGTCGAGGCTGAAGTCGATAGGCTCGATACTGGCGTCGATGATGAGGTGGTGCTTGAAGCTGGAGTCGATGGGCTCGATACCGGCGTCGACGATGAGCTGGTGCTTGAAGTTGGAGAGGAGACAGGCTTAGTTGGGCTCGAGATCGGAGTGGACGAGGAACTCGAGCTTGAAGCTGGGGAAGAGACCGGCTTAGATGGGCTCGAGACCGGAGTGGACGAGGAACTCGAGCTTGAAGCTGGGGAAGAGACCGGCTTAGATGGGCTCGAGATCGGAGTGGACGAGGAACTCGAGCTTGAAGCTGGGGAAGAGACCGGCTTAGATGGGCTCGAGACTGAAGTCGAGCTTGTGGTGGGAGATGAAACCGGCGTAGAGGGGGTCAAGCTGGGCGAAGAGACTGGTTTGGATGGAGTTGTTGCCGGTGTTGATGGTGTGCTGTTTGGCGAGCTAGCTGACTTCGAGGGCGAGCTCACTGGTGTGGAGCCGGATGGTGAAGTCACTGGTGTGCTCACTGGTGTGCTGACCGGCTTCGAAGGGCTGCTGATTGGCGAAGAGGCGGATGGACTAGAAACTGGTGTTGACCCCGGTTTCGAAGGTGAAGTCACAGGTGTGCTCACTGGCTTCGAGGGAGTGCTAATAACAGAGCTGACCGGCGAGGAAGCGGACGGACTAGACACTGGCGTCGAGACTGGCTTCGAAGGTGTGCTGACTGGTGTGCTAATCGGTGTGCTGACCGGTTTTGAGGGGCTGCTAAAAGGCGAAGAAGCGGGGGGACTAGACACCGGTGTCGAGACTGGCTTCGAAGGCGTACTGACCGGAGATGAGCCTGAAGGTGACGAGATTGGCTTCGAAGGGCTGCTAACAGGTGAAGAAGCGGACGGACTAGACACTGGTGTCGAGACTGGCTTCGAAGGTGTGCTGACTGGTGTGCTGACCGGCTTCGAAGGGCTGCTAGCAGGCGAAGAAGCAGATGGGCTAGACACCGGTGTCGAAACTGGCTTCGAAGGTGTGCTCGCTGGTGATGAACCAGAGGGCGATGACGCTGACTTGGAAGGCGAGCTTACTGGTTTAGACGGTGTGCTGATCGGGGAAGAACCTGACGGCGAGCTTGCGGGCTTCGATGGTGTGCTGACTGGAGATGAGCCTGAAGGTGACGAGATTGGCTTCGAGGGTGTGCTTATCGGAACCGATCCAGAAGGCGAAGAGACGGGCTTTGACGGTGAGCTTATCGGTGAGCTGCCATAGGGCGTGCTGACTGGCTTCGAAGGAGTGCTAACAGGTGATGATCCAGAAGGCGAGCTGACTGGCTTGGACGGTGTGCTCACTGGCAACGAACCAGAAGGCGAAGAGATCGGCTTGCTTGGGCCCGCACTAGGTGAGGACACGGGTTTCGAGCCTGAAGGAGACACGCTCGGTGAGGATACAGGCTTGGATCCAGATGGAGACGCGCTCGGTGACACGCTCGGCGAGGAGACTGGCTTAGATCCAGATGGAGAGATGCTCGGTGAGGATACAGGCTTGGAGCCAGATGGTGAGACGCTCGGTGAGGAGACCGGCTTAGATCCAGATGGAGACACGCTCGGTGACACGCTCGGCGAGGAGACTGGCTTAGATCCAGATGGAGACACGCTCGGCGAGGAGACTGGCTTGGATCCAGATGGAGACGCGCTCGGTGACACGCTCGGCGAGGAGACTGGCTTAGATCCAGATGGTGAGACGCTCGGTGAGGAGACCGGCTTAGATCCAGATGGAGACACGCTCGGCGAAGATACTGGCTTGGATCCAGATGGAGACACGCTCGGCGAAGAGACTGGCTTTGATCCCGAGGGAGACACGCTTGGTGAAGACACCGGCTTGCTTGCACTTGGCGAGGAAACAGGCTTTGATCCAGATGGAGACACACTTGGTGAAGACACGGGCTTGCTAGCACTTGGCGAGGAAACAGGCTTTGATCCAGACGGGGACACGCTCGGCGATGAGACTGGCTTTGATCCCGAGGGAGACACGCTCGGTGAAGACACTGGCTTGCTTGCACTTGGCGAGGAAACAGGCTTTGATCCAGATGGGGACACGCTCGGCGATGAGACCGGCTTGCTGCCGCTTGGCGAGCTTACTGGAACGCTGGCACTCGGGCTAGAAACTGGCTTGCTGGCACTAGGCGTGGAGACTGGCTTGCTGGCACTCGGGGACGATGCAGGCTTCGATGGCGAGCTCACTGGTGTGCTAACTGGAGTCGACGCTGACGGCGAAGAGACCGGCTTGCTCGGGCTGCTTACAGGCTTCGAGGGAGATGAAACAGGCTTTGATCCAGAGGGCGTTGGCGAACTACCACTTGGCGAGGACCCGGATGGCGATGGCGAGCTTACGGGCTTAGAGGGAGTGCTGACTGGGGAAGAGCCAGAGGGCGATGAAACTGGCTTGGATCCCGAAGGTGAGCTCACAGGCTTGGAGGGCGTGCTGACTGGGGAGGAGCCAGAAGGAGACGACACTGGGGACGACACTGGCTTGGATCCCGAGGGCGAGCTTACAGGCTTAGAGGGAGTGCTGACTGGGGAAGAACCAGAGGGCGATGAAACTGGCTTGGTTCCCGATGGTGTTGGCAAGCTTCCACTAGGCGACGAGACTGGCTTGGATGGAGACGAGATTGGCTTCGATCCTGATGGTGTTGGGAAGCTGCTAGTTGCCGACGAGACTGGCTTGGATCCTGACGGCGTCGGGGAGCTCACTGGCTTGGAGGCACTAGGCGAGGACACGGGCTTCGATCCAGACGGTGTAGAAGAGCTACCACTCGGCGAAGACACTGGCTTGGAGCCTGACGGTGTTGAAGATGCCACTGGCTTGGAGCCACTGGGCGAAGAAAGGGGCTTCGAGCCAGAGGGAGAAGCAGAGCTACCGCTTGGGGAGCTTACAGGTTTTGAAGCACTGGGAGAAGATACAGGCTTCGATCCTGACGGGGTAGGTGAGCTAGCACTCGGCGACGAGACAGGCTTGGATCCTGATGGAGAGGCGCTGCCAGATGGACTCTTCGAGGGCGATGAAGCACTAGGCGAAGAGATTGGCTTAGATGGCGAGGATGAGGGAGAAGCACTTCCAGATGGACTCTTCGAGGGCGATGAGGCACTTGGCGAAGAGATTGGCTTGGACCCAGATGGAGAAGCACTTCCAGATGGACTCTTCGAGGGCGATGAAGCACTAGGCGAGGAGATTGGCTTGGATGGCGAGGATGAGGGAGAAGCACTTCCAGAGGGACTCTTCGAGGGCGATGAGGCACTCGGTGAAGAGAGTGGCTTGGATGGCGAGGATGAGGGAGAAGCACTCTTAGATGGCGACACCGAAGGAGAAACGCTTGGTGAAGACACCGGCTTGCTTGGAGAGGAGGATGGTGAGACCGATGGAGAAGCACTTCCTGATGGGCTCTTGCTCGGAGAAGGACTCGCAGACGGGCTCTTCGACGGACTGCTAGATGGTGAGACCGATGGAGAAGCACTTCCTGAAGGGCTCTTGCTTGGAGATGACGATGGACTCGCAGACGGACTCTTCGAGGGACTGCTAGATGGGATGACCGACGGCGTTCCAGAAGGAGTCTTGGAGGGACTGCTGGACGGAGAAACCGATGGCGTTCCAGAAGGAGTCTTGGAGGGACTGCTGGACGGAGAAACCGATGGCGTTCCAGAAGGAGTCTTGGAAGGACTGCTCGAGGGAGAAATCGATGGCGTTCCAGAAGGAGTCTTGGAAAGACTGCTCGAGGGAGAAATCGATGGCGTTCCAGAAGGAGTCTTGGAAGGACTGCTCGAGGGAGAAATCGATGGCGTTCCAGAAGGAGTCTTGGAAGGACTGCTTGAGGGAGAGACCGACGGCGAGACTGATGGAGTCTTCGAGGGGCTCGAAGATGGAGTTGCCGACGGTGTCACAGAGGGAGTGACCGATGGTGTGCCTGATGGCTTGACGGTCGAGGTGGAGCTGGAAGTCGGCGAGGATGGGATCGCCGAAGGCTTGGACGAAGACGGGCTGCTGATTGGCGACGAGACGCTTCCCGGTGTCGTCGAGGACGAGAACGAGGGTTTCACAGGAGTGGAAGTGGTCGTAGGTGTTGGGAACGATGTCTTCGTGGTTGAGCCCGATGATGGGCTGGAAATTGGCACAGAAGGTGTCGACGAGGGGCTAGAGACTGGGACCGAAGGGGTGGACGTTTTGGAGCTACTCGAAGTTGATGGGCTGGAAACAGGCACCGAAGGGGTTGAGAAGCTTGAGCTGGAAGTTTTCGAGGTCGTCGGGATACTCGAATATGGAGGTGGGACAACGCCACCTGGGGTCGAGCTAGTCGAAGTACTGCTCGAGCTTGTCGAGCTTGAGCTCGAAGTAATTGGACTTGTCGCAGATGTCGACGTCGAACTTAGCGAGCTGCTGCTTGAGATTGTCGAGCTTGAGCTCGAAGTAATTGGACTTGTCGCAGATGTCGACGTCGAACTCAGCGAGCTACTGCTTGAAATTGTCGAGCTTGAGCTCGAAGTAATTGGGCTCGTCGCAGATGTCGATGTCGAAGTGAGCGAGCTGCTGCTTGAACTGCTCGACGAGCTGCTGGAGCTCGATTTAGACGAAGTCGATGTTGACGACGAAGTGGTTGGCGTCGTCGTCGTAGGCTTTCCAGTTGTCGTCGTCGTCTTTCCAGTCGTCGTCGTCGTCTTTCCAGTCGTCGTCGTCGTCTTTCCAGTCGTCGTCGTCGTCTTTCCAGTCGTCGTCGTAGTCTTCTCAGTCGTCTTCGTAGTCTTGGTTTTCGTGGTCTTCGTCTTGGTTGTCTTGGTTTTCGTGGTCTTCGTAGAAGTGGTCGTGGTCTTGGGAGTAGGAAAGCCCCACCACGGTTTCGGAGTTGTAGTTGTGGTTTTGGAGGTGGTCTTGGGGGTAGGGAAGCCCCACCACGGTTTTGGGGATGTGGTGGTGGTGGTGGTCTTTGGTGTTGGAAATCCCCACCACGGTTTTGGGGTGGTCGAGGTTGTCGAGGTCTTGGCCGGCTGTCCTGGGTATCCTGGCGGCGCCCATCCTGGCTGATTCACAGGACCCCAACCACCGTTGTTGCCCCATCCGCCATTGTTTCCCCATTGTCCATTCTCCCATCCCGCCTCTGCCTCAGCATCTGCCTCCGCTACAGCCTCCGGTGCTGCATCCGCCTCGGGCGTTGGCACAGCAAATACACCCTGGGTCAACAGAGCGCATAGCAGAAGCGCCTTCATATTGACTGGTGACATCCTGCCTGTATTGCCTGATCCTCCTGGGCCCACACAGAATAACGAGTCTTCTGAGACCTGGCAGGGAAGAGAAAGCGAGAGGAAGAGAAACGCTATCTACTCTACTTTACCTCCACATTCAAGGTTGCAGCGACTTCGTTAGTGGTTCCCGATGTAATCGAGCAAGCCTCGCACCAAGCCGGTTTGGAATGAAGGCGGCAGGGCCTCCGAGATGTCGACAGCATGGATGAAACCGCTCGTGGCAATGATCTACCGCGGCTGCGGCGAGCATACCTCGCGCTGCTCCTCAACTTCCAGTGTTGTTGAAGCTACTCGTGCCTGGCGGATCGCATACGGAAAGGGCAAAACTCTAAGCACCGACATGCAGCTCGAAAAGCTTCCTCTCGCCCTACTGGAACGGATCGATTTGATCTTTGACGGCTCCTCACCAGTGTGTCCGCTTTGACAGATTGCAAATACCATGTTCAGGATCTGGACTCGTGGTAGACGATGACGAGGGAGTCAAGATCGCACTCGTCGCAACAACACGACTCAGGGGGTTCGTGGCAGTGATTCTCCTTGGAATAAGACCGAGCAAATATTGGAGGCCGCGGTCTGCGGGCGCCTGTCACAGTATGGATAGACATCAGCATTGCTGCTTGTAGCACTTCAGCCTGCGGGCAGCGGGAGAATGGCACTTCTGATTCGCAGAGGAGACACGTTTTGGGCATCGGAGAGGTAGTTGCTAGGATATCCCGGGCACCATCGCAGATGGTCACCGATCCTCGATGGTGCTCGATGCAGGTCCCCAGACTGGCTCCACATCAACAGCAACAACAACAACACCACCACCGCGGTAGGACCTGAGGCCTTCTCCAGTCTCCAGCTCTGGTGGCGCTCATCATTGCGAAGAAATGACTCGTCTTCCAAGGCTTCTGGACGCCTCGCAGTCGTTGTCTCCCCAGCATTCCCCACACGGATGGCGCCTCGCTTGAGCACACTGCTCAACGGGATGAGATCGTTGATGCAGGACAAGCTTGCCATCGCACAACGTCTAGAGCGGTTGCGCAGAGGTCTCTGGCGTTTGCGACAAGGCGGGAACCACTTCCTCGGTGAGGAGTCTGCGAGGCACGCCTGTGCAGTGTGAAGAAAAGCTGGGTGGAGTCTGACGTGCAGTAGACGCCGAGTAGCGTCAGGCACAAGAGGCCGATCCTGCGCGGGGAACAGCCGCGTCGCCTTGGTCTTGAGGTTGTGCCGGCTGCGAACGCACGTCGAAGTGTCCCGTCGTGGCGTCCACATGCAACTCACGGCGCTCGGACTACGAGCTCACCGAGGCATTGGCTATTCCACATTTTGGCTTTGACGACGCTCGAGCAAGCATGAACACCAGCCTCCTGCGGCGGAGCAGTGCGCCCGGACGACGCTCCGGGCCTTGCCGACTTCCTGATCTGGTCTGAGCCTTTGTCGCTGTTGACTCATCTGGGAGCCGCGTGGACAAGTCGAGTCGAACCCGGCAAGCTGTAGCGCAACTCTGCGCACTCTCCGCTGCTTTTCCGTTCTGTAATGGGCTAAGGCTCGTTCGATGTTGTCTCCGCCTTAGCATGTGAAGATGTGCAAAGTCCGAGCTACTGAGAAGCTGACCCTTCCACTCGCCCTTCCCCACAGGGCGTTACCACGATGTTCGACGACAATACCTCCGAGAGACAAGCCAGTGCGGCGCAATCGGAGCAGTAGCAAAAAGGTCGTTTCTGTTGAGGCATCTCAATGCTCTCGCGAACGACTGAGGCTGCTACACGAATTCATTCCATGCTCAGGCAGAGCTGACCAGTCCCAGAACTGTTTCCCCACATCCTTGCTTCCATCCCAAAACGGTGCCCCACGGCAGAGAAAGCAGAGGCCCAACCTGAAACAGCCACATCGCTACAGGCAGGCTGCGCGGTCCTGCATCGAGGTGCATGACGGCACACTTTTGCAGCCAGTCAGAGCGTGGACAAAGGAGCCGTCTCTCCCAATTTGGATGGCGAGCTCAACCGCCTCTCGGGTTTTCTCAACCGCAGCGTCCTTCGTATAGGTCGTCTACGTGCAAGAAAAGCACCAGTACATTGTTAATGTGGGTACTACGCGATGAGTGTGCCGCTCAAACGAACACCCTGTGTGAATAATGCCGCAAGTCAAATTTGCTCAGTCATGAATCATCGAGCCATGCCAGCGGTCTCGCGTACATTCGTACCAAAGATACGCTTTGCCGATCTAGACTTGTTCCTGAAGGCCTGCATATTGTCATCAACGTTCTCGAGACGGGACGTTCTCACCCTTCTGTGCTTCGGTGCTTGTGGAAGATCTTCTCCGCAAATATCACCCCGCATTCCTTTCCATCTTTCGGGTAGAAAGGGGCGCATCAGGATTCAGTGGAGGGCACAGTCAGTCCTGCTTCTCGGCTCCCACATTGATAGAACATCACAATGGAGCAGTACTAAAAATTCAATTCTGTATTTGTGTTCTGACAAGCATCGAAGTAAGTTGGTAGCTGTATCGCGGCTCGGGTCTCACTTGGTCTTCGGCGCTGGGAATCTCGATCGTACCAGCCGGCGGCAGAGAGGCGAGGAGAACACTTGCCAGATGGTCCGGCTTTCAACGAACCGAGACTGATGTCTCAGAGGAACGGGTCAGCGTTGGAAAGGGATTCCTCTAAACTGCACCACTGCACCAGGAATTGTCAGCCAGAGTCGGCGCGTTTCAGCGTTTCTTGGTTTACCGAAAGTCTCAATCCGTAGCGGCGATGGCACGGATGGATGACGACAATGGTGAGTCAAAATGTTGGAGAGCTATGAGAGAAGTATTTTCACATACCCGGCATTATTGCTACACACGGCGACAACAGACCGTGGCGTTCACATACTGTTGATGAAGCAACCTGAATTGCAAGCACCTGCCAGTGCAGGCAGACTGCATTCAGGCGTGTCCCCAATGCCTCGGAAAAATGGTCCGTGCATGGCCATCCCCACCTCACTCGTTCATCACACCTCACTTCCTTCCTAGACACTAACGCCGCTGTTTTCACCATCGCCCTCGAACCACAGTAATATTGCGCCGGCGCTCGTGCGGCAGCGCAATCGCTGCTGGCCTCCCCAACGAACACTTCACCATGTTTTACAGATTGTTCCACGCCGCCCATGCCCTCTATATTAACATCGTCACAAGCCACTCCCACCGCCTACAAGACATTGGGCGGCATGGGCGGCAAGGACAAGGTTGGTACCTCTAGCATATTCTTGGCGACACGATACGCCAGCACATGGTGCTGCGCAACACACACGTCGGCGGCGGAGATGCAACCAACTCATGTACATGTACCCGACCTCCCCGTTGTGCTCTGCGCCTCGGAGCTCGGAACTTTCTATTGATTGCACCTTCCGCATGTCATCTCACGCCTTCTACTCCGCGTTCCCTCTGAACACTCGTGCTTTCGTACCTGTTGCAAGTCAGCGTTGACTGCAGCGAGCGTTGACGGCAACATCTTGTCGGCGAACACTGCTCTGGAAGAAGCCTTACAGGACAGCGGTGCCATACCAATTGTTTGTTGAGTGATGTACACGAGGTCCTACGCTTGACGATCAATAGCCTTGCATTAATTGCTCAACCGACGCACATGCTTTCCGTGCTGCCCGAGCCGCCATAGCACTTATCGCTGCATGATAAGCTCGACGATGCCTCTTTTGCTCGGTTCTGATGCAAGATAAGATCGACGCAGATTTCCTCGAGGTACTCATGTTGTCAAGTCCATGCTCGACGTTGTCTGCTATGTATCTCTTGTAGCGCTTGCGACGGCAGATGCGCTGGGTTGTCTGCTGATTGTCCTTGCCAACGTCGTCGAATACACAAGAGGATGCGCTTGCATGATTCTTCCACCAGTGCTTGCTGCGTTTTACTGCGCGTGATGGTTGAGCAGAGCCTAGAATTAATTGCTATCCGTATCAATCGATCAGTGCAATTCATGTCAGGCAGTACCCAAACTTGACGATCCCAGCTCTCTTATCGCAGCATTCGCACCATGGATGTTGCAATTGTCAGCTCCAATGCTTCACACGTGGCCTCTATACATGGGGATTTGCACTGCCAGACATGGGGGCGAAGCGTGCCCAAGATATGAGGCATATTTGATGTCATCTGGTCATTGTGAACGGCAGTGAGACTCATTTGTACTAATCAGCATGCGGACAATGTCACCTGCTTGTCACTCTGCTGAAGTGCACATTGCATCGTTGATTTGTATGGCCTTTCTTGACTGGTGCCTCAGGCCGCTAGGGTTGTTGGAAAAGGGTCGGGATCATGATGAAGGCCTCATTGGGCGTAGTATCAATGAATTCATGACTGTGAAACATCTCTGGCAATGCTATTACATCGGGAAACACCAACGAGTTTGAGGAAATTGCGCTCCTCGCCGGCATTTCTTGACTTGATCGGACTGCTTTATAAGGATATGTTAATGTGTGATCAACATCCAAAAGTGACCTTGGAGTATAGACATATATTGCAACACATCCTCAATCTTACAGTAACGCCTCGCCAGGTTGCCGATGTTTCCGCGATGCCTCCTGAGTCGTCAAATCGTCCCAAAAATTGCCAAGACCGCGATGCATCTGTTCCCATCGACTAAAGCCCAGCTCCCGCTTCCCTGCGGCTTCAGCATCCCATGCATCACCCATGATCATCTTCTCGATCCTCCTCTCACAGCTCGAGATGTACCCAAGCAAACCTGGATGTGGCGTTCGCGAGTACCAGAGCGGATCGGCAAATTGTGCAAAACAGCGAGCCAACCCTCGCAAAGTCTTCAGCGGCTCTGTCAGTAGCATGCATGCGTTGGTTATCTGCTTGATCTGATCCGGGCTGGGATACCTTGAAGGCTTGCGGGTCGGTCTCTTATCCCTAGCAAAGACCACTCGCACCGTAAGCTTGGGCAGGTCTAGATTTCCTTGGCGTATTCGAGAGTCTCGAGCCAGTCTGCTCGTTCTGGACTGCCCATTGGACAGTAAGAGCTGATATCCGTCCCATCGCACGAGGGAAGGACAATCTCGAGAAAACGTAGATACCCCAAAGCGTCTGCCGCCATGACTTCCTTTAGAAACCTCGCCACCTCGAGCTGTGGCGGGGAGTCCCAGAAGGAAAAGAATGGCTGGCCAAGCGGTGTCACGATGATGCGATTGTACTGGAAGAAGACCTGCATAGCATCCTGTCGCATGCGTCGACACACAAGGAACAAGTACGATGGTGGCGCCCAGCATTGACACTTGTGCAAGGTAGAGAATGATGAATGAAAAGCTCGACAGAAACACCCGTCGCTGCGAGAGCGTATCCAGCACATCGAGTGCGTCTCTGGGAAGTCCGGGTATGAAAAGCGTGCCGGGTCGCTCTCCCGTTGGCCATGTTGATATTCAACACAATAGGAATTGCCACCCTCTGTTTTCAATCTGCTGTACCATCCGTGGGAGGGGTTCCATTCAGCCTCACGGAACGGAGTGACGAGGTCACTGTAGCTCAATATCTGCTGGCGTAGCTCTGTCGGGAGATCGAGGAAGCGAAAACATGGAGAACCAAGAATTGGGACACGAGGCGTAGATGTCCTGACGACAGTTGTGTTAGCTACGGCCTTGGCGAGCCTCGTCAGCTCTGGCATTGCGTGGTCGCTGAGGCGTATGCTGAGATTCGAGAGTATGGGGCTTGAAGTCGCCACCAGCAAGCGGGTGAAGGCCACACCAGTCTCGATATCGGCAACATCGCAGACGATACTCAGATTCAGTCGAGCAGAGCGATTGAGATGTGGCAGGAGATGGTCCAACCAGATGCTCTCCCACTCTCGCAGAACGTCCTGCAGATGTGTCAGCGGCTCAAGCGTATTCGATAACGGTAGCAATTCTCATACTTGAGTTGTCTGCTCACGTAATTGCAGAAGATTGTCAGGTGGAGTGTATGACGGTTCGTACTTATCATCATCATCTTCCTCTGCCCACCAAGGCTCCAAGCTGCGATGGCATAACGTCCCAAATCCACAAGATGCAGCGGCAAGGTGTATCGTCAGATGCCGGAGAGCATATACAGAGGAGGGTCGCAAGCGACGCAGTGCCTCAAGCTTGTCAATTTCAGAGTACTTGATGAAGAAATGATGCACGGCGTAGGTGTGAGCACTGACTTCTGCAGATGTCGTTCGACACGTCAACAGAAGTGCATGGATAGTATGAAACGAGTCGAATGCATGACCCCCTTGCGGTCCACCTTCATTGGACAAGTTGACGAAGTGTCTGCTGTTGAAGACATCGTAGCCAAAAGCACCAGCGCAGGCAAGCGAGTAGATCTCTTGTCGCAAGTGGGGTGGCATGCGTAGGATCGGTGGCGGCTGCTTCTCTGAAAGTGCGCTGGCGGCGTTGGTCATTGCGAATGATGACAACTGTTGTGAATGATGGCGACAGTTGTAAATGACGACGACAGTTGCAAATGATGACAACTGTTTGAACACAACAGCAGAGCGGACGAGGAAATGGAGCCCTCGTTGCCTGCTTCGGATGGCGTTTCATGCGAAGCCTGCGATTGGTCGGTCGCACTTCGCTCGAAGAAGCTGTCGACTTCGACGTGCCATAAACTGTCGCTGTGCCTTTAGGTCACAATGTCTGCCAGAGTACGAGCAGTTGGAACTGCGTGGCTACTTCCATTGCGAACGCCCGGTGGCTAATGCAACCTTCAATGTCCGCCAAAGCCTTCGCTCAAGACGCAGCGCATCCATGATCATATCTACGATATTCTCTGTCATCAGGCCCATGAGAATGCACCCTGAGACCTACGAAGTATGTCTTCTGAAGAGCAACTTGCAAAACTTGGACCTGTGTCGTTCCGGATTCTGAACGCAGACCAACGCCCTCATGGGGCGCGCATAGTTTTCTCTTAATACGGCGCGGTCAAGTCCGGCGAATGCATATCAGACAGATCAAACACATGATACCACCTTGGAAGACCTGCTGGCGCCAAAGGATCAAAGATGTGCCCACGCCGCATGTGAGGAGGCGTTTCTGACGACCGCAAAACACCCTGCCGCCGTCACTGGCCAATGCGCAATATGATCAAGCGAGTCAACTCCTGTATTGTAGAAGCACTCACTGCGAACCCTGGCCACAAGCGGTCACTTCGTGGTCAGCCTCGTTGATCTGACATTGCGCCGTTCTTCGAAAGAGCGTCAAGCTGGTTTCATAAGGCTGTATACACACGAAACACCTCGCCACACAGCATGCCTCCGCATGGTACGCCGCCTACGCCCGGCTCGACTAGATCTCCAATAAACGCAAAATGCGAAGATTAAGGACACGTCGTCCACTCCATACTCGGCATGTAGAGTTCGATGGGACTCCCGATCAGAGTATATAATACGACAGACATCTATGCGCCCATTGCGAGGTTCTGATACTTGTATCTCTTACATGCGGGCTTTCAAGCGCAGTCCACGTGTTCCTACCGCAAGGACCAACAGCCATCGATTCTCGCTGCAAGCTACCGACCGAGATGCATATTCTTTCCACATTGATGGTCCTGGTGGCCGTTGTTTGTGTCTGTAGCTGCGTGGAATCAGGCCTGCAGGACGACCAGCTCACTAAACGTAAATGGCCAATGGTGGAGTACGTCTATAATCCCAAGGACACGAGACAAAAAGAACAATTTGAGTTGAAGAGAACCTGGCACCAGACTTGGCAGTGGCAACGGCCAAGAGACCAACCTCCTTCACTCGAAGCCGGCCTAACGGTCGCCAACGCATTCTTCAACTGGGTCGTTGATCAGAAATCTGCCTTTGGTGTAGAAAAAAAGCATTGCGGGGTACTGAGTCCTCCAGTTGGCTTCGTAAAGATGCTAGTGCTTTTCTAGGTTGCCGTTCTGTGGAACCCTACGACCTGGACTTTCACTGTCAATACGATATCAAGGGGTGGGCGCAGAGACTATCTGATTGAGCAACGCAATCAAGCTCCGGCTTGGTTGGCAGCGACGGGGAATTGGGCTAGCAACAATAACTACCCTGTGTGTGCGGAGGACCGTCGAGTTCGCAGTGGAAACAGCGCAAAATAATGGTATCCGAGACGGCAAATGTACGCTCTTCTTCGTGGTGTGCAAATGTGAGTGCGCTGACATTTTGGTAGATCCTGATGTGAGTCACGAATGTCACTCGGCTCTGAATCACAAACACTCCAGTCCTAACACAGCATAGGGGTCATTCATCGTAGTTTGGATGAGTAACACTTTTAATGACAAGATCGGCCACTGGGTGAAACCTTGTTCACGGAAGCGTCAAAGCACTGGGAGTTGTCAAGCCACCGCCAACGCTCTCGGAATTCGATGGGCGACGCAAAGTAGTGACAGGGAAGCCATACAACCTGACGAATGGGCTCCAGGCCCATGGCCAGATATGCAACCCTCGGATCCTCCCGACGAGGACTATGGGCATGACACCGATGACGATACCGCATTCCTCATCTGGGAGCAACAGCAAAATGATCCAAATTATCCAGATCCTGGTCCGGCACCGCCGGTAGACGATTCTACCACTGATCTCGAGGAGCTGAATGATGCAGCTATGCGTCTTCGCATACGCGAGGAAGCATCCCCTTCGAGGCCTTCGCAAACAGCGCTGAAGCCCACCGGCCGAATCTTGAAGGTCCG
Organism: Microcyclosporella mali; assembly: GCA_002785985.1. Classification (NCBI taxonomy): domain Eukaryota; kingdom Fungi; phylum Ascomycota; class Dothideomycetes; order Mycosphaerellales; family Mycosphaerellaceae; genus Microcyclosporella; species Microcyclosporella mali. The sequence goes on from NHNU01000001.1 coordinate 505,326, forward strand.
TTATATCAATGGCACAGAACCTCAGTCCACAGCATCGCCAGGACCAACGGCAACAATAAGCATTTGGCCGACATACCTCGGAAGCATGAGCTTTCCTACCCTTGGTCAAGTCTGGACATACTCAGACCCTGTCATGGACCTCCCAACAGCAACACCACCATTCTCGTGCTCCAGACAATTCGAGGTAAGAACAAAGTTGACCTCGAAGTATGTTGCGGGGCTGATAGATTGAGCACAGGACCCGCACCAAGGCATCACGACGGACTACTGCGTCTGTCAATCTACCATGACGTTGCCCCTGCTGACTTTCGCGACTGTGTCCGAAGAAACCCAAAGCTGCGACTATCCATCTTCACCCACGAACATCGCCCAGATCACGCCTACCACCACCTTGCCTATGTCCACTGATTCCGTTCATTGTCAGGCATGTAACGCAGAGACTTGTACTAAAATAACAGGCTGTGTCCCACAAACAGGGCAAGTCTCCGCAACCTTGGGCTCCTCATCCGTTCATGTCGGGACATTGACGGGTACTGCACTATCAGCCAGTGTGTCCAGCGCGCTGTCTGCTATCTGTCCACCAGTGTCTCAGACCACTGGCCCGTCCTACTGCGAGCCAACCAACGGCGTCATCTCGGATATCGACTATAAGTTAGAGGACGGCACACTTGCCACAGACGGCGAAATTTTGGTCTCCGTGGAATCTAGCTCATACAATGATACTCGCCGCCTTTGTAAGCAAGATTATATCATGACAATCGGCCGAGAAATCAACTTCGCTGACAAGTATTTCAGATGGCATGATTGGCTTTATCGCCGGTAACGTCCAAATATCAGCGGGAAACAGCAGCTGCGCAAAAGTCAGCGTCAAGCCCGGCCTTCGGAAACGTGACAACACCACGGGATTGCAAAATCTACGTCCTCATATTGACTCTCGCGACCGTCCTGACACGCAAGAATGGGAAACCAAAACTTGGTGCTCGACCGTTGGTTTCGTGGAGCTCAACTATTACGGACCTTATGTACGACTCCAAGCAAACTTCGGTGCCACAGACTGGCTGGCCGTTCACCTGGAGTTCCATCTTCCGCCAGAATCGCAGGTTGCGTGTGCAATACTGGAAGCCAGCGCTGCGATTTTGGCACCTGTCCTCCCAGAGATTGCGGCCGACGAAGTCATTATCGAGGACTCGGCTGTGACGATTGACTGTGACTTTGATGAGGTGAATTCATGGACAGGAGGTCTGGGTTAAACTGCGGCGATCTAAAGTATATTGTGGCTGTTATGCGTTGTGGATGTTATATGCTATTTGGAAATTGTGCGAGTCAGGTATTGATGGTTGAAGGTATGGCTGCGCGAGGGCTGGTCCCTGCCATGGTCATTAGGCGTTTTCATGGTAAACTACATTGCACAGTTATACACTTATTCGAAGCATAGAAGAGCGAAATGCTCAGAAACCAAGCTCAGCGGCCGCCTCCAGGACCTCTGGGGCAGCTGCAGGTTTCCTGAAAAACGACTCGAGGAGTACGCCGGTGGCGACACTGACATTCATGCTGTCGACTCCGACATCGATCGCATCCTCAGCCCTGCGTCCTCCAGCGATAGTAACGAAGTGATCTGCCCGGTTTTTGAGATTGTCTCGCAGGCCTTCTCCCTCGGCACCAAGCATGAGAATACAGGGATGTTTTGCCAGAGGACTGTCCGCTGCCAATGCCGCAGTCGTGAGATGATTCGCAGTCTGGCTTGTACCTGCCGTCGGTGCCACAGCTGCAAAGATCTTCCAACGGCATTTGGACGATTCAAATATGAAACTTGAAGGCTGAGAGACTGCAAGAATCTGCACTGCTTCACAGGCACCGGATGACGCTTTCGCCAAGACGCCTGAAGAGAGATTGGCGCACGTATTGATGGAGACAGCGACAGCGTCAACGCCGTAGAAGTGGCATGTCCGCATTATGTTACCGACATTGCCAGGATCAGTGATTCCATCTAGCAGCACGACCAATGGATATCGCCAACTTTTGCTTGTAGTGGGAATCGATGTTAGACTGCCATTGACTGCAACTTCTTCAGCGGTCTGTCGGCCCACCGTCAAGGGAATGATGGATCTCTTCATCTCCGGCTTCCCTAGGCTGACAACGGGTGGCGCAGGTAGTTTAGACACCTCTAGAATGAGACCATTGTGAGGTCGGCCTTCAGACATCTTGTCGAGGATGCGAGTATTAAACTCGTTTTGGAAGGGAATCTTGGCGGCCTTTGCCAAGGAGACAAACTCGTGCCCTGGCAATTCTCGGAAATCTCGCTTCTCCAAAGAGCCGGGCTGTCTTTCATTCTCACGGCGAAAGATTTTTGGATGAATGTAGAGCTTGTATACCTTCCTTCGTTGAGCTCGAAGGGCTGCCAATACCGAATTATACCCGTAGAGGAACTGACTCGCAGCCGTAGTATAAGGCACCGAAACTGGGATACCATCGTCCTCCAGCTCGTCTGGGATATTTTTCTGAGGGCTAAAGTTGGCAGAAAATCTGTCATATTTGCCATTATTTTCATGCGGTGAGGCCGACATGCGTTTACGCTCGCCATCTTCCTTAGCCTCGTGATTTGGTCTTTGTGGCCGAACAAGATCACCCCGGCCCATGGCAAGGCTTAAAGTGCCGTCCTTTCTCTGATAGATGAAAGTTGCACCATTGCCTTCACGTGGTCCGGTACTGAAGGTGCCTTCCGCGGCCTTTTTGCGGAAAAGGTCGGCTACAGCATCCGCCGGCTCGTCGTCCTTGAAATGTCCAGATGCCATGAGCGAATTGATTCGCTCTAGGGACACTTTGAGATCACTTGTCAGATCATGAACACCATCTCCAACGACCTCACGCTCTTGGATCGTCTTAACGAGCTTGCATGCCGTCTTGATCTGGCGCAGAAGTCCGATCTTGGACGAAGTGCCATTGCTCTCTGACGCTTCAGTCTTTCGAGCCTTGACATCTGGCTGAAGCGGGGTCCGAGACTCAAGTCTGTCTCTCGTATTGGATGAGATGCTTTGCTCATCACGCTCAGTATTTTTCCGGTTCCATGTTAGCCCGGAGTTGTCTCTGAACCTTGAGGAGTATTTCTTCTCGCCATGGTCACCAAGGTTACTGTGCCGTCGAGGTCCATAGTCGCCTTTGGTGCGTGATGCATGGGTATTATCGCCACCTTCGCCAGATTCACTGCGGCGAGACGGTCTTCCATTTTCTCTTGGTTGAAAAGAGGAAATCGCGTCTGAGCTCTCCCTGGCATTTCCAAGTCGTGAACGATCATCGTCAAAGTTTCTGGGCCCAAGAGGATATCTTTCATCCCGTTCTCTGGCGGTCTTCTTGACACGCTCACTCAGGCTGGCGCGTCTTGATGAAATGGCACCATTCCGTCTGGACCCGACTCTGTCAGGACGATGTCTGCCGCCCCTTTCATTTCGGGCCTCATCTCTGGTGGTTCGAAGACCTTTGTTTATGGCCGAGCGGGCAGATATCCTTCGACATGACTGGAGAGCAAGGTAAGGGGCGAATACGATGCGGCGATTGATAAAGAGCGGTCGGTGCAGCGACGAGGAGCTCATCGCATGTAGTTTCTGGACTTGCGGCGAAGAGAAGATTAGACTTCACCTGTAGCGGGAATGCAGGAGCTACCTTAGTCCAGTCCAGTCTAGTGGTAAGCTCCTGGCTTCAATGTTGGACCGGGGTCGCGGACCCTCCAACAAACGCGATACTTCGCATCATGGCCTGAACCCACGCGACGTTTCGAATCGATGTTCACAGCCTTTGCTTTTCGTCCCAGTGTTGTTATGGCTACAAATTTCGATGTTGGTGACGCGTTCTGTCCGATATGGCGTTTCACTTCGACGCTCAGCGCAATTCCTCGGATGAAGAAGGCGGCATCGACATCTCAGCGTGGAAGTCTGGTGCCGGCGCAAGACCCATATCTCCTCCAGCGCCGGTCGCGCAGATGATCCAGAGAGATTCCGATGTGCAGGAATCGAATGCGACTATTCCTTATGCATTTTCGTCCTTCAAGAACAACAATGTGCGCCAGAGCACTTCGACCTCAACTTCGAGGCTGCGTTCGCCTGCATTACCTTCCTTTTCAGCAATCAATGAGCCTGTACGAGACGACGACGACAACGACGACGACGACAACGACGACGACGAAGACACGCCTTCCCTCAGATCTCTGGAACTGCCTGAGGTCATCGAAGATAATGGAAACGAGGAGGAGGAGGAGGAGGAGGATCAATCGCTAGGTGATCGCGATACGCTTTACGTGCGGATACCACGCGAGGAGGTCGATAGAGACGACTACAAAGACTACACAAGGAGGAAGAATGTCGTCAGGCGCGTTCTTCGCGAATGGCAAGCTGCAAACGGCGGCGTGATGTATACGGTCATGTTTGGTGACTTCGACACGAAAGAGGTACGTAAGACTCTCTCTTGCCTGTCACGAGCTGCCATATGGGCTCGAGGGTTAACACTCTCATCTACCACGCAGGCAGTCTGCATAGCTCATTGTGAGCACATGTGATCACATGCAAGTTGTTGACTGTCGACTGCCTGCGAAAACAACTCTTGCCATCTATAAGCAGCCCATCAATACTCAATCTCGACCTAGTAGTTGACACAACCTCTGCAGATACCCTTTGAGGAGCTTCTTGGTCTGAAGAGAGGCTCAGACGCTCTCGACGACTTCACGAAGAATCCACTATCCGACGAAGACGACGAGGACGACGAAGAGGCATCACAGCAGCATCCGCCGCTTCGGCGTGGCCCACGATCACAAGGCAAGCGCAACCAGCGATCGACGATGCCGTCTACCAGACCGAGCCGTGCTCAGCGCCAGCAACCTGGTTTCGTGAGCACCGTTGATGCTATTACCTCTGACATGGACGAGTCGGAGAATAATCAACCCACACGCACTCGACGCGGCAAGAAGGCGCAGGACGTGTCACAGTATGTGGATGGTCCGGAGCCCGAGGACGATACTGAAGAATCAGAGGATGAACTTCAACTTTACGGCCGCAGTGGACTTCGCGGCAAGGGCAAGGCCACCCCAGGCCGCAATATACGCAAGCGTCCTGCATCGACAGGTCTGGAAGACGAGAGCGAGGGAAGTGATATTCTTCTACAGTCCGACCTGTACCCTAAGCCGCGCAAGACCAAGCGTGCTCGAAATGCTGTGACCCACGCCAGCATGCGTCAGTCAGAGCGATCAACAAGACATCAGGCCAATATGCAGGAGCGAGACGTTGACGATATCTATCGCTCAGTGTCTGAGGAGCGTGTTGTGGTCAAGCCCAAAGTGATATCTGTCCGCGAAGTCTTCAAACCCCTGCCTAGGAATGACGACTTCCGTATGCGCCATCACGCCTACTGTGACACTTGCGGCCAAGGACCAAACTACGCTCCTCTGATCGATTGCCAGGGCTGCTCTTTAGCTTACCATAAGTCCTGCTTAGGCCATCGAACAAATCGTGAGCATCTGGTTACTAAAATCGGCGATGAAGACTTCGTGTTGCAATGTCGACGTTGCGTCGGCATTCCCCGTAAAAAGGATCCGACTGCACCAGATCATAGCAAGTGTCAGGAGTGCCGTCAGTATGGCTCAAGCTGTCGACCTTTCAGAAAGCGAAAGTCGCCAAGCCTGGAACAGAAGGAGCGCGACGAGAACGACGGCGTGGACCCGAGCTATGATGTCCCAGAGGAGAAGATCAACAATGCCGACAACGTGCTCTTCCGCTGTGTAAATTGCTTCCGTGGCTTCCACTTTGAGCATTTGCCATCTCGTTCTGAGGTGCTAGATCTCGACATGGACGTAGACGCCGAGCAGCGGTTCCGTGAGTACAGTCGTGACTGGAAGTGCAAGGAGTGCGCCGAGATGCCTGCGAAGGTGTCTGGCCTCATCGCTTGGAAACCTATAGAAGAAGACACGTACGACGCTGCAGACGGTTACGATGGCCTTGAAGAAGATGAGAAAGCGTACCTCGTGCGTTGGGAAGGCATGTCGTACTTCCGGGCTCGCTGGATGCCTGGCCCTTGGGTTTGGGGTGTCACTCCAGTCGTCACGCGTAAAGCGTTTGCAAAGCGTGATGACGCACAACATCCCAAAATGCGGACCGAGGACGCCATTCCAGAAGACTATTTGCGGACTGACATTGTCCTTGACATCAGATACACCAATATCGTCGACATTCATGCCGAGGAAGTTGATAAAGCTCGCATTCGCGAGGTCAAGGAAGCTCTCATCAAGTACAAAGGCCTCTCATACGAAGACGCTGTTTGGGAGGCACCGCCAGGACCTGACGATGGCGAACGCTGGAATGACTTCGTCATGGCGTATAACGACTGGGTTGCGGGACGCTATACCCGCCAGCCCAAGCCTTCAGCACTGAAACAACGTCTCGAAAAGGTTCGCAATAGCGACTTCTTCGCGCTTGAGAAGAAAATCCAACCCGACAACATTGAGGGCGGCAAGCTCATGGAGTACCAGATCCAAGGTCTCAATTGGCTATACTACAAGTGGTTCACTCAGAAGAATGCCATCCTTGCCGACGAGATGGGTCTAGGCAAAACCATTCAGATCATCGGATTTCTAGCCACTCTGGTTCAAGACCACAGCTGCTATCCGTTCTTGGTCGTTGTTCCCAATTCCACGTGCCCAAATTGGCGTCGCGAGATCAAGCGATGGGCGCCAGGCTTGCGGGTTGTAGCATACTACGGCTCGCGTGAGAGCAGAGATCTCGCCTCCCGGTACGAGCTCTACCCTGATGGTGCAAAAGACCTACGATGCCACGTTGTAGTCACCAGCTACGATGCTGCTGCGGACGAGAATTGTCGCAAGTTCTTCCGTGGGGTTCCATGGCAAGGTCTCATTGTGGACGAAGGTCAGCGCCTGAAGAACGACAAGAATCTGCTGTATTCTGCGCTAGGTGCCATGAAGGCACCTTTCAAGATCCTGCTCACCGGCACGCCTCTGCAGAACAACACTCGAGAGTTGTTCAACCTTCTCCACTTCCTCGATGACAGCTATAATCCTGAAGACCTCGAAAAGGAGTACGAAGATTTGGATCAGGAAAAGATCAATAGGCTACACGATATGATTCGGCCGTTCTTTTTGCGACGTACCAAAGCCCAGGTTCTGACTTTCCTACCACCTATGGCACAAATCATCCTACCAGTCAGCATGAGTCTTGTCCAGAAGAAGCTGTACCGAAGCATTCTTGCCAAGAACCCGGATCTCATGAAGGCCATCTTCAGCACAGAGTCGGTTAAGCAAGGCGATCGAGGCAGCTTGAGCAATATCCTCATGCAGCTGCGCAAGTGCCTTTGCCACCCATTCGTATACAATCGGAGCATAGAAGACCGAAACGTCGATCTCTCGTCATCACATCGGAATCTTGTAGACGCCAGCAGCAAATTGAAGCTCCTCGAGCTCCTCTTGCCCAAGCTGCAGGAACGTGGCCATCGCGTACTGATATTCAGCCAATTTTTGGAAATGCTTGACATGGTTGAGGATTTTATGGATGGCATGCAGATGCGCTTCCAGCGACTTGACGGCTCAATCAATGCTCTGGTCAAGCAGAAGCGCATTGATGAGTTTAACGCGCCAGAATCTAAGCTCTTCGCCTTCTTACTCTCTACTCGAGCTGGTGGTGTCGGAATCAATTTGGCAACTGCTGACACTGTCATCATCCTGGATCCGGACTTTAACCCCCATCAGGATATCCAGGCTCTTTCGCGCGCGCATCGAATCGGGCAACAGAAGAAAGTGCTTTGCTTTCAATTGGTGACGAGAGCCAGTGCCGAGGAGCGAATCATGCAGATCGGTCGTAGGAAGCTGGCACTTGACCATGTGCTGATTCAGGAGATGGACGCTGATGATGCAGAGCAAGTCGACCTTGTTTCTGTACTTCGTCACGGTGCCAGCGAGCTTTTCGAGGACAGCGGCGAACAAGATATCATTTACGACGCCACGAGTGTCGATCGCCTCCTAGACAGAAGCCACATGGAAGATACGGCCGCGGGCGCTGACAAGAGCGCTGAGACTACATTTTCCTTCGCTCGAGTCTGGGCAAATGACCATGGGGCTCTGGAAGACGCGACTATTCCAGAAGTCGAGGAGTCTGTTCCAGATCCTGGTGTATGGGCAAACATTCTCAAAGAGCGTGAGCGCGTAGCCGCAGAAGAAGCTGTTGCCAAGGCAGAGGCCTTTGGCAGAGGACGCCGAGCCCGTCAGAACAACGTCGACTACACTGGCGAGAACGCACCCGATGGCACCGAGGGTACAGACATCACGCCAATCAAGCGACGTAGCAAGCGCAAGGAGGGCAACGAAAGTGATACTGACTTTCAAGCTGACGACAGTGATGGCGAGGACGAGGCGAGCAACGGTGAGCAGGTGGAGAATGGTGAGTTGTTGGATCTGGATACCAGGGGTACTAAACATGATACAGGTCGCAAGAAAGCCGGTAAGACTGCCCTAAAGTCCCCGCTGCCCTCCCCAGCAGCAAAACCAAAACAGCCCAGCACACCCAAAGCACAGAATATCAAAAACCACACCCTCAAGCCTCCGATGGTGAAAGCACCCCACACCACAATCAAGGTGCAAGCCAAGTTTGCTTCGAAGGCTCCTCAATCAATGAGGAAGTCTGACGTGTCGACGGGCAAGAAGACGTCCACAGCACCGAGCAAGCCCAGTCCCCTGCGGCAGAGGGTTGCTGCGTCCTCGGCAGCCGCTCAGTCAAAAGCTGCGACGCAGAAGACGCTCATGAAGGCTGCGTCAGCTCCTTCGGGTCCTGGCAAGATGCACGCGCTCGAAGCGATGGCAGCTCTGGACAAGAGCGATCAAGCTGCAGGGAACGAGAAGGATTCTGCTTCACCCATGAAGAACCCTTCGATTCCCCACAAAGCTCGGGGCAATCGGAGCTTCGAAAATCTTGCTGAAAATCCCAAGAAGAATGTGATTGTCATCGAGAGCTCAGATGAGGACTCAGATGTCGCCACAACAACATGAAGACTGTACGTCAACAGGCTCTTGATCCGGGCTGACAAGTTGATCGCAGACATACCGACTTTTCGACGAGCGATTGTACCGAAGCCACCAGATGCGGAAGATGGAGAAATTTCATCCGCCTCCACACTCGCACATGGGACTCCCCAGACTTCGATACAAAACGTCAAAGCCTCTGCACCTCTGGTCGTTTGTATTGCCTGCAGAACGCAACACGCAGTGGGCAGCTGTCCTCTCAAATTGGCTGGCGTGGAACACTGCAATCTCTGTGGTATTGCGCATTACGGCCATGCGAGAGTCTGCCCCCACATCACGTCCGAGACACAAGTATGAGCACTACATACTTTCCATCTCGCTCAGTGCCTTTGCTAACAGATCCATTGTAGGTCCGAGCCATGCTCGAAGCCCTCAAGTACTCAAACGAACCAGAGTACCTGGTCAACGAAGCGAAGCGATATCTACGTGGGTTGAAAGGAAGCTTGGTACAGAACAAAAAGTTGCGAGAGCAGAAGGAGCATGCAGCCAGAGAGGCGTATGCTGCTTCAGCGTTTCAGAGAACCATGCATGGAGGTGCAGGTGGAATGGGTTGGAATGGATAAATCATGAATGGTATCCATTTCTGTCTCAGAGCGGAGACTTTGACCTTCGCCGCCTGTTGTCTCGTCATCGTACCACCAAAAGTATCAGGTGATTGTCGTATGCGCCACAAGCCCAGTACGATTCATGCTCGTGCAAAATCTCAAACAGCGAATCCGGCTCAAAGTTTTCCCCACCTGAAGCTCCCGCCAACAAACATGAAACTTTGTGAAGATTCCAGGCTTAATTTCCAAATACGAAACAAACAGCGTCGGGAACTCGCTCAGCAGCCTGCACACACACACGAGAGTCTTCCCCATCACTCAACCCATGAACAAACAACACAAATACCATAATCCACCGAGAAATCAGCCCCAGCACCGATCAGCAGTTGAGAACAAGAGTCCAAAAGGAAAAGATGACATCAACGACCAACTCACAATCCCACTCCCTCATCTCCCTCTCAAAGCTGCAGCTCCCGCACGGCATCATCGCGCCAGACGTCTGGGGCAAGCCGAAAGACCAGCCGGCTCTCATCAGTCTCACTCTGCTGCTGCATGAGAATTTCGCCACGGCCGCGGACACGGACACGCTGGATGACTCGACGATTCATTATGGTCAGCTGGCGAAGAAGATTCGCGCGGCGAGTCGGCAGGGGCAGACGCCGGGAGATGTGAGCGAGAGCGTGGAGAGGGCGATTGTGGAGATGGGGAGGAAGGAGGAGAGGAAGAGGAAGAGGAAGTGGGGGTTTGTGGTGGCGAAGGCGAGTGTGGAGATTTGTATGCCCAAGGCGAGTATGTTTGGGGAAGGGGTTGTGCTGAGCAACACGACGAGCTATGATCGGGAGGGCGAGAGGGTGGGATTTGAGAGGGTGTTTGGGGTCAGAGATGTGAAGACTATGACGCTGATCGGGGTGAATGGGTATGAGAGGAGTCAGAAGCAGCCGCTGGTGGCGAGCATTCAGCTGTACCTGAGGCCGGAAGCGCAGACGACGGCTTCCGCGCAGACGGTTGCGTTGTTCAATTTGGAAACGATGCTGGTGCAGGTAGGGGTTGTTGGAAAGCTGGGTGAAGCTGGACAAGGCAAGGCTGACGAAATGGGCAGATCATTCAAGAGACATCCTTTGAGACGCTGGAGACGCTGGCGGATTTTACAGTGTCGCAGCTCAGGAAGAAGATGCTGGACGCGGTGCTGCCGGGAACGAGAGTGCAGCTGCGGATTGAGAAGCCTCGTGCCATTGCTTTCGCGGATGCGCCTGCAGTGGAGGTCATTCGAGAGGTGCCCCTTGCAGCCAAGCCGAAGACATTGGTGGCGCCGCAAGCGAACGAAGCCTCGCCAAATGTATTGTCGAGGCATGCAATCGTGAAGCCATATATGGACTGAGTCGGGAGCATGTATGATGAGTCCTCTCCTCATCAGTCAATGGTACTCATGAGATGTGCAGATGGTGCACTTTTGAGGCGTCATGGATGCAGGTCCGCTCTCTACTGGAGCATGGCGGGCTGATGGTGGCGCTTGTATCGAGGCTGGGCCTTGGAATGTGTGGATCCCAAAAGAGAGCCGACCCGACGAGCTGCCGACATCGAATGCGATGCCGGTGGACCACATGCGATGCAGGCAAACGAGTGTGGGTGATGAAGGTCCAGAAATGGAGATGTGTAGATGAGATGGTCCACAACGGCACAGCGTGGCGGGGGTGGTCTACGAATATCGAATTCCTGGCGAAAACCCACGTCCCAATCGAGGCAGTTCTAATAATGCTCTGGCGTATCAGCGAAAGGAGGCGGGAGCGGCATTCGCATCGTTGTCCACACGCTGGAGTCATGGGCAGGGAGGCAGTGGGTGGGATGACTTTGATCGCGACGAACATGGAACAATGTTTCAAATCTTGGATGAACAGTACCCTAAGCACAAGCCATTGTATATGAGCATGCAGACTTCCTGTCGAAGGAGCACGTGGAAGGGATGATTTGGCGGCGGGTGGCGTTTGGGACGCTGCCGGGGGTGAGATGGAACCTGCATGATCAGCGCATGCCTGGCAATCAATTTTTGCCATGTTGAAACGCATGCACACATGGAGTAGAATCGGCCGGCAGTTTTGTTGATCTGTAGGCTGATATTACCGTACGCACCTCACCAGGCAAGAAGGAAGATTTTGCGAGAGAATAAAAGCACGGAGGATGAATGGATATAGTCTTATCGCGCGCACACGTGTCTGCGATGGTTTCAGAGCGTCGATATGATGGAAGCTTTGACTTGTGGTCGTTCGAGCTTCCACGAAGCTTAAGCAGGCTTTTCGACGTCGGGCGTCTGCTTTTGAAGATGGCGCAAAGATAATATAGTGTAGCACTGCAAGTGTCGGTGTGACCCGATGGGCCTCCTCACCAAGCGGAAGAAATAATGGTCTGGATGTCTTGCGCCACGAATGATATGCCGGCGCGAGAAGAAGGCTCATGTCGGCTTGCAGTCGCCTTTGATCGGCAACAGACAAGCGGAAGCAAAACCCCAACCAGCGGCTGTGGAGTGGTAGTACTGTCATTAGTACATGTATACAGTTGTGCCTGTAGCAGGCTCTCCTACGGCACTACGAGTACATGAGTACATGTACCAGCCATGGGAGCATGCGTGGAGGTGTAGACGAACGACGCTCTCCCTCACCCAAATGCTGTAGGGCGGCGGCGGCGGCGGCGGCATCTGAAGGGCCAATGACTGCAGACAGCTCATATCCTGATGAATGGAGACGAGTGGGAAGAAATGTGTTGAAGGATGGGAAGAATCTAGGCGAAGACGACGACTGCAGCTTGTGGCCGCTGGGCTCAACGTCAATCGTCTTCTTACTTGTTAGTGCGCGCCGCCGAGAGCCCTGCAGGGAAGGCGCGTTTGGTGGGGCTCTCCTTCTCGCCCACCCGTTGAGCCTGCAGGTGCGACTGCTACTGCTGCTGCTCCCTTCCCTGCCGTTGTGAGACGTGCACTTTATTAAGTTGATCAGTTGAGAATCACCATTTCTCCTCACTCCTCCTCCTCCTCCTCCTCCTCCACCTCCTTCTTCCTTTTCCATACACATTCCTCTCCTCCATAACCTCCACCACCACCTCCACCAACATACCGTAGCACGAGACGTGCCTGATACCACAAGGTACGTGTCCGCGGCGAGCAGCTGCCAAGCAGCAGCATGATGCAACTTCGTGCCCCGCAGCGAGCAGCTCGCCTTCCTTGAAATTCCACTGACCGCTTTTCAGAAACACCTCCAGAACACTCAAACCCCTTACGCATTCACCCCGCCTTCCATGGACAAGATGGCCTCCAAGATCAAGGACGCTCTTCCCGCACACATGAAGCCCACCAATGGCTCCGCCGACGGCGAGCGCCATCACGGCAAGTCGCAGTCTCATGTGGTAAGTTTCATTATCTTTTCTTCTTCTTGGCGTATCTGTGGCGGCAGTGGTGGCAGCATCAGCAGCAGCAGTAGCAGGAGGAATATCAGCAGTGTCCTTGCACAAGAATACCAGGCATTCGTCGGCTCTTCGAAGGTCGCTCGGGTTCACGGGCAAACTCCTTGCTATGGACCAGCACATGTGGAGTAGCGGCCCTACTGCCAGAGCGAAGAGCTTGGAATGTCGTCGATGCTGTCAGGCTTCGGATTGGCACCGGGACCTGTCGAATGGCCTCTACAGCAGTGCACGCGCCTTCCAGCAGGTGCCCGAGCTTTCAAATTGTCTCCAGTGTCTCCTCGAGCAGCGACGGCGAACTTTGCACTTGCGGCACCCAGCTACAAGTATCGCTCGGCCGAACATGTATCCCTCAGCGGGTATATCTGAAATGAACAAGCTGTGCTACGCCTTCTGCGATGCTGGCACACAAAATACCCGGTGCTGTGGCACGAAACATATATGAGAAGCTAACAAATGGCTTCGATCAGGCTTTCGAGAACACCAGCACATCTGTGGCTGCCTCCCAGATGCGCAATGCGCTCAACAGCCTCGCCGACACAGTCACGGACAGCAAGGAGAAGCAGCGTTTCGAGACCGAAATGGACAACTTCTTCGCCCTCTTCCGCCGATACATGAATGACAAGGCCAAGGGCAACGAGATCGAATGGTCTCGCATCTCTCCACCAAAGCCTGAGCAAGTCGTCGACTACAACAGCCTGGGCAACACCGAGAGTGTCGAGTTCCTCAACAAGCTTGCAGTCCTGAAGCTCAATGGAGGTCTCGGAACCTCAATGGGCTGCGTTGGACCAAAGTCCGTCATCGAGGTTCGTGATGGCATGTCCTTCCTCGACCTCGCTGTCCGCCAAATCGAGTTTCTCAACCGCACATACGATGTCAACGTGCCATTCGTTCTCATGAACTCCTTCAACACCGACTCCGACACCGCCAACATCATCAAGAAATACGAGGGCCACAACATCGACATCATGACCTTCAACCAGTCGAGATACCCACGTGTTCTGAAGGACTCCCTCCTCCCCGTGCCCAAGAAGTATGATTCGTCGCTCGAGTCTTGGTACCCACCAGGCCACGGTGACGTTTTCGAGTCGCTCTACAACTCTGGAATTCTCGACAAGCTCATCGATCGAGGCGTCGAGATCCTCTTCTTGTCAAACGCCGACAACCTTGGCGCTGTTGTCGATCTGAACATTCTGCAACACATGGTGGAGACAAGAGCAGAGTACATCATGGAGTTGACAGACAAGACCAAGGCCGACGTCAAGGGTGGCACCATCATCGACTACGAGGGTCAGGCCCGCCTGCTTGAAATCGCTCAGGTGCCCAAGCAGTACGTCAACGAGTTCAAGTCTATCAAGAAGTTCAAGTACTTCAACACCAACAATGTCTGGATGAACCTCCGCGCAGTCAAGCGTGTTGTGGAGAACAACGAGCTGGGCATGGAGATCATTCCAAACGGCAAGACCATTGCCGCCGACAAGAAGGGCGAAGCGGACATCAACATCATCCAGCTCGAGACTGCTGTCGGTGCTGCCATCCGTCACTTCAGCAACGCACACGGTGTCAACGTCCCACGTCGGCGTTTCTTGCCAGTCAAGACCTGCTCCGATCTCATGCTTGTCAAGTCGGATCTCTACACCTTGAAGCACGGCCAGCTCGTGATGGACCCAAACAGATTCGGCCCTGCTCCTCTGATCAAGCTCGGCAGCGACTTCAAGAAGGTATCGAACTTCCAGAGCCGCATCCCCTCCATCCCGAAGATTCTCGAGCTCGACCATCTGACCATCACCGGTGCCGTCAACCTCGGCCGTGGTGTTGTCCTGAAGGGCACAGTCATCATCGTGGCCACCGAGGGCCAGACCATTGACGTTCCTCCGGGTTCAATCCTCGAGAACGTAGTCGTGCAGGGTAGCTTGAGACTGCTCGAGCATTAGAGGGGCTGTGATGAGCTGTCATCAGCACTGCGTTCTGCATTTACACATTTTCGGCGCAAGGGGATTCCTATCTCTCGTCTCTGAAGACCATAGACTTTGCAAGCCGCGCCTCTCACCTTCCGAGAGAGGCACTTTGGTTGCAGCAGAGCTGCGCTTGAACTGCATGAATGTAATGATACTCCAGCGAGTCGGTTCATTGAAGATGGCAGAGACGAGAAATGAAAAATGCAATTAGCGACACGTACATGTTGACCTTTGCAATCATGCAGAGCCGTGACTTCTAGATTATTCCTCCACGTATGCGGTTCATCTTTCCCTCTTCACATCCCTGAACACGAAGCTAGACAGCATGTGTCTCGGCTCTCAAGCACGAGGCCTGATTCGTATGGAGAACTGCTGAAATTCGCGTTAGATGCTGACTGATACTCGCAAACATCCAAGAAATTCACGCGCCCCGAGGTATCACATCTCAAAACTAAAAAGAAAACCAAAAAAAAAGAGTCCTCCAGAAACACCAGACGATCCAAAAAAAAAAAAGGTCCAGCACTCAAAAAAATAAAATTCCAGCCACACACCCCAAGAGAAATGCTCCGAGTATTCACACTGTGCAAGCATGGACTCCAAACGCCCACCAGCTTGATTTGACCCACTTTGATCATTCAGCTTACTTCGCTGCTGTCGAGAGAATAGCTGCTTCATCGTCCATCTTACTCTCCTTCAGATAGGCTCGGACGCTGAGTGGAGGCGTCGACTCATCCATGACGTCCAGATCGACACCGCCCTTGGCGCGCGTCAGCAGCTTCAGAATCTTGCGATCGCCATTGTACAGCGCCTGGAAGACGGCGTTGTGGCCGCGGTACATCAGGTTGACGTCGGCGCCCTTCTTGATCAGGGCCTCGATGTAGCTGAGATCCTCTTCTCGGTGCCGGCGGATGGCCTTGATGATGGGCAGGTGCTCGCCGGGCGCGTTGACGTCCGCGGGTGGATCGGCGACGTTGAGGAGGTAGTCGAAGATTTCCTTGCGGTTCTCGCGGATCGAGGTGGTGAGGGGGGAGAAGACGCCGCCGTTCTTCTCCTCGATCGAGACGCCCTTGCTGAGGAGGAGCTTGACGGACTCGAGCTGGTTGGCCACGACGGCTGTCTCCAGCACGCCCTTGGTGATGTGCTTGGTTTCGATGTGTGGGAGGAGCATCTCCAGGATCTTGGGAGACTCGACTGCCATGCTGATGGGCCAGTCATGACCTCTCACGCTTGGGTCTGCGCCGTGTGCGAGAAGGAGATGGATCATGTCGGGGTTCTTGGTCATCTCGGCACCCTTAATTGCTGTCGTAAGCGCTGTGTGGCCAGCTGCGTTACGTGCGTTGATGTCCACGCCTTGCTCGAGGAGCCATAGCAGTGCTTCTTGATTGTGGTGCGCCACTGCGCTCTCGATAGCACCCTTTGGTTCATTTGGGTTCGCGCCAGCAGCCAGAAGACGATCGAGCATATGTGTCCGGTGATAGGTTATGCATTTGAATACGGGATAGTCGAGGGCTGGAAGATTCGGGTCTGCGCCTGCTTCGAGGAGCATCTCGAACAACTCCTCGCGGTCATCGCGGATCGCGGAGCAGAGGGGAGTATAAATGCCATCTTTCTTCGCATTCACGTCGGCGCCGTGTTTGAGCAAGGTCTTTACAACACTACGGGAGTTGATGCTCGTTGCAAGCTCCAAAAGACCAGGTGCTCGCTTCAAGTCAGCGCCGTTATCAAGCAAAGCCTCGAGCATGGGTGGCTGATGCACGGCTGCCCACAGAACAATCTTCGGGCCTGGCATGTTCGGATCGGCGCCGTGCTGCAGCAGATACAGCAGAAGATCGTATCTTCTGCTGAGGATCGCCTTGAACAGTGCCGTCTCACCTCGTTTATTCTTTCCATTGGGGTCGGCATCATAGAGCATCATCAACTCCACCAGGTTCAGAGGCGTGTAATTGTTCATGGCCTGCGTAAAGGGTGTGTCGTCGTTGCCCATGATGATGTTCGTGTCCGCTCCATGCTGAAGGTACAATTGTGCGAAGCGTGCTTTGTTTGCGGTGAGGGAGATGACAAAGGGGTTCTCTCCGAACGGTCCAGCCTGGTCATTGGGGTCCGCACCATACTTGATGAGTAGCTGCGCACCTTCGAAGAACGAGTGGCCTGTTGCGGTATAGAGTGGCGTAGAATTGTGTTTGTCTCTTGCGCTGACATTGGCTCCGTATTCTAATAGTAGGCGCAGCGTCTCGATATCGTGGTTGACGATGGCCTCTTGAAGTAGGCTGTGGTCGGCCATGCTGTTCGGCGACACTCCATGTTCGAGCAGCTGCTCCACAATTCTGTAATCCTTCTGTTGGACAGCATGGGCAAGGGCTGCCTTTGATTCTTCACTTGCATGAGTCGGCTTCCTGGTAGGCCGCTGTCTTGGCAAGGACGAAGGGTCTACCTTGATGCGAATGGCATGCTTGATGCCCTCGCCGTCCAATGACTGATGCTGGATGCCTGGCACGTTGGGAAATTGTTGGAGCGAGCCTACAGTTGTGAAGGAGAGAGCGTCCCCAACACTGTTCCTGACGCCATCTGAGCTGTGGTCGCCATACAATTGTGCGTTGCTTTCAGACGTCATGTCGCTCAAGGCTCCACTTTGCGGTCTCTCGTCCAGCGTTACCACCGAGAAGTCCCTCGACGGCGACCATGGCGGACTGGAGTGAGCCGGGGTCCTGGAGAAATGATCACCAGTCGGTATGGCGGGAAGCGGCGATAGTGGTGGTGGTGCCACAGGTGGCGTGGAGGTGGCTGTGGCAGTATGGGTGTGTATGGACGATGGTGGAGCTGACTTGGAAGACTCTGTTGGATCCGTACAATGCAAGACAGCTGCCAGAGCTGTATATCCCACGGCATCTGCGCCTTCGGTCTTGTAATAACCCAGCTTAGAAGTGAAGATGAGGGCGCTGACGCTCAAGGCAGCGCGACACTGATCGAAGACGGGTCTGATCCTCTCCAAGTCCGATCCATTGAGCATCATGCGAACGCCTTTGGTCAGCTTGCCAAAGGAAGTCGCCTTCTCGATCTTGAGGTACTTGTCGACGATCTGTTCCCAGTCCAGGAAAGCCTTCCTGGTGGCCCGGAAACGCTCCTGTAGCTCATTGAGAACATCTTCTGGCAGTGCGGTGGAGGGATGCGACTTGGCCGACAGACCGGCCTTTGCGGCAAACAGAGACCTGCTGACCTCGATGAAGTCGACGGCAACACTGGTGAAGGCCTGGGGCGGGCTCTTGACAATGCTCAGATACTCGAGAGTGCGGAGGGCAATGTGGTTCCCGAGGGAGGTGATGCTCATGCACACTTCCAGGGGAGTAGATCGAGCCATGCCACGTGCCATGATGCAGGCAGGGGTGGGTTTCTGGCGTCTGCGGTATGTCGATCTAGCAGAGGAGGAACAACACAATGGGAGAGGGTTGAGGGAAGGGAAGGAGGGATGGGGGCGGCAGAAGTGGCGAGGGACAGTATTATCGCAAACCTAGTATGACTTAGCAGCGACATTGTTCGCGCGGACATAGCAGCGCCCAGATCCCAGATGGATCCCAGATGGATCCCAGATGGGGGGTGGGTCGGCGGTGGACGGGTCCCGGTCAGCTAGTAGCAATCTCATATCTATTACAAAGAGAGAGCACAGGAGGGATCTGGGGCTTTGCGAGCGTGTGAATGACTCGGCAGGTGTGTTGGGGCGTGGTGGCTGGCCGGGCATGATTGGGGTGATGGGCATGATTCGTGGGCCGCCACCACCACCACCACCACCACCACCACTGCACTCTGGCAGCACCCGCACCCGCATCTGCACCTGGCACCCGGGTTGGGTTTATTGGAAGGCCCAGACTTGGAAGTGTAGCCGAACGATATGAATCCTTCTCACATCATTGCCGCATCCATGCCGCATCCACGCCGCATCTCTCTTGGGTGTGCACTGTGCAGCAATGGCAAGCCACAATGAGCCGCCCACGAATGACAATGCGCCGTCGTGGTGGAGGGGCAGCAAGTGATGTGCCTGCTTTCGTCCAACAAAGGCAGCTCCCATCTCCACGATCAGTCTAGCTCACTACCCATCCCCACACGCCGCTGCAGGCTTGTATTACTGGTGTACTTAGGTTGCTTACCTCAAGGGAGTCGGGACATCCATGTTGGAGTGGCATATAGAAGCCCGTGCGGTGCGTGCCTCATCATACATCACCTCCGCACGGGGAAGTGAAGGGAAGTGAGGGAGGAAAGGGCAAGGGACGGTGACAAGGTTAGCAGTGAGCCAGCACGACGCATACACTATGAAATCATCAGTCGCCACCCATGCCACCAGTGCGCCCACCGCCCATTGTCTTCTTCCGACACGTCTGGCCTCTGGATACTCTGTGCGAGTCGCAATGTTTGAGCTGTTGCATTCGCAACTATTGTCGTCGTTGTCATTGTTGTCATTATCATCTGGGGAGGTCGTCAGAATCACCATGATGCATCACCACATAAACCTTGCCATTTGAGCAGCAACCTTTCATTGCCAGCGATGATGATCTTCTTGCTGCACCCCAACCCCACATGAACATCATCATGTACTGCAGCTCCTGCCTAGGAGGTCTCAGGTATGAGGTGCATGCAGCACTCAACTAAGCTTCAGCGCTGTGTCGACATCCGGTTCCGCGAGAAAAGTCTAATACCGAGTACATAACGATCTGTGGTCCACCGGCCGGTGCCAGGCTGGCGGCAGCGGCGGCGGCGTGCATGACCCTCCCCCGGACATCTGGTTGTTTGGAGGTTGCATGTCCTCAGCCATATCAACCACGCCACAAGTGTCATGCCACAGCCTACTCCTTCCTGCTGTCACCGTCGTAGGTCCATCCATGGTACTGTCCACCATCTATGTATGTACCTCCGGCCCGAATGCTGGCAGAGGCTCAATAGATCATTGCCGGCTGTCTCGTTGGTCCTTTTTCGCTCATTTCCAACCAATCTATCGAGCGACGCCGGTAGTGTTCTAGATGGTTCGGCTGCATGTCCATGTACGTGTATGCACCGTACGCTGACTAGTACCTATGATTCTTGAGTCGGCATGTAGGCGATCATAATGTCACCTGATTGCGATTGCAGGCTGTCCGTGATCATGCCCGCTCTGCAACTCGTCGGCGACAGTCTGTTCGTCGCATCGTCATCGCCGATATTATCGCCAAGTGAAAGCAGGTCGAGCATTGCTGGTGCGCTTCTGCTCATCGTCTCCTCTCCTCTCTGTTCTGCCCTATAGCTCGCACTCACTGTGGTGAGTGGAACGACGAATAGAGACAAGCAGAATCCCTCATTCTTATCACGTGATGGCGCGACATGACGCCAGCCGCATCGTTGCCATTGGCTGAGGCCCCATCGCAACTGCCGAGGCGAGGCTTCTCCCGTCGAGCTTCACCCTCCACACATCCCCATCGCGACTTCTCCACAAGACATTGGCACGCCGTACCGTACACACTCCACGTCACACGCTACACGCACCTGTCTCTCATTCCTACTCGGTCACCGTCGTCACCACTGGGGAGCGACCGCCTTCGTTGAACAAGAGTCTTGGACGTCTGGATAGAGCCTGCGATCTCGCGGACTTATTTGCTGCATTCTACTCCTCAATTTCCTGATGGCA
This sequence comes from Microcyclosporella mali, assembly GCA_002785985.1. Lineage (NCBI taxonomy): Eukaryota > Fungi > Ascomycota > Dothideomycetes > Mycosphaerellales > Mycosphaerellaceae > Microcyclosporella > Microcyclosporella mali. The sequence goes on from NHNU01000001.1 coordinate 525,984, forward strand.
TACCAAACAACCTAGCGTTGGCAACATACTTCCGTGCCAGACGTGAGCTCGCAGCACTCCTGGTACACGATGCCCGCTTCACCGCTGTCTGCCGCCCCCCCGAACCAGGATGGTCAACAAACGCCGTCACAACGACGGCCCACCTCGCCCCGTGGAGTGGCAGCAGGATCGCGACAGACTCGCCGCTTGCAACTTCGAAATGCTGGCTTCAGAGGCCCCGCCATCAACACCGCGCGCGACGTGACACCCACTGCCACTTCCTTGCCTACCTTCTCTCCGTCATCAAGCTGGGCGAGTGTGCAGCAGTCGAGCGACGCTGAGAACGTTTCTCCCTCTGGACGTCGTGCGGGAGACGAGCGTGCAGGCGTGAGGACGAATTCGTCGGGCGGCATTCTGCAGGACATTGGCAACTCGGCCACCTTGCGCCAACCAGGGCGTACTCGTGGCCGGTTGAGCAGCAAACTCTGGTCAGCTGAGGGGACCAACCAGGAGAGTTTGCTCTCCAATGAATTCCAGTCTCCTCCCCCTCTTTCCACAACCGGACCGCTCTCTGGTAACTCTCGACAAAGATCTATACGAACGCGCGCCAAGATGCCTCGACCACGTCGATCTGTTAGCGATCAGACCCGGAAATACGTGGATCATCTGGAAGTACAGCTGTCTGAGGCGCAAGCACAACTGGCCGCCATCAACTCGCCTACAGTCACGCGCGAGCAGACGAACAGGGTGCGACATCTGAACTCAGAAACGCGCCAGATGCAGGAAGAGATTGCCGCGTGGGAAGCCAAGTACGAGGAGCGCGTTCAGGAAGAATTGGACAAGCACTATCAACTCGAGGCTACTCTGCGTACACGTGTGCGATCCTTGGAGCAAGAATTGGAGGAAGGCCACTATAGAGTCGCAGAGCTGGAGATGGAACTCGAGAATGCAATTCAAACCGTGGAGTCCACCGAGTTAGCAAACGTCAATCTCGAAAAGAGATTGGAGATCATGTCTGAGCTGCTAGCAACGTCACCTAACAAGGTCGACCTTCATGCCGAAACTCCTTGGCGCGCCCGACAAGGTCGTCCACAGTCCATGATCATACCACGCTTTCCTACAGTCAGCTCTTTGGCTACTTCACCGGAACTGAAGAGTCAGACCCAGACCTCACCGATGTCACCAGCGTCCTCTATCGCGAGGCTCAGCATCTCCAGAGGCTTGCCTTCGCCTACCAACATGATGTTCTCGCCAGAGGTTGCTTCCTCAGACGACGAAGGCTCCACACACTCTGACATGAATAGCGTCATTGCTGGGCCCCCTCCCACGCAGAAAGTGAAGCCTGCTAGGAGAATGCGACGATTCGGAGCTGGTAGTATCGGTCCGCGGCCGCTGATACTACCGTCAACCTCCCACTGCGAACAGTTTCCCTTCTCTGCTCCTCCGCTTGAACCTAGGGCAGGCGAATCTGCCTTCCCATTCCCTCCACGCACCGAGGAGCCCGCCGACGGCAGTCAACTCAGGCTTCGTAATAGAGCATCCAGTGAAGTTTTCAATCAGCAGGCTATGCATCAGTCTTCATCACCACTTATGAACTTCTCATCAGACACCAGCAATAATGATGTGCGTAGAAGTAGTATGATAAGCCTCAGTCCGCCACCGTCAAGACTGAGGCTGACACGCGACCTGGACTCCATGGACTCTCGACTTCACGCCGCTGTCGGTCACAACCTTATGGAGGAGCTCACAGCAGTGCAAAACGCAGATTTTGATTCGGGCGACGAGCTGCCAGCAGGCGCGAAGGCTGACCAAGGAGACGAGGATGGCATACCAAATGTCAGTCCGTTCAACTCCGACACCGATGATGATCTATCAAGTCTTCTGAAGAATCCTGGAGATGATGGCAATGCTCCAACAAAAAGTCCAGCTGGTTCTGGGCTGATACCAGATTCCACAAGTGCATCATCACTTTGCAAGACTGTGCTTCATCGGCGCACGTCGTCCAGTAGCAAGCCACATAGCCGGTCCAGCAGCCGCAATTCCATTGACACCGCAAAGTCCAGGATTTCCATCTCTTCCATCGAAACGTTACGGAGCATCCTCAGCCATATGTTCCGGTCCCCCGTCGACCTCGCTAAGCACCTGGTCCAGGCTGCACAGACCAGAATGTCGATTCCGCGATCCCTTCTCAACGTCCAATGGTGGCTAGTGGGTATACTCCTAGGTCCGATGGCTCGACGACGTCTGCTCGCTCGAACGACCTCGTGCTGCGATATGAAACCCAAGACATCGGAACAACGCTCACTCCTCGATGAGCCAGTCCCACCCGACGAAGACGGCGATCCAACGGCCTACAGCAAAGCGTGTTCAACTCTCGATTCGACAGTCTCATCTCCATCATCCACACGAGCGAGAAGCCTTGTTGCTGGCAAGGGCAAAAAGCGTGCAGCGAGCCTCAGCTCAAGTAAGACTTCTGCGTCACCTGCGCCATGCCCTCATCAGCTTGCGATTGCGAAGCGGTGGAAGCATTCCCCCTTCTTGTGGCTGAAGTTCAGTATGACTCTGGCAATTGCAGTCGGCGTGGCCTTTCGTGACGGACCTAGCAGTCTGCTCAAAGAAGCCGTGTGTCGATGCAAAGCAAAAGAGCAGGACGAGAAGAACAAGAGGCATAGTCATGCGAAGAAGTCGAGTGGCAACTGGCGCAAGGGACGACGAGACGATCTCCTCATCACGCCAGGTTCGTGATGTGCTTTGAGATCTTTGCACAATTGTATTGCTTTTTTTAGCGTGTCTTGTCTTTACACTGCCTTGTGAGTGGGTATGACAGCGGACAACACAGAACAACCGCCTTCCGCATTGCTTGCTTAGAAATGGTACTACTAATAGTGGTCTACTGGAAAGTGTACGACCAGATCACGAGATCCACGATGTATATGTCCAAGAATATCAGTTCAAAAACAAAAAAAAAAACAAAAAAACAATTCCAAATCAAAAGTTCGTGATGTTCATCATTCGGCGTACTTAGTATCCTACGCTTCGTGACCGCCTTGCCAACACCATTCCCATTCCATTCATACATACACCCAAAACGTAGAAATATTTTTCGGTCATGATCTCTCAATGTGATTCTCACTAGATGATACCAGCCCTCGCTGCCTCACCACTATTCGTGTCCTCCTCCACCTTCTTCTTGCCTCTGCCGAGGCCTCCCTCGCCTACGCCCATTCTCTTGGCGACATATTGCTGCGCCACGACGCCCACAGCCAGAGACAGGACCTCTTCCATCCATTCGGCCACCCACTCTCGGGGATCCACGCCACCCGACTGCACAATGTCCAGGATGGATTCGGGGAGCTCTCCCGTGCCGGCTTCGGCGTCCAGCCAATCTGCCCACTTCTGCGGGAAAGGCTGGGAGAGGCCGCGGAAGGAGATGGAGTGGATGGGATCGTGGAGATAGATGGCGAAGACCAGGACTTCTTCGTCTTGCTCCTCTGGGCTCACGACTTCGGCGGTTTCGGTCTTTGCGTGAGCATCTTCGGCGAAGTAGGCTTTGTCGTCGGTGTAGCTGATTGCTTGGATGGCGAGGAAGATGTCGCTGCTTCGGGTCGGGTTCGTCTCGCTCAGAGTCTCGGTGGCCGTTTTGGCAGCTTCTTCGATGCCTCCTCTCGCATCGAAGAATTCTTTGGCGTAGGACTCGGCGCTCACTCTGGCGAGACGTGTGCCTTCCTTCAGTCCACCGACCGAGCCCAGAGATCTCTTGCGTTCTTCTTCTCTCCACCAGGGTCCGTCTGTCCATGAGCTGCCCCCTCCTAGAACTCCGCCTCTGTACCCGGGAACATCTGAGGAGCTGCGATTGCGGGACTCAGATCCGCGCTGAATGACCAGGAGGTCGCCACCCTCGACTTGGGACATGACGCGATTGAAGGTGGAGTAGATGAGGGGGTCAAGGCTTGGGTAGCCGAGTATGTCGTGGGTGGTGTGGATTTGCAGCCGTTCGTGAGCAGAGATCGGTGGTGCGATATGTGAGATGAGAGATGTGAATGTTGGGAGGGCGCGAGAGCGGAAGTCGGTCCCTAGAAGCATATACAAGGTCAGCTGAGATCACCAGTGTATGTTCAAGGGATATATGGTACCCAAAGACTGCAAGTTAGAGACCTGCCCTCGCACTTGATGTGCCCATTTCTGTGCTTCCTCATTGCTCCGCAGCTCCTTCGCAATCGTCTCGGCTTGCTTGACGGCAGCAGAAGCAGCACTGAACATGCTTCCCCACCACCCACCGCCGCTCTCCGCCTTCTCCTCCTCCTCCTCCTCCTCTGGCCCATCCTCGCCGGCGGGTGTCTGCGCCTGGTGGAAGCTCCGCGTTCCCTCTGCGCTGCTCCTCATCTGCTGCGGTGCAGCGGCTCTAGCGCGGTCTTCGCTGCTGTTCCTCTGACTGCTCCCGACAGAAGTGCTCGTGGGTGTGTACTCTGCTGTCCGCTTGGTGCCGATCGTCGTGCTGGAGCTCATGCGCGGCGTGCCCGGTCGCGATCCAGCAGCAGGCTTCGCGGCGAGTTGCTTTTCGATCTCGGCGAAAGCATCGTCCTCGTCGTTGGCGATGGTCTTCTTGGGTGCTTTCTTTGTGGCGGTCTTATTGGCTGTGGATGGTGCCGCTTGCTGCTCCTCCGTGCCCAGCTGGTCCAGGTCCGCAAGCAGATCGTCTGCGTTGCGGGCCATTGTGACTAATGATAGCAGGAAGTCTTTGGAGAAGACTCCAAGAGTGATGACAGTGGGAGGTTGGGGTGATCTTGCAGGGAGCTGTGTCTGTTGTCTTTGTTCCTGAGCCCTGCGTTGTTGACGTCGTGTCACAGCTGGGGAAGCCCCGTTCCAGCTTCCGCGCGCTAAAGCTCCTCGGACAGATCAAGTGAGTCTATAATAGATACCAAAAACTGACGTTCAACAAGAATGCTATGAATTAAGCCACTAAAGCCATGATAGGATTGATCTGAATCCCATACAGCGTCGAGATGATATGAGAAAATTTGATAAGCTTGACCAAAATCATAGTTCAAAGAAGTAATACATGTAGTGAACAAGACCACACTGGTAACGGTGTAGGTAAGAGCTCACTACTATCGAAGCGCCCGCTGTCCACCACTGACCGCATCGTCCGTACTGCGCTGTAGAGTCGTTGCAGGTCCTGCATGCCTCGAACTCTTCATCATCAGCATGTTCTGGTAGATGTCTCTGGTAGGTCGCGTCCAATATGGATTGACACGATCTCGAGACTGCATATCTGCCATCGTTGGGCTCTGCAGCACTGCCTGTGTTCATGCTCAGGAGGCATCGGTATCCACGATACCTCTGTTCTCCTTATACCGACAGCCGTCCGAGCCACCTGATCGATATTGGCGTCGTCCTCTTGATGAACGCTCTCGAAACGTATCACTGCGGGAGGACGCAGCTGGGAGTCCAGCGCGAAGTCCGGACGACAAGCAGCATTGGTCAATGTCTTCACTCAGAATGGGATGGATGGTGGATATGTAATGAAAGGCGAAGTCATCACTCCTGATCTGATCAGCAAAAGCTTCTGCCGTCACATGCCAGCCGCAATTCCCGACTACCCGCATCGTGACAGCCGAGGAACTCCAGACTTCCAACAACGTGGGAAAGGCGGGCTTGACCCGATGCTATCCTGCACGATGAGCATGAAGGCTTGCGACTCAAATCTTCCTACATTACACCGTAACAGCCGTTCTTCCTCACCGTAGGTACCCTTGACATCTCTCAGACATGGCATCTGCAGCTCTCCGTCGGACCGCTATGTCTTCGCCTCAGCAACGCCTTCAGTCTGTCCAACGGCACTTCACATCCTCCGCCAGGAGACCGAAAGAGATCCAAGATGCATATATTCTCTCCGCCGTCCGAACACCCTGCGCGATCTTCAATGGCTCTTTCAGTAGCGTACCTGCACCAGAATTGGGGGCGACGGCGATCAAGGAAGCCATCAAGCGTTCATCGCTGCCGCAAGAGAAGATCACAAGTGTATATATGGGCAATGTGATGCAGGCATCTGTTGGTCAAGCACCGGCTCGACAGGCCACCATATTTGCCGGGCTCTCGCCTAGTGTAGAAGCGACGACGATCAACAAGGTGTGCGCTTCTGGTATGAAAGCCGTAGCTATCGCGGCGCAACAGGTGGAGCTGGGACACGAGGAGGCGCTGGTCGCTGGTGGCATGGAGAACATGAGCAGAGTACCTTATTATACACCGCGTGGCCCACAATTACCACCTTTTGGCAACCTCACAATGGAGGATGGCTTAATAAAGGATGGTTTGTGGGACGTGTACAACCAGATACACATGGGCAACTGCGCAGAGAATACTGCGAAGAAGTACGAGATTAGTCGAGAAGAGCAGGACGAATTTGCAATCCTGAGTTTCAAGCGGGCTCAAGAGGCATGGAAGAACAAGCTCTTCGACGATGAGGTCGTACCGGTCACGATCAAGAGCAAGAAGGGCGAGCAGGTCATCTCAGAGGACGAAGGATACGGCAGACTGAAGCCAGAGAAGGTCGCAACTCTGAAGCCAGCCTTTGACCGCAGCGGCAAGGGAACTGTCACAGCAGCAAACGCTTCGAGTATGAACGACGGTGCTTCAGCGTTGGTCATTGTCAACAAGGAGCTTGCGAAGCAGCATGGCCAGGGCAAGAGAGTACTGGCGAAGATTGTTGCGTATGCAGACGCGGCTGTCGACCCAATTGACTTTCCCGTGGCACCGGCAAAGGTGGTGCCAATCGTGCTTGAAAAGGCAGGCATCACCGCCGACCAAGTGAAGATTTGGGAGTTCAATGAGGCGTTCGCGGCAGTCATCAAAGCAAACGCAAAGGTGAGTCCCGACGAGATATCGACACTCTGCATGCTAACGAATGTGACAGATCCTCGGTCTCGGCATCGACAACGTCAACCCACGAGGAGGTGCCATCTCACTCGGACACGCTCTCGGTAGCTCCGGCTCACGAATCCTTGTGACACTTCTGCACCAGCTGAAGAAGGGTGAGTATGGATGTGCTGCTATCTGCAACGGCGGTGGTGCGGCAAGTGGCATGGTCGTGCAAATGGTCGATGCGGATGATTTGTAAATGATTATATGGAAAAGCGATCAGCGCGTTTATGTCTTATGTGGTTGGATGGAAGCATAGCGGGCAACCTTTGGCATGACCGTACTGTATAAGCGTCATTGAATATTATGAAGGATCACTCTGTTCAGAAGTCTGGTTCTTGGGAACGATTCGGAACCGAGTGTCTCATCTCTGTTGATGAATTGTTTTCACATTCCGACTCGTCGGCAAGTATGAGCTCGGAGCTCATAGTAAGACCAGATCGGCCATTATCTCGTGGAAACGCCCCGCTCTTCTACACATGTCTTTAAATCATGCATGCTGAGAAGTGCTCGCAGGTGAGTGTCTGTCTCTGGTGGGCGCGTGCAAGTGACTGGGGTCAGGCGCAGGTGGGGCTTTTGCCGCGAAATAAGGTTTCTTTCTTGACGCGCGACGCAACAACAGTCCGAAGTGGTGCAGTGGCCTGGAGACCTCCCTTGCGTACACAACGGATCTAATCATACATCCTCTCTACGACCTCATACGACCCGTCGTCTCCATCTGCAATATTTCTTCCATCTTCTCACATTCCCGCTGGAGCAGGTCTCGCGCAGTCCTGATCGTCCACACCGCTGCCGAGCCATCACCCCGGCGACGGCCTGCCAGGAGAAGCCTGGCTGCCACAAGCACACTCACTTCGCAGACAGCTACGCAACACTAGCCACCTCGATATCTCACACACGCACACGGTACGATCGCTTCTTCTCAAGGAGATCTATTCAGCTCTGGATCCGCGCCCTAGGCGCAGACTGCCCGCAGCATGGCGGCCGCCAACACTATCAAAGTGGTCGCACGCTTCCGACCACAAAACAAGATCGAGATTGCGGCCGGCAGCGAGCAGATAGTCGACTTCAACAGCGAGGATTCTTGCACCGTCAACTCTAAAGAGGGAGCCAGCGCCTTCACGTTTGATCGCATCTTCCCCACCAACACCCCCCAGCACGATGTCTTCGATTACTCCATCCGCAGTACCGTCGACGATGTACTGGCAGGCTACAACGGAACCGTCTTCGCATATGGACAGACAGGATCTGGAAAGACATTCACAATGATGGGCGCGGGTATCAATGAGGAGAGCACCAAGGGTATCATTCCTCGCATTGTCGAGCAGATCTTCACGAGCATCATGCGCAGTGATGGTAGTATCGAGTTCACTGTGAAAGTGAGTTACATGGAGATCTACATGGAGAAGATTCGGGATCTGCTGGTTCCACAAAATGACAATCTGCCGGTGCATGAGGATAAGCAGCGTGGTGTTTATGTGAAAGGCTTGGGCGAATTTTACGTTGGCTCTGTGGACGAGGTCTATCATGTGCTTGAGAGGGGTGGTCAAGCAAGAGCTGTTGCTGCGACAAACATGAATCAAGAATCCTCGCGGTCTCACTCAATATTTGTCATTGAGGTCACCCAGAAGAACGTCGAGACTGGTTCCGCACGCTCCGGAAGGTTATATTTGGTCGATTTGGCAGGTTCTGAAAAGGTTGGAAAGACCGGAGCAAGCGGCCAGACTCTGGAAGAAGCAAAAAAGATCAACAAGTCCCTCTCAGCGCTGGGCATGGTCATCAATGCACTTTCTGATGGAAAGAGCAGCCACATTCCCTACAGAGACAGTAAACTTACCCGAATTCTGCAAGAGTCGTTGGGAGGCAATTCCAGGACGACTCTCATTATCAACGCTTCGCCCTCCGCATACAACGACGCTGAAACAATTTCGACATTGCGCTTTGGTGAGCGAGCGAAAACCATCAAACAGAAAGCCAAGGTCAACGAGGAGCTTTCGCCCGCTCAACTCAAAGCTCTTCTCAAGAAGGCACAATCTCAAGTCACTACATTTGAGTCCTACATTCAATCACTTGAGGGCGAGGTACAGAATTGGCGTAAGGGCGAAGCAGTACCCAAGGATCGATGGACACCAGCCTTGACCGAGACCTCGAAAACACCAGCTCTACCCAGGACTGAAACGCCGACGACAAGGCTTAAGCAGGAGGCTGTAGGCATCGCCAGACCAGAGAGCAGGTCAGAGCTAGACCGTGCATCTACACCCAGCTTGATGCTGGAGAAGGACGAAAGAGAAGAATTCCTGAAGCGCGAAAATGAACTGCAAGACCAGCTCGCAGAGCGCGAGAGGAACCTCGAGGCAGCGGAACAACAACTACAGGCGGCGCGCAACGAGCTACGAGAAATGCGAGAAACACATTCCACGACGGCCCGCAATAATGAGAAGCTTACGAGCGAGACGGAGACACTTCGCATGCAAGTCGAGAAGATCGAATTCGAGACTAAGGAGGCAGCTATAACGATGGACTCACTCAAAGAGGCCAACGCCGAGCTTACTCAGGAACTGGACGATGTGAAGCACCAGCTTCTTGATGCCAAGATGTCAGCGAAGGAGTCGTCCGCAATCTTGGACGAGAAGGAGCGACTCAAGAAGGACCGCATGGCGCAGATGATGGCCAGCTTTGATCTTGGAGATGGTATGGTTTCTGCAGGCGAGAAAGAGGTTCGCGATGTTGTGGCGCATGTGGAGAGCTTGCTAGATGCAGCCGACAACGGACAAGCTGTCTCAGCAGATGAGCTTCATGCGCTCAAGGAGAGGCTTCTCGACGTTCAAAGCGCCGTACGCCAGCAGGACATCAGTGCGAGTGGTCATGCCGACAGTACCCACACTACCATGCTTGAGCAGAAACTTATACAAGCCCAAAAGGACCATCAAGCGCTTCTTGAGCGCAATCTTTCAGAAGCGGACGTTGACGAGGTCAAGAGAAGTCTTTACGAGTCCATGTCTTCGCAGCAAAATGGTGTTCATTCCCCTGAACTGCAAGAAGCACTCGCCAAGCAGCAAGAAGAGAACAGTCGCATACGAACTGAGCTCGATGCTCTCAGGAAGCAGGCACTCAATGGTAGCAACGGCGCGACGCTGAGCAAGCAACTGAGCGACTTCGACACGATCAAGAAGTCGTTGATGCGTGACCTCCAAAATCGATGTGAGCGTGTTGTCGAACTTGAAATCAGCCTGGACAGCACACGTGAACAATACAACTCCATCCTACGAAGCAGTAATTCGAAGCAGCAACAGAAGAAGCTTGCATTCTTGGAGCGCAATCTGGAGCAATTGACCATGGTGCAGCGGCAATTGGTCGAGCAGAACGCACAGCTGAAGAAGGAAGTTGCCATTGCGGAACGCAAGCTCGTCGCACGTGGCGAGCGCATCCGCGGTCTCGAGGGCTTGGTGCAGGAGAGCCAGGAGAAGCTGATGTTAGCCAACCACAAGTACGTTCCCTCTCTCCACATCCACAAGACACACCAGCCGACTGACTTGTACAGATTCGAAAGCCAACTCATGGCTGTCAAGGAGCGTCTCGAGGCCGCCAAATCTGGCTCCACTCGCGGACTTCCCAATTCTCCAGCGCCTGGCGGCTTCGCCCAGAGCACTTTCGGGAGGATAGCCAAACCTCTCCGCGGCGGTGGTGGCGGCGGCGGCGATGGACCATCTGTCCCTACTTTCGCTGGACTCCAGACCCAAGCTCAACAGGAGAGTGGCGGGAAGCGGAGTTCGTGGTTTTTCAACCAACGCACGTGAAAGGATTGATCTTTTGTCTATAGGTAGATTTATGTTTGGCCGGCACGCTTTCTCATGTCGACTCATGATACAATGGCCGTTAGAGGAGACTTAAGATTTGAGAGGGGGATTATGAGTATCGTCCGCCCTGCGTCTTCCACGATACCCCGACTTTTGCGACGAGCCGCGCGTAATGGGTGAAGAGGCGACTATGGATAGAGAAGTCATGGACGGACGGACGAATGTTGCGAAGTAGGATTATCATTCACTCTGCTTGACTACAATATGCCCTCCATTCCCTTTGAACCTTCCATGAAACGGCAATCCGCTCCGACAAGCCAGCTTCAATGTGTTAACGTCTGACCCACCCAGGACTGTGCAAGTTCCTCGTGAACTCCTAGTAACCAAGCGTCTTCTGTCCGGTCAGTACCCCATGGATATTGTTATGTACTGTAGTCAACCTCATCGCCCCGCAGCTCTCGCTCTCTAGATGGTTGACGAGCCCAGCTAGTGCAGAGAATTCCTTGGTGCACTTCGGGCCAAAACAGTGATATATCTGCCAGCAGTCAGCACAACTTCGCAAATCCAAGTCCGCGCTGCGGAAATGCGAGCGCCCTGTCACCTTCTGCTGGTGAGCCAGCGAAGAGAGGTGTTGATTCAACACCTCAAGCGCGTGGAATGAGCGATGGCAAAGGTAGCACTCGAAGCCGTGGCCGTTCCAGCTGGCGTTGGTGGCGATGTAGGTGACACTCTGATTCTCCTTCCAAGTCAGTTGCTTGTTGGTGATGACATCGGTAGTGTCACGCTGATTGATCTTCTTGTAGATTGTTTCGCGGCTGACACCTTTAGCATTTGGGCAGGAGCCACTCTCCTGGTGGTGGACAAGGCCGGTAGCGTTCGTGTAAGGTTTCTCGCAGTATGGGCAGTGAAGGCTGTTGGGCGGGACGGGCTGATGTGCGTGACCGTATTTGTGCTGCTTTCATGTCAATCTGAAGGTTCCTCGCTGTCAACGTGGACACTTGGCTTACCATGCGAAGATTGTTTTCATTCTGGAACCCTCTGTTGCATGACTCGCACCATTGTTTGCGCCAATGGTTGGCCGCGTCCATGTGAGCTCTCGCCTCCGGTTGAGCGCCAAATGTGGAGGAGCAAGCCTCACATGGGATCTTGGGCTTATGAGCGCTGCCGTTGAGGTGCTGTCACTGAAGTCAGCTCGAACCAAAGACCTCCCCAGGATAGACCTGATTTACCATGCGAAGGTTGTTCTCATTCTGAAACCCTTTTTGGCACTTAGTGCAATAATGGATGCGCCAATGATTGGTCGCATCCATGTGCCGTCTCGCCTCCTGAGGAGTGTGGAATGTGTTGGAGCAGGCCTCGCAGTGGATTCGTGGTTTCCAATGTCCTTCGAGCATGGATGTTAGCAAATGATCTTGAGTGCAGCACCTCAGTAGAGCTACCATACTCATCCAATGGTCGAAGCAATCCATCTCGCTGAGACATTGCCAATGGCAGGTCTCGCATTCGAATCGCTCGGCCCAATGACCATGGTTATCCATGTGCCTGATGAGGGCGGCTTCACAACCAAACTCGCGTGGGCAGGTCTCGCACTCCCACATCTTGACTCGATGTAGACTGGAAGTAAGATTACGGTAGAGACTGCGCGAGAAGTTGGTTGAAATTGTTGTTCTATTAGAGTGGGAGCTGGTCTGCGTTTGTAGAAGGTCGGTGTGACACAAGTATCAAAGGGAAGGGCAATCGCGTAGCGGCCACCTGCAGCTGCCGGTATGAACAGCAAGAAGGTTCCAAGGGCAATGTATGACGAGAGCGTGTTTTGAGAAGGCACAGCTGGCAGGTCTGTGAGTTCTCGTGCGGTTGTTCCAATTTCCTGGTGGCGTAGCATTCGACAACGATCATCAGCATTCTCCCTGTCATGAAGTCTGAACGCTAAAGCGTTCTATTTATCATTCTTTGTCACACTTTTCCACTCTATGGAAATATTCCCGGCAATAGTCAGAGCCGACATAATCGCCGCTACGAGAACTGTCTGCGTGGATGCGCTGTTGTAAGCCATCAAGAGTATGCTGAGATCATGGTTACTACAGCTCACATATCAGCCCGCGACAAGTGTACTGTTGGACTCATCTGTGATACTAGGAATGATATCTAATACGATCGTTTAATCATATCGACAAGACCCATTGGTGTTAGCTTTCTTGACTCATTTCGAACTCATTGCTGTTCAAGCATCAGACTCACCAAGGAATACAGGAAAACTACAAACCATGAACCAAATCGAATGAGCAACAATTTCGGCCGATCGAATTCAGGTTTCTTGGACGCTTCCTCGGACTAGATGCATGGCGACTTGCCATATGAAGTCTCCCCGAGGTCTTGCTTTTCTGACACTTCCGGTCCATGGCCAAGTGATGCGTCCTCTAGGGCTTTCTTCGATACTTTTCGCTTGACGTATGGGTCATTGCCATGGACAGCTTTCTCTTCACCGTCTTCTAGACTCATATTTCTGATTTCTAGGCTGGGTCCAGTGAAGCAAAGGGCTTGAGTAAGCCACAAATAGCATCACGGACTGGGGTGAACCCATTGTGCCAAGAGCTTGTGAGGGTGCGAGACTTCGACTTCCTAGAGCGTAAAGGAGCGAAATAATGCTGACCAAGGTTTGAACGGTCCCGTTGCCTTGCACGTGCTTACCAGTGAGTGATGTTCATGCTTCCTTCAGTACCTCCTACCGCTCTGAGGTTCTGTGGACTCGGTCGTGTTGATTGGTCTGATCATGAGCAGGGAACATGCTATACACGCCCTCATGTCCAGACGACGAACGGACGAATGCACCTCATTACATCTTTGTGGCGAGGCAAATACAATACAGACTTGGATGCCAACAGATCTCTTCCCTCGATGCCAGGATCCAAAGGTCGTGGGCACTACGTCACGCGGAGGACCCGCTGTGGTTGGTCCACTCCCGACTGCACAGCGCCTTCATCGCTGTTAAAGCACTGATACGTCTCTTTCGATCGCAGACGGCCGGCGGCCGACGTGTCGGACGTGTGAGGAGAGCAAGCAAGTGTGTCCAGGTTATCGACGAAGACAAGTCGTGTTTCTGAATGAGGGTTCGCGCTCGCTTGGCTGACAACATCGAGAACGTCGGGTATGTTGCGAACGTGAAGCACTGGTCTGATAAAGTAGTGTGATCAAGATTTTCATTACTATGATTTGTTGTCGCCTATGCGACTTCATCGAAGCATGTCAAGATAACATCGCAACCCCAGCTTCCCTACCTCCTACTTATCCAAAGGTGCCACCTCAAGCACCGCCTTTCCAAAGTTCTTCCCCGCCAACATACCAATCAATCCCTCCGCAGCATTGTCGATCCCCTTCGTCACACTCATCTCCGCCTTGAATTTGCCCTCGTGAATCCACTTTTGCACGTTCTGCTGGTGCTCCTTGATATACTTGGGTCCCATATTGGCATCCCCAACGATGAAACCTTGCATCTTGATCCGCTTCGCGACAACTTTCATCAAATTGCGAATTGGATATGCCTCGCTTGGAGGCAGGTTGTACTGGCTGACCATGCCGCACGCGATGATCCGGCCGTGGTCTTTCATCGAGTCCAGAGCCGCTTCCAGTTGCTCGCCGCCGACGTTCTCGTAGTAGATGTCGATACCCTCCGGTGCTAGTCTCTGCAGAGCAGCGAGAGGTTTCTCTTTCTTGTAGTTGAAGCCGCCGTCGAAGTTGAGGTCTTTGGTGATGAAGTCCAGCTTCTTGTCGTCGCCTACGCTGCCAATGACTTTCAGACCTTCGTGTTTGGCTAGCTGGCCGACAATTTGTCCTACAGCTCCGCTGGCTGCACTGATGAAGATTGTGTCTCCTTTCTTGGGCTCACCGATTGCGTAGAAGGAGCTGTAAGCCGTCAAGCCTGGCATGCCCAGCGCTCCAACGAAGAGCTTCTCGTCTAGGTTGTATGGGTTCTTGAGCACGTTGAAGCCACCAAGCTCCTCTGCTGTGACTGCGCTGTATTCTTCCGTCCACGTTCTCATGGCAGTGACGATGTCGCCGGACTTGAATTTGTCGCTGTCGCTCTTGAGTACTGACACGACGGCGGAGTTCGTGATTGGCTTGCCCAGCTCGAAGGGCGGTGCGTAGCTCTTGACTTCCGGCGCCCTCATGCGGCCGCGCTGGTAAGGATCGAACGAGACATAATGGACTTTGATTGTGATGCCGCCTGTGGGTGGTGCTTGCTCGGTATCGAAGTCGCGGGATTTGACTGTGAGATGCTTGCCTGCTTCAGGCCAGCCCGTTGGGACGTCGGCGAAGATGAGTGCTTTGTTTTGGACCATTTTGTCTGAAGTGTTGATATGATAACGTGTGAGTTTTTCGAAAATGCTAAGAGGAAGAGAAAGTAAAGAGACTTTGCTACCCTTATACCAATACCGCAGAGTATACGACGGCTTACAAACCTGAATATACTTGGTCCCTTACGTAGCGGCATAACAGGGCTCCATACGTTGTAGAAGCTTCGGTATGCACTGTGCACAGTGGAATACTCGGGAGACGTTCGGAAATGGTGTCATTGCGCCGTCAACAAGCTCGGAGGTTGATGTAAGAGTGGACACGGCTCCGCGTCTCTTCTGCTGCGATGGCGGCGATGATTACTTACCGAGACCGGCTTGCGTGCGCAAAGAAGACTTGTGGTCGTCGCGTTCGGAGCTGCCTTTATTGAGCGGCTCCTCCGTAATTCGGCTGGGCGTGGTTCGCCGATGCCGCCTTGCCATTCGTGCGTAGGCTGCTGGGTGACTTCTGCTTTGGCTGCCCTGGATAAGCAGCTTGTTGTCTCATCGTTGCCGTGGTTATTGTGCTTGCTGACACGGTGACACTAGATACACAGATGAATGTAAGATCGTGGGAAGGATTAAAGACTCCACCTCCCACGTGCAATCCCTGCAGAAGATGTTGCTGCTGCGTCACGGACCGTTGAGTCGGGTCAAGCCGTACACGTAAGAACCCTGGCCCCGTACTGTAGATGTTTCCCGGGAGCGCCTTTGCCCTCGTCGAACAGTCAATCCATCATTACCGCCACGCCGACTGACGAGATGGCTGACGAGAAAACACCTCTGGAGCCTCCTCCAGCCTACGAGGACGGCCAAGCGACCACGTCTTCCAACCCCTCCAAGCCAGCGGGACCTCCACGGCCAGGACCAGGTTTCCCTGTGCCTCCTAGACAACTCGACCTGCCTGCGCTTACTATGATCCGCGGTCGGCGAGTCATTCTCGCATCTGCTTCGCCTCGGAGACGCCAATTGCTCGCTCAGGTGAGTCCTTCATTCCCAACACAAACCTCCCACCATAGCCCAAGCTGAGCGGCCGCCAATGACAGCCATCTTGAACGTAGATCGGTCTTACGAATCTCGAAATCGTCCCGTCCACGGTACCGGAAGACCGCGACAAGTCTCTTGGTCCCTTCGAATACGTCCTCGAGACTGCTGAGCAAAAAGCTCGCAATGTATACGCTGCGACCATCGACGACACGGCCAAAGGTGAGCCTGCGCTCGTCATCGCAGCCGATACCGTCGTGAGCACGCACTTGGGCCAGATTCTGGAGAAGCCGCGGACTGAGAGAGAGCATTTTGCCACTCTGCAAATGCTGAGAGACATCAACAATGGTTGGCATAAGGTGTACACTGCCGTGGTGTGCATGGCGCCTTTGGAGAGTCTGATGGATCCTGGTTATGCCATGGAGACACATGTTGAGGAGACCCAGGTCAAGTTCGATCAGAATGTCACCGACGATCTCATCATGTCGTATGTGCGCACGAGAGAGGGCGCGGACAAGGCTGGAGGATATGGTATCCAGGGACTGGGGAGCATTCTTGTGGAGAAGATTGACGGCACATTTGACAATGTCGTGGGACTGCCATTGAGGGCGACACTTCAATTGATCGAGAAAGTCATCGTCAATCCTGCAGTGCCAGACGAGGTTGAAGAAGCTATTTGATGAAAGAGGAAGCGATTATGGTCACACGCAGGGGACAAGAATGACTACCACGGTATTCAGGAAAAGGAAAACGGGTCTCGTTACTAGCATGGAATAGACATAAAGATTGTGTCTGCTTTAAAGCCTCAGAAAGCCTCAGTAGAGTATTGTGCGTTTGTGTCGCAACAGTGGTTAATGAAGTGGTTGCCAAACAGACTCGTCACAGCAGGATCGTATGAACATTGATGATGTGTTTCATGCTTTCGCACGCGAACATTCACCTCATAGCCACATTTTTGCATAGTCAATAGTCTATGCTAGCGTGGCGACCCGATATCGCATAACCCCACCAACCCACTTTCAGCGTCACAGCCTGAACATCTTGCCTCAAGTCATCCTTTCCTGATATCTTCACAACTCCCTCTCCACACGACGTCAGGTTTTGATACATCCTCAGCGCCTGCACATCGATATCGACACAATGCCCAAAGGCGAGAACTCGAAGAAGGCAGCTGGAAATGCAAAGAAGGCCGAGGTAGCAGCACAGAAAGCTGCGCAAGAGGACGCGAAGAAGGCCGCTGCCGAGTCCAAGGAATGGAGTAAGGGCGCAAAGGACAACAGCAAAGCGTGCGTCGAACGTACTCCAGATCTTTAAAATGTGACTGTGGACTGACCGCATACATCAGAGCCGCCGCGGCAGAAAAACAAGCAGAAGCAGCGCGTAAGAAGGCTGAGAAAGACGCGCTCCTCGCCGAAGAAGAAGCCTCACTTCCCGCCAAAGCCAGCAAAACCAAAGCCCCAGCCAAAAAGTCCCGCGGTCTTGACCTCTCCGGCCTCGATGGCCCATCGTCCGTCTCCAAGAAAGAGCTCGGAGCTCTAAATGCTACAGGCATAGACAACGCACTCGACGCCCTCTCCCTCACATCCAATAACAACGACAAGATCGACAGACATCCTGAGCGAAGATTCAAGGCGGCGTACACACAGTACGAGGAAAGGCGGTTGGAGGAGATGAAAGACGAGAAGGGTCTGAGGAGGAATCAGAAGATCGAGCAGATACGGAAGGAGTTCGAGAAGCATCCTGATAATCCTTTCAACCAAGTTGCAGCGACGTATAATATGAGTAAGGAGGAGGTAAAGGAGTTGAGAGAGGGAGAGAAGGCGAAGAAGGAGGCTTTGTTGTCGGGGTCATGAAAGGACAGCTTGTGAGTTGGACAGTAACTACTTGAGGTGGAAGATGATATCAAGGCTTTGCAGATGCGGGCTTGAGGATTATCGAATGTGGTGAGGGAGAGGTCGGAGAACATTCTATGAAGACAGAGGATAGAACAGAAAACATGGATGCATGAATGAAGACGAAGTAGGAGGAATGGGTAGCCACGGTTGTCATTATCCTTGAACATGGAGAATGTACCTTTGCAGTGGACAAGGCGTGTCTGATTATACCTAGAGTGGTCCACTAAGGGCGATGCTTGTTCGCCTAGCACAACGGCAACCTCAGCAGGACAACAGAGTTGACACTGGAGACTACAAATGTCATCCCAGCATTCTTGCTTAGCTGCTTTGATTCCTCTAGCAACCCATTGAGCGTGTGGCTGCCCTCACACTCAATCATCCGGTGGCGACGGAAAGAAGTGGCCGAATCACAAGAAATCCTTATTTACGAGCTTGGTCACTAGTGGAACTACGGGGATATGCCGATGGCATAAGGTCGTTGGCGAAAAGGGAGTACCATGTCCAGGTCTGATCGTTTGATCGGTCTCTGTGGTCTGGTCTGATTGAGATGCTAACCCAAGTTCAATACTGTGAGTAGATCATGTTGAGCACGTACTTGTGAATGTGCATTTCTTCTCGCATGGGTCGCAAGTCGTGTGATATGTGGCTGGGTCGGGAACACATTCCACTGGTGAAGAACGACTGCGTCACTGGAGGTTCGAATCGAACGCGTGAAGCCAAATTGTCTCCAGTGCCATTGATGGAGTGGGAAGTAGTATCGATGGCATGGGAGGCATGATACAGTATCCTGCCACGACTTTTGCCCACGTTGACGTTCGTGCTTTCTGTCAACAAAGCATCACTACTACTTCTACCTCGAGATATACCATGTACAACGCTGGATTAAAACATATGACGCGGCAGCTATGTACTCGCCCACAGTGGTCTGCTTGAGGACGTGAGTTGCACCATGCACCTTGGGCAGTGTCTGGCAATCTGCTTCCCGGAATTGCATCCTCAAACACCGCCACGACAACACATATCGAAGAAATCACGCAGGAGCCCTTTGACTGAGATGATTTCCGACCTGAAGAGGAAGATCGAGGACGAGGCTTTTGATCTATCGGATGCTGAGGAGTATTACGATGCTTGCTTCGACCATGTAGCGTCCGCCGAGTCTTCTGCGTCCAAGCTGTTGCACCTGCCACCGGAGTTGTTGACCCTCGTGGTCCAACAATGCTTGACCTGGGCATCCGACGGTGTGCACGCAACTCGCCAGGACACCCATGTCTTGAAAGTTCTGCGACTTGTTCATCCGCAATTCGCTCACCTGCGTTTCGTTCGACAGGAGCTATTCAAGACTTTCCATCTCACCACGGATCCTGCTCGACTGACAGTCCTTGAACCAGATCTTGGTAGTATCAAGGAATTTGTACAGCGAGTGATATTTCGACCCCACATTATTGACCGCGATGGATTCCCGGAGGCTCGAAAGAAGGATGCAACCGCGACAGTGAAAAAAATGATGGATCTACGGATTGCTAAGCTCGTTGACAGTGGACGAGTTGCCGCTGTGTGGACATCGATCCTCACGAGCCTTCCACGAGCGGCAGATTTCGTGCTTGGTGACCTCCAAATTACCTCGTGGAATCGAATTGTTTGTGGACCGTCAGCGAACATGTTACTCATGCTCGCACTCGAGTCTCTCATTGCATCTCAGTGTCAGCCACGTCGGCTCAGTCTACAATATCGAGCTGATGACGAATTCATTTGGACTAAAGTCCAAGAGTGGGAGAAAATAGACGTTCAGCACATCCAGAACCTCGACATCTTCTTCGAAATTGACTACCTGTCGCGGAAGTGGGATTATCGGAGACTGTATAAACTGGAGTC
This sequence comes from Microcyclosporella mali, assembly GCA_002785985.1. Lineage (NCBI taxonomy): Eukaryota > Fungi > Ascomycota > Dothideomycetes > Mycosphaerellales > Mycosphaerellaceae > Microcyclosporella > Microcyclosporella mali. Next base: position 545,757 of record NHNU01000001.1, read on the forward strand.
CTCTATAACAGTCATCAATCTTCTGACGCGTTCAATGGACACTTTGACGTGCCTCAGGCTTTCCAAAGACGCCTTGAGCTGTCTCTTACCTGATCACCATACGCCGCCGCCTGGTCTCCGACACTTGAGGACTCTCGAGTTATGCCGTGGGACAGCTGGTGCGCAGTGCCTTTCGGTCTGGCTGCATCAGTGCGTCAATCTCATGGAGCTCTACCTGGAATCTGTTGATATTGGCTCCAACAGTTATGTCGAGTACTGGGAGCCAATTTTCACTGCCATTCGCGAACATCCCCACCAGTTGCTCATAGATCTGAAGAATGTGGTACTGGAAAGTGCTGCGCGTAATGGCATGCTCTCTTTGCGTCACCAAGTGCCTGAAAAGCCAAAGCTGGAAAATTCGAAGTCGCAGAAACCCAAGGACGCGATATCAACTGAGATCGCAACTATGATAACGAATTATGTCTCGGGCCGGGGGAAGTGGAAGTTGGAGGAATGGTGGAATCCTGACAATTACTGGGAATCTGACGGGTCTGCGGACGACACGGAAATGGATGATTTCGGTGGAGATGATGATTCAATGGACACGTTGGGCGACGATGCGGACTTGTGGAATCTGATGTCAATGATCACCGGCAGCTGAGTTGTACTCGCATGCGACGCCGAGGTCAATCCTGTGGATGCAATATGGTTCATGCTACCAAACGTGAGTCATAGTTGGCAGTAGTAGCTCCTCAAGCGCGAACACATAAAATGAGTCGCACTTCGCACGCACTCATGATTATACGGGCTCTCCGATAACAACAGATCGGCATACGATGGCGAATTACGGCTGCGGCTTCCTCCACTTACCAGAAGAGCTACTGACGATGGTTATCAAGTACGATCTCGACCAGCTTCAGCATCCATGGCACCGCCGGGTCGATCGGCTCAGGCAATTGCGCCTCGTGTACCCAACGCTGGCGTACCTCAAATTCCTGGTGAAGGAATTGTTCCCTGTGCTCTGCCTTCGTCCAAGCAATCAACCCGAGCAGAGGCTCAACATCAGTCCTATTGCACCGCATGTTGGACGCGTCATATTCAAACCTGCCCAGCTCGGTCCGGACACACCACCTTACGCATTGAAAGACATTGTGGCTACATCTGAGTCATATGTTCGCCTTTGCGATGCTTCACTACGCTCGCGCCGGGCTTCATCGGGCTGGGGCAGAACATGGGGCGGAGCGCGGGGCAGAGTATGGGGCGGGACCTTGAGGCTATTCTGGCATCCTCGATTTCCTATCACTGGCTCCCACTTCCGCAGGTATGTCAAGATTACAGACGAGTTTAACGTTGAGGATAACTTCTGGGGCATCCTGATTCAGCTCCGAAACGTGCACGATATCGTCATCGAGAATCCTGCTGATAGTCATCTTTTCCGCTCGGCCATGCATTCCCTCGCTTCAGCAAATATCGACCTCCATCATCTGATTGTCAAAGTGGAATACGGAGCGACCGAGGCCCGATACGATTGGGTGAGTACACCGAAGTGGGCCAGTCTGAGATTATACAACCTGAAAACCGCACGGTTGATGCTAGATGTCGTCAGGATGGCGCGAGCTTGTGCGCAGAGCAAAGGTGAGCCGGGGCTATCTCTCGCTGCAATCTTGCAAAAGTGCGCAGCAAGCTTGGAGGAGCTGGAGGTATCCTCAAACGTAGAGGAACGTTCCCTTCTCCCATACCAGAACTGCGACAGGGCCTGCGAACGTGTCCATCCAGGTCCTACTATTGTCTCTAATGCCGCCACGCTCTGGAAGCATTCTGGAGCGGCAAGTATGCTCGTGCTTCGGAAGCTCAGATTGATTGATTGTCAGGTCAACGCAATCAATCTTGGACTCTGGATCTCCAGGTGTGGTTGCCTCGAACAACTCACCTTCAGTAATGTTGCGCTATTCACGGGTCGCCATAGACACGACACGTCTGTAGAGGACTGGAGACCGATCCTCGATGCCATAGGAAGGCATCCACAGCGCATGGAGCTGGACCTGATCAACATTCAGATGGGGTTTCAACGCTTATGGTGGTCGCACCATACTTCGCAGCATGTGACCACTGCGTGGAGGAGCAATCCACTTCTGAACCGTATGATCTCTGCGATTATGAGCATTCTCTATGGTTCGGGTGATATCGGAAGTGATGAGCTGTCGACTCTTCCCTAGGTGAGTGTAGGTGGGTAGCCATACGGTCTCCTCATTTCTCGACTGTGAGTTGTCATGGGTTGAGGTAAGTATAGAGTAGTACACAAACGGTACGTACATATTTCCTTATTCATATGCTTCGATGTCACCCGCGAATCCTGTTCAAGCAGCAGTGACAGAGGCGAGTCAAATTCAGATTCTGAACCCTTGCTGGGGTTCATCATCTTCCTTGATGATGCTTCTTGATGATGTTTGTTGATGATGCTTCTTGATAATGCTTCCAGACAATGCTTCACTTTGTGTGTCAATCCCATGCATTGAGCTGTTCATGTCATATAAACTCAGCGTCTCTCAGGACACATCGAGATGATGCTTGGAGAACTCCTGGTGTCGATCTCGTTCGTGATATACGTCGATGCACGGAGTATCACAGAAACCTCGTGGCCTCTTTGTAGCGTCAACAATGGCAGCCTGGGAAACAACATACATGAGCTCGCAAGTTCCCTGAACGGTGTCAAAAGCGGGTATCAGCGTTTGAGCTGGTCTTGCGGAAGTGTTGTCGCTGATGGTGTGGAACTATGGTGTTCCGTAGACGAGGTCCGAGGAAGACGACATCAGGGAAAGATCGGGTTGTGATGCGCCGAAAGTACGATGTCTAGTGATGCGAGGAAGATGCAAGTGCTGTTCTTAAATCTGAATACGGTTTATCGGTATACCAAGGGACTTATTCTCCATCCCGACAAGACGCAGACTGACGCACGATACCCCATTAGGGCACATGACAACAAGGAAAGTATGGTATACTCTCGGCATTCTTCTATTGGTACATCGGCTGTCGATCTGATAGGTCTCTCATCGAACATACGGCTGCAAAACGACCTCGCCAACAAGGCCATATTCCCTCAAGACCGGGAGCACGCTAGGTCCTGCGCCCGTGGTCCGCAACTGATCCGCAACGGGGATCAAAGCATTTCCCAGTGGCGTACTGACCACAATCTCAATCACGTTTCGGCCCCTTTGCAGGACCGTCGAGATGTCCGCTTTGGGAGCAGTAATGTCCAGTGGCGGCATTCTGTGACCATTGACGTACAGCACGCCTGTGTGCAGGAATGGCCTAGTCAATAGAATATGTGCACCAGTAGCATGAGAGCCTGAGAATGGTGGCCAGGAAAATGTCGTCTGATAATACCCGCGGCCAGAGGTGTACGTCAAGTTGGTGCCAACTTTGAGCTCGTTCCATGGCAGGAGAGTGTTAATGCTGAAGGTGGAGTTCTTCTTGACAGTGCCTTCGATGTCAAAGAGGTTCGCGGGGGGCCCCCATGACTCGACTGTCAACGACCAGTTGGAAAATTTCACAGGTGTCAGATCGTACTTGTGGCCATTTTCAGATCTAGAGTACCGGCTGTGATCCACGCGTCCTTTTCTGAAAGCTACGATGGTCGTTTGATTGCCGGCTAGGCTCAAGGACAGGGTTGTAGAGCAGTCAGTTTGCGTGTAGCGTTGGACTGGCTTTTGAGTACCCGTCCACGCATCATAGATGAATGGTGTCCCTATCGCCTCGAATCTAACCGTTTTGTTGGTGACAGGAGTGCCTGCAGCTAATTCAGTAGCATCATAATACAGATAGACGACGGATTCAGAGGTGCTCTCTCGCCATCTGGTGTACCAGATATCGGGAGAAGACGCAAGAGTCGTTCGTGGTAAGACTCCAATGGATGCCAGTGTTTCAGCGAGGCCAGCGTAAGGAACGCTATGCACGTTCGAAAGCTTGCTCATTTGCGCGAGCATTGCGCTGATCGACCGGATCTCGCCCTGGACGACTGTTCCAGAGACGTTGGTCGGCAGCCCGCCAGAGAATATGATAACTAGACCTTTCTGCGCCCACTCGGACAGTCTTGTTACTCCAGAACTCGTCAATGTGTCATTCGCTCGAATGATCAGGGCTTTGAACGCTTGTTGCGAAGGTGCCAACACTTCATTCTCGACGTAAGCGGCAGGTAGTGAGAAGTCGTCCGGTGACAAGTAATCATAGGTATATCCTGCTTGCTCAAGATCCGTTGGTAGGTACCGGGTCGGCACAGTGGTGTAGTCGGTACTCTTTAACCAGAATGCAATGTCGACTTTCGCAACTCCGGACTGCATGACGTACTGTGTGCGAGCCGTATAATCGATAAAATCCCTATAATAGTCCCAACCTGGTTGGTGGCGATTGTGCATCTCGGAGAAAAGGTAGAAGAACGTTGTGTAAGAGGGCCAGGTGGTGTTCGGATAGAGCCCTGAGAATGGGTAGCCGTGCAGCACGAAAGCGTTGATACCTCCGACAACTGATCTTTTGAGATCCCAAAGCAACTCAGGAAGCGTCTGCTGGTAGACGCTGTTCATGATGGCCCCAGCCTCGGACGAGACAACTTGCCTGCCTGCCAGTCCGGCTGGACCACTGTATTGTCGGTACCCATCGATATCGTGGTTAAAGCCCAGAGTTTCTGTCTCGGGTGCATCGACGTAAGGGATGTTCGCTGGCATGTCTAATGGCAAGTTGTATGCCACCTGAGCCGATGAATTGACGCCGATCGAGTGAGCAAAGTCCGTCAGTCCATGCAGGTATCGCTGATTCAGGGTTGTCATCTGGGTCATGTCAGTTTATGCTTGCATATATCATGTCATCGACGTACTGTCTGTCGGAAATCGGTGACATGAATTGCACCCTCGTCGGCTTCGTCTGTTACGTAAGGCGCAGGAGTCTTCCCACCAAAAATCGAGAGCCCGCCACCATTCCCGTGCATGAGTATAGGCAGATACTTATCGATCGAGTAGCCATGCTGTGCAAGGAAGGTTTGCGGTACGTCTGGCGTCCACAAAATATTTGCTGGGAATTCTTGACTGTCTTCCCAAATGTAGTGACCGACTTCTTTGAGCAGCTGAGCAGAGTCTGATCCATTGAGTAGATACTCATTCCAGAAGCTTGCAACTTGGTGAGCCCCTTTGGCAGAGAAATGGTCGACGACATATGAGCCGTTTTGGACGAAGGAAGTGACGGGCGACTGTTGAACTCCCGTGCCGGAAGTGACCAATTCGGGCGTTTGTTGCTCACGATACTCCGTATGCACCAGGTAGTAAGCAAACAGCACGTTGTATTGTCCAGCGCTCTGAGATGGAAACGTGATATGGAGATGACCATCCGCAGACACATTCCTGGTAAGGTCTTGGAGTGAGGATGCCGACAAAGTGTAGGTAGCTGGCGTGGTCGCATTTGAGATCGTTGACACTAGTCCTGTCGAGGCAGCCACGAGCTGTCCAATGCCCCAGCCGGGAAGAACATCATGAAAACTGCCGCCGATCGGGACTGAAACGTTGAACGGTTGGAGATCCCATTGCAAGCCATCCGCTTCGGTGGGAGCAGGAACGCCTGCTCCTTGGTTGGGTCCCAAGCTTAGATCGATGATCAGATTGTTCTCCTTGGTGGCTTGCAATGCTGTGTCTTGTAGAGCTCTCCAGGCTGGCGTTCCCCAGCCGTATTGTGTCCAGTCAACAGGAATGATACCTCCTCCAATTTCAATGTCACCATAGTTGTAGAAACCAAGCAATTCGACTCCTCCAGCTCCTACTCGGCCAGCATCCTCAATATCATTCTTCACCGTTGTGAGATTCACGGATGCGTCTGGAACCCAGTATCGAAAACGTGGGCGTGACCTTGCAGGTGGGTCTCGGAATGTACCGAGTTGGCCAGAGCTGTTTCGAGCATCCTTGGGACAAGAGGGAGATGCACCCGCGTGGGCGAATAACAGACTCCATAGTGTCAGTGTGCTACTGTCCAGTCGCATTTCTTCAAAGGCTCAGAATAGTGAAGACCGCATCACACCACATCCCGCATACTCCGCAAGGCCTTTTGTAACCCAGCAAAGTATACATGTACCCCGGATCGTCATCCAGAGAACGCCGATCCGAACAGATGATGCCACGCGTATGGCATCCTAGAGGTCCAGCTTGCACTCCGGCTAGTCACTTCGGCACTGCAATAGCTACCGACCCGCACGAGATTCGACAGCCTCAATTGTGTTCGTGATGATTCAGGCACTAGCTTAGGCCTCCGACCTGGCTTGGTTAGGCTCTTTTGGGTGTCTTAGGCATTGGGTGCCTACTTGGAGTGCAAGCCATCTCGGCTCTCTCGTTCATTTCTCGGTCGACATTGACCCGCGCGGCCGAGATGGGCGAGATCTCGTACGAAGCATGCAAAGAGCCAAATTTCTGCCGTCGACAGTGCCAAACGCTGCAATCGCGTATGGGCCGAGAATACTGCGTTACGACAGCCTCGTGAGTGACGTTGGACCACAAGCTGTGCTTCATTAGTCTTTTTTGGCATCATCAATTGGCAACATGTGCTGAAGTTGGTGCAGACCGCCACTTCTACCTGAATACATGTCTAGCAGCCTTGCAGGAAGAAGCCACAGAATAAACGTCAACAAGTTGGCAAAGTAGCCCTTGCGAATGAATCTGGGAGACGGCTTCTTCAATAGCTCGTCAATTGTGCTGAGGGCTACCTCGTAGCGATCATGTCCACTGGTTGACAAGCCCGAGACGTGCATGAATTGTTCTGCCTCTTCCTTGATAGGCAGATAAGCTGATAATTCTGCAAGGATGCCACTAGGTTTAGGGTGTGGATTTCCGGCATCGACAGCAGATGTGATCAGTGTTACTACTGCGATGTCGAATGGTGCCAGCTCCACTCTCATAGTATTGCTGAGGCTGATCATCGCTGCTTTCGAACTCGAGTAAATGCCCATCTGTGTGGGCACATTAGATGAGCCAGGGGTTGACTGAGCTGTTGTCGACTTACAAAAGGTCTGTTGAAGCCTTGTACTCCTGCGAGGCTGGCCTGATTGACGACTGTTCCTTTGCCAGCGCGGAGTAGGGGGAAGAAAGCTTGCGTCACTGCAAGAGTGCCCCAGACATTCACGTCGTATTGTTTCTTGGCCTTCTCAAGATTAGCATCCAGCAGAGGTGTAAGATAGCCATAGCCCGCATTGTTGACGAGGAAGTCCAGCTTCCCGTCTGTCAACTGTATTGTAATCTCAACGGCTGCGGCGATAGAGTCCGATGAAGTCACTTTGAGCGGCATGGTGACCACGAAACCATCGTCGCTGCTCTCATCTGGTCTCAAATACTCAATTCCAGAGCAGTCGATCGAAGTCGAAATGACATTTATTCCACGCTTCCTGAAAGCTGCGGTTTCAGCTTCTCCCATGCCCCCGGGACTGGCGCCAGTGACCAGGGCCCATCTGCGCCTGTGTTCTACCATCATAAGTGGTACCTGTGAAGGCAGTCCGCGCGATATACCCAATCGATGGTGTTCGATCGGCTATCGCATCCGCAGTACGAGCGCCCTATCGCCAGATGCGGTTCATGCGAAAGGAAGAAAGCGCCTATCAGATGAGCGAAGTGCGCGTTATTATGGTAGAATCGTCGGCTGCGATAGCAGAACACCTCGTGTACCCTCGAAGGACATCATAGGAGCGCGTTCACTAGGAGGTCATTCCGCAGATTCGGGGTTGAACTCGGAAGAACAGAATTGTTTTTGGACTAGCGTCTTCTTCTACACCCAACTGGTAACGCGCCATCATGATGGGAAAGGGGCAGCTGCTCTCTTCACATCCAGCCATTGCGCATCACGACTCTAGCATGGCGATCGTAATTTCATTGAATGCGAACCGCATAGATTTATGACCACGGAGGCAAGCCCCTTCTGCCTCATGATACTGTGCTCACCGCGATCAACTGCAGCTCCTTATGCTGTTTTCTGCTGGTTCGATTCAACGATCAAAATTGACGAACAAGCAAGTCAACCTGGAAATATGGAGGATGAAGAGGAGCGCGACGAGAGTGATAAAGAACGGGTATGAACCAAGGACTTTTCATCATGACGATCATGCTCGAACAGCACGCTGTAAGTCAACATCTTCAGTATGCGAATCACTACTCATATATTATGCTGGCACCCACGAGCTTGCATGCTCATTTACAATTGCTTCCTAGGACTCCGACGCTGAGAATCAACAAGTACATTCTTCTGTCAATGGAGAAGCTTAATGACCCGACTGCGGGTTCGACTCCAAATAATCGGCGTCAGCCTTGTGCGCCTTCTTCGCCTTGTGATGATCGCGCACTTCATGGAAGACGGCAGTGAGGAAGTGCAGGACACTATTGTTCATCGTTAGCAAGTGCAGCTTTCTTTTTGGACATCATCAGATACTCACGTGCTGATAATAGCAAGAACGAAGACTCCCCACGGCAGTTGGCAATTTTGTCCCTTGGGCGTAGTCAAGCGGTCTAGAGTGCTCGAACCAGGGCATGGTCCACTGCTCGCTCCTTTGTTGGGGCGTGTGAGATATGCAACCGCGATGAAGGCACCGATGAAAAGGACGTCGAGCAGGATAAGCAACCAGCGGAGAGGTTTTGGTCCTCCTCCCTTGAGGCAGAGGTTGAGTAGCATTGCAGTGAGCGTGTATAGAGCGGCGGCTGCGAGAATTCCTTCAACGGCGCCATTGGAAGTCGTGGCGCGGTGGTAGAGGTGGATGATCTTGTAGAGGCGCGAGCTGAAGAGCCCGAGAGATATGATGGCGGAGAGGAATTGGACGACACGGAGTAGCTTCTGGAGGACGCTGTTTGCTCGCGATGAGCGGAAGTTGGAGAGGAAGCCCATAGTAGCAGCTGTTCTCGGAGTTGTCGGTCTTGTAGGCGACGATGTAGGCCGTGTCGTGGAGCACCTGTTTAGGTTCAATGCAAGGATATTGTAGGAAGCTTAGAACGAGCGTGTGTAAATATTATATGATTTTGTAGCACGGAGAAGATCTCATGTCACCATGACGACGTGTGCGCTCTTACACTCGTCTCGCAACTTCTTCACTTCCCTGCCACACATTCACTTCTGCTACGCAGATCGGTCGTGCTATTGGATTAAGCTTGTCTACAAGCTTCACTGCCCGGAGGCCATGTTCGGTACACTAGAGGTCTCGCACTACATGTAATGAGGCACCAATGCCATCATCCTGCGGAAAGGAAGCGGATAACCTTGCAAAGTACTGTATTCTTGCAATTGTTGGTATCGTTGATGGTCGTACCTGATGTTATATTGCATGCGCCTTGATGACCTGGCTGCATCAGCGGACCTTCCTCCGAGTGACAACTCACATACAGTATCTGTGCAGCAATTTGGTGCGGCTTGCAACTTCTCTGCTAGCGAGCCAAGATCAGAAGCTCGGTCCATATAGACTCACCGAGGTAGGATTGACACCAAGCACGCTGTGTTATCATGACGATGCTATGGATCATACTAGAGCGACGATCTCGTTCATTTTCTTGTCAAAGCATGTCAAAGTTCCTATCTTTGTCAAGGTGGCCGGGTGTCTCGCGGGAAGTGTCCATTACATCAAACGCCCGCCTCTGGAGAGACTTCAAGCTGACCCTGGAAACACTGCCTCAGGAATTTATGTTGGAAAGACTCCTGCAAGACGACAAATATGATACAGAGGTTGAGTCGAATGGGCTGTAACTCTTCTGCCAAACGAGATTACCCTTCGAGCTGCGATGCTCGAGACATTCAGCACCAACTCGTGAGTGCGACACAGGTTTCGTTCTATCAATGGTAAGCGTGGATCATTCTTCAAAGGTGTCGCTGCCACAACTGAGGATGGAGTATGCTAAATGTTAATTATATCTCAGTGTTGCCCTCTGCTTAGACCATCCCAACCAAAGACGATCGGCCCCTGAAAAGCTTATGCCGCTGTCCATATGATTTGAGTCTAGCGATTTGAGTCAACGACTTCATGAACTGGCAATTTACCCATTGTTGAACTGGTAGAGGCCCATCCAATAGGCATTCCACCTCCTGAGCGTGGCTGGTATGTCCCCTTGCGGAGAGGATGACACTCTTCTTCGTGATGTTCAGCTGGTACTTCAGGCGTTTTTGCTCCTTCAGTCGAATGTCAAGCTTGGAAAAATTCAAGCGCAAACATCCTCCGCAGACCAGGAAGGGCAACAATAATGTTACAAGGTCTTCAGCGCTTGCGCAGAACTCCGCCGACGGCCTTAGCACGAATCGTCACTGATTGTCTCATATGCCAGGTACGGGTTCTCGCATGGATCAGCTGAGTCCTCCTCTCGCCGTACTCGCTCTTCAGCTTTGTGATCGTGCCCTTTTCTGGTCCGGACATTCCACAATCAAGCGAGTGAAGAGGAGGTTTGTGGTGGGAAACGAGGATATTTTTTCGGTAAATCATTTCCCCGTGTCCGATGACACTAAGTAAGTTCTGGAGGAGACCGCCGAGGAGTGCTACTTCTCTCTTTCAACGCTCCTCCATCCTCCCATCCCACGGAAAGATACCATGACGGAGTCGCTACATGTGGGAACAGATCAAGCGACGAGCTGTCAAATGCTGTGCTTGGTAGCTGTAGCTTTGCTCTGTGCGATCGGAAAGCCACATGCAGAACTTCTCGAGCTGCCTTGGAGCTGCGCAGGGATATGATTGATCATTACTCGCTCTGTGCATGTTAAGCTCCAGGATTACTATGCGACGAACTATTTGTACAATGCTACGAACGCGAGGTATGCCGAGGCTGTTGGAGTGTTTCGTATGCGTTTCGTCAAATAACGGCGACACATAGACTACCATTGCAGCTGATTTAACAGGCAAGTCTATACCATACTGGTAATGTCTTGTCGTCCACTCCTTATCCTTTGGCGATCAGGAACTCCCAAAGAACGATCGGCAGCGGGGAGTCACGATGTGGAAGTATCTCTCATTGCTCGCTCTTGTTATTCTGCGTGCTTCGTCTCGATCGCTTGGTCCTCTTGCGGGAGTTCCAGGCAATGCCACGTTCGATTATGTCGTTGTTGGAGCGGGCACAGCGGTGAGTCCTCTGCGCTTCCAAAGGGCGTGTCGATAGAGCTGATGATCACGAAAGGGACTTGCCATGGCAGCTCGCCTTTCCGAGAGCGGCCAGCACAAAGTGGCCGTCGTGGAAGCTGGAACATTCTATCAAGTGACAGATCCTCTGCTTGCCAGTACGCCTGCTGGGGATGTTGTCTTTGTGGGCGCGAGCGCAGTCGACAACAATCCTGCCGTCGATTGGAACTTCTTCACTACACCTCAAGCTGGTGCAAACAATCGAACCATACACTACACACGCGGTAAATGTCTCGGTGGCTCATCAGCTCGCAATTTCATGATCTACCAACGAGGTACCGTTCAGTCATATCAGAGATGGGCCGACGTCGTGCAGGACGAGAGCTTCCAATTCGAAGCCCTTCTGCCATACTTTAAAAGAAGCTGTAATTTCACGGCACCCAACACTCAAAAGCGTGCACCCAATGCTACTGCATCATACAACCCGGACGCTTTCACACCTGGAGCAGGCCCGTTGCATGTCTCTTATCCCAATTACGCACAAACATTCGACTCGTACTTGTCGCCCGCGTTCCACCAGATCGGCATGCCAATTGCCTCAGACTTCAACTCGGGTACTTTGGATGGCATCCAGTACTGCTCTTCGACGATTGACCCAAGCACTGAGGTTCGAGCCTCATCTCAGGAGACATTCCTTGATGAGGCTTCGCTGCAACATCGGACCAATTTGCAAATCTATCAGCTTACCATGGCCAAGAAAATTCTCTTCGACCCAAACCAGAAGGCGACTGGCGTTCTCGTAGCCGCTGCTGGCACAATTCCTTTTGTCTTGACTGCGACAAAGGAAGTCATCGTCAGCGCTGGGGTTTTTCAGTCGCCCCAGCTACTCATGGTTAGTGGTATCGGTCCAACCGATCAACTGACTGCGAATGGAATACCAGTCCGGGTACCGAACGCCAACGTCGGTCAGAACATGCAAGATCATGTCTTTGCTGGCCCCTCATATCGTGTCAACGTTGAGACCGTCACGAGACTGGCAAATGATCTTGCTTATGTTGCTGAGCAGTTCGTTGGTCCATACTCCACGAACCAGACTGGCCCTCTCACGAACCCTGTATCCGATATGCTTGGCTGGGAGCGAGTGCCTCAGGATCTGCTGTCCCAACTCACGCCAAAAGCTCAGGAAGAGCTGGCTTCATTCCCACCAGACTGGCCCCACATCGAATACATCTCAGGCGCTGGCTATGTCGGAAATTTCGACGATCTGATCCTCTCTCAACCCAAAGACGGATACATGTACGCCACCATTCTAGCCACCCTGGTCGCCCCCCTATCTCGCGGGAACGTCACCATCGCCAGCGCCGACACAGACGTCTTGCCGATCATCAACCCCAACTGGCTGACCTCTCCCACCGACCAAGAAGTTGCCGTCGCCGCTTTCAAACGCGCCAGAGCAGCCTTCGCAGCACCCGCACTTCAACAGATCGTCCTGGGCGAAGAATACTTCCCCGGTCCGAACGTCTCCACGGATGCGCAGATCCTCGCCAACTACGCCGACACGCTGTTGACGGTGTGGCATGCGGCCTGCACCTGTGCCATGGGAACGAGCATCGCAGATGGAGCGGTCGTGGACTCGCACGCACGTGTGTTTGGCGTCTCGGGACTGCGGGTCGTGGATGCATCGGCTTTCCCTTTCTTGCCTCCGGGACATCCGCAGAGTACGATTTATATGCTTGCTGAGAAGGTCGCAGCGCAGATTCTGGCTGGACAGTGAAGCAAAGTCTCATCTCTCTCGATACACCGAAGTTGTGAGTCCGCATTTGTATTCTTACTGTATTGGCTACTCGAGGAAAGGTACAAGACCCTGTATGAGGCAGACATTTAGCTAAAGCACGGTCCACCTATCGCATGCTTGAATTAGAGCCAAGTATCTGTCTCTGATCAACACCTACGTAGATCGAGATTACTTCCCAAAGAAGCACATATCTGATAATCGAGAAGTCTTGTAAAGGAGTCAAACTCTCACGAGTTGAACGCTTTCGCTGCAATAGTGAAGCCGATACTGAAGCTGAGGCTGGAAGTTTTGCTGCCTTCCAGGCTTCCCCATTTCCATTTCCCTACCACAGCGATATGAACACCTTGCGACATTGCTTTCAGGCTGGCACATAAGGGAAATAGATGAAAGATCTTCTTCTTCCCATGCGGGCAGGGACGGATTCCTTTCCTCGCATCATTCTGCAAACCCCACGATGAGCGACCTTGCCCGCCATGGCACCATCCTCGACCTCAGTCTCACAGACCATGTGGAAAGTCGGATGCATCCTCAGAACAACAAAGCAGCTCTATTCGGGACTCTGCATGCGATAGCTCAGCTTCCGGAATGCTGTGCGCTCTCCTGGGGCATCGATGAAAGCGCCAGGACCCGCCTGGTGATTCTCGCTCGTAGGCGACTCAATCATGTGTATATACTCCACTGCACTCGAGACTGACACACACATCTCAGATTGGCAAGGGCCAGCCACCATATCTCCCCGCCCAGCCCTGCCTCTCAGCCGACTCCGGCCCTTCATTTCTGGGAGACCTCGCATCTACGAGGTGATATTCCCTGACGGTCTCAATCGTCCAGGTGGCATGACCCGTGTTCGCTTCACTGAGTACGATCCCTCGAGTCCATACGCAACTGAGGGTGTTCTGTGTCACAATGTCGACACTCCAAGCTACGTTACGAATGACTTCGAGAGATCGGTCAGTTCCGCGGCATGGATTGAGATGCAAAAGCGCAGAAGTCGATTGTGTCCGTTGCAGGTCGTAGGTCCGCAACTGCAACTTATCGATTGGGCGTCATGGACCACGAAAAAGAAGGCAATTTCGATACACAGAATGGAATGCCCCAGGCCTGGCTTCGTGATTTTTGATTTGGAGATCGAGAAATACCCGGTGCCATGGGGACCCGCAGTCGTGTCTGCTGATCAGGACGCAACCGAATATTGTGACTGGGTCTTCGTGGAGCTCGAGACGGATTAGCTTGTATTCCTGACTGCCCTGAATGAGCCATTCTTCGAGAGCTCATAAAAGACTAAGGGCCTGTGCATCACGATGGATGAGTTGAAAGAACGGATGGTATAGCGAAAGCCGTAGGTCTGCTGTTGGCCGGGATGCTCCCCTACGACTCTAGGCTGGTCATCTTGCCGCATTTCGAAGTAGGAGAGGCAAAACGGCTGAACAATTTTGATGTTTCTGAGTGAGGGCCAATGTTTGGTAGGACGAAAGTCAGCGTCAAAGTCAGCGTCAAAGTCAGCTGTCCCTCCAGCGAATGAAGTGGTCCTGATGACTGTAACAGTGCATTGATTGGAAGAGTTTCGGGCCACGTTGGCAAACATTAGGTCTACTTCACCAGAAACATGGGAACTATTCACGTTTTCATAGACGTGTTGCTGCGACGTACGCTCCTCGTTGTGGACTTCTACAAGTCGAACAGGACTGGAGGTGAGATGCTCATGATTACAGCAAATCGGCCGCCCGCACTTTCCTGTTTGGGAATACCGCGAGTTTTTCTTTTCCAATACTTGCGATACGGAGGTAGGACTCCATTCGAAGAGTCCCACTCTCGTCTGGGCTTATGAAAACATAGCTCGTGCATGCTTCGGGTTTGACGGCCTGGATCAGACTTAACGGGGTGTGGATGGATGGATGTATGTATTCTTGGAGACATATGGTCCGTGATTGATAGATCGGTGTGCGGAATTGTGGCACCCGTAGTGGGTTGAGATCGAGATTGGTCACACGTGATTGCGGAAAGACGTGGATCTGCGCCCTTGCCGTGCTGGCGTACGGGTCTCGAAGATAGAGAAGCAGAGCGCGTTGACTATGGGAAGTGAATGGATATGCATGCTGCTGTGTGGTGAACGGCAGAAAGCATAGGTGGAGCGATGCCGGGATGACAGGATACTGTATGTATGTGCCGTGAAGAAGGTGGTAGGCATCGACGTAATCGGGTGGGAGGGATGCAGCACACAGCAGAGTTTCCGAGGGAGGCGGGCTGAGGTCCGTGCGGTGGTGTTAGCTGCTTTGAAATCTCACCCGTCTTAAAGAGCAGGCGTCTGCCTCTCGAATGACGTCCGTCATCCATCTACGTCAGTTATCCTCTTTTTGCTGCACAAACGCTTTGACTGCGCGCGCGCTCTGTGAAAGGGTCAGTTGCAGGTCACGTTGTACCCAAGCCTCGAGTCGATCCGAAACGCTTCGTTCTTGGAGCCTCATCCACGCCGTCTGCGTGTTTGCGTTGCGAGGAAAGCAGGCGCCCATTCCTTTGTTCCGGGCGCGTTTCTTGCTCTCCCGGTCACCTTCTGCGGCTTGACATCACTGCCATCGGACCACGCACGAGTCCATCAGCTGGAGAAAGCCTTTCATCGGGCACGCGCTGAAGCGATCCAGAGGTACGTTGCAGTCCCCGTTGCATGACCGTGGAGGAGAAGGTAGTGGTGATGGTCGTGAGGATCGTGAGCGCGTTTTCGGCTTTCTGTCGAGGAGATTTGCCACCCAGCGAAATGAGAGGGGTGGCGACTGAGGCCAGGAGGTCCATGCCAAGCTTGCGCGCAGCACTTTGTCCGCCAGAAGATGGATATGTATCCGCATATCGCGCGTGCACGAAGCAATAATGCTCGAGAGACATTGCTGACATTGCATGTGATGGACAGGAGTGAATGTTCGTCGCAAGAGTGAAGTGATCTGAAGAAGTTTGAAAAGGGCAGAACAGGCACACCCGGCAGCCAGGATCGCCGCCTCGCAAAAGCACAAGAAACGACTGCCAACCACCACCCAGCCGCGACGTCATCATCATCATTGCACCGCCATCACCTCTGCCCATCATGGCCGCTGCCGTCCAGACTCGATCCGCCGTTGCGACCAACTCACCGCACCTCACCAACGCCGGCACGAAGAGCATGACAGCGTCGCCTCAGCGCTCCAATCGAACCTCCACAGGTATGTTATTGTCGTAGTCGTCCTCCTCCTCCTCATCGCCTCACCAATTCCGCCCACCCATGTTCCATTATTGCATGCCAGTCGTTATGCGACGCGACTGCGTCACAGTCGTGCCAGAGACGTCACATCAACAATGATGTCGCTGGCCGTCAATCAGCGGGCCGCCACATGGCAATGGCGATGATCCTTGCGCAATGCCATCACGGGCTGCGACTCGATTCCATGCGCGCACTGCAAGATTCAATGCCACTTCTGTACACATCACGACGACATGCACGCTGACCAGCGCATCAGATCTACAACGAAACGACGCTGCTTCCGCGAACGGCGACTCCAAACCAGGTGCGTTCTTGCCCATCCCACATCCACGAGCAATGCACCTGCCTTCTGGGGAACAATGCGCCTGTTGCCCTTTCCTCACGTCGACTTCCACTGACATTTCTTCACCCAGATACATCGGTCCCGACCATCAAGCCTCCCACCGACGCCGAGTCGAAAGAGAACGCTGCGCCTGCCAATGCGCCTCTTGCACCACCGCCCAAGCCCACTCAGCAGAATAACAACAGTGACGGTGACTACTTCGGCCTCCATACCAAGGAGCCCAACCCCTTCGAGAGCGCCTTTGGCAATCCCGCCGAAACACCAGGCAAGTCGGCACTGCCCGGCGTAGCCAGCCTTACATCACCAGCGCCTCTCCTGCCTGGCAGCACACCCGGCTGGCCCGGTTCTCTTCGCTCTGGTCCTCTGAGTCCTGCTATGCTCACCGGTCCAACGGGTAATAACGACTATTTCAACAGCGACCATCACTTTGCTGGGAGCTTCCCAACTCCCAACGAATCTTCGCTTCGTTCTGGACTCACCCCTGGTGGCGGCGGGTCTATGTTCCCGCAGCCCTCGCCAAACTCCCAAGCGATATACAACCAGCTACAGAGTGGCGGGGCGACTCCCGGCACGCTCGACTTCCATCGTACAGCTATGACCGCGCGAGCACAGCAGCACCAGGGTAATGGTTTCAACGTCCCTGGGCAAAGTGGCGCAACCTCTCAGGCTCAGCAAAATCCCAACATCCAACCGGATCTTGATAGCAAGACATACCCACCGACCAGTGCGGCTCAGGATAACCACGATCCATTCGGATCGCACCAAACAAATGACGCAGCCAATGGCCTGTTCATGCTCGCTCAGGCCGGCGGTCAGCAGCGGAACACACAAGGGTATCCAATGCCCCAGCAGCAGCAATCATATCACCAGACCGCTCAGCAAGGAAAGTCTGGTGGCAAGAACAGCGTCGGCAGTACCATGTCTGGTAGTACCGATGGTGCCGAGCAGTATTCCGACGACCAGGACAGCAAGCCAGCACGGGGTGGTCGTGGTGGCAAGAAAGGCTCCGCTGGCAAGGGCGCCGCGAATGGCAAGAGAAAGGCCGATGAGACACCTGCCAAGGGAAACAAGCGACAGCGGGCTGATACAATGTCAGAGGAACCCGAAGATCAAGATATGGATCAGGACGACTTAGACATGGGCAACTCGGACAAGAAGATGACCGATGAGGAGAAGCGCAAGAACTTCCTGGAACGCAATCGTGTCGCTGCGCTGAAATGTCGTCAACGGAAGAAGCAGTGGCTGGCAAACCTTCAGCAGAAGGTTGAGATTTTCAGCACAGAGAATGACGCGCTCGCAGCCACTGTCACGCAGCTTCGCGAAGAACTCGTCGGACTGAAAACGCTGCTGCTGGCGCACAAGGACTGCCCAGTATCGCAAGCACAAGGAATCTCTGGCATGGCGATGCAACAGATTGCTGGCGATACACATCAATTCGCCAATCCCTACGGCATGGCCATGGGCCAAGGTGGTATGCAGCAGGGCCAGATGCCACAGGGACAGATGTCGAGGAGGTGAGAACGAATAGTCAAGAAGGAATCATCTCCTTGTCGCATATCAGCTGTACTGACGCCCCACAAGCTAGGAAGGCCCGTTATCGTTCTCAGACGATGCACCCGTCTTTCCTCAATTCATGACCTCGCCGAGTCATCGAAATACATGAGGAAGGGGTATTCTTGTCTTGTACATGCCGTGGCTTGCTGTATTGTAGATGATTGCTTGCTGCTTCGCGAATTTGTTTCATTCTTGCTTGGGTTGCGTTCGGGAGGCACGAAGAAATGGCGGAGTACACGGAGTACGAGATGGAAAACAAGCAGTCCATGTGTTTCTTGAACTGGCTTGGGGCAATGAAGCGGTGATTGGCATTTCCAGGACCGGCGGCCTCTGTCAGTCCAGACGCATGAAGCAATAGCAATGCCACCATTATTAGTATGCGAACAATAATGATGAGTCTGATACATATAATATCTGCCCCATTTACATGCCTCCGACCAAAGAAATGTGAGAGTGCCCAACAAGCTTGTGACAGCCCCACCAAAGACCCCAGATCGACGCGTCTCTGTAAAATCAACAAGCAGCATCCGCATCTGCTTCCGCACTGCACCTCGATGAGCCACCCAGAAAACATGCCTGGCCATCCTAATCATGGCAACCACCAGACCTGAACGCGTTGAAAACGCGCTGCAATCGCTCCTCACCCGCCTCATCCCACCGCAGCAGCACAACGAAGATGAGGAGGACTCCGACCGCAGATGGGAAGAGGCCTACGACATCGCAACCGAACATATCGATCGCGGAGAAGCGGAACCCCTGCCCACGGACGACGTCAATCATGTAGCGGATCTGATACAGAGGAGGCTTGCGCAAGAAGGAGGAGAAGTGGGCAAGTTTGGCAATTTGTATTCGAGGTTGTTGGGCCAGCCGGTGTTGAGCAAGAAATGGGCCATACTCTATTTCCTGTTGAAGATGAGTGCGGGTCGGGAGAGAGAGGAGGAGAGTGATGAGGAAGAGGGAGAAGAAGAGGAAGATGAAGAAGAATTCGAGGAGGCGCATGAGGTGAGACCGACTAAAGAGCTACGGGGAGATGGGTATGATGGGCCCAATGATGCTATGGACGAGGCATTTGCAAGGAATGGTCTGTCGCGAATATCGAGAGCTTCTGGGCCGGATAGCACGAGACAGACTCCTCTTTTTGATCCTGAGAGGCCTATGCCTGCGAGACCACGGACACAACAAAAGGACGAGGCAGCGCCTGAGTCGCCTCGCAAGAACATGGCGACAGAAGTTGGTCCTTCGGAAGCAGCGTTGCTGAGAGACTTGCCGTTCACCCTCCAAGGACTCTCGTCTACCAACCTGCCGTTCGCGGACAAGAAGTCGATCAGGTTACCGACGACACTGCCTGTTCCGATCGTGGCACTATTACATACTCTAGCCGAGCCGTCTCTGCTATATCGTTCACTCTCAGATTTCGTGGACTCCACTGAAGGTGGACTGGTGGGACAGGCTCTCCGAGCTGCGCTGGGGATTGAGCTGCGATCATATCTGAGCCTGGTTGCGACACTAGAAGGACAAATACGCCGGGCACTCACTCAATTGGACCAAGCTGGTCCCCAAGTGGGCTTGCGAAAGGCAGGTGTTACATTAAAGCGATGTGTCGTCTGGACCAGGGAAGCAACTCTGGGACTGCGACTGATGAGCATGATTGTTGAGTCAGCGAAAGGCAAGAAGGGTGGTGAACTCATCAGTTTGATACACACCTTCTCCTCGTCGCACGGAGATCCATTCGTGCACACATTCGCAGAGCGGTTACTCTTACATGTCACGAAACCTTTCTATCAATTACTTCGCGCCTGGATCTATGATGGCGAGCTGGAGGACCCATACTCAGAATTCTTCGTAATGGAGACTGAAGACGGCGATGATGTGGGCGCGACTAGTGTCTGGGAACAGAAGTACAAGCTCAGGGAGAGCATGTTGCCCTCGATCATGACATCCGACCTTGCGAATCGGGTTTTCCTGATTGGTAAGAGTCTAAACTTCATTCGTTACAGCTGCAGCGACAGTGGATGGGTTGAGTCGTACAGCAAATCAGCCTCCCGAGAGCTGAAATACGGCGATACAGCAACGCTGTCGTCGAGCATTGACGAAGCTTACAAGGCGGTCATGGCGCGACTGCTCAGCTTGATGGAGAACAAGTTCGGGCTTTTCTCGCATTTGCAAGCGCTGAAGAGCTATCTCCTGCTCGGCCAGGGCGACTTTATTGCTTTGCTCATGGAATTGCTAGCATCGAATCTCGATGGTCCCGCCAATAGTCAATATCGACATACACTGACTGCCCAGCTCGAGCATGCGATCCGAAACTCGAATGCACAATTCGATAGCCAAGACGTCCTGCGTCGACTCGATGCTCGTATGCTCGAATTAAGCCATGGAGAGATCGGCTGGGATGTCTTCACCCTCGAGTACCGCATCGACCCACCTCTAGACGTGATCGTTACTCCATGGGCCAACAAACAGTACCTCAAAGTCTTCAACTTCCTCTGGCGCGTGAAGCGCGTTGAGTTTGCCCTCTCCACAACTTGGCGGAAACTTCAGACCGGCGCCCGCGGCGTTCTCAGTGCTGTAGGTGATAAGCTCGGCGCAGACTGGAAAAGCGCTCGAGGAGGACTGGCTGAAATGATCCATTTCATCGACCAACTCCAATACTACATCCTCTTTGAAGTGATCGAAGCGGGCTGGGAGGAGCTCCAGAAAGCTATGCGGAATCCCGACGCCACTCTTGACACTCTCATCGAGGCTCATACTTCTTACTTACGCAACATCACCCGAAAGGGCCTTCTGGGCAGCGGTCATCTCGACTTCACTTCCCAACTTCACGAACTCCTCAAACTCATGCTCGCTTACCGCGATGCCGTGGACAGCTTGTACGGCTATAGCGTAGCCGAGTTCACTCGCAAGCAAGAAACGACGGCCAAGATCGAGACTCGCACGAGGGCGGGCAAATGGGGCATCACGGAATCTGACAGACTTGATTCTCCTCTCCCACCCCAACTCCTGCCCGTTGGCGACAGCGGCAGCGGCGGCGCCGGCGGCGGCCAGAGCGAGCGCACGATGCTCGATCAGTTACGGCATCGACTCAGAGTCCTGCCGGCAGAGTTCAGGACGAAGACGAACGTCTTATTGGGCGATCTGGCCTACCAACCGGACGGCGATATGAGGTTTCTGGGTGTGGTGATGAATTTCAACGATGTCTATGCGCCTGTCAAGAGGAGGAGGCAGAGGGTTGGGGAGAAGCCGTCGTCGGCGGCGGTGGTGGGAAGTACTAGTGTGGGCAAGAAGTGAAATTCAACAGCGGGGAAAAGGAATGGGGGATGATGGAAATCTGGATATGTTTTCGAGCGTGGTGTTGAGGTGTCTGTCTGTAGGCAAACGGGTCCGGAATGTTTTTCTTCCCGTAAGGAAAGAATACTGTGTGGGATGATGTCCTTGCTTATCAGCCCAGGCTTTTTTTTCAGACGAATGAAATGACGTTGTCTCCTTTCATCACTCTCTCTGCATTATATTTCACAAATGTGAAGGAAAAATGTAGAAAGGCATGAGTACGGCACCACCAATAATATTCCTTGCTGCGTATAACCGCAGTGGCATGCACACGACTCGATAGGTACCATTTTTCGGGTGATATACCACCTTGTATTGAGTGAGAGCACGCCTTGGCTGGTCCTGCAAACAATTTCTTTTTTTTTTGGTGTGAAGATTATAATTTCTTTTTGAATTTTTGGTTTTCATTGCAACGTTATGATTACCATAGAGAGTACATGCAAAAACTTCTTTCACCCGCCACCGATCACTTGACACTTGAGAGTATACGACACGAAAAGTAGTGTGTGTGTGTGAGAGAGAGAGAGAGAGAGAGAACCGCGCCGGGAAACTGAAACCGAGTTTACATGGCCAGGAGAGCGATGGCACCAGCGGCAGCCAGACCGAAGAAGCTGGTTGCCATGGTCGAGGCGGAGCCGGTGAATGGAGTGGTGCTAGCGGAAGGAGCCGATGATGGGGTTGATGGGGCGCTGTAGACGGCGCTGGTGGCGACGGTGGTTGGGACGTAGCCGGTAGGAGCGACCATGGTGACGTTGGCTGGCTTGCTGATGATGATGCCGGAGCTGGCGCCCGTGCCGATTGGTGCGGGGACGCTGGAGCTCTTGGTGATGGTGCACGAGCAGTCGGTGATGGTCAGGGTGGTGGCCTTGGTGACGGAGTAGGTCTTGCCGCCGGCGGTGAAGGTGGTCTCGTAGGGGCAGAAGGTGGTGTAGTCGGTGTAGAAGGCGGTGGTGTACTTGGGAGCCTCAGTGGTGGTGGTGTGAGCGTAGCCGGGGGCAGACTTGGTGGCGGTCTCAGTTGCGGCAGAGGACGAGCTGGAGCTGGAGCTGGATGGTGCTGCCTCGTAGTCTGGGTTGGAGATTCCGAACTGCGTGGTGTACTGGTATTGACCGGTGGCATCGTCGATCAGCTGGATACCGTAACCCATGGCATTCTCGCTTGGTGCGAGGTCGTCCTTGACCTCCCAGACGTAGGTACCGTCATTGGGAGTCTTCTCGACAATGGCGTACTGGGGAACGGCGTTGGAGGAAGGGCCCTTGAGGAGGACAAGAGTGACGGTGCCCTTGGTGGTTGGCTCCCAGGTGATGGTGAAGTTATCGCCGGCAGGGACGACGGAGTTCAAGCCAGGCTGAGAGATGGGGTTACCCTATCGGCACAGGTCAGTCGGTATTCGTCTCATCTCCGTTGTAGATTGACGATTGAAGTCGTCTTCAAGTTCGCGCGTACCTCAGGCGCATCGCCAGTCGGCTGAGTGTAAGCAGCCGCGAGGGGAGCGAAGCAGGCCAGACCGGCGGTGAAGAGGCTGAAGAGGCTGAAGTCGGACATTTTGCTGGATGGTTGTCGGCGGGAAGCTGCTGATTGTGGATGGGATGACGGTGGGAAAACGGGTGTAGATGGCGAAGATTAATGAATAAACGAGTGACTGTGAGTTGGAGAGTTATTAAAGAGAGGCTGAAGACGAGGCGTCTTCGTTCGAAGCAGACGTGCAGTGTTGCGGCGAAGCAGAGCGGTTACAGCGAAGTCAAAAAGGACATGGAGGGAGTCGGGGGCTTTCTATAGCACACGTCGAAGGGGAACATCGCTGGATCGCGGCACAGTCAACGGAGGCACAGGTGACAGCAGGGGTGAACAACTAGCCTGGCCTGCTCTCAGTCAGGTCAGGCGTCCCGGCCGAACCAGACCAGACGAGAGCAGACCAGCGCTCGCCAGACTGCTTCAGGCCAATCCTGAATGTTTGCGCTGACTCCTGGCCCAAAGCTGCAAATTTGGACGTCGCTAGCATGTCCTTGGTGGCGCCCAGTGCAATTTCGGCTGACCCGTCAAAACCGTCAGCCGCAGACCGCTGGCCCGTCTCATCACCCTCGGGCGCACCCAGTATACACATCTTCGATCGCGATGTGATCGGGGTGGAAAGCAGCGACGATATAAAGGGAGGTGTGGAGATAGAGAGTGAGTGTGAAATGGTGTGGATGAGCGAGATACCGCGGCTGCATTGCGTGTGTGAGAGAGATGGAGAGGTGAAGTCGAGCCAGCAGCGGTACCTGCAGCAGTAATAACCATGCCATGCCATGCTGCCTTCTCCACATCGCCAAGCTTGCTATGATGACACGGGGCCGCGGATCCACGTGAAGATTAGATGAATGGTGCATTTGATAGGACGGTGCTTCGATGCCACCGCACAGACGATGTGTCCCTTCCTCTCACACACTCCTATTCATGTCTGCTGTCCATACATATACGACTTTCTCAGCACTGTCATATGTACAATTGCACCCATCCCTCCTCTTTGACTTCCCGACGAAGCGCAGTGCTTCGCAGGCATCCATCTCGTCGTGGTATCATAATCCTCGTCAGGCGTTGCTAATTGTACAGGGCTCGGGTTTCAACTGGGAAAACTATCCGCAGACACCGCTGGTAGCTACCCATGGATTTGTGTCAGCAGAAACTCTCGTCGTCAGACATCCACAACAACCTCATCGAAAACTCACCAGCATCGCCCAGATTGGGCATGACTCCCGCCTCAGTCAGATTCTTGAAATGCCATTCCGGCGCAGCCTCATTCTTCCACGTCCAGAAGATCCAGCCAGCAGCCTTCTCATATCCGGCGATCTGAGCGGTAATGAATCTGATAAAAAGGTTAGAAGGTTGGCATATGTCTCAACACGACGGGATGCCTTCCAGCGCTTTGGATTGACGAACCTATTGATATTATCCTTGTCCGTCTGGCTCAGACCAGCGACCGTACCGACGTCCTTGCCGGCGCAGTCACCGATATACGACGAAGTGCCGCCATTGTAGTTGTAGGATCCATCGTATCTTGCTCCTACGCCGCGACCATTCAGCCATTTCGCGCAATCGGTCATGGCGCCAGTCCACTCGCCGGCAATGGTCCACTTATTGTTAGTCGCCATGGAGCCACCGAATTGGCAAGCAGTGCTGACGTGAGCCTGTCATGAAGTTAGCAATTATGGACGGGTCAGCGCTGAAGCACTCTATCAATTACATTAATGTCCATCTGGAGAGCACCAGAGTCAAACACCTCATAGTGGTGAGTGTCGAGAAGAAGGTTATCCTCGCCAGCACCGAAGTCATTCCAGGAAGTCACGCCCTCGAATGCATCATGGAAAGTGACGGCAACATTGGAGTCGCGAAGGTTGCCCCAGCCGTCATTGTAGAATTGTCGGACCGTGTCCATATTCAGCTGCGGTCCCATGGGCTCGTTCAGCAGCTCAATCGCCGCGACAGCATCATTTCCCGCCAAGTCGTCTCGGATCTGGTTCAACGCCGTCTTTGTCTGATCGACAGAGTCACCTTGAGTCCAGCCGATATCCCCTCGCTTGCCGCTGTTGTCGAAACCATTTTGGCTAAGAGGAGCTCCGTGAAGATCGATCATCACCTTCAGCCCCTGGTTTCCGGCCCAGCCTACCGCGGTCTTGAGACGATCATATGCGCCCTGAACGTATGGGTCGCCATCGAGCGGTGTCACCGACCAGTACCCAATGGGTATCCGGACGAAGTTGAGGCCGTATTGCGAGATGAGCGCAAAGTCATCTTCGGAGTAAAAACTGTCCCAGTGCGCACTCAGGCGGCTGAGGGCTTCATCTTTGCCCAAAGTCTCGCAGAGAGTGTATTCTGTCACATATCAGTCTGGGGTGAACATCCCAGATATCTCATGCAAAATCTCTTACCATCCACAACGTTGTCCGGAGTCGCCTCGAAGATGCTTGGAGTGATCCATGGCTCCAGCACGAACCACCCACCCAGATTGACTCCACGGATCTTGGTGTTGCCAAAGTCAAACTTGAGGTCTCTTCTACTGATCGGCGACACGATCGGAGCTGGCAATGCTTGACTGAGAGTTGCGAGCAGTGTCGCTGCTGCTGCTACATTTCGGAGGAGACCCATCTTGGTCGTCAAGTCTCAGGTATGTTCCTGGTGAAGAATTCAACGCGAGTATTGGGTGCTGGCGCAGCCGAGCACTGTAGTATGAGGAAAGTGTAAGATGAATGTGCGGTCGCAGACCACATAAAATAAAAATGCTCCGTTTGATGAATTGAATCAATGAACTCACAAGCAAGGTGGTCCCAGCATATATGCTGTGAATGCGATGAGCACCGCGGCGAACATCGGCTCAAGCTGAATGAGTCTATTGGGCTGTCCACGGCATCGCGACTATGCAATGATGAAGATCACAGCCTGTTCGCTCCTCCGCCTCCACCACAGAAAGAGCGCGACCGTTGATATGGGATCCTGTTTCCCCAGCATTTGGCCGCTGATCTCCGCATCGGCCATGCTCGTGACCTTGAAGACTTTGACCTCGCTTCATGAAGATCAGCCTGACTTTCATGGCAGAACCCAAACATTCGCTTGAAATTACGTGACGGTGGTTCGGATGCAGGGTTGTCAGAGGAGAGGCTGAGAGTTGCAGGTGCTTGCTCGGGGGAGGTATGACGATTGTGGTACCCTCGAGGACCGGTGCTCATTGGTCACGGGTTGGAACAAGACTCGCTGCTGGCTGACGGCTTGCAGTGAGGGCGCCGGAGGTCTCACCAGTGGTGGCTGATCAGTGCCGATCGCCTTGTCCATCGAACGAGCGAAGTCCTGGCTCTGCTTTTTCAAGTGCAGCCTTCGCGATGATGATACTGGTCGGCACAATCGAGCGCGGGATTGACGAGCTCGTTCTCCCCAGAATGATGAGAGTATAGGTGATTGAAAAAGTGCTTTACTATGAAGAAGCTGATGCTAGCTTGAAACTCGGCGCTCGGTGATATGCAGGGTACCTGCTTGACTAGGTAAGCAGCAAAGACAAGGCCGCTTACAATACTGACCTTTAGGTAGAGCCATCGACCAATCGCGAGCACTCTTCGCCCGCTATTCCCTCCTGCTGACTTGCCTCTCGCTTCGAGGCAAAATACTGCCTACCTCGGGTCGGGTGTCTGCCTCCATTTCTGCCACTCGCGGAAATTCAGCACAGGGCGTAACAACTCTTTCCCGCTGTCTGCACCGTGGCTTATAGCACTGTGCGCCCATGACCCTGCTTGTGCGGTGGCAAAATTCTCGTTCTTCGGAAAAGATGCCCAGAGTTTGTTCCTCACGTGGGCAGTTGAGATGGCGGGGGTTGGGCCGGAGCAGGTGGAGCCCGCCCCGGATTTCTGGTCACGCAGCGGGGGCGTGGTCGCTACAATCGACGTCACTACATAGTACATGCCCTGCTGTTCTGATCGCAAGGCGTCGTGGGACGATCAATGTCACGCTGCGCTGGCAGCGATGACGGTTCCATGATGAGCTGATGTTCGGACGACTGTGACACCGGAAGAAAGGAAGGTGAGTTTCTTGCGAGGAGACCTGGGGAAGAGCAAATATATCACAGTTGGCGTATGGACAGCCATACACAGGTGGAAGCAAGTTCGAATGTCTCAATCTGGATTTTCTGCTACTTTAAAAATGCTATTTGGAGAACGACTGACGTCTGTCCCGTTGTCGAAGGACGCACTGCGTGCAGGGACATATAAGTCGCCAATGCAAATCACACGTTCGTCTTCACTGTGTTGCGACCGGAGCTCCTCGAACATAGGCTGATATTTTATTCTCTCCAGAAAGATATCAACTTCGCGAATTAGCTCAACTTGTAGTCGTCTCCGCGAGTCATGTTCTCGTCATGGTTAAGTGTTTTATCAACCTCCTAAATTAGTCTACGCAAGACCGCTTCCTTGTGCTGTCCCAAACCCAAACTGACAGTAGTACGCCTAGTTCAGCGATGCCTTGCGTAAGCTATGAAAAGTACTAAGTCGTGTAGCTCCTTGTTCCGAAGAAGAGTTCGACATGAAGGCCATTAGCGTGGCGTCACTTGTGGCACATAGCGCTTTGGTGGCGCAGTGTCTTAGTATTTTTCCCTTGACCACCCCATCGTTTCAAGTAGCTAGCTACACCTTCAACTTCTCCGCCACTCTCCTGTATACGCACTGAAAATCGTACATACCGCAAACATAACCAACGCCAGCCAGGCACTAGCGCACGGTCCTCCTTCTTGCAGCCCTATCGCGCTTAGTGCTACTCGTCACAGGCCGCGATACCTACGATGCACACGAAATCGTATGGTAATACATGGGCCAAAAATTCCAGAGCCAGTCGCCTGCACATTCAGCTGGCAGAGAGCTCGAACTGCAATGCTCCAGGCAAAGGTGGAAGATAAATTCTGCAGCTGACTGCTGCCGCTTGATGTTCCTGGTTCTCGTCTCTACCCGCGCTTGTAGGCATATCGTCGAAACAGCTGGGCCGCAGAACTACGGACGAAGCCAGTCGCTATTCGGGCGGGCGACCAGGCGTGCATTAGAATATGCCATGTCAAGCGTCAACACTGTATTTCCGCGATAGCCGCCCCCATCAGTCTTCGCAACCACTAGAGCGAGGTCTGCCGTGCCTGTCTGGTCCAGGTCAAGTGGCAATAGTAGCTGAGCGCCCGCTGCTCCTAATGCTGGATACCACTGAGGAATGGCAAGCTTATAATTCCGGCGTAAGCGCTTCAGCGCCACCTCTTTGGCATGGTTGAGCGTGATGCGCGCCATACTCTCACTCTGGAGATTGGACGGGAATCGCTCCAGATTATTTGCGATTATATGCTCAATACTCAGTGTAAGATTGCGCCTGATATCGAATACGAGGTCAGTCGGTGTAGCGACGTATTCCGCCATCTCCGGTAGATCAGAAAATTGCTCCATCAGCCTCATATTCGACCCTGTTACCCAGCTTTCAAAGAACCAGGGTTGCGCATTTGCGTGGTTGTTCCTGCGAAAATAACCGAAGATCTCTTCCCCATGCTGCGTCAACAGGCCCGTATTGAAGGTAGCATATCTAGTGTCTTGGGTCATGGAAATCTTGCCTTCTATCACAAGACGCTGATAAGTGTATGAAATATAATTGTCCAGGATCTTGTTGGGAAATCCGGCATTGCATCCCGTCCAATCCTCGCGCTCGGCCTGCGTAGCTAGATCGGCGACTGTTTTTGGCCATGCCCTAGCATTGGCTTCATTTGAATGGCAGCGTGGCCCTCTGTACGGGAAGTGAGCAAATCGTTGGATCGTGTCTGGGACGTCCAAATGAGCATTCACTTGATTCATTTCGTCGAGTGTATGTGAACGATAGAAGGGGCGACCGCGAAAGATTGAGAGCAGGCTCAATAGTGCGGGGCATGAGCCTTTTCTGGACCTTAGACGGTGCTCACTTGTGACAATGCGGGAAATGAGATGAGCTGGCTTCGAAGCTCAGGCGAAGATCTCGATTCTCGCAGGAGCTTGCTGCATAACGATGCAGGCAAGCTTCGTACCAGCTGGCATCCAAGGTTGGGCTCAAATTGCCAATAGCCTTCCTGAGCACTTGCGAACGTGCTTCCATGTCTTGCAACTCTGGTGATAAGCATCTATTTGTTGAGAAGTAAATTTCGATAGTCCCGAGTGTAAAAGCCAGCTTCTAAGAGAGCCACTTCGAAAGCGACCGCGCGAGTCCGCGCATACAGCGACAGTGAGTTAGCTGTCCCGCAACAACGTGTGTCCCTGAGAGGGGTGAAAGACGTTGCTGCCGAAAGGTCGACATGCCGAAGCTCTTACTGATCTAACGACGCCTTTGTTGGATCCCAAGCACATGGCTCATACACTCCAGTATTTAGACTCTCCATGTCCTCCTTTGTGAGTTCGAAGTCATATAGATTCCTGTTCTCTTCAATTCTGCTATGCGTGACAGACTTGGGCAAGATGACAAAGCCTTGCTGCAGACCCCATCTCAGCAGGATCTGGGTCGGCGTCTTGTTGTACTTATTGGCCAGCGGAGCAATGAGCGGGTCATCGTTCTTCGTCGCTCGTACAAGCGGCGAATATGCTTCAAGAACGACGTTGCGACTCTGGCACCATTTGACGATATCAGGACGAGCGAGCCACGGATGTAGCTCGACTTGGTTGACACTGAGAATACCAGCCTTGTCTTTCGGTTGTGACTACGATAGGCCTGTCAGTCTCGATGTCCGCCTGAAAAATTTCGTTGACTCACCTTTTGCCACTGTTCCAGCTCGTCAAGGTGATGAACTCCATAGTTGCTTACGCCAATGGATCGCACCTTGCCAGCATCGACGGCTTCGACAAGAGCTTGCCATGCGCCAATCCGACCTTCCTTGCCGCCATATGGAGCGTGTAACAAGTATAGATCGATGTAGTCCAGGCCAGTATTCTTCAGACTCTCGTCGACGCTCTTCTTCGCCCCTTCATAGTTGACTTGTTTTGGCGGCACTTTGGAGGTGAAGAAGAGCCGATCTCGTGGGACACCAGCTTTGAGCATGCCCTTGACAGTGGGCTCCTCATTCCGATATCCAAGTGCACTGTCGACATGGCGGTAGCCACTTGAGATGGCATGTTTGGTCACCTCTTCGGCTTCACCTGCTGGCGTCTGATACACCCCTGGTCATGCTCATCAGCTCTCGGCCTCTGGAACAAATATGAGTTTCTTACCATAACCGAGCATGGGTATGCGATGACCTGATGTCAAAGGCAATGATGAATTGATATTCAGAGCTGCCATTTTGGGTATTGTGATCGAAAAATGTCGAGAAGTTCCAGATACGAGTTGAGGACTGATTGATTCTACGGTTCGAAACAGATGCATTACAATTTCTGAGTTAGTGTTTATATTTCAATTCATGATGCTCGTAAGAAAGGATGAATCTTGTCATTCATTCATGAGAGTCGGCTCTTGCGAGCGTGCTCGGCTTGTGCGACACCCCACTATGACGTCGTCATGAACACGTGGGGTATGTAGCCCGTGCCCTCGCGTGCTTTCACGAGTCTAGATCCGAGATCGCATTCAGGCCGAGTTTCTTGACAACCACGACGATAACTTCACACCTATAGAACACCCATTCGTGGGTACATGGTCAAGATGCGTCTTATCAGGCAGAACATAGACAAGAAGACCATGGCCGGTCGGGCCACGTTGCTACCGGAAGAGCCTGAGGATATGGTGAGCTAGTTGGTCTCAACTTGAGCTGGAATGATCTATCATGAACTAATTCACGGTCAAGTGGCACGCATACAACCTCATACGGCCGACCGACATCCTACGCGCCACTGCAATTCGCAAAGTCATCACCGAGGGAGCGTCGAGCAGATCCAGCGAACGTGTCAAAATGACGCTCACAATCAAGGTCACCAAACTCGATTTCGATCCGCAAGCAGGGCAGCTGCATGTGTCGGGGCAAGTAGCCGAAGAGAACAAGTACGTCAAGCTTGGAAGCTTTCACACTCTCGACCTGGAGTTGCACCGGAATTTCGAACTCGAAAAGGCCGATGGTTGGGACAGTGTGGCAGTCGAGATCCTCAAAGAGGCGATAGATGAGAAGAAAAAGGCGCAACTCTGGGCCGTGGTGATGCAAGAGGGGTTGGCCAATATCTGTCTGATCACAGAGTATCAAACGATTCTGCGGCAGCGCATCGAGCAGAGTCTGCCCAAGAAGCGTGCGGGCTCGTCCGACCACGACAAGGCCGTGCAGAAGTTCTACCGAACCACATTCGACTCGCTCTTGCGCCAGATCGATCTTGCAGACCCTAAGCCGCTGCTGTTGGCCAGTCCAGGATTCACTGCTAGTGGTTTCCAACAGTTTATCAAGACCCAGGCAGCCGCTGGCGCTAATAAGCAACTGCAGCAATTAGTGCCCAAGATCACTGTTGCACATTCCGCTTCGGGTCATCTCCACAGTCTCAATGAGGTTCTTAGTAGTCCTGCAGTCACCAACAAACTGAGTGACACCAAATTCGCTCGTGAGACGCAGCTTATGGATCGCTTCTTCGAGATGATGCGGCAGGATGACACTCGCGCGTGGTACGGCCCAAAAGAATGCACTCGTGCAGTCGAGCAGGGTGCGGTTGGTAAAGGCGGAGGTGTGCTGATGATCTCCGACGCCCTGTTCCGAGCCCAAAATATCGAGACACGAAGACGTTGGGTGCAAGTCGTAGACGACGTCAAAGAGCAGGGCGGCGAGGTTCGAGTGCTGAGCAGTATGCACGAGAGCGGCAAAAGGCTGGAAGGATTAGGCCAAATTGCTGCTATTCTTACTTACCCAATCGATGATCTCGACGAGGACGGCCACGAGGATGGTGATTTTGGGATTGGCGAAGATCTGCCAGAAGATGCGATTGACGGCAGAAATGGCATTGAGGGCAGACGTGGAGCGTACGAAGATGAGGACATCGAGATATGAAGAAAATGGGGCCACGACAGGGATCAGCGTCGAAAGTCCCTTTTCAACGCCTGGGTCGTGGGAGGCCGAGCAAGCAGCTTGGAAGGATTTCCTGAAATAAACCAGTTACTTTCTTCGTCCCTGCTGCATACATACATAGCATGCAGAGTCTCTCGAGCAGATCTTTGGGGCGCCATCACCATCGAACATACAGCCGAACCATTGAGGAACCTTAGTGGTATGGTCATCTCCGAAGGATATTGTGAAAGTAAGTCTTGCGTATGGTCCTTCAGGACTGTCCTTGCATGGTTCGATGGCATGGACTTCTGCGGTCCGACGCAGCCGGAGTCGTAGCGAACGTCTTGTCCTACCGTAGCCTTTATGCTCTTCTAAGAGAAGCTAGCGAATGACAAGGACAGCTTCGATTATACAAATATCAATCGCCGTAGGAGTAGTGGTTTGTGTGTGATTCGGATGAGGTAGATTTGCCTCAGGCAGGGATGACCCACTTCTCCGACTTCGTCCTTCCCCAACATCGACAGCACATTGAATTTATCTTCCTTCTGCCGCTAATGCTCCAACAAATCAGACCGACCTCGACTGTGCCACTCCGACTCCTGCAACTAAACCGTGCTTCCACCGTATCTTCAGGCAGAAAGCAATTCCGTACCGCAAATTTCTCCACAGCTCAATCCTTCAAAATGGCCGAAAAGACCAAGATTGAGCTCATCTCGACTCCCAAGGCTGCACAGCGTGAGTACTGAGAGTGATGATCGCCGAACAATCAGCTGCTGATGATAGGCAGCCGTCGCTCCATACGTACGTGTGCTCACCCTCCCCGATTGGCCTCTCAGCCGGGCGATCAGGCAGCGGATCCCGCCTGCAATGCGAGTGCCATGAGCTAACAACAAGATTGTGACTTTCAGTCTCAGGCTGTCAAGGCTGGACCACACATCTTCGTCTCAGGCCAGATTCCTGCAGATGCCTCGGGCGCCTTGATCGAGGGCAGCATTGCTGCCAAGACGACTGCCTGCTGCGAAGGCATGAAGAATATTCTGGAGGCCGCTGGCAGTTCCATGTCTCGCGTAGTCAAGGTGAGTTTGGCTGCCCACGGAAACTTCCCCACAATTTTTTTCTTTGGCAGGATAGTTTCGTGAAGATCGCTTTCTTGTTTCAGTCGGCCACCGAATCGCACTTTTCGTGATCGACATCATCCTCAGACAATGCTTGTGGCTATTGTTATTATTATTCTTCGAAGATCACATCTGCAGGCGAGCGGAGGCTAACCCACGTGTCAGGTCACCGTCTTCCTGACCAGCATGGATCATTTTGCCGAGATGTGAGTACTGTTCACAGCCACGTTTGGGGCGTAGCGAGGCTGAGACATATGACTAGGAACTCCGTCTACGAAGTCTACTTTGGCGAGACTAAGCCCGCTCGTTCCTGCGTCGCCGTCAAGGAACTGCCCAAGGGTGTTCCTGTCGAGTTGGAGTGCATTGCTCTCAGCAATTGAAGTGATAACACAGTTGAAGTTGAGCCCGAAGGTATAGTTGTACATTCGGAGCGAAACCCGGTTTGTACACGAAGGTGCCCACTCTTAGGCAAGCCAAATATATAGAAAGCAAAATCCAAAGGACGATCGCCGAATGAATCCCATCCGAAATCAGAAAACCTGCGTCGTCCTCAAAATTGATATTCACATGAATGGCCCAAATCGTCCTTTCCTAATATGGTAGAGCTCGCGCTCTTTGCCAATGATCTCTCTGAAGCATGAAGATGGTCTCAGCACCGCCGCCGCCAACTCGTAATCGCCCTATAATAATCCTGTCGTATTGGTACAAAGAACTGTAGACAGCAAATCGCAAATCCGCAGTGTAGACCCTCTGAAGCGAATGTATGGGGGTATCTCCAAGAAAAATCTCTGTGAACAAATCCAGCCGGTCCGAAGACCCATAGTCTCCTCTGATAAGGAGGCGCCACCGTTTGAATAATGCTGAATGAAAATAACTTTTTCCTCCCCTGATTGTTTGGAGAAAGCGACCGTGAAATCCGTGGGTATCGTCGGAAATAATGCGAAAGTAAGGGGACCGCCGGAACGAGAGATTCAAAACGCCTGTCGCTGTTGAAAATGCCACCTGTATTGGACTCCGGACCGCGATGTAGATGGAAACAAATCTACTACCTTCTTCTTCGTCTTCGTCTTCGTCGTCGTCATCATCGAATCATCTTCCTCCTCCTTCTATGCGCAGAGTTGCGGGTGTTGCTTTTGCATGTCACCACCATGTAGTCATTGCTGATGCTGTTGCTGTTGGTGGTGGTGGTAATTCGGAATGAAAGCGAAATGCGTGGCGGCTGGCAAGGTCTCCGGACTCGAGAACTGTGACATCGGTATGGACGCTGGAGTCAAGCCTGGTCCTTGTTGTACAGCAACGGCGGCTTCGAGCTCTTGCCATTTGCGGGCGCAGTGGCGTGCGGGCCAACGTTCTTGAATGCCGAAATCGAGCATCTGTGAGAGATCGGATCAGCTGGTGGAAGCTTGAGAAAGGAGATTTTCGGAATTACCTTTGCGCTGATAATTTCCCATTTGTACTTTTCCCAGTACTCGTGGGCCAGCCTCAAAGCTTGCAGGTCCTGCTCTTCCCAGATGCGAAACTTCTCCCGTAGGCGCTTGTAGCGCATCTGTAGGGCTGCGACCTGAAAGTTCTTACCCTTGTCGGTCTGGAAGCGTGTCGCGATGTCCTTCCAAGGAAGATTTTCGTCTTCCTTCAACTGCACGAGGAATCTATCGTCCTCGCTCAAGTCCGCGGAGGCCACGGAGGAGGTCCGTTTCCGCTTGCCCGCAGCGCTGCGGTTGGATTCCCTGTCTTCGTCATCATCGCGTTTGCGCTTGTGCGCGATCCCGGCGGGATTGGGAGCGATGTTAGGATAGGCTTGTCTCCGGATGGGCTGGGGGGCGTGGATGCTAGGTGGGCTGGATGTGGTGCTGTACGTGTTGTCCTCACTTGGAAAATGTGTGAAGACGTTGGGAGGGAAAGTAGAGGTCACTGGGGGTGTCGGATGGCCTCCAGCGGTCGTATACTGGATCCCGAGGCCGGCACTCGTCCACGGTATGGCATCAGCTGATGGCCCAAACGTGCTGGGGCTGCTCCGCGGGCGGCCTGGGTCCTTAGTTGTGGGAGGCGATGCATTTGGAGGGTGAGGCGGATGCATGCCGTATGTGTTGACGTGAATGTCTGGGACGGAAGCTCGCGCGTACTGTGTCCATGGCTGAGATTCTACTGTCGATGATGGGTAGGGAGTGATGTATGGATTGCCCGGATCTTGTGTGAAAGCATACTATGGAAGGTGTTAGTCTTGTTGGTTCTGCAAGAGGAAGGCAATGTTGAAATATGGCTGAGCAATGATGTGATGGCTGCCCTAGCTAACGAGGCAACTGACAGCAACAGTAGCAACAGCAACGGTTTCTTCATTCCTTAACGGTCGTTGTTGGGACGGTTTAGACATACTGAACTTTGGGCATACCACGGGTCAGTGCCGACAGGCATGGCTGCGTCTGTGCCCATTTGGCCTGGATCAATGGTGGTCAATGAAGGAAAGACTTGTCCTGAGGACATGGTAGCGGTGAGGAGGGCCGAGACGGATAGTTGTAGCAGTTGTGTTGGTGGCGAGCGTTAGGTAAGTTGACCCAAAAGAAACAACAACATAGGTAGCGGGAGAGTAGTGCCGCAGGGGAGGAAGTGAACAGGTTAGACACGGGTTGGTTCCTGAGATCTGGAACGCCGTGAGAGGCAGCAGCAGTACAGCAGTACCGGAGTAGGAGGGACATGTTGGTCTTTCAAGTAGGCAGGATGGCCTCTAAGGCTTAAGCCTCGCTGGTGGCTCCCGGACGCCAGCGACTGTTGCGGATCTCTCATCAGGCGCAGATGGAGTGGCCCGCCGCCCGTGCGCTCGCAAGCAAAGCAGCAGCTTATTCTTGGACGAGCATGAGGCACAGGAAGCAGCAGGATCAGTAGAGTAGGCCCCAGCAGTCAGTACAGCACGGCTAGCGCGCAGAGGGCAGGCCGGCCGTAGTGTGTGCCGGGGGCACCTCCTCAGGGTCTGTCTCCCGCCAAACCACCTGTTCATCACTGTCTGCCCTCTGCCCGTTATGCCACTGCAGGCAAGTGCCGATCGCGAGTACAAGCAAAATGACCCATTTTTGGCATAGACTTGTTCCCCGTGGGCGCCTATCTGCAGCAAAACGGCCGCGCTACCCCCTGCAATTAGCTGTCATTTCCCTCTCGCCAGCGTGAAGCGTCAGCAGCACGCACATGGCTAGCTGGCTCGCTCTCTTTTCCACCCTCTCATCATCATCATCGTCGTCGTCGTAGATTTGACGTGGATGATAAGGACGAGCAGTGTTGAAACGATCCTGTGCCTCTTTCGCTGCTTGCTGCTTGCTGCATACTGACTGAAGACAGACCCACCCTGAGCAGAGCCTCAATGTCGAGGCGCACGCAACCCTACTATGAATCTGCGCAACAAGAATCATGGCACCGAAGATTGAGGCTCTGTCTCAACCAAAGTGGCCCGCTATCAGGCGCAGCCTCCGCAAGGTATTCTTTTCCCATCTAAAGAGTAATCATCACTGCGGCCAGGCAAGGGACCCTGTCGGAAAATGACTGGGTGTCAAGGCCTCTGTGAAGACCGAAGCCCGCCTTGCACTGCCAATGCTCCAGCTTCGCCTGAGCCTCATTGCGATCGCGCTGTCCGATCCATAGCCAGCGAGATTCCATCGTCTGCTCTACCATCGACTGCAGTTTCGGTTAGACGGGTCGGAAGATGGTGAAACACATGATCGACTGGCTGCGGATGCAGCAAAGGGACGGCGCCGCAGCAGAGCAGACGGGAAGCGCATCAGTTGACGGAGCAAAGGATGAGTGAGGTCCATTTTTGCTGCTATTTTCGTGCTGCATGTCTGCACGCTAGGCGAAGAGCATGCTAAAAAGCTCCATAAATATCCCAAATGAGCAAGCGGCATGTTGCTAAATCTGTTGCACGCTGCGCCGATTCGGCCAGCCGGTTCCCAGAAAGATCATCGTGCATGCTAGAACCTTGACTCCTCGTGGGCGACACGTTCATCGCAAAATGCACGAGGCATCTGCGCTGATCTTCCCCCCGTTCGCTCCGCTGTTTTTCTTAGTCACACGCAGCGTGCTGATTGAGGGGCAACCGTTTGGTCCATCACTGTTGATCTTGTCAATCTCCTCCATGAACAGGTAAGCTTGCGGTGCTTGAGATGCCCTTCATTATGCATTGCTGGACGCTTCATCGAGCAAGCATCGAGGCTCAGGATCACTGGCATCGCGATCTGCGGCAGTTCCCACCTTCTCGGTCGATGCTCGTGCACACGCATTCAAACCAATCGCAAGTGTGTCAGGATGCCGAAATTCGTCGAGTTTCAGCAAAATGAGGTCGACTCACGAAGCAGCCGACATAATACTCGAGGCAGCAGCTATGTATGTATGCCACTGTCGAGGTCGCCACTATTGAGTTTTCTGACAGACACCTGATGGTTATGGAAGCTTCGACTGAAGCTCCATTGTGACTGCTTGCCGCTGGCCGTGCAGAACATTGTCTGCTGTATCCCTCAACCCATACGGCCGGAACAGTCCCATGGAAACCGGCGCTATGAGAAACCTTCCCGAAGCAGTAGATCTTGCCGTGACCAGGACAATGCGATGTCTCGGAGCTCGGAAAATCGAGGATTCTTTTCGACGCGTGTATTGACATGCAAGCAACCGAAGCTTTGCGGTACGCTGCATTGACAGGCCGCTCATGCCAACCGAATTCATCTCGCTATCAGCATAAGCTATGAGTACCCCTGTGTATCTATATATGCCATTTCTTTCATAAAAGATAGTTCTTTGTTGACTCCTTCGCAACGTATGATTGAATTCGCTTGAGACGATCTCGAGCCCCATACGTGGCACGATCCTCGTTTGAAACAACACAGGTCAGAGCTAGGGTTCAGACCGCGATCCAGAAACGCAAGATGACTGAACCTAATTGGCCAACGTGGGAATGAATGCGCCTCGTGCATGCTTGACGATGCAAAAAAGACATGAGCTTAGTGCTGACTCAGTCCCCATGTCGTCTGCAAGATCCAGAACGCATCCTGATGCACTCTGCCAGTCAGAGCATGTGTTCTATGCCGCCACTTCGATCTGCACGCTATGATTTGCTGGAGAAGGCTGAATTTGAGGCACGCCTTGATGTTCAACACTCTGAGAACCACGGCATAGGTCTGCTCGTGCGTCTCTTCAAGTTATAGAACACCTGTCAAACAATGTTCGCATTCAGCCTGCGTAAGGTCATAAAGCGCTGGCTACTGTCGATCCTGCGAATTGCCTCATCTGCCCTCAATTGTATCCCCGGTTTGTACAAGCAAGCGAAAGTATCGTGTTCGGTCTCCTGCGTGCACTCTGGGAAAGTTGATTAAGATGATAGGTCGTCCGCGCGACACAACATGGCGTATTGTCCGACGTCTCTGCAACTACGCCATCAGCTGCAATGCACCGCCGGCCCGCAAGGCGCAGTGAAGCTGAAACGAAGGGCCAGACGCACTCAGGCGCTGATGGCTAACAAGACTACGTTCCTCATGGCTTGCGCCACGACTTGGACGCATGGATCTGGCTTCTCCAATAGGATCTGTGCTCTCAACGAGGCTGGGCCCAGGCTCAAAGACTTCGGTTTCCGGATAGTCATAGTAGGCGGAGCCTTCGATATTGCAAGAGTGATCCCACGACAGATAGAACTTCATGACCCGTGTGAGGTGGCTAAGGCGGTGTATTACCGACCCCATCTATAGGCTGGAATGTTCATTGCGTGTCTGGCCAAGGCGAACCTTGCAATGATTTGAATCAGAGGTCTGGTGCTTCTGTCATACTCAGCACATCGTCATCACGTGTCTCCACCACTGAGTGGCTGATTCTGAAACGTGACGCAGCCGCAAGGCGTACATAAGTGTACTGCTATCGGTTTGTGGCGGCGGTTGTCGGCAGTGGCATTTCAGGAGCTGATGCAGTTGTGTTCTGCGCCTCAGTTAGCCGCGGCGCTTCAGCACGGTGTACTAAGCTGGTCTCTCGTGGTGGGTGGTCGCTGCGAAGCCGCCGGCGGATATGCAGCTTGCAGTGCATACATATTTTGGCCCCAATTGCCGGGTCCGATCCTGCAGGCGGCGGCATGAGTAGTCGTCTGTTTCAGATGCCTTCCTTCCGGAGCTATCTACAAGTGGGCGCGTACAGCATACGGCACAGTCGAAATGGGACAAATTGCAGGAGCTTGTTTGTGGAAGAAGGAGGAGATGAGGTCGAAGATGCCGAGAAGCCGACGGTGTCATCAGTCTGGCTGATGTGTCAATGCCATGTGGTCGGTCGCCCCAAAATGAGACATAATTAGTAATATATATTATGATATTAGCTTACATTTCAGCTGTCGATCATCAGGCGCTTAAGTTGTCAGTTCGCATCCCGCTCCACGACAAGCGAGTGCATGTCATGTACGATACAGTACATACCGCGCACGAGCTACATTCACTCCACTTTGTCCCGCACGCAGGCCCAGACTAGGCTTCGAAGACAGGGCAACAGACTTCTCAGCTCGGCCAAGGACAGCAGGGTTTCTTCACCAAGAATGAGGAGAAGATGCCATGAAGGATCGGGCTAATACAGCGGAAGGCTTGCAGACGGATCCAAAAGCCAGCCGAACCTAAATAGCAGGGAGGATGAGGTGAAATGGGTGGGATCGTGACAGCCATGTGCGTGCAGCGTGGGCTGACATAAGGCAGCCTCTTGTCGATCTCATTCTCCGTGACAGTCCTTGTCATCAAAAGCGCAGCATCTCCAGCGGCAAGAGATATTGCTGGATGATGATGACGATGGCGATGGCGGTCCAGAGATGCTCTGTCCGAGGCTTGTCGACTTCCTCCCTCATTGTCTGTCCGATGGAACCAGAAAAGTCATGTCTTCGGCCACAAGTCTTTCCGCGCTGACTTGTGCTTGAAGCTCATCTTCTGGTACGGTGGTACCGCGACAATAATTAGTACACACCAAGATCGACACTCGCACATCGCCTCGTGGCCTCTCATTGAACCCTGCCGGTGCATCTTGGTGCCGTTCCCAGCACAGATCCGGTGATTGAGGTCCACTCAGCGCTTCTGCTCAGCGTCCTTGGAAGCGAGACCCGAAGCGATTGACAAATGCGACTATGTGTCAGACACGTGGAGTCCATGTGTCTGGTATGATACGAGCTCCCAAGGTCACAAATCAACCGATGACGATTGGCATACTTGAGGCGTTCATAGATTGGCTGTCGACCATTGACAATGCAGACCAGCTGTCGTTCTCTTTCAAGTCGCCAACCCCGGGTCTCGACGGAATCGATCGCGCAAGCAAGCAATTTGCCACCTTGCAGCAGGAGGTCGTCCAAACGAGGGCTGAAATTGCCGCACTATTGCCTCCGCCAATGTTCCTTTGCTTATACTACCGTTCCATCGTCGCAGTGCCACCTGCGCGGATTAAGTTCAGCACTTCGGGTATCAGAACGTCGAGACGAAGGGCTTTCCATAGCTGTCTCGGTCGAACAGTCTGCATTCATTCCTCGTCGCTAATCGACGGCTGGCTCACTATAGCTCTGCAAGAGCGATATCCACTCCTAATGTTACAAGACTAGGCCTGTTCACTCCTTTGCACTGACGCAAGGTGCTTTGCTCCAGACTATCAGCGGCGCCCGTTCGCCTGCGGCCCTTGATTCGCAAACAACACTTTAAATCCATTTTTCAATGCTCTCATGTCCGGATACTTATTACCCTTGAGCTCAAAGCCCTGTGGGATGACCTTGACCTGCCAGTATCCAACAGGAGCGGGCTGGCCGTTCTTGTAGCACAGATAGAAAAAGCCAGGGAAGTCTGGGTTCAGGCAGAAAGCGTACATGGACCTCTTAGGATTGGCTTCGGTGTACGTCGTGAGCCATTGTTCTGCAATTGGAAGTTAGTCATGCTTTCTGCTGTGGGTATGGTTCGACTGAGTATGCTTACCTGTCTGGTGCTTGCTGCCAGGCTGGTAGCGCTCGTCGTTGGTCATCTCATTGACCTTCTTGGCCATAGCTTGAACGTGCAGAACGATGAGTTCGTCGAGATCGCTGTACTTGTATGAAGGCTTGATCTGAAGCGATCTGCCCACGCTGAATTCGTTTTCCTTGTCGAGCTCTAGAACGTCGATGTGCTGATACACATCGTCTGCGATCTTCCAAGTGACCGCAAGATGATCAGGCCCTTTCGAGGACGGCCGGATAATACAGTCGCCTCTGCTTTGATTCTTCAGCGCCTCGACAGCTTGCTGGGAGTTGAAGTTTCTGAATAGCGAGTGCTTGATGACTCTCTGTTGGCGCCCGCCCTTACTCTCGATCGCTTTCTTGGCCGCCTTCTTGTCGCGAGCTTCTTGGTCCTCGTCCCACTCATCCATGCCGTGGTCAAAATTGTTGCGCAATGGGTTTCGAAGCTCGGATTCACGAAGTGTCAGCTGAGCGGTCAGTTTCCTTCGATCAACGAAGGTCACCTTGGCTTGCAGCACTTGGAACGTTGACCAGTAATTTCGAGGCTCTATCTGATTCTTGATCATCTCTTCGGGGTACTCCATCTCAGAAATGCCGCCTTCGATACCACAGTCCAGCTTGACTTCGATGTGATCTGGGAATGTCTTCTTGACAGAGACCGGCACGAGCATACCTTCTCTTAAAGAGTCCTTCGTCTCGCCAGTCAACTGAGTGAACAGCTCGTCCGTAGTCAGCTGCGCGAAGTTGCGTCGAAGTTCCTCGTATGGATTCTGCAGTTCTGCACGAATCGTCTCAAGCGTGGCTCGCTTCTTCTGATGAAATTGATTCTCAAGTTGTTCCGCGTACTGCTCGAGGACCAGATCGTTGACCTGATCGAGCTTCCTATCCTTGTAGAGCTTTCGAACGACAGCGAATTCGCCGTGATCCTCTTGCTCAGCCTTGATATCTTCCTCGTCAAGCTCCAAAGCGTCAGCGGCCATCTTCCGAGCTATGTCGTAATCCTCAGGATGTATTCTGGTGCTATCGAGATAGTCCATCTGAGGTTCGGAATCATCCCACGTTAAGAACAGGAAACTTGCGCAGTTGCTGAATACCTTGCCTCCGACCGCTGGGCGGAGACCTCGTTCAGGGTCGCCAATCAAATCTGCTCGATTCATGACCTCGCCGTTGTAAGTCCCTGCGGTCTTGACAAGGTAGTCAGCCTTGCGAGGGCCGAGTCCAGCCACGTAAGGAAGGAGATTAGCGGTGTATGCGTCGACGACAGCATCGTTGAGGTTTACGCCGACGAGATTTACTATGTCCACCATGGCTGTCTCGAGATATCGTCTCAGTTTGTCCTCTGGCAACAACTGTTGATTAGGGTCGAAAGAAATGGATATGATGTCCTTCTTCAGTGCTGCATATTGCTTGAGCGGATTCTGCATGTAATGCGCAAGTGCAATGGCGTATCTCGTGAGCGGCGGAACGCTTGGATGATCAAATTGCGCTCGATCGGAGTTGTAGTAGAGGCGGGCGACTTCGTCTTGCGGAATGACCACTTCCAGAAGATCTGTAATCTCTCTTTCTTCGTCAATATCGTCGGGATCCTGGTAAGGCGTGCATCGTAGGTCTTTCTTCTCGATGATATCTTGTATGTCCTTGTATAGGCGACGGGTCTCGACTGACCAACCAGACACCGCAATGACATCTGGCTTCCGACGT
This sequence comes from Microcyclosporella mali, assembly GCA_002785985.1. Taxonomy (NCBI): domain Eukaryota; kingdom Fungi; phylum Ascomycota; class Dothideomycetes; order Mycosphaerellales; family Mycosphaerellaceae; genus Microcyclosporella; species Microcyclosporella mali. The sequence goes on from NHNU01000001.1 coordinate 588,308, forward strand.
TCCACCAATTCCACGAGAGCGTCAACATCTTTGCCGTCTTGGGGGAATCGCTCATTGGCGAGTCGAAGGTCAGTGTATTTGCCACTCTCCATCACTCGACCAGAATCATCGACCCAGGCCCAGCAGATCGCGTCACCACGATTGCCAGCGCCGTTGGACATGGCCAAAACACGCGGTGGAGTACCAAGCTCCATGCCCTTCGGCTTGTACGGAGCCTGATCAAGCTTCTGGGTGTATGCGTCTCGACAGTACCCACCTATTTTGTTCTCGCATTCGTTCTTCAAATTATCCTTGACGCCCTTCGCAATGATCCGGTGCATCTTCCCGAATGCGATCTCCAGAACTTCCCGTCTCAGTGCGTTCCATGCGTCAGCGACCTCTGAGAAGTTGTCGGATTCAATAGCTCGCTGCAGGTCTTCTTTAATCCTCCGCTCGTTTTGAAGCTTTACGCGAACCTCGACCAGCCCATCTGTCTCGGCTTTGAGCATGCGAAGGAAAAGCTCCGGCTTCTCCACCAAGAAGTACCGGACTTCTTGATTGCGCAGATACTTGAACTCGTAGTAAGGATGGTCATCGTTGATCTGTTTCAAGCCCTTTTCGGTGCGGTAGCAATCGAAGACAAGGTTCTCGTAGTAGATCTTGCGCATGTGCCGCCGCATTCTTGGACTCATGACAATCTCTTCAACGAACATGGCTTTAGCCGCATTCAGAACATCAGTTCCAGTCCTCAAGTCGGGCTCGCGGGTCAGTTCGTCGGCAAGGTCTTCAGGCTGCTTGTCCGGGTCTTCGGTGTACGTTCTCCCGCCCACCTTCTCAGCATTCTGGGCAATGGCGTCTGCGGTGATGCCGAATGCGCGAACCAGGTGATAAGCCGGTCCCGAGCGCACCTTGTCCCAAACGCTGCGATTGCCACGAGCACGCTTCTGAGTGCCATTGGCTTCGGCCTCGGCGATACTGAGATCCTTCAACTGGAGCGAATATTGGAAATTTAGGTATTCTTGCAAGTCCTGGAGATCATCAAGCTGTGCTGCAAGTGGAACGAGATCATCGAAAACCGCGCCATTGAAGTCCGGCTCAATTTCTTGCAGAAGCTCGACGTTCTTTTGAATAGCCTCCCGTCTCTCAGCAAAGGCACGAAATTTGAGATCCTGCTCGAACACATCCCAAAGATCCGTCTGCGTGAGAAGTTTCTCAGCTTTTACGGTGAATTCGGGTCCGTTGGGATCGTTGTTGGGCACTTGCTCCGAGTGAATCAGGTAATCTTTGCGGTTCTGAAAAATAAAGGCTGGCTCGAAATCTTCGACATTCATGAGGTGCAACACCTTTCGGATGGCTGCTTCAAATGGCTCGCGGAGTCTGGCTTCCATACGCTTTCGCGGAAAGAGAATGCTGGTGATCCACGTTGCCTCCTCGGCCGCGCGCGCGGCCATCTGTTCGTCAGTGTAGTCAGAGAGGTCCTTATATGCTCGACGGGCGAGCTGAAAGCGCTCAGGCACATCTTCCAGACGTATTGTGGCGTCCCGGTCCGTGAGCATGCGCTCTTCGAGCTGAGACGGTTCAAAGACGTCCTTGAGCTCCAGAGGCTTGTCTGGGTCAAGCTGGTCTTCTTGATTGGCGGCTTCTGCCTCAAGCGCCCAGGTGTACTCTTCTCCATCGCCAAAAGCGCCTTGCATGTCTTCCATCTCGGCCTCTCCCATACCGGAGTCCTTGAGGTTCTGGAGGTCGGCGATTCCATGCTTCCGGGGAGCGCGAACACCCAGATCCTCGTCCATTCCTTCGCCTTCCTCATCGGGAAACTCATCTTGCTCAATGAATCCGTCCATCTCATCATCATATCCGCCAAACCCGCGGCGAGTGAGACCAGTAGGCTCTGCTCCTTCCTCATCGTCCGAGAAGATATCCTCGACGCCTCTAGTCTCACTCGTGGAGCGGTCATCACGATGACCACGTTTGAGGCGCTTGAATTTGCTCTGTTCCGGTTGACGGCGCTCGTCGGGGATTGCACCGATCAAGTCCAAATCCTCGTCGTCAAGCTCCTCCTCCTCAGCTCGATCGCGCCGCCGCTTTTTCTTGTCGCGCCGCTTCTCAGCCTGCGTCTCCACATCGTCGTCATCTTCGTCAACGATGAAGCCGTCGCGGATTCTCTGCGCCTCTTCCTCATCCTCGTCCTCTTCCTCTTCACTAGAATCATCATCCATGTGGCCTCCATTTGTTCTAGACTTCCTGTTGGAGGGCATGAGCTCGCCCGTCTCCTCGTCGATCTCCTCGTCTTCCTCGTCGCTACCGACCGCAGCACGATCGTCGAAAAAGCTTTCGGCCATGATGGCGTTTGTCGGCGAGGTTCAAAGAAAGGAGTATGCACCTGGAGCGCGAGCTGGACGAAGAGGTTGTTGTATCGAGGGTCACCCAGGCAGCAGCGCGATCAGGTGGTGCAAGGGGATTGCCGAGGATGAAGGTGGAGATGAAGGGAGTCGAGCAGTCGACGCAGTTGTCCTGCGTGTTCGCGTGTCGACAACTTTATGCGGATGGATTCTGAGATCGCATTCGGTAAGCGCACGGACATGAGAGTGACAGTCAATATTTGATGGACATCCATGAATATGGACAATTTGATGTGCACGTGATTCGTCAACTCTCCCGTCATCACTTCCGGTGTGCAGGGTTCCGTGCTTCACCACACACCTTCGCGTTTCTTACCTCCACCGTTCCACGTGCGATTACCCGGGAGCAATATCATTGGTCTGCATTGCGGTGGACTATGATGTTTGATAATTGCAGCAGGTGACGAGGCCGACTCTCTTTGTTCGATCTGCTTTGGTGGCGTTAGTGGCTGATAGCACTACGACGTACCCCTGCAGCAGGCCTGAGGCGAGTCACAGAGAGTTCAGCGCAAGCGCAATCAAGCATGTTTCCAAGGAGCTGCGGACGGCGGAGGTGGAGGTGGAGGTGGTGACATGTCTTGGGCGTATCTTCCTTTGAGTGGAAGACCGCGTCCGAGTCGGCCTGACTGTCTGGCTGGGTGGCTGTTTGGCTGACGACTGATGGTGGGTGTCATTACTGCTTTCTGCAATGGCAGTTGTCGTGCACTATTGGAACGTTAGCGACACCAAGGCACATCTGCCACTTCGGGCGAGACAGTACATGTTGTCATAATAATTGATTGACGAGAACCTGCATTGATAAAGGCGCTGCTCCCGTACTGTAGCACCAGCGCCCCTCCCACTCCGGTCTGCTCATCGAACACATCTACCCTATTCCTATGTCAATCAATGCCGCTCCTTCGTAAGGCCCTTGTCTGTCACCACAGCATTGTCTTCCCTTTCCTTTGCCTCCCGTCGTCCCTACACACAACAAGAGAGAGCGCCTAGGCCACGAGGCAAGCGCCGTGCTTGTTGGGAGGCTCGACACCGATTCGCCGAGACGCCCGAAGCATCATTCAGGCTGCTGAAGCGGCCCACTCAACCACCACTCACACTCTCACACATACTCTCACACTCACCCACGCCTAGGCCAGCCGCTGCGCGGATTCCGCTACATATCACCTCCGCTACCCACCTCCTTCATCACGACGACCCGGCTCTATTCTATCTTCCCGTTCGTGTACCGCGCACACCTCCTGTACTCCCGCGCCATCGATCTCAACACGTTCAGTGCCCCACATACATACCTGCCAGCCCGCCCGCCAGTAATCTAGCACCACAAGACATCCTCGTACCGGCCGCGGCAGCCGTCCTTCATTGCCCATCATGAGCGCAGATCAGTTCAAGGCCCGTACCATGAAGCGGAAGAACGTCAAGGGTTTGGCCCTCAGCGCCCCTGCCAAACCTGCTGTACCTTCCGATGAAGATGCGCAGATACCAGGTGCGCTGGGCAACAATGGTCGAAGAAATGACACACTGGAGATCGGCGTCGAATTCAGGCCAGACTGGCGAAGCGAGGACCTGGAGGTCGTGAAGGAACTTGGGTCTGGCAATGGCGGCACGGTCAGCAAGGTCCGACACAAGGGCTGGAACATTGTCATGGCCCGCAAGATCATACACGTCGAGGCCAAGAAAGAGGTGCGCAAGCGGATTGTGAGAGAGCTACAGATTATGCACGAGTGCAACTCGCCTTATATCGTCTCTTTCTACGGCGCCTTTATGAACGAATCCAACGATGTGACCATGTGCATGGAGTATATGGACTGCGGGTATGTCCATAAGTCCAACGTTGACCGGCTCAGCCGCCACTAACACGGCCTTCTCTAGGTCACTTGACAGCATATCCAAGAACTTTGGTCCGGTTCGCGTCGATGTACTGGGAAAGATTGCGGAGGCTGTACTGGGAGGTCTCAAATATCTGTACCTGGCTCACCGCATTATGCACAGAGACATTAAACCATCCAATGTGCTCGTGAACAGTAGAGGACAGATCAAGCTGTGCGACTTTGGCGTCTCTTCAGAACTGGACAACAGTGTTGCCGACACTTTCGTGGGAACTGGCACTTACATGGCACCGGAGCGGATACAAGGCAGCCCTTACACCGTGAAGAGCGATGTGTGGAGTGTTGGTTTGACACTGATGGAGCTGGCTATTGGCAAATTCCCCTTTAGCATTGAGGGGGAAGATGAAGACGAGGACGCGGCTGGACCCCAGGGAATCCTCGACCTGCTACAGCAGATCGTGTTGGAACCGGCACCCAAACTGCCGAAGAGTGATGCATTTCCGCAGATCCTAGAGGACGTCATTGCCAAATGTATGATGAAAAACCCAAGCGAGCGACCTACACCGCAAGAGCTCTACGACAACGACGCGTTCCTACAGGCTGCGAAACGCACACCGGTGGACCTCGAGGCGTGGGCCGTGTCAATGATGGAGAGACACAACAGGAAGAGCCACTTGGCACCACAGCTTTCGCCAGCTACACGTGCGATGCTGCGAGGTGAGGATACACCGCTTCAGACTCCCAGCGCCGGCCCCAGTACCGCTGAGATGACACCCACCTCTGCGCGGTCTGGAGAGATTCCGATATCCTCTGCCGCATCCCTTGGTTCGGCACGTCCTTTTCCACTCCGGACAAGCAGCGCCACCCACGTGCAACAACAACAACAACAACAACAACAACAACAACAGCAAATGAATCTTCCTATCAGGCAACCACCCGGCGCGTCGCGTAGACCGGAGACATCTGGAACTGACCGGCGCCCTGGCTATGTGCAATGAAGCTGTCGCCGGGTTGTGGCATAGTCACACCTGCACGAGAGCGTGGCAATTGTTCCCTTGCATACCCCACCTTCTACCTTGCCAATACCATCGCACAAATTCACTCCGAGCCAAAATCGATTTCTCCGAGACGACACCAATGAATCCACTCGTACCCTTCTGAAGCACGCAGCGACTGCTGCAGTACTTGTCAGCATGGCCGTCGACAAGTGAGGAGACGCACGCAATGATTTCATCCAAGGATGCCGAGTGTGCATGTGTGTACGCACACAAATTTTTCGGATGTGCAGCCCGGTATACCTGGCCTTGTCGACTTCGGGTGTGCAGCCATGCAGAGCCGCGCAATACGCTTGATCGCCAAATGACTGCCAGCATGGTCGCGCAAGGACACGAGCTGGGTTATATTGGCTGTCCCATGTACCAAATCCCGGTCACCGCTGCTCATGATTGTCCAAAGGATATGCACAACCATGCCTGCTTCGCGTGCAGAGAACGCGGCCCGAGTGTGTGGATGGGTTGGAGAACAACCCCACGATTCAAATCGGCGAACACGATCTTGCTGTTATGTATTTCTCTTACCATCTCACTCTCTTACACCGCCGGCGCCTGCAAATCAAGACACGTGAGCATGTCGACCCTGGCGGCAAAAGTAGAATACAAGGTCACCGCAGCATGTATGCTCGGTTGCGCCCAGTAGGGGTGCAGAGGCACATGCGAAGGTGATGATCGAGACAGCAAACGACAGATGATGCGTGCAGCAGTGGAGAAAGGCCCAGGAATCATACGGCAAAATAGCAAGGGTAATAGCCCTAAAAGGTGGTACAATTTATCTGTTATGCACGGCGCCTGCATGCTTGCCAGCTGGCGTGCCTCAAAGCAACTAATGCTTTGCTTACCTTCGCTTCCTTTTGACGCTCGTGACAGGTCTATCGGTGAGCACGATATGGATGTACCGAGTACATAGCCAAGGAGTCCGGCCCAGCGCCGCTATGGTTCAGATCCTATGGGCTGGCGGAGGTCTCGCAAGTCCCGAGGAGGAGCACACTAGGTTGCGTCCGAAGGACGATCTTCGAGTGCACAACAAATGACGAGGAGAAGAAGATGGACAATCCGGTTGTTCTGCGACACCAGAGGTTTGCTAGACTCTCCCAAGAACAGACCCCACCAAGGTCCGCCTGTGGTGCCCGCAAAAGTTTGTGTGGGCAGGTCGCTCATTGGATACAGCGCTCAGTCATGGGAACGTCGCTTCTTGACCTCACGCAGATCTCCTCTGCAGCTAAGCGCTCCTTTGCCTCCACACTCCTACTACGAATCTGCTGCCGTGGCAATCAGACGACGATAGACGACTGATGGCGGGAGTAGGCCGAGCATTCCCTTGCGCAGCTTTTCTTTTCACGTGTCTGAAGTGGCTGCTGCTGCTGCTGCTGCTAATGCTGCTGCTGACGTAGCGAGACCAATCGCGGCATCTTCACTGAATACTCTGCTGTCTCTGGCACTGCGCGAATGAGACGGTGCTGTACTCCTTGGTGGTGTGCACTCGGCCATGTGTGTGCCTGACTGGATCAATGGGCGCCGAGCGAGCATGCGTGAAGTGCTGTTACGGCGAAGAAGATTCTCCTCGGTGGACTGTCATGTCGTGAGATGCTTGCTTCCGGTCTGGGACTGGTTCGCTATGAGGCAGGTCCGGCTCCACGCGCACACCTCTTCCGCGAGCTGGAGACAACGAGCACTCTTTACTGGTCCTGGAAGGTCGCAATGATGATGGAATCGAACATCTGATTCTGAATAGTCCCCGGCAATTGGCTCCTTCTGGTTGCTCGGCCGTCTGGGGCCGTCTGACGCACACGAGGCATGGCACCTGTGTGCCATCATACGTTGCATCCCACTTGCTGGTAAGTTCTCGCGTGTCTTGTGCAAGACAGAGGCCTTGAAGGACGAAGCCGCCAGAGTGAGCAATGTTAGTGGTCGGGGCTTTAATGAGGGCGAAACTCCACATGCACCCAACTTATACCTATGTTTGAGACCCCGACACATACCGATTCTCTGGCGCAACCAGCAAGCAACCAAGCATGAGGTTTGCGGCGCGCGGCTTTGTTCATGACCACGCCACCGAGTCACATCTTGTTCCCCAGACTACTACCAGGCAAAACTGTATGGATCGACAGGCTTACATTGCATCATCTAGGAGGTTGCTACAGCGGAATAGCGGCGTGATGACACCCCTGCCGGCACACTGGGCTGGTACTCGCGAAGTGAATCTATGTGTCGGGCCTCTATGTGTCGGGCCCCGTTCTGCCTTGCCATGTGCACCATCTGCAGTATGCTGCGCTTCTTTCTTCGTTTTTAGCGTCATCCCCATGCTACCATGCGCCTCGTGACGACTTCGACCGCCCGGTGCCGCACGCGTCGTTTGTTGAAGGCGAAGCATATTCACGGACGGATCATTGGACTATAAAGCCGCATGTGCGCGCACATGCTATTTGCTGCTGCAATGACTCGATCCACCTATTCTTATAAGTTTTCTTTGAGACGTCACACTTGTCTATCACAACGGCAACACAGACACTATTCAATCTCACCACCCACTTGGTCATACCCTTTACTTCCCCAGACCTCGTCCTTGTGAGGGCACAGAGCAAGCAACATGGGCATCCTCGCCACCCTCACATTCTCCACTCTGGCACTATGTCGCGTCGCTCAGGCGGCCTCCGCAGACGATTGGCGCTCGCGCAGCATCTACCAGATCGTGACGGACCGTTTCGCTCTTCCAGATGGCTCCACGACCGCAGCGTGCGATGCCGAAGTAGGAATCTACTGCAATGGTACTTGGCAAGGCATAATAAACCAACTTGACTACGTTCAAGGTATGGGCTTCGATGCGATCTGGATATCGCCTGTGACCGAACAAGTCGAAGGCAATACTGCCGACGGTTCTGCATACCACGGATATTGGCAGACCAACATCAACGCTGTCAACTCGCATTTCGGCTCAGCGGACGACTTGAAGAATCTGGCTGCAGAGGTCCATTCAAGAGACATGGTACGTTCAAGACCTGGCTGGTATATTCTGCGATGGTCAACTGATCATTTGGCCGTAGTACTTCATGGTTGATCTGGTCACGAATCATTACGCGGCTATTAGCGCGCCTGCCGATATCGACTATACCGCTTTCACGCCGTTCAACGATGCTTCATTTTATCATGATTACTGCGCGATCGATTACGGCGACCTCACGAATACGGTATGTACAAACAATAAACACCACATGTCAACAGCACTGACGATTGACGTCTTCAGACAAACATGGAAGAATGCTGGGAAGGTAGTACAAATGTTCCACTCCCGGATCTGCGGACAGAAGATTCCGACGTCTCGTCCGTGTGGAACTCTTGGGTCGCCGAGTTCATCTCCAACTATAGCATCGACGGATTACGTATCGACTCCGTCCTCGAAGTGAACACGGCTTTTTGGCCATCCTTTCAGAGCTCCGCAGGGGTTTACTCGTTAGGTGAAGCTAATGCTGGAGATGCAAGTCTGGTCTGCGGATTCCAAGATTACGTCCCTGGAGTCTTCAACTATGCGACATACTTCACACTCATCGACGCTTTCGAAAGTGCTAACGGCAGCATGGGGAATTTGGCCTCCATGATCACGACCGTACAGGCAGACTGCGCAGATTTCTCCCTCCTTGGAACCTTTTCCGAGAATCATGACGTTCCTCGGTTTGCTCACCTCAATGCGGACATGTCGGCCGCGAAGAATGTGATCGCCTTCACAATGCTCACCGACGGTATCCCGGTCATCTACCAAGGACAAGAACAACACTTCGATGCCCAAGGCAGCAGTGACGGCAACGTTCCGTACAACCGCGAAGCACTCTGGCTCTCCGGCTACGACACCACCGCTCCTCTATACACGCACATCACAAGTCTGAATGGCATCCGCAAGCAAGTCATGTCTGACGATAGCACCTTCACAACAACGCCCACCAGTGTCACATACCAAGATTACACCAACATAGGCCTCCAGAAGGGAGCCATGGTCATGGTTCTCACCAATGTCGGATCTTCTGCCTCGGACTACACCGTGGACGTGTCTTCGAGTCTGACAGATACGGCCATGACAGAATTGCTTACCTGCAACACTCTCACCACTTCCAGCAACGGCACACTCACCGTCCCGGTCACAACCGGCCTGCCAGGAATTTACTACCCAACATCAAGAATTGGAAGCTTATGCGGCGGCTCGACTTCGAAGCGGCAATTGACTAGATCAAGACACTTCGATTTGCTCGATTGAGCTACGCGACACTGAAATTCTCATTGGATTTTTTGGGGTGTGCATGAAAGCGAAAGGAAGGGATACATGTTGAGTTGGGTCAGATTCAGTCTGATGATTTGCTTTACGAGATACACGATGAAACGCGAGGCATGTTGTACATACGCCATGATATCGGGAAACGATAAAACGGAGGATAGCCTTGATGATATTACAGAAGATTTGAACCATTTGACGTCAATTATTATCTATATTGCTACCCATTCCCTGTGAATATCCTCGCACTGACGATCTCCATGATCGAAAGGGATTCACAGGGAAGGGATTGACTATGAATGAAAGCGTCACGCCAAACTGCTCAGAACAAGTCCGTCATGGCACCCTTACTGGCATCTCCCACCAACCTCGCATACTTCGCCAAAACGCCTCTCGTGACCGGCATCTTCGGCGCTTTCCAACTGCTCAATCGCCTCTCGACCTCCTCCGTCGACACATCCATCTCGATGACATTCCTCTCCGCATCAATCGTGATCGTATCGCCATCCTGCACCACAGCAATCGGACCTCCCACTGCGGCTTCCGGCGAGATGTGCCCGACGATGAACCCGTGACTCGCGCCCGAATAGCGGCCGTCGGTGATCAGCGAGACATTCTTGAGGCCTGCGCCCATGATGGCTGCGGAGGCTTTGAGTTGCTCGGGCATGCCCGGACCACCTTTTGGTCCCTCGTATCGCACGACAAGGACGAGGTTCTCCGTGCGTGGGATGAGACCTTTATTCAGTGCCTCGTCCAGCTCATGTTCCTTGTTGAACACCCTCGCTTTCCCGACGAATTTCATTCCCTCTTTACCCGTGATCTTCGCCACAGCTCCATTAGGTGCCAGGTTACCGTATAGAATCTCCAAGTGTCCCGTAGCTTTGATTGGATTGTCCAGACCTCTGATCATGTCCTGACCTTGCTTCAAGCTCGGCCACGACTCCACATTCTCCGCCAGAGTCTTGCCCGTCACTGTGATCGTGCTGCCATCTAGCAAGCCAGCAGCGATGAGCAGTTTCTGCACCGAAGGGATTCCACCAATCTCATACAGATCAACCATTAGGTACTTCCCACTCGGCGCAAGGTCCGCCAAGAACGGCACTTTATCGCTGATGCGCTGGAAATCCGCGAGATCCAATTTGACCTCCGCCGTGCCAGCCATGGCCAACAAATGTAGCACGCCATTCGTCGAGCCACCCAACACCATCATCATGGTCATGGCATTCTCGAAGGCCTTCTTGCTAAGGCAATCCCTTGGCTTGATGTCCTTTTCCATGCAGATCTTGATCGCCTCCGCAGCCTTCTGACACTCCCTCATCTTCGCCGGACTCGACGCAGGCGCCGAACTTGACCCGGGAATCGTCAGGCCCAGCGTCTCGATCATCGTCGCCATCGTGTTGGCTGTGAACATCCCGCCGCAAGCTCCCTGCCCCGGACACGAATGCTTCTCGAAATCCTGCAGGAGCTCCTCTTTCGTCTGACTCGGATCATCGGGGTTCTTCAACGTATCGTAGAGGTATCCGCCATGCGCTTCCAACACTGTAGCGATGTTGATAGGTTTCTTCAGCAGCTTGCTGTATCCCGGGTTGATCGATCCTCCGTAGATCATGATCGAAGGCCGATTATGTCTCGCCATGCCCATCACCACACCAGGCATGTTCTTATCGCACCCGGGTATAGCAATGCAAGCATCATGATGCTGTGCACAAGTCATAGTCTCCACGCTATCCGCGATCAACTCTCTGGTTTGCAAGCTGAATCTCATCCCTTCACTGCCCATGGAGATCGCGTCACTCACGCCTACACAATTATACTGCCAGCCTAGCATCTCTTGCTTCTCCACACATTTCTTCGTTTCTTTGCCAATGTCAAGGAGGTGCATGTTGCATGGATTCCCTTCCCACCAGACGCTCGCGATGCCGACTTGCGGGTACGTTTTGAGGACGTGTTCGGTGGGCACGCCGGCGGCGTAAAGCATCGCTTGCGCGGCAGGGAAGTCATGTTCGCGGGTGAGAGTCGAGGAGAATTTGTTGAGTTTGCTGCCGGGTTGGGAGTGTCTGAAGTTAAGGTAACGAGGTTCTTCGGGTTCGCGTTGCTTTTGGAGGTTGGCGGGATCCATAATTGCTGTGAATATGTAAGATGTGTTTGTGTAGCTGAATGCGACGCTCGTCAATGG